>CM065302.1:26206898-26850826 GCA_032871835.1 Dipteronia dyeriana | reverse complement strand
ATATAACCAAATCCGGATGAATAAGGCTGATAAGGAAAAAACGGCATTCACAACCGATCAAGGCTTATACTGTTACACAGTAATGCCCTTTGGGCTAAATAATGCAGGAGCAACATACCAAATACTGGTCAACAGAATCTTCGCTTGTCAAATTGAAAGAAACATGAAAGTTTAAATAGATGACATGTTGACCAAAAGCATCTCGGCAGACGGGCACACTTCAGACCTGCGGGAAACATTCGATGTCTTGAGGAGATATCAGATGAAGTTGAATCCGAACAAATGCCTATTTAAAGTTCCTTCAAGAAGGTTTCTGGGTTTCCAAGTTTACCAGAGGGAAATCGAAGTAAACCCTGAGAAGATCCAGGCCCTTCAAAAAATGACCTCGTCAAGGACTCTAAAAGAAGTGCAGCGTTTAACATGATGCCTAGCCTCATTGGACAGATTTATTTCAAAGGCCACAGAAAAATGTGTTTCCTTTTTAAAGTAATTAAAAAAGGAAAAGAGCTCAAATGGAACGAAGAATGCAAGCAGGCGTTCCTAAATATCAAAGAGTACCTAGGGCAAACTCCCATCCTTTCAAAACTGAAAAATGGGAGAAATACTCCACTTGTACTTATCAATTACGGAATTAGCAGCAAGCTCAGTTCTAGTCTGAACAGAATATGGAGTACAAAGGCCAGTATATTATACCAGCAATGCACTTCTTCTAGCTGAAACCAGGTATTCACATGCAGAAAAAATGGCATTAGCATTGGTTTCGGCAGCAAGAAAGCTGAGGCCATACTTTCAGGCTCATACAATCCAGGTCCTCACCGACTGCCCACTTAAGCAAATCTTACAGAAACTAGAAATTTTAGGAAGACTAACCAAATGGGCAATCGAGCTAAGTGAATTCCATATTCAGTACGTCCCCAGGACATCTCTCAAAGGCCAGGCTGTAGCAGATTTCGTAGCAGAATTCACAGAACCAAACCTGGAAGCAAAAAGAATGCTGAGCAAGAGTTTCTCATAGAGATTATATGTCGATGGTTCCTCAAACACTCATGGCAGCGGGGCAGGGATTGTAGTGTGCACCCCGGAAGGAGATGACGTTGAATGTGCCATGAGATTCGATTTCAAAGCAACAAACAAGCAAGTCGAGTACGAGACGTTACTAGTTGTACTTAGAGTATGCATATTCAGTGACTCATAAGTAATCGTCAACCAAATCCTGGACGAATACCAAAATAGAGATGAAGGAATGATAGTTTATCGTGACATAGCAAAACAACTCCTTCAAAAATTCAAGGAATATAAGATTGTCCAGATTCCCAGGGAAGAGAATGAGAAGGCTTACGCTTTGTCCAAACTAGCATCAGTAACAACCACAATCAAGCCAAAAACTATTCTGGTTGCACATCTCCTCAGACCTAGTATAGTTGAGTTAAAAAACTTGGAAATATCATAAATCCAAATACCGCCAGACGGTTGGATGACTCAGCTGAAAAGATACCTAGAATAAGGCATACTCCCAGAAGATCCCCTAGAAACCAAACGTGTGAGGTACCGGTCAGCAAGATACACATTGATCGAAGGAGAACTGTACAGAAGAGAGTTTTCCCGAGCACTCCAGAGATATGTATCGGAGAAAGATACATGTCGGATACTAAAGGAAATCCATGGCAGAGTATGCGGAAATCATACTCGAGGAAAATTTTTGGCACACAAGGTACTCAGACAAGGTTATTATTAGCCCTATTTGTTCTCAGATGCATAGCGATGTTCAGAAAGCTGCAATACATGCCAAAATATCGCTAACGATATCTGACAGCCCCCTGAACAACTCAAAAGCCTTATGTCCCCATGGTCATTTGCCATGTGGGGTTTGGACTTCATTGGCCAAATGCCAGCAGGGACAGGGGGTGGAGCGAAGCATGCAATAGTAGCCATTGATTATTTCACAAAATGGGCGGAAGCTGAAGCATTAGTACACATCATATAAGCAAATACCATGAACTTTGTGAAGAAAAATATACTCTACAAATTTGGAGACCTAAGCACTATCATCACTGACAACGGCAACCAGTTCGATAATCTAAAATTCAAACAGTTGTGCAAAGAGTACCAAATTGCCAATTACTACGCCACACCTGCCCATCCTCAAACGAATGGGCAAACTGAAGCAGTGAACAAAATCATCAAGCACACACTCAAAGCAAAGCTAGATGCCAAGAAAGGAATTTGAGTTAAAAACTTCCTGAGGTATTATGGGCATATCGGACGACAGTAAGGACTTCTACAGGAGAGATTCCATTCACTTTAGCGTTTGGAACAGAAGTTGTTATCCCCGTAGAAACATAGTACGCGTCATCTAGGGTCAGGCTACACGATGAAGACCAGAATGTTGATATGCTATTACAAAGTCTAGATGAGCTAGAAGAGAAAAGGGAGAAATTCCTAATACAAAATATGGCATATCAGCAAAGAGTGGCTCGCCACTACAATTCTCATGTTCGGATCAGGAAATTCCAACTAGGAGACCTGGTACTCAGAAAAGTGTCACTGAACACAAAAAACAAAGTTGCAGGCTCTTTTGCTGACAAATGGAAAGGCTCGTACGAGATTAAAGGAGTAGCTGGTCATGGAGCATAGTGGATTGCACGACCAGATGGAGGGGTCTTGCCCCGACCATGCAACGCCCAATATTTGAAGATTTTGTATCCTTGAAATTATGTTTCCTTTTTAGTTAGGACAATTCTAGTCATGATAGTTATTAGCTTTGAAATTTAATCATTGTTAATTTTGCAGCTATAAATAAAAACCCAGCTCGAGATTTCAGAAATCTAAAGCATATGATAATAAGAACATATGAAAGACGAGCATGATAATAAGAACATGCAAATAGAATGCTCAGGACCATTAATTTGGTGAAATTCCCGAATGAGTGGAGAAGCTCGAAGGAGCACGCCAGCCAAGCAAGGTCAGTCGACCTCAGCTAAAAGGCAAACCCGATGCACCAGATTCTAGAAAACGCTCAGGGTACCATCGGAAAAACTCCCGGTGAGATGCGCAGCCATGTTAAGCAGTTCAAAAGCTTAGTGATTCGGCAAACCCTTACACAGACAAAACTAAGGAGACGTCCTTAGTAACTTGTGCAAGGACTCTAACATATGATCATGGTGAGCCTTGGTGTAATGTTTGGGTAGTAACCGAGTATGAAATAACGAGTATAAATCTACTTTCTTGTTTCAAGGTGGCTCAGTTAATATTAGCCAGTTTAATAAGATACTTGGCACGAAGAAATTGTATTAGCCAGTTTAATAAGATACTTGGCATTAGAAAATTGTTCCGAGTAAGCAAAACCAAGTTAAATAAGATACTCGGACAACAAAGTTAGCCATTTCAATAAGATACTTGGCGTTAGAAGCTATTCAAAGTAACGAAACCAAGTTAAATAACATACTCGCTACTCGGTGAAACTACTTGAGCAATAAGTTAGCAATATTAAACAATACTTGGTTTTCAAAATAAAGCAGGTCATAAAAATATGGAACTTCATTGATCAAAATTTTTTATAAAGTGAAAAATTTACAAAAAATGACTAAGGCTGGGATGAGGATTTGGAACTCTTGCCGATACTCGGGTCAGGCACCATTTCATACTCATGGAGGAGACTTTCATTTGAAGGTCAGGCGATTGTGTTGACCAAGTCATCCATCCACTCACTGTAATCTACTCTAGGGACCGGACCAACATCAAGCGTTGAGCCATCCACACTAGATTCCTGACAGGCGCAGAAGGTCGAGAGAGAATGCTCTGATGGGATCTCCAAATGCATAGGATGAGGCTCTTTACATCGGCTGCGGCGGTAAGCTCTCCAATCTTTCATCTAAGTCTGAAGAGATTCTAGGGACCGGTCCACATGGTTCTTGATCGACAACTCCTAGTTGGTTCGGGCTTTATCAGTTGCCCGATTCATAACTTTAAAAAATTCACCATCTGAAACTAACTCTAGCTAAAATTTCGAAGGAGAAAGGTGTCATAAGCTGGGGACCTTTTGAAGCGATCAACCCTCTAGACCTCAAGTTCCAGCCTAGCCTCCTTTGAGAGGGATTCAACCGTTAAGGCTTGGTGCTCCAAATCTTCGATTTTTTGCTCATAAGATGACTTGGCCTGTTCAGCCTCATGTTCAGCCTTGAGCATCAACTCATGGGCAGCAGATAATAAATTCTAGAAGGACACAACTTTCTCTTCTGCCACAGAAGCTCTCTCCTCAGCACCTAATTGCTTAGCCAAACAATGATCGGCAAACTCTTGGGCAGAGCTCACCTCCCTTTGATAAGTCGTTTCAACCTGAGTACGGTAATCTTCACTCTCTTTTAGCTGAGTCTCAAGACGCCTTATCCGATCAGCTTGATATTGTCGCGTCTGAACCAGCTCAGCAAACTCAGTCACCATCTGCAAGGAAGAGTTAAGTTAAAAATCTAACAGGCGAAGACTTAAAAACAGTTGGGATAGAACTTACATAGGACGAGCCGTTGAAAATATTCTGAAGACGATCAATTGAAGAACCATCCCTAAAACGGCTCCAATGGTTATCCTCAATGAAAGCCCGACCGAATGACATCGTCCTTAACATATCCTGGGTAAAAGGATAAAAAGGGTCTCCCGAGGATTCAGCCCTTACATCTTCAGCCTCAAGAGGTAAGGAATCCCTTTCCAGACTGGATGTTTCTGCTCTTCTTGCAGACGCTTCAACTTGAACGCTTGGGAAAATTCTAACCTCAGTATCATCATCACTTGATTCGATAAATGATACCACCCGAGGGACTTTATGAGGATGAGTGAGAGAGTCGACCATCTTTCTTTTCTCTGCCCGAGTGAGATGAAAGCTGATATCAGCCATAGGATCATCCTGATCATCAACATCAAGGAAAGATTAGAAGAAACCAGGATCAGGATTTACTTGTTCGTTTAAAGGCTTTACAGCTTCATCTCAATCCCCGACAACAAACTGTTCGGCAGGAATCTCATCAATCGGGGACTTTGGCACACCAGAAACTTCGCCAAGATAATCTTTTTGCCTGCCCTCATCCTCAGGAAACCTTTGGGCATTGGAAGTTTCAGCAGGGCCACTCAGACAACTAGATTCCCCCACGGTCGGCTAAATGACCTCCTCAGGGACGTACTCGGGGATCTGCTAGTCAGCCTCATCAGACTCATCATCCGATTCAGGCGGAGCAATGCCTTCCTGGCTTTGGCGAGAAGCTTCTTTTTGGCTCGCCTGAAGGATCGATTTCACCTGGCGAGCTTGAATGTCGCAGATGATGTCCGTGTCATACACTAACGATAAAGAGAACCAAGTCAGACAATAATATAGAGGTGAAAATAGAAGCAAAAAAGAAAACCATACTTACATCGTCTGCGATAGCCTGAAATCTGTCTAAAAAAGCCAAGCTCTATCATCTTCTTCTCACTAAAAAGATAGGATTTGCTCATTTTTCCAGAGTACGCACTGCGGTCCGAGAAAGTCTGGTCAGCTCAGCATTAGAGAAGTAAAGTTTTTTCTTGTTTCATGCGTCAGGAGAAAAGAAAAAACAAGGAACCTTCAGCACCGTCTGATTCTCTCCGGCCGAGAGAGTAACATCAAGTCCCAAGTTCCCTCCGGTAAAGAACCAACTGTTGTTCCAATGCTTGTTCGATGAAGGAAACCACCACACAAAGCCTCTTTTTTTGCATCAGAAGAGGTTTCAACTGCCCGATTCACTTTTGTCCCCTCAAGGACCCAGCAATCTGGCGGATTGGACATAAGAAAATAGGTTCCTGTCCGACCAGATTGCCTTAGTGTATAAAAATACCTGATTTCATCCTGGAAAGGTGGTGACAAGTTCATCCGGTTCCATATATGCCACATACACATTAAAATCTTATAGTTATTCGGGGCAAGTTGGGCTGGAGCGATCCTTGCTTTGGCCAGAAACCAAACAATGAACGGCTGGAGAGGAAGAGTGATACCGCAGCAAAGCATAGACCCATAAATCGCCACCATGCCCAGAAGAGGGTTCCATGCAGCTCTATCACCAGCAGGAGACATTGTAACCGAGTCGTCCAGGTCAAATCGAGCACGGTATTTCATGATCTCATCTACCCCAACCACATTTGTCTCGGCATCAAACCCACTCGGGCTATCAATAGAAAAGGAGATACATGATGTTCTAAACTCCGCTTTAAAGTTCCCTCTTATCAACGGTCTATTCCCTGATTTGAACGTTGCCCGAGCCATGTTTGTGGACCTCGCGTTTAACTCTGATGTTTTCCCATCCTGGATCGAAGAGGAATTCTATGATCAGAAACGATAGAATCAGAACTAGATGATTCAGAACTAGAACTTAAACGAACGTCAGGGTAAAGAGCGAAAACGTCAACACCTAAAAAAGAAGGCTCATAAGGAGGGATTTCCCCTAATAGTCTATGAACGCAAGAGACTGATTGAAATCTCCATGCTCAAGCGCTTCGAAAGCTATAACGAAAAGGCGTTGTCATGAAACAGGATCCATCAAAACTAACCTTTAGAATAAAATGCAAAATACCTAGAAGAGCTTCAAACGGAGAATGGAGATGAATCTCTGCGCAAGAAATTTGGGCTGAATATTTGCTTATACGAAAATGAACCGAAATAGTACTTTTTCGTTTTAAATAGATTACTCAATAACAAAGACGCAAAACCCTAGGGTTATGAAAAACTGGAAGAAAATGAAAAAGAGGATTTGATGACATAGGCGGCGCATCAGGAGACGCACAAAGTCGCTTCTCATAAATGTTACTAGAGGAATGAAGCGGTTGAAAGACACGTGCTAGGAATAGAACTGACCAAGCCATCAGAATCTCGAAACTTCACAATCACTGAGATTTTACGTGAAGGGATTTACGTGATAGCCATTAAGACACGTCATTATTACAAAACGTTGTTATTCTGGTATTAACGTGGCGTAAATATAAAGGGTCAATTAAAATATTTACGCCAAGGACAAAATCCCACCCGACAAAAATATTTTAAGGGGGTATTGTCATAGGTATATTTTATCGAATGTACACGTCATGGACAAGGTAGATAGTCCCTTAAGATTGCCAGGTAGATATCCGAATAGGTATTCAGAAAATATCCGTCTAGATATCACTAAGGAATACTAGGGGTGGGCGCGGTTCTGTTCGGATCATTTCGGTTTTGACGAAAACCGTATTGAACCGAATTAAATTCGATTTTTAAATATGTGAATCGGTTTGAACCATATTGAACCCCAAAACCGAATTGAACCGAACACCCTTTTCTCGGTTCGGTTCGGTTCGGTTCAATTCGGTTTTGGGCTTATTGGGCTTCTGTTTTTTTTTACAAAAAAAAATCTTCATTTCATTTTTACCTTTTATCGGCTACTATTCACTTATCGTGTTGGACCTTTAGACAATTGTTTTAGTCCAAATTTAACTGAAATATTGTTTACATAATCAAATTTTGTCCATAATAAGCATAAATACAAATATAAATACAGTTCAAATCAATCAAAATTCAAAAGTATTGAAAATAGCTATCCAGAAATTGAATCCAGATAAGTAGATAACTTCAATTACATAGAGTAAGACATCAGTCCAAAATGCAATACAAATACATTGTTGTCCAAAATATCAATCCAATTACATAATTGTAATAGAATAACATATGACATATCAGTCCAATCACATAGCTGTCCAAAATACAATCTAAAATAAAATATAATCACAATTCACACATAATCCAACATACAATCCAATTATACATAGCTGTCCAAAATATCAATCCAATTACATAGTTAATAAAATAAAATATCAGTCCAATTACATAGTTGTCCAAAATGCAATCCAAAATAAAATATGATCACACACATGATCCAACATACAATCCATAAATTAATTAAACTTCAAATACAATCCGCAATATAATAAAACATAAAAAAATAATTCAAATGTAATCCATGTATTTCTTCCACTTCAAATCTTCAGCTGTAAATAGCGAAAATATGATTAACTAATAAAAGGAAAAAAAATTATAAATAGAGAAAATGTAAAACTAAACAAATAAATACCAAATTAAATTCTTACCTTCATTTATCCTCAATCTTCATCCATTGTCCTATTTGTTAGTCCACTTTCATGCTCTAAATGAAAGCAACAAAAAGGTAATTAGCTTACTTATTAAATAATACTTAATATATTTGATTTAAAAAAAAACTTGTTAAATTATTATCATTACTTACCGGTTTCAACATTGGTATAATGTTCTAACATTTGAACCGAATTATCATCATTTTTAGCATGCTCTTCTGTAACACACGGTTCAACAATAGGGCAAGAAGCCGACAACCAATTTCCAGTCAAAATTAATCCCTCAACTATTTTAGGAGTCAATGAACTCCTAAATGGATCAAGTATACGTCCTCCAGTGCTAAATGCGGACTCAGAAGCCACAGTTGAAATCGGCATTGAAAAAACATCTTTTGCAATCATTGACAAAATAGGAAATTTGATTGAACTATTCTTCCACCAAGCCAAAAGATCGAACTTGTCATTCAGTTTCTCACAAACTTCTAACAAATACAACTCCACCTCACTTTTCCCCATACTAACATCTTCCTCCTGTTGTTTTTGGACCCATAAGCTATCCTCTCTAAACTTTTCCTTTTCACAAAAGGTTTCAGGCACACCACTCCCAAAAGAGGACACACCATCATTTGACTTTACACCCACACCACCATAAAGTTTAACATAACACTCATACAAATCTACCAACACATCTTTCAAACTAGAAAGCATCAATTGAGATTGTTGTACACCAAAAAATGCATCAAAACGCCACTTCACATAAGCTAATTTGTACCTTGGGTCAAGGACAACCGCAATTATCAACAAGTTGTTAGTTTTATCTAAACCCCCCCAATACTTGTCAAATTTCAGTTTCATACTCACAGCCATTCTACTCACAAGCGGATCCCTCTCAGTGCTCAATGATGTTAATTGATTAAAAATAGTGCACCAACTCTTAAAATATATATCAGAAGTCACATGCAACGAAGCACTAAAATCCAAGGTAATATCATAAAAAGTTGATAAAAAATGAATAAATACCTTGGCACTCTCTCAATCATTCAAAAGAGGTGGTCCTATCCGCTTCTTTTCATTATCACTCTCCCTAAAGTAGTTGATATAGTGACCATCTTCTTCCTCCATTCGCTCAAATGCTTTTCTAAGTTTCACCGCACTTTCCAACATCAAATAAGTGGAATTCCATCGTGTAGGAACATCTAACACCACGAAACCATTATTCCCCATCTTCTCATGTTCAACACATTTTTTAAATTGAGCTAGTCTACTAGGAGAAGATTTAACATATTTGACTACATTGCGTATGGCTACAACCGATTCATGCAAATCTTTCAACTCATCACTCACTATTAAGTTTAGGATATGTGCACAACATCGTAAATGCAAGTACTTTCCCTCTAAAATTGCTCCATCCACACGCCAACTATTCAATTTTCTATTCATATAATCAATGGCATTTGCATTTTTTGTTGCATTATCCACGGTTATTGTGAATATTTTATCAATGCCCCACTCTAACAAAACTTTCTCAATACACCTTCCAATCGAATCCCCCTATGATCAGTTATTTGACTAAAATTCAAGATCCTCTTTTGCAGCTGCCAATCACAGTCAATAAAATGGGCTGTCACAACCATATAGTTTATATTTTGGATCGATGTCCAAGTATCTGTGGTTAAACATACCCTTATTTGACTAGATTTAAAGTACTTCTTCAACTTAATTCTCTCTTCTACATATAACTTATACAGATCTCTTACAATTGTTCTCCTAGATGGAACATCAAACCTAGGATTCATCGCAAAACAAAACTTACGGAACCCTCTATTCCCAACGAATCTAAATGGCAATTCATCTAGAATGAGCATCTTTGCCAAAGCCCTTCTACATTCTTCGGCACTAAATCTAGAGGTGGCTAAGGTACTACCGCTACCCTCCACATTTGGTTGTTTAACCAAAAATGTTTGTCTTGAATCATTACTAGGTGGCCGGCATTTTTTACACCTTTTCTCAATATGAGTATTCATGTTTGTTGTCCCATTGGAACCCGACCCACATGCATACGTATCACCACAATGTTTGCATATAGCCCTCTTTCTTCCATCTTTAGTGTTGTATTCTTGAAAATGCAACCAACATTTTGATTTTTTTTGGTCTTTCCTACCACCTACCCGTACACCCTTCTTTCCACTCTTTTCTTTTGCGACAGAGCTAGAATTATCTAATTCTTCATCAGATTGTGAACCTGAATTCTCTTCTGATGAATAGGTCGTATTATGGTCAATTTCCATCCTTTAAAATGAAAGTAAATAACTAAATTAGATCATTGACATTCTAAAATCCAAACACACATAAAACTATAAAAGCAAGAAAATAATAAATTAAACAACAAAACCAATAATCAAAACACAATAATATAAAATTCATTACTACAATAGCTGCACCACACAAACACAACAACACCAACACCAACACCAACACATTAAAAAACCAGAAAAAAAAACACCAATGTGAAACAAAAAACATAAGCACCAGCTGCACCACACAAACTGACAAACACAACAACAACAAAAACCAAAGTTGTTGTGGGTATACAGACAGAGCAGAGAAACCAAAAAAAAAAAAACCAAACACCAACCAAGCCCCCTGGCAACAGACAGAGCAGAGAAACTTAGCAGAATTATACAATTATCTTTGTGGGTATACAATTATCTCATATTCTCATATATGACCAAATCACAAAGTATAATAACAAGAGATGCACATCAGTTGCATTTTACAATTATGCAAAATTATACATGGATGGGACCTCGGTGCAGTAACAACAACAATAAAAACCAAAGTTGGAATCCACTAAATCATGCATACCAAGCTCGAACAGAGCAAGCTCGAAATCAAAGTTGGAATCCACTGAATCATGCATACCAAGCTCGAACAGAGCAAGCTCAAAATCAAAGTTGGAATCCACTAAATCCAAATTCACAACCGAAATCACCAACATTCATCATGTCAGTGTCATTAAAACAGATTAAGCTCGCACAATCGAACCATGGAAGAGAGTCAAGAGACGATTCATTACAAAAAATATTAAAATATACGTATAAATAATCGAAGTCATCACTCATCAAATCAAAATAGATAAGAAAGAGGGAAAACAATTAGAGAAAAAATCTAGATCAGAAAAAAGAAAAATACCTTAAACAGATGATTGCCGGCGGAAGTCGGGATTCTAAAGGACGAAGCGGCGAAAGTACGGAGCCGTGGAAGGGACGATTGCAGGCGGAAGAGAGATTTTTGATGGGTTGATTGTTTGAAGAAGTGGTGGAAGAGAGAGAGCTGTGCGTTGAGGCTCGAGCAGTCGAGCGATAGAGAGGGGTGGGCTGTGATTTTGTGAGATAGAGGTTGAAAGAATGAGAAAAATTAGGGTTTTTTTTATTATATATGTCGGTTCAAACGGTTCGGGTCGGTTTTGAAGACATAAAACTGAAACTGAACCGACATCAATACTGTTCATTCGGTTCGAACCGAATGAACAGTATAAAACCAAACCGAACACTCTTTTTCGGTTCGGTTCGGTTCGGTTCCGGTTTTTATGCCCACCCCTAAGGAATACGAACTCAAGTAAGTTTGAATACAGGTATTCGGCATGTCAAGACCTACTCGGGACCAAGTGATGTCATATTCTACTCGGGACAAGAACGAAAACCCGAATAAAGATGCCCAATACATAATTCGCACATGGGTATACCAAGAGTCATGCTCAAATACGCAAAGCATCCATGTAAAGAAGAATTCCTAGAAGAATAAAATACCAAACTGAAAACAGGTTCCAAATCGGGCAATAACTTTACTTCTTCAAGAAGACTGCACATTTATAAGGAAATAACGTCTTAAACTGGTTGTATCTCCAGAGTCCCATTCGACCTCCATATAATCTCCTAAATAGGAAAGAAGTAAAAGACGACTCTAACAAGCAACAAAATTATAACTAAATACAAAAATCTTTCATTACTTGTACAACAAGAATTATGGTTTTATGCTAATATAAATAGACCCATAATCTCATTATTGGAGAGATAGAGAATCACGAGTAGAGGGGAAAAAGAGAGATCGAGTGTTGTAATTCTTTATTTCAATAGTGAATTTTGGCTCGGTTGTTTATTCAACCACTCGTGGACGTTTCTTTGATCACCGGAGTTTTACCACGTAAACTCGTCTAATTAGCTTCAAATTGCATTCTCTTTCTCTTCTTTTTGACAGGTCACACCCAAATCCAATCATGTTGACTTTCTCACCCATCGAGGAATCAACAATATATATTAGAGTGTTTTGTATGAGTTTTTACTGCTACCCCTTTCATTTTTTGAAATTAAAAAAAAAAACATTTTTTTTTCTTAGTAAAAATAAAGTTTATTTGTAATCGAAAAAGAAGATCATGATCATATATGTTCATATATAATTATTGTTTTTGGATAAGTTTTATTTTATATTATATGTATAATTGTTTAACATAGGTATAAATATAAAATTACTTATTTTTAGACAATTTTACTTTTAAAATATTAATGCGTTGATAATACATTCAGATGTGAGAAAAAAAACATGTCATTCAAGTTCAGACTTCAGTCTCTAATCAGTCTTCAAACAAAAAAACAAGCGACCCTCAAATGGTTAGCACATCTCCAATGTTGTGCCAAAATTGTGTGTCAATGATAAAATTTAGCATTTAGTGTAAAAACCTTTCTCCAATACAATGACAAATACCATGCTAAATTTGGCATATGCTAAACTTTGTACTAAATTTGGCACACAGTATAGTATATACCAAATTTGACACAACAATAAATGTCCTTTTTTAAATTACAAAAATACCATTATTTATATATTTTAAACATTTTAAATTATTTAAATTTAATACACATTAATGTTATTTCAATCCAATTTATTTCATAAGTAATAATTTTTAAAAAATCCAATGGTTATTTATTAATACATTAATAGTATTAATTAACTTTTATAAGTTTAATGAATAAAATATAATATTTTAATTTATTATATCAAATATAATATTTAGCTATTTATTATATTAAATATAGCATTGTGAATAACATTGATCTTAATGGGTGCGTGATCTTAATGGGTGCAGGGAGATAATATTGCCACCCTTAAATGGCATTTATTGTGTAGAAAGCAAGTTAGAGTTGCTGAAGCCCACGTGGGCAAGCCCTCAAACAAGTTATTGGTGCAATCCGGTTTACACCTCTATTTGTGTGGTGCTATTGGCACTCCAGCATTGGCCTAAAACTATCCCATTTCTCAAGAGCCACCTTGAAAATTTGAGAAATTAACTATTTTATTTTATTTTATTAAATAATTTTTTAATATAGTTAGTTTAGATTATGTTAAATTAACTATAATTTATGATTTAAAATTTTGATTTCAACATCTCAACAATTCTTGTACTCTTAATCCAAGAGTTATAAATGCATTCAAATCTTAATCTTTGAATTAAGATCACTTGACCGGTTAAGATATTAGAGTAAAAATTTTAAGTCATAAATTTAAATTGATTTATCTTGACCCAATTAGTTTGTTTGATTTCGAAAATGCCATTCTTACTTGTTTTTCAAATTTCACTAGAATTAAGGGTCTGTTTGCTATTGTTGTAACTTTGATAATAATCATTGTTAGCTGTGTTAATAAAATAATCAGCAGTGAAGTTAATCAGACGTTTAATTAATTGTATTTTTAAAACTACTATATAGCTTGAAAGTAGTATACATATGTTTGGTAATTTTATTATAAAAGTGTTTAGACCGGTTATAATGACTAAAATATACATGAGTTTAGGACCCTATTTCATTTTTTTCCTTTATATATATATATATATATATATATATATATTAAATCAATATTTAAATTTGAAAAAACAATCTATAAGAACAATAAAAATATTTTTAAAAGCTTTTATAAATCAAATAAATATTTAAATAGAATATTTATTTTTGAGATGAAATAAGGTATATAAATGATTTTAACTTGATTTTATAAGGATAATAGCGATATTTTAAAAGATGTATTAAATGCTGAAAGAAATTATTTCATAATCACTTTCAAAAAGTAAGGGGTCATTTGTTTTTTCCACTTAAAACTTAATGGGTCTAAATCATAATTATTGAGTTGTTTTGTTTATTTTTTTAACTGGTCAAACAACTTAAAAATCCTAAAAAACAACTTAAAATAAAAAAGTAAAAAATCATGACTTTTAACTTAATTGCAAATCACTGGGCATTAAATGCAATCTAAAATCTTTTCTTCCGATGTTATCCCTCCATATGTAATATATTTCAAATTTCATTAAAATTATATATGTTATAAAAATCTTTATTTTAATATATTGCTTATTTTAAATAGCTTTAAAAATAAAAAAGAACCCTAATCAATGTTCATATTGGTGTTTAATATCGATACTTGATTATGATATTATGGTGATATATATATATTAGAGTGTTTTGTGCGAGTTTTTCCGATGTCCTTTTTATTTTTTGAAAAAAAAAACTTTTTATTTTCTTATAAAAATAAAGTTTGTTTGTAATAAAAAAAGAAGATCATGATCATATGTGTTCATATATAATTATTATTTTTGGATTGTTTTTATTCCATATTATATATATAATTGTTTACCATAGGTATAAATGTAAAATTACTTATATTCAGACAATTTTTACTTTTAAAAAACAAACGTGTTGACAATACATTCATATGAGAGAAAAAAAAACAAAGATGTTATTCAGGTATATTTTAAACTTATAATGAGAATAATGAGAATGAGAATTATAAATAGATTATTTAAGAACAATGAGAATTAAAAATGGAAGTATAATGAGAATTAAAAATAGATTATTTAAGAACAATTTGGGTAGTTCATCATAATAGGTATATTTTAAACTTAAGTCATTAAAACAGTGACATCATTGTAACACACAAAAAAAAGGTGATATATTTCACCATTTCCATAAAAAAAAAATGATTTGCATATCAAAAGATATTTTAAAAAGAAATTACTACATTTCATTATAATTCTATTTGTAAGAAATTGATAATTTGAAGAAAAGAAAAAAGAAAATATGTGAGAGACGTTTTAAAATTTTAGGTAAATAGAGGAGTCTTAAACGTATTAGTGACTTTCCACATTATTGGCAATTTTCAGGAACTAGTATCGATCTATCATTGATGTCTTGATGAACCTCACAGCAGGATTGTGGGGACACAACTAGATGTTTCTAGCAAATTATTTATAGGACTTATTGCAGACTTACAGTGTAACACCTCTAAAAAAATAATATTATTGGAATCGGAAAAAATTATTATTTTAAATAGGTTATTTATTTATATCATTGATGTCTTGATGAACGTCACAGCAGGATTGTGGGGACACAACTAGATGTTTCTAGCAAATTATTTATAGGACTTATTGCAGACTTACAGTGTAACACATCTAAAAAATAATATTATTGGAATCGAAAAAATTTATTATTTTAAATAGGTTATTTATTTATAGTTAAATAAACAATTTATTAATTTAAAAAGAATTTGATGTTATTTTGATCCCTTTTAGTGTACCGGCACTCATATTGTGGTTGAGTTCTTTTTTGGTTCGATAATATTAAAATTTTATCTTATTTTAGCATGATTACATATTCAACTCACAAGAGATTACATGTAATCTATAAATTATTAAATTTTGATGGATGTTGAGCACATTTTGAATTATCCTAATGAAAATGATATAGTAATCAAATTACCTATTGATTAAGAGATTATTTAAGAAGTAATGAATACGTATATCGATGATGATCATGATTCAAATAACAATTGTGTTTTTACCGATGATTTAAAAAAAAAAATCTTTCAATTAGTAATAACATTAAATAACTATTTGCTACAACATGTGGTGTAAATATGCATTGCGAAAAATTAAAGATGATGTTGAGTTCGAATCAAGTACAAAGAAAATATAAACGACTTTAGATATATTTTTTGAGATGAGTTGAATTGAGAAAAAGATAAGTCATAAGTAAGAGTTTATTATTATATCCTATGCATTAAAATGTTAGTAAACATTAAAATCACAAATAAAAAAAATAAAAAAAATCCTTGATGGAGAGTTATGTTCCCGCTACTTTATTGAGATTCCTTATCAGTAAATGCATAAGTAGTGTGTGTTTATATATATATATATATATATATATATATATATATATATACATATACAATGTTAATTTTCCTAATTTTAGACAGGGGTAAAAACTTAAATAGCATTTTTTTGAATGGTTCTGGTGTAAATAGCACCACATTAATAAGTTTTGTTTTAATGGCACTAAAGATTGGTTTCGAACAAAAATATCCTCATATTTGGGCAACAACCTCTGATTTTCATTTTTTTTTTTTGCTTTTAACCTTGTGTGGACTCTAGTTTGTTACCTTCGTTAACTCTTCAGCTGTTAAGCAAATGACCACAAATGAAGGAAAGAAATACACATCAACGGCGACGAACAGTACATCATACCCATCGACGTTGATGAACAGTACGGCACCGGGAGACTACTGTGAACACTTCGATTCGAGATCTCGTCGATAACCTAATCCAAATTCACGGTATTTTTGTTTGGATTTTGTTTTGAAATGTGATATTGTTGATTTTTCGATATGTAATTAGTGTTTGTTGATATCAATTTTGTTTTTTCGTTTGGGTGTTATTTTCAAATGTGATATTGTTGATTTGGATTTTGTTTTTTCGTTTGGGTGTTGTTTTCAAATGTGATATTGTTGATTTCGATTTAGTTTTTTTGTTTGAGTGTTGTGGATTTGATTTCAAAGGTGATGCGTTGTTGTTTGAATATGAATGGTGGTGTTTTTTATTTAGTTTGTTTGGAGAAGACAATGAACAGTTGTTGTGGTGTTGGTGGGTTAGGGTTTTACGATTAGGAGAAGATAATGAACAATAGGTTTTGAATTAGAGATTTATGGTATGTATTAGAGACTTAATCGTATGTATTCTAGACTTAAATGTGTATATTCGAGACCTATGTTACATGCTTCTGGACTTTAATTGATGTAGATTCGTGACTTAATTCATGTATAGTCCTGACTTATTTCATTTATATGTGATAATTAATGGTTGTTATTCGAGACTTAATGGTGTTATTCGAGACTTACTAGTGTAAAATCAAGACTTACTAATGTATATATTTTTTAGTTTTTTTTTTCATTGGAGTTTTAACTTGTGTTGTGTAGTTATGATTGTATATTTTGTTTATAACATTATATATGCAGATGGTGAAGTTGAAGAGGCTACTTAAAATATATGTGTACTTAGACTTAAGCATATTCTAAACATTTTTTTGTTGACGACGCTATGTAGATGTACAAGTCATAGTTCATGTCCCTTGGTTCGTTCAATTATACGTGATGTCGAACAACACTATTTTGGAAGACACGATATGAATTATACTGTGAGACTACATTGTCAAAGAATTATGTATATTGTTATTTATCCTCTTTTGTTTATGTTGGACACAGCTCTTGATTCCGGTGAATACTAAAGGCGGTCATTGGTTAATGGCTAGAGTGGAGCAAAGAATACGATCCATCTGCCTATATGATCCATGGCAGTAGGAGGTTCAATACGAAATCTAGAATGAACAAGTTGTTTGTTTAAGGTATTTGTTGTCTTTGATGCTGAATCAAATTGGTTTTTACAAAAAGAGATGGGGTAAGGACACAACACTGAAGCCAGGCCCGTTTCATATGGTCATAGTAGCAAACATAACATTCCACAACATAAAACTTGGTAAATAGCACAATTGTAATGATTATATAATTCAAATCCTTATTTTGTTTACAAGGTAATTAACATTTTTTTCAACGTCTTTACAGTGTCAATTGTGGAGCACACACATTAGCATTGATTGAGCATACTGTGGCAAAGAGAAATAAGTTTATTTGGATTGATGACCAAATGTCATATATGCGACAGAAAATGGCTGTGGAAGTGTTTTCAAACTCCTCCATTATTGCGAAGCATTGAAGTATGGATGTTATGGATCATATAAATTTTTTTTGTTGTCATGGATGTTATACTATATTATGGATGGTTTTTTTTTTATGTATGAAATTATAGAATTATTGATGAACTTCTGGCTGCGTCGATTACATCCTTTAATGAATTATGGATATTTGTATGAACAAAATTACTTATTTCCAGTAAGTCTCGAACTTCCATACTTGTTAACTACAGTTTCAAGATTTATTACAATATTTCGAGACTTGTTAAGTGCATTTTGAGACTTGTTAGGTGCGTTTCGAGACTTATTACAATATTTCGAGACTTATTATGTGTATTCGAGACATATTATGTGTATTCGAAAATTATTAAATTAAATTCGGGATTTACTGGTACGAAATGATATAGTCTATTATATAGCTTTTAACAAATATGTTTCTTAATATAATAATGCATCATAACACCCATTATAAGTTCCACTTGCAAATTACAAACCAAGAAATCTTTTCTAGTAGCTTTTCAAAGATTTTTTATAACTCCCACTAATCATAACAACTACTAATTTACACGTGGCAAAATCGGAGCATTACAGGTTGTTGACTCCAACAATTCCATCCCTTTTTGGGAAAGTTTGTTTGTTGTGTCTGATTTCATGGCACACACTACATTTTCGACGGTATAAATCCAGAATAATACCTTTGGAGTTGGGGCCCGGATTCAGACACCACCTTGAATTGTGACCCTGTGTTTTACATTTTTTGTATTTCTGTTTGCTTGGACTCTCAGCGGAGGATAGAATTCGACTTCTTCGGGGCCGACCAATTTGTGTTCGGATATCAGGCGTTAAGACGACTTGATTTGTAATGTCAGGAGGAATTAGCCATGTACTTGGATGGCTCACCGACATGATCAGTGTAGAATATGCATCACCAAGGACTTCCTTTTTGAAGTAATCAGCACATAAAGACATTTAATCCATGTTTCACATTTCATATCTGTTCGAATCATGTTTGATAATTCTTCCGGACATATATTAACGGCACCGACATATCTTTGGCTACCATCCAATAGTTCATTCCATCGTCCATTATATGATATCAATATTATGACTCGATTCATCGTCCTAGAAACAAAGAACACTATCAAATTATTCACAATATGAATCTAGTAAAAATAACAGTAAGTCTCGAATTACTGGAATTAAGTCACGATTGTAATACAAATAAGTCTCGATAACGAAACAAATAAGTCCCGTATGTTATATAAATAAGTATCGACAATAACATAATTAAGTTTATAAATTGATATCAATAAGTCTCGAAAATAATACATTCATGCCTCGACATTAAGTCTCGATTACATCAAATAAGTCTAGTAAAAACATAAAAAAACCCAGTTTTCCAAAAAACCAGAACGAAATGCATAATTAGCTTCAGTTCAACATACACATCTAACAATTGAAATTGAAAGTTTCTAGATCGTAATGAACAAGTTTCTCAACTAGTTTGTGGTGGAAAATTACCTTATCAAGTCTTCCAATAATCCAAGCAAGGTTATTATGGTTGGATCTACTCTTCAAACATGGGCATTCATCGATTTTGAAAAATATAGGATGACAGAACTATCGAAAGAAAGGAAGAACAACTGATCAGAGAATGACTGGAGTAGTGATAGTTGAAAGCATAGAAGAAGAACACCTAAGAAGAGACAAATATGCAAAACGTTAAAACCAGTTGAAAAAGTAAAAGGATGGCATTTTGGTCAGCACACACTTTTAGGTGCTAACAAAACAAGACTTATTAAAGTAGTGCTAGTGGCACAACTCAGCTTTAAAAAGGTGCTAGTTGGAACCATTCCCACTTTTAGACACGGTATCATAAATTTAGTGCTTCAATTTTTTAATTTAACTTGATACGGTCTCCTAATGAAACTATAGTATAACCGTATAACCCTTAAATATTTCTTACGCGAAATACACTTTCAGCATCATCAATCCTCTACCTCAGTAAGGAGGATCAATCTCATATATATATATATATATATATATATATATATATATATATATATATATATATATATATATATATATATTATAATAATTCAAAATTTTAAAAGAGAGAAACATATTCGAACCCATTGATAAAGCTACGAAGGTGGGTCTATGGAGCCATAGCTAATGGCGAAGCTAGATATTTCATTCAATGGCGGCTTGATCATAATATACTAATATTTTAAAATGTAAAATAATAAATAGGGATGAAAAATTATATAACACTTTTTTGGGTTTGATTTGTGCAATTAGCACCTCTTTAATAACTCTGGTTTAAATAGCACTAAAAATGAGATTGAGATAAAAATACCCTCCCTCTTCTACAATTTTCTCTACCCAATCTTTTTTTTTCAAAATCTCCATTGACGGAGCACGAGCTCCACCGCCGATGTTATCACTGGTGAGTTGATCGACAAAACCACCGGTAAAACGTCTGTCGTGCACCACCCATTGTAACCAAAGTATCCGTTTTGAGTTTCGAGTTGTGTGGAGAGAGAAACAAAGTCAAACTCGAATCATCTCTAAACCTTCATTGTCAAATCTACGACGATCCGTCGCGAATCTGACGAAACCGATGGCGCCAACGAACTCAGCGTCGTCCAATCTTCTAGATCCGACTAATTTCGGAGTCAATCAGCGCCGTTGTCGGAACGTCAGTTTCACAATTGATGGTCTGTTACATGTTGCGAGGAAGAAGAAAGCAAAAAAAAAATCGATTTTCACCCAGTAAGTCCCGAATTTTTTTAAATAAGTCTTGAGTTTATCCTAATAAGTTCCGAATTTATAAAATAAATCTCGAATTTTACCTAATAAGTCTCGAATTTTATCTAATAAGTCTTGAAATTACAAATAAGTCTCGAATGTGCGAGAGAAAAAAATACAAAAGAAAAACTTGGGTGGACTTCGATTTTGGTCTCAAATTTTACCAACGAATTAAGACAAAAAAAAATCTGAGAGAAGTTTATGTGAATTGTGAAATGAAAAGGAGAAGGAAAGAGAAAAATAGAGAAATTAAAAATGAAAAATAGAAGAAAAAAAATAAATGAGGGTATTTTAGTCTCACCACATATTTTGGTGCTAATAAAACAAGAGTTATTAAAGTTGTGCTAGTTGCACAAACCAAAATTGAAAAGGTGCTATATACCCCTATTTCCTCTAATAAAATATGATAATAATAAAAACAATTTTCTTTTCAATTTTTTTAACCTGGAGGAGATGATATTTGAACTTAAGACTTCAACATTTGTTGAGTTTATGGTTACAACTAGACTATGATTATGACCGGTCATGACCTATAAATTTATGTCATTAAAGATAATAACAATTATAGTTAATATATAGTAATTTTTATGTGGAAATGGTGAGATATGTCACCTTTTTTTATGTGTGTTGCAGTGATGTCACCGTTTTAATAACTTAAGTTTAAAAGGCACCAATTATGGTGAACTACCCAAATTGTCCTTAAATAATCTATTTCTTAATCCCATTGTGTTTCTATCTACATTTTGGAAACGATAACTCATCTCTCTCTCTAAAAAACTTGTCTCTCTCCAGATTCTGCAGAAGAAGATAACCTATATTTGTGATCTTCGTTTATATAATTTTATATATTTGTGGTTTGAAAATAATGTTTAGTTAAATCGAGCATATTTGTAGCCAAATCGAACCTTTTTTTAATATGATCGAGCTTATTTTTGAAATAATTGAAAGAATCGAGCATTTATCAAAGGATCAAGAAATTTTCAAAGGATCAAGAAATTTTCAAAGGATCGAGAATATTTTTTAAAGGATCGAGTCAAGAATATTTTTCAAAGGATAGAGATTTTTTTTCAAAGGATCGAGAATTTTTATCAAATGATCGAGAAGATTTTTCAAAGGATCGAGATTTTTTTCAAAGGATCGAGATTTTTTTCAAAGGATCGAGATTTTTTTCAAAGGATCGAGATTTTTTTCAAAGGATCGAGATTTTTTTCAAAGGATCGAGAATATTTTTCAAATGATCAAGATTTTTTTTAAAGGATCGAGAATATTTTTCAAAGGATGGAGAATTTTTTCAAGATCGAATTGAGAATATTTTTCAAATGATCGAATCGAGAATATTTTTCAAAGGATCGGGATTTTTTTTTCAAAGGATCGAGAATATTTTTTAAAGGATCGAGAATTTTTATCAAATGATCGAGAAGATTTTTCAAAGGATCGAGATTTTTTTCAAAGTATCGAATCGAGAATATTTTTCAAAGGATCGAGATTTTTTTTAAATGGATCGAATTTTTTTTCAAAGGATCGAGAATATTTTTCAAGGGATCGAGAATTTTTTTCAAAGGATCGAGATTTTTATTCAAAGAATATTTGTTTTGAAGTACTGACCAGAAAATAAAAAGCTCCGGGGGCGCTGCCCCTGCACCCTCGAATGCGTCTACATTGCGTCTGAATTTCAATGAAACTTTCTCTCTCTATTTCATAACTCTTACTGTAAAAAATGAATGAAAGATTCTGATGGAACAACTATTGGGGATATTTTTGTCCGTTCACCATAATTGGTGTCTTTTAAACATAAGTTATTAAAGTAGTAACAATGTTGAAACGTCACCTCCAAAAAGTGATATTTATTTTTTGACCACTAATTTTTATCACATGACAGAGAACAAAATCAATCGGTAACTAATTGAAAATGTTTTGTTTTTATTAAAAAAAAATCATAATAGCTTCTATATTATTGAAAATTTTCTATACATGTACAAATTGAAAATCACTCCTTCACCAATCTTCTATTTGATAATATACTATTTTTATTTTGCCATAATAGAAAATTGACTATTAAATTACAACATGCTACATAGTTTTTTTTTATCATATATTATATTTCTTTAGAAAATGATGATTTAGTTGTGAATGTGACATATCATAATTAATAATAGCAAAAAGTAACCCAATATAATTGTTGACGTTGATTTCTGGATTGTATCAGAAAAGCCAACAAGGATTGGATTTCGGCTATCAATTTAAAGAGAAAGATATTAGAGAGGGTAATCAAGACACAAATTTTAAGGTGGAAAAACTCCGATTGTCGAAGAAACATCCACGGGTGGTTGAATGATCAACCAAACCAAAATCCACTATGAAAATATGATGTTTACAAGCTCTCGGTCTCTCTTTCTTCTCTCTGTATTTTTCTATTGCTTTTTGTCTATATCCTTTGTGGCGAGATTATGGGTCTATTTATATGTTTATAGAGCCTTAATCTACTTCGTATAAGTAATAGATCTTTGTATTTAATTACAATTATGTACTTGCTTGAAGCTGATTGTCTTCTTTCCTGTTTTGGAGTCTTGTATTGAGAGCGAATGAGACTCTAGCAATGTAATCCAATTAGGACTTATTTCCTTATAGGGGCAGTCTTTTTGAAGAAATAAAGTTGTTGCCTGATTGAGAATCTTTCATGTTTAATATTCTATTTTCATTGGGACTCCTTTTTGATATGGATATCTCCATGTATCCTTGTGACTTGATCCATGTGAGCTACGCACTATGGCCTTTATTTGATTTTTGTCATGTTTGTACCGAGTAAGAGTAATACATGTTGGTCCAGAGTAACGTCATTTGATCCCGAGTAACATCATTTGAGCCCAAGTAAAAGTGTCATTTAACCAGCCCTGAGTGTCGTTAACTGATCCCGAGTAGTATATAAAGTTGACAGATCCTGAGTATGTTTTATTCAACATCTGCTAACTCGGGTTCTCTCTTCTTCGACAATGTCTTGTGGGATATTTTCTTAATGCCTATTCGGATATCCATCTGGCCATTTATCCTCTTTGTTGATGACGTGTTCATGCGATAAAATTCACACATGACAATACCCCCTTAAAATATATTTGTTGAACAAGGTCTCTACGGGCAAAAGTATTTTAATTATTTTTCAATATCTTTTCAATACCCGAGTAAATATCTTGTCATAACGACGTGTCTTAATGATGATCCTGTAAATTCGATTTGTCTCTTTACACAAGATCTTTAACGACGGTGACGTTTTGAAGTTCCGACGATGAAAGTTAGTTCTCTCTTTGACACGTGTCCTTTACCTCTTCGTTTTTCGATATCATTTATGAGAAACGACTTACGTGTTTCCCCGTGCACCGCCTACGTCATCAATCCTCATCATTGTTTCTTTCCCGCCTTAAGATCCTAGGGTTTCGTGTTATTATTTCTTTAAATTCTTCGCTGAGACATCGTTGGTTTATTCTCAACGATTTTCAGCAGAAAAAATTCTTTAAACCCAGATTTCTTTACACAGAAGTTCACGATTCTCCGTTGAAGATCTTGCATCAAACTTAATTCAAGGTTAGTTCTAATGGAGCCATCTTCCCGTCATCATCTTTTTAATGTCGCTCTTGATACATTAGAATGTGGGGATTTCCAGTTAGTTTCTTGCATTAGAAGATTAATGGGGAAAACCCCTACCGATGAACCTCCATTTTTAGAGATTGATGTTAATAGGCTTTACCTTGACGTCACTTTTAGCCCTGTATCGAGTTCTTCATCTAGTTCCGATTCTGATATTTCTGATCACAGGATACCTTTTCGAAGGATGGGAAAACATCAAAGCAGAAACAAAGTCCGTAAGCACAACTCGGGCGATATTCTGATCAGAGAGCAGACTGTCAACGAGAACGACGTTGAAGAGGCGTTCAGAACATCTCGCATTTCCTGCTCTACTGCTTGCCTGAGTGGGTTTGATACCGAGCCGAATGAAGTCGGGGCAGACGAGATAGAAAAGTATCGTTCACGATTCGATCTGCCCGACTCGGTCACTTTGATTCCAACGGGTGATAGAGCTGCATGGAATCCTCCCCCGGGTATGGTGGCGATCTACGGATCCATGCTCTGCTGCGACGTCACTCTTCCCTTCCAGCCATTCATTGCCTGGTTTTTGGCTAAAGCAGGGATTGCTCCGGCTCAGCTTGCCCCGAATAGCTATAAAATTTTGATGTGCATGTGGAACATGTACAGCCGGATGAACTTATCGTCGCCATCCCCGTATGAAATCAAGCAATTTTTTACACTGAGGCAAGAGAACAAGTCGGGGACCTACTTTCTTATATCTAATTCGCCAGATTGTTGGGTCCCTAAGGGGACAAAAGTGAATCGAGGAGCTGATACCTCTGATGACCCCAAAAAGAGGGTTTTATATGGGGATTTCCTATGTCCAACAAGTTCTGGAAGAACAGTTGATTTTTCACCGGAGGGAGTCTCGGGCTTGAAGTTACTGTTTTAGCTGGGGGTGCTCGGACGGTGTTGAAGGTCCCCCGCTTCTTCTGATCCCCCGATAATAGGAACAAGAAGAAAATTGAGTACAGCGATGCGGAGCTGACCAAACTTGCTCGGGCGGCAGTTCGCACTTTGGAGAAGAGGAGCAAGACTTATCTTTTTGTTGAGTCCAAGATGATTGAGTTCGGCTTCTACGAAAAGATTTCGGGCCACCGCAGGCGATTTAAGCGATTTTGTAATCTTTTCCTTTTATTATAATTCCTCTTTTGTATTCTGATGTGGTTCCCTCTTTTTAAAAAAATGTATGATACAGACGTCGTCTGTGATCTTTAGGCTCGCCAAGTGAAGTCAATTATTCAGGCGAGTCGGAAAGAGGCTTCTCGTCAGAGTAATGAAGGCATTGTTCCACCTGAATCTAACGAGGAAACTGATGTGGTCGAAGAGCAAAATCCCGAATATGTCCCCGAGGACATCGTTCGACCGACCGCAGGGGAGTCTATTGATCTGAGTGGCTCAACGGATCATGCCCATCCGTCCAATGATGAGGAGAGGCAAAGTGATGGTCCTGGTGAGAAGCCTGTCGAACGGTCGGAGGCTGGTGATGGAGGTAATACCTCCATGGGACAAGTACATATGGATCCTGAATTCTTTGAGTCCTTTCGAGATGATACACAGGAAGATCCCGTAGCTGATCTGAGCTTACACCGTTCTCGGGGTGAGAAGCGAAAAGTAGTCAGCTCCCTGACTCGCCCACTTAAGGTCCCTCAGGTGGTCTCATTCATTGATTCCAGCGATGAAGATGTTATGGATGAGGTTCCCCCGAGCGTTGATGCTGGAGCTTCAGCTTCAGAGCCTAACAAAGGTTCCTCTACCCCCGAGGTTGGAAATCTAGGGGTTGAATCCTCGGGGGTTCCTTCATATCCTTCTCCCCAGGATATGTTGCGGGAGATGTCATCTGGTCAGGTTTTTATTGGAAACGACCGTTGGAGCTATTTCCGAGATGGCTCTCTGACTGTCCGTCTTCAGAATTTTTTCAACGGTGCATCTTATGTAAGTTACCATTTTCTTTAATTGTTTTGCTTGTTTGCCCGATTTTTAGATTTTTAATTAAACCTTTTTAATATATGGTGTCTGAATTCGCTGAGTTAGTTCAGACGCAACAGCATCAAGTCAATCGAATAAGGCGTCTGGAAGCTCCGCTAAAGGAAAGTGAGGACAACCGTGCTCGGGTCGAAAAGGCTTATCAACAAGAGGTTGGTTCTGCTCAAGTTTTCACCGACCATTGTCTAGCAAAGCAGATGGAGGCCGAGGAAAAGGCTTCTTCGGCAGAAGAGAATGCAACATCACTTCAGAATTTATTATCTTCTGCCCAATAATCAACGCTCAAGGCCGAGTAGGAAGCGGAGCAGTCTAAGTCGGCGTATGAGCGGAAAATTGAAGATCTAGAGTATCAAGCGTTGAGAGTTGAATCCTTATTCCGAGAGGCCAGGCTGGAACTTGAAACACAAGAGGTGGATCGCTTCAAAAGATCCCTGCCTATGATGCTCTTCTTCTTCGGGAGTTTCAACGATGGCTGGTTTCAGCTGGCGAATTCTTTAAAGTCAAGAATCGGGCAACTGAGAAGGCCCAGAACCAATTGGGAGTTGTCAATCAAACATCATGTGGATCGGTCCTTGGAGTCTCTTCAAACTCAGATGAAGGAATTGAGAGCTTACTGTCGTAGCCGAGGTAAAGAGCCTCATCCTATGCATTTAGAGATTCCATCCGAACACTCCCTCTCGACCTTTTATGCCAGTCAAGAGTCGGTCGTGAAGGGTGTGGAGCCTGATGTCGGGCAGATTGCAAGAGAGGATTACAACCAATGGATGAATGACTCAGTCGACACAATTGCTTGGCCTTCTAACGAAAGTCTGCTCCGCGAATACGAAATGGTGCCAGGCCTGAGTATTGGCAAGGGCTCCAAATCCTCACAATCCTGATTTTTGTAGATAGGATTTTTGTAGACTTTTTAATTCTTTGTAAAGAATACTGTAATAATTCTTTTGAAAGATCAATAAAATTCCAAGTAGCTTTTCTGAATCTGGTGTTTTGATTCTTTCATTGCTAAAGAAATTTCTTGACTGTTGCCGAGTATGTTATTAAACTCTAATATTCAGGTAACTTCATCGAGTATCTTATTAAACCGGTGGTTTTCCGAATAGCTTTGATCGCCAAGTATCTTATTAAACTGATGTTTTCTGACGTTCGCGTAACTTAACCGAGTATCTTATTAAACCGGTTGTCACCCGAATAATGTTAAGTATCTTATTAAACTGGCAACTCTGATGTTCGGGTAACTTCACTGAGTATCTTATTAAACCGGTTGTCACCCGAATAATTTTAATGCCAAGTATCTTATTAAACTGACTAGTATTATTAACAATGTCATCTTAAAACAGACAAGTTTATACTTGTGTTTCATACACGGTTGCTACCCGAACATTACATCATGGCTCACCATAACCATATGTTCGAGTCCTTACGCATTACCAAGGACGTCTCCCCAATTTTTTTATGCAAGGGTTTGCCTAATTGTTAAGCTTTTTGAATTGCTTAACACAGGTACGCATTTCACTAGAATTTTTTCCGATAGCGTCCCGAGCTGGTGCATCAAGTTTGCCTTTTTACGAAGGTTATTTGACCTTGCTCGGCTGGCATGCTCCTTCGAGCTTCTCTGCTCATTCGGGATTTATTAGTCCCGAGTATTCTATTTGCATGTTCTTATTATCATGCTTATCTTCCATATGTTCTTATTATCATATGCTTTCTTTTGGAAATCCCAAGTTTGATTTTTTATTCATAACTGCAAAATCAATAAGTTTTTAAATTCCACGGCTAATATTTATCTAAACTAAAATTTCTCTGACTAGAAAAAAGAACAAAAAATAATTTAAGGATAGAAAATCTTCAGATATTGGGCATTGCATGGTCGGGGTAAGACCCCTCCATTAGGTCGTGCAATCCAATATGCTCTATGGCCAGCTATTCCTTCGACTTTGTACGGGCCTTCCCATTTGTCAGCCAGGGAACCTGCAGCTTTATTTTTTGTGTTCAATGACACCTTCCTGAGTACTAGGTCTCCTAGCTGGAATTTTCGGACCCGAACGTGAGAGTTGTAGTGGCGAGCTACTCTTTGCTGATATACCATATTTCGTATTCGGGATTTCTCCCTTTTCTCTTCTAGCTCATCTAGATTTTGTAATAGTATATCAACGTTTTGATCTTCATCATATAGACTGACCCGATGTGACGTATACGATGTTTCTCTTGTTGATGTTCTTGTTGTTGTCCGATATGCCCATAATACTTCGGAAAGCTTTTCAACCCAGTTTCCTTTCTTAGCATCTAGCTTTGCTTTGATTGTGTGCTTGATGATTTTGTTCACTGCTTCCACCTACCCATTTGTTTGAGGGTGGGCAGGTGTGACATAGTAATTGGCAATCTGATACTCTTTGCATAGCTGTCTGAATTTCAGGTTGTCGAACTGAGTGTCATTGTCAGTGATTATAGTGTTTGGGACTTCAAACCTATAAAGTATATTCTTTTCCACGAAATTTGTGGTATTTGCTTCTGTGATATGCACTAATGCTTCAGCTTCTACCCACTTCGTGAAATAGTCAACAAAGACTGACATAAAGCTGTAAAAATGGACTGGCCTGGCCCATTAGGCACGGCCTGGCTAGTCCATTTTTGGAAACAGGCCTGACCTGTTTCCGAAACATGAGGCCCGGCACAGCACACCGGCCTGCCTCAGGCGGGCTTGACGGGTTTGGTCCAATATTTTTTTTTCAAAATTACGTTTGTTTGGATTTAGGGTTTAGGGTTTAGAGTTTACGGTTTAGGGTTTAGGGTTTAGGGTTTAGGGTTTAGGATTTGAAATGAATAAAGAGAACAAACAATTTTTAGGATTTGAAATGAATAAAGAAAACGAACAATTTTTTATTTATTTATTTATTTTTCACTTATGGAATTCAGTATTACATATTTACATGATTGCTCATTAAAAACCTTACCAAGAAAAATCCAGTGGGATAAAAACTTGGTAAGAAAAAAAGAGTGCAACCGTTTTACAACTTACAAGTAAATAATAAATACATATGTAAAAGTATAACCTAGTTCTGGCCCTTGCCACTACCTGCAGGGTCATCAATATATAGATTGTCGAAATTTAGAATAAGCTCTTTATCTACAGTTAGATTTTGCAACCTTTTTTTAGCATGCTCCCAATCCCGAAGGCATGTTAGTACCTCCACCATCTCCGGAGACAAACAGCTTCTTCTTGGTTCAATTATGCGTCCACTGGTGCTGAAAGCTTGTTCTACGACACCGTTGACACTGGAATAACCAGTACGTCATGTGCTAAGTGTGACAGAACTGGATACCTGTGCGTATAGGTCTTCCACCATAACAACAAATCAAACTCTTCCTTGTCTTCAACAGCATCGAACTGTGCTTCAAGGTACCTAATAAGTTCGGTACAAGAAGATGGGCTAGATCTTTGCCCTGAAGAAGTACTTGCTGATTTGTCCTTTTTTCGCCGTTTAAGAAGGCTCCAACTTGTTTGCTTTGGCTCTGTCTCCGGTTGTGTTGATTGGGGGGTGTCAATGTTGCCAAACCTGCTCTCATTAATACGAAAAATCTCGAACAACTTGGTTCGAATGTCAGTAATTTGTTCTGAATAATCTATTGACAAATTAATACCAATAAACTCAAGAAAAACTTCTAAATCAGATAATTTAACCCTAGGATCTACTATAGCACTTAAGGCATAAAGTAGAGGAATGTTAGTCTAATATTTTTTCAACTTTGTCTCCATGGCAACAACTGCAGCGCCTAGATGTTTATCTTCTCTATAACTGTTTAACAGTTCAGACATTACCACTATCCGATGGATTGCCTGGGAAGATGTGGGGTAATATACCCCGGAAAGAGTTACAGTGGCATTGTAAAAAATCTTTACAATTGAACAAAAATCTTTTCCACATACCAATCGTCTGTGGTAAGTATTTTTGGACTATGTTGACCTGTTTCAGCCAATTTCATGTTATAAAAACATGTAATGGTTGTATCATATTCCAAACAATTTGCCAACATTAAATAAGTAAAGTTTCACCTTACCGGCAAATCAATTTGGAATTGTCGGGGTTTGAGACCGTTTAATTTACAATGTCTCTTGAATTCACTGAATCTAGGATTATAAATGTAAATCCAAGAAATGGCATCTCTGATGCGATCTATTTGGTCGCTTACCTTCTTTAAATCAGCCTGTACAACTAAATTTATAATATGGCATGCACACCGTTGATGGAAGAAATAACCTCTATCTTGCGGGATATTTCCTGCAACAAACAATGCAATAAAGCTAGTATTTACAGATGCATTATCTAATGTGATCGAAAGGATGCGATGCGTGATTTCATAAGTTTCTAAAACATAAATAATGACATTAAAAATGTTTTCTGCGGTATGTGCAAAATCCATAGGACGAAAACCAATAATTCTTTTTGTTATCCTCCAGTCAGAATCTAAATAGTGTCTCGTGACACATAAATAGTCCTGTTTAGAACATGCATTCCAAATATCAGAAGTTAATGCAACAGAGACACTTAAATGTTGTATTTCAGCAACTAAGTCATCCCTTTGGGTTTCAAACAATCGTATCAAATCATTTCTAGTGGTGGTTCTAGAAACAGGTTCAAATTGGGGGTTATATGCATATGTGATTAATTCTTTATAAAATGGACTCTCACCAATACTGATCGGTTGATCAGTTTGTGCAATGTATCGTGCCAAGCACTCTCTAGCGCGCATGGCGTCAAACTGCCACGTCATAACGGACCTGTCTGGGTGCCGTTGAAGTTGTGTCTGGGTTGTAGTGTCTACCTGTCCATGTGCAGAGATACATTTGTACATATGCCGTCTCAAATGTCTGGTTCCTCTCGTACTTGTAGTATAATCCTTATGACAAAACTTACATTTAGCTTTGGGGCCAGACGTCCCGTTTGGGAGTGTCATTTGGACTATGTTGAAACATTTTCACACATCTGATGTTAATTTTCTGGGACGTGATGTTGGTGTAACAGAGGAACCAGAAGGCCCCGCTTGAGTATGAGTCAGCTCTGAAAAATCAAATTCATCGTTGAGCATATTCAAACCGTCCGGAAAATAAGGATGCTGGTTATGATCCATTATCTAAAGTAAAAATATGAGCACTATAGTAGTTAATAGTCAAATTAAAAATCAATATTTACCAACAATAATCTTAATTTACTAACAATAATTAATATAAATAATAAGACATTTACAATTATTATTTTACTTCAAAAAAAATTAAACAAAAAAATCATAATCTACCGACACAAAATATTAAATTCACTACTACAAATAAAATTGATAAATTTACTAACAACACATATGAAATGAAATACTGCACATAAAAATCTTAATATACTAATAAAACTTAATAAAATTAACCACTACTCTTAAATTCATAATATACTGAAAACAAATATTGTAATAAACAACTACACAAATAATTCATAATCTACTAGAAAAAAATATTAAATTCACTACTACACTTAAAATTCATAATATACTCACCAAAAATATTAAAATAAACAACTACACTAAAAATTCATAATTTATGAATAAAATAATATTAAATGTAACTACTACACTTAATATTTATCATTTACTTATTACAAAAATTAAATTCAGTTATACAATTAACTTTCTAAATTTACTAATAACAAATATTAAAATTACTATTAAACTAAAAAACATTAATATACTAAACAAATAAAATTAACATTAAAGTCCAAAAATTGATAAACTAACTAACTAAATAAAAATGTTTTCATTTAGTAATTAAATCTAAACATAAACATATAAATTTACTATGAAAATATGTTTGAGCAAAAGTAATAACAAAATTGTACTTTTAAAATTTGGTGTGTTGGTGGAAAATGTAGAGAATTTTGTAGAGAGAGTAATAATGAAATTGAATGAAAAAGTTAAGAGAGTTGAAGAATATATTAGAGATTGAGATTTGAGAGAATGAAAGATTGAAAGAATGATAGAGGGAGTGATTGGAAAATGAAATGGATGGAAGTATTTATAGAAAAATTTGATTTGGGGGTCAAAATGTAATTTAAAAGATTTGAGGGGGGTTTGTAATTATTTTAGGCTCCAACGGCTGGAATTCAAATTCCAGCCGTTTGAGGGTTTTTTTTTAAAAAAAAAAATTGGTTGATAGGAGGGACTGGCCGGCCGGCCCGACAGGCCGGTCTAGGGACTTGGCATGCCGGCTTGGCATGCCGTGGCGGGCCGGCCTACCAGGCCTCGTACCACCGACCCAGCACGGGCCTGTCATCGGTCGGGCGGCAGTCTGGTCCTCTTCCTTCACGGGCCGTGCCAAGCACGGGCCGTGCCAAGCAAGGCCCGTTGGCTTCATGGACCGGTCGGACTGCCTGTCTCAGGCTGGCCCATAATTACAGCTTTACTATAGCATGCTTTGCTCCACCCCCTGTCCCAGCTGGCATTGGGCCGATTAGATCCAAACCCCACATGGTAAATGGCCACGGGGACGTGAGGTTTCTGAGATGCTCAGAGGGCTGTCGGATGTCATTAGCAATCCTTTGGCATGTATTGCAACTTTCTGAACACTGTTGTGCATCTGAGAATAGAGTCGGCCAATAATAGCCTTGCATGAGTACCTTATGTGCCAAACTTTTACCCCCAGTGTGGTTTCCGCAAACTCCTCCATGGATTTCCTGTAATATCTGATATGCATCTTCCTCTGACACACATCTTTGGAGTGTTCGGGAATACCCCCTTCTGTATAGTTCGCATTCAACCAATGTGTACCTGGTTGATCTATACCTGATACGTTTTGCTTGTAAGGGATCTTCCGGGTGCACTTCTTCTTCCAGGAACCTTTTTAACTGAGTAATCCAACCGTCTGGCGGTGTTCGGATTTCTAAAATTTCCAAGTCTCTTGGTTCAGCTGTGCTCGGTTTAAGGAGATGTATTACTGGAATAGTCTTTGGCCTGATTGTGGTTGTTACTGATGCTAATTTAGACAATGCGTCTGCCTTTTCATTCTCCTCCCTAGGGATTTGGGTAATTTTATATTCTTTAAATTTCTGGATGAGCTGTTCCGCAATGTCACGGTAGATTATCATACCTTCATCATTGGCTTGGTACTCGTTCAGGACTTGGTTGACAACTACCTGTGAATCTCTGAATATCTCGACCTCATCTGCCCCGAGAGTTATGCAGACTCTGAGTCCAGCTAGTAGCACCTCATACTCGCCTTGATTGTTGGTTGCTTTGAAGTCAAACCTCATGGCACATTCGACATCGTCTTTTTCTGGAGTGCATACTACAATCCCTGCCCCGCTGCCATGAGTGTTTGAAGAGCCATCAACATACAGTTTCCATGTGAAACTTTTGCCCAACATCTTTTTTGCTTCCAAGTTTGGTTCTGTGAACTCTGCTATAAAATCTGTCACTGCTTGCTCTTTGAGAGATGTCCTGGGGATGTAGTGGATATCGAATTCACTTAGCTCGATTGCCCATTTGGTCAATCTCCGTTAAATCTCTGGTTTCTGTAAAATATGCTTCAATGGGCAATCGGTGAGAACCTGGATTGTATGAGCCTGAAAGTATGGCATTAGCTTCCTTGTTGCTGAGATTAGTGCCAGGGCCATCTTTTCTGCCTGTGAATATCTAGTCTCAGCTGGTAGAAATGCATTACTGGTGTAGTATACTGGCTTTTGTACTCCATCTTCTGCTCTGACTAGAATTGAGCTTGTTGTCTGTTCTGTAATTGATAAGTACAGTTAGAGTGTCTCTCCCATCTGTGCTTTTGAGATGATGGGAGTCTGCCCTAGGTATTCCTTGATTTTCAAAAAAGCCTGTTCACACTCTTCATTCCATTCGAGCCCTTTTCCTTTTTTGATTACTTTAAAAAAGAGTGAGCTGTTTGTTGCTTTTGAGATGAATCTACCCAAGGAAGCTAAGCATCCTGTCAGGCGTTGTACTTCTTTGAACGTCTTTGGTGAAGTCATTTTTTGCAGGGCCTGAATCTTCTCGGGGTTGACTTCGATTCCTCTTTGGTGAACTTGAACACCCAGGAATCTTCTCGAAGGAACTTCGAATAAACACTTGTTCAGATTTAGTTTCATCTGGTATCTCCTTAAGACATCAAATGTCTCTTTCAGATCTGAGGTATGCTTATCTGCTGTGATGCTCTTGGTCAGCATATCATCAATGTATACTTCCATGTTTCTTCCTATTTACCATGAAAAGATTTTATTGACCAACCTTTGATAGGTTGCTCCTGCGTTTTTCAATTCGAAGGGCATTACTGTATAACAGTATAAACCTTGATCAGTTGTGAATGTTGTTTTTTCTTCGTCAGCTTTGTTCATTCGGATTTGGTTATATCCCGAATAGGCGTCCATGAAACTGAGTAGCTCATGGCCTGATGTAGCGTCCACCAACTGATCTATCCTCGAAAGTGGAAAACTATCTTTCAGGCATGCCTTGTTCAGGTCTGTGAAATCTACGCACATCCTCCACTGTCCATTCTTCTTTTGGACGAGGACTACATTAGCCACTCATTGAGGGTAATTGACTTCTCTAATCGATCCTACAGCGAGTAGCTTCTCTACTTCCTGTTTGATCGCCTAACTTTTTTCAAGATTGAATGATCTTCTCTTTTTTGTATCACTGGTTTTACATTTGGGTCTACTGTGAGATGGTGGGATATTATTCGGGCATCAATCCCGACCATGTCTTCATGACTCCAGACGAACACATCCTTGTATTCTTTGAGTAGATCAATGAGGCTTTGTTTGACTCTTCCTTCCAGGTTGGCCCCGATCTTGACCTTTTTGTCTGGTTCATCTTCTTTCAATGTGATTTTTTCGACCGGTTCAGTTTTGGATTCATTCGGCTCTCTCCTTGGATCGAATTCGAATGATAGTGGCTTTTCGTTCTGACTCGGTTGTGTTATAGTGCAAACATGTTCATTCTTGTCCTTGTATACTGACAGGTTAGCTCTTCGGGCCATCTCTTGGGATCCCTTGACTACCCCGACCCCCTGTTCGGTCAGGAATTTTATCATTAAGGCATAAGTGGCTGTTTGACCTTAGTTTTATTCAGGAATGGTCGTCCCAATAGTGCATTATATGGCCAATTGTCCAAGTCTACCGCTACGAATTTGAGCAATACGGTTCTTTGGCAAGATGCTACTTCAATCTTCACAGGTAGCTTTACCGTTCCGAGTGACCTGACCTTAACTCCACCGAATCCTCTGAGTGGGGTATGAAAGAGTTGTAGGTCATTTCGGTCTAACCTGAGTTGATCGTAGACGGCTACATTGAGGATGTCTGTCGAGCTTCCATTATCTATCAGGATTATCCTGACTTCCCGGTGACCAATCCGGGCACTTATGACTAAGGCGTCGTTTGGCCGAACATCGACACCATGTGAGTCTGCTTCTGTGAATGTTATTGGGTCCCATCCTTCTTTTATCCTCTTCGGGTCTGGCTCGACCGAGTTTATATCAAAGTTATTTCTCTCTTCTACTGCTTCTCTTATTTCATGAGTTCGTTCTCGGTTACTTCTTCCAGTGGATGATCTTCCAAAGATCATATGTATTACTTGATTGGCCTCTGGACTAACCCTTTGATCTCGACCAGAGCTGTGGTCGGCCCTAATCTCTTTCTTTGTTTCTGATTTTTCATTCTTCTTCAAGATCACATCCTGTAGATGTCTTTCCCGAATGAGGGTTTCTATTTAATCTCTGAGCTGGTAACACTTAGAAGTCTCATTACCGGTTTCCTTGTGGAACCTGCAGTATTTGGTTGTATCTCACCGTGCAAATTGAGATTGACGGTGTGGCTCTTGTACCATATTCTTTGTTTCCAGAATGACCAATATTTCCTCATGTTTTTTTCAAAGAGGGGTGTAATTGGTGTATCTGCCTCGGTATTTGTCTGTGGTCTGCTCGGTATTATGCCCATTACCCACATCTTTGCTCTTTTCTTTGCCATTTCCTTTCTGGTTCTGCACCTTGGACTCGACGTCCTTTTGTTCGGGTTTTCCCCCATGCATGTAGCATCCTCCTGTGGCTAACTCTTATTCCTCAGCCATTGCATATCCACCCGCCATATCCATCATGTCTGCGTATTTGGTCAGTCGGGCTCTTTTTAAATCAAAATATAGCCGTCCATTCTGCAAGTTTTTGATGAATGCAACGATTATTGCTTCATTGTTTGCATTGCCAATTTCTGATACTGCTTTGCCGAATCTCCACAGGTATTTCTTCAGTGACTCATATTTCCCTTGTTTTATTTGAGCAAGGTGAGTCATTGACTTTTTCCTGTGAACATTACTCAGGAATTGCCTTGAGAAGCTCCTGCTCAGTTCACTGAAATTTCTGATGCTCGCTGGGGGCGATCTCCCGAACCACCTTGAACCCATATCTCTCAGAGTTTGTGGAAAGTTGAGACATAACAAAGGATCACTGTGGGCATACTGAGCCATAGCACTTTTATAGCGTCTTACGTGCTCCTTTGGATCTGTATATCCTAAACCTTTCTGGGAATGAGGTCTGCAAGATTTCCCTGGTGAACGGACTGTCAGAATCGTCATCAGATAAATCGTTATACCCATAACGTCTGACCAGTGCGTCCATTTGACGTTTGTTGCTCTCGACCTCTCGAGTTAGGCTCTGGATTACGACGTCTTTGTCTCCCGCCGGACTTCCCCGATGGTTGAACCGCTGGGTGATTGTCATTCCTCTTTCTGGTTCTTTACTCTGATGCTGGGCTTCACGTATGATTCCGTGGTTACGCTTGCGATAGTGCCGATCGTTGTCTTTTGATGACGACCGATCCCGGTGCCGTTCATGTTTACGGTGTCTAGCACGGGCTGTCTGATCCTGGTTATGCCTCTGGTGTGGTCGTTCCTCTTCAGTTATTTCATGTCCAACCTGATTTATTGGAGTAGGGTTCCTTTTGACTTCTAATGTATTTATTTTTGGCCCTACTACGACCGAACGAAGCCTCGCAGGTGGGAGGCTAGGAGTTTGTGCTTCCGTAGCCAGTAGATCAACTCCTTCCTTTACTGCATCCGCCACCAATTGTTGCAACGCTTCTCGGAAACGTTGTGTCAGATCTCTACTGGTTGGAGGAACTTGCTGGATCCCCGCCAGGAATGTAGGTTGGTTCTCCGTTGTCGCGGCGAGATCCGTCGAGGTACTGCCAACATGGAAGTTGTCCGGAGATTTTTGAACATCCCCAGAATTGCTTCTGCTTCCTGCTATCGCTTTTGATCAAGTCGGAGGTTCACCCCCTCCTTTTAGCGTCAATTGTTGACGTTGATTTTTGGATTGTATCAGAAAAGCCAACAATGATTGGATTTCAGCTATCAATTTAAAGAGAAAGAGATTAGAGAGGGTAATCAAGACACAAATTTTACGTGGTAAAACTCCGATTGTCGGAGAAACATCCACGGGTGGTTGAATGATCAACCAAGCCAAAATTAACTATGAAAATATGATGTTTGCAAGCTCTCGATCTCTCTTTCTTCTCTCTGTATTTTTCTATTGCTTGTTGTCTATATCTTTTTTGGCGAGATTATGGATTTATTTATATGTTTATAGAGCCCTAATATGCCTTGTATAAGTAATAGATCTTTGTATTTAATTACAATTATGTACTTGCTTAAAGCTGATTGTCTTCTTTCCTGTTTTGGAGTCTTATATTGAGAGCAAATGGGACTCTAGCAATGTAGTCCAAATAGAACTTATTTCCTTATAGGAACAGTCTTTTTGAATAAATAAAGTTGCTGCTTGATTGGGAATATTTCCTGTTTAATATTCTATTTTTATTGGGACTCCTTTTTGATATAAATATCTCCGTGTATCCTTGTGACTTGATCCATGTGAGTTATGCATTGGGGCCTTTATTTGATTTTCGTCATGTTTGTCCCGAGTAAGAGTAATACATGCTGGTCCCGAATAACGCCATTTGATCCCGAGTAACATCATTTGAGCCCGCGTAAAAACATCATTTAACCAACTCCGAGTGTCGTTAACTGATCCCGAGTAGTATATAAAATTGACAGATCCTGAGTAGGTTTTATTCAACATCTGCTTACTTGGGTTCTCTCTTCTTCGGCAATGTCTTGTGAGATATTTTATGAATGCCCATTCGGATATCCACCTGACCATTTATCTTTTTTGTTGATGACATGTTCATACGATAAAATTCACACATGACAAATATAAACATAATAGTGACTGCGAAATATGATCGATAAACTTGTCTTTAAATATTAAGGGTTTTAAGCTTAAGTTGTAATTATGTGTTAGATAGATTTATACCTGATTGATGATTATAGGAGTTATTTAAATAGGTTTAAATTAAAATTATAAATAAATTAAGAAATTTAAGTCTAAAATAAATCATTCAGGCCCAATGGGGGCTGGGCCTCAGGCCCCCACTGGGCATAGATTACCGCCACTTTGGCCATTGCTCCCGCATCCTCTGAAAAAATTCACTTTTTGTAGTTATAATTAATTGAAGTTCTGTTTAGAATGAAAATTATTGATTTTGGCTCTCCTAAACTTAATGAACACAACCTTACGTCTAAGCGCGAGGGATAAATCATTAAACTAACCTCATTTTATTAATCAACCTCATAATTAAAGTGGACTTGTATATGTAATAGTTATGTAAATGAAAATAAACAATTCTAGCCTTCCACTTTAATCATGTACTATAATAAAAAAGTGATTAAATATATATATATATATATGGTAAATAATTAATATCTAAAATCGTTCTGAAATGTTCATCATATAAAGCTTGGTTTTAGCTAATATCATACAATTTGGAGGATTAATACTTGAAGAGAGCAAGCACCACATAATGCTACAATTCTTCCCCATTTCAAAATTCTTCTCATCAAAAAAGCCAGATTCATGAGGCACATGCAGGTACCAGGCATGAAAAGAATCCTAGCATTTTCTTCTGCATATTCAAAAATAAACAAATAAAAAATATTATTCGAACTAAAAATCTAATCCAAAATCCAATTAAACTAATGTGATAAGACAGTCATCTTAAGAGATATAATCATTTTCCCCCTACAATTTATCATATCCAACATTTTACCCTCTCTAGCTTTACAATTTGTAATATCAGACGAAAGGAGGAAAATATCCAATATCTTTGATTTCAAGAGGAAGACCGGTCGTTAATAACACTAAAAAGAGAAAATGTCTAACACCATCTCCAATACATATCTCCGACACATATTAGTTTGAATGTCAAATTTAGCATAAAAATTATAAAATAATATATTTGACGTGACAATTAAATATTGTGCACTAATACACAACTATATTAACATGCTATTTTATTATTTTATTAATTAAAATTATAAAAATCAACATTTATCATTAATACATTCATTAATTACATAAAATAAATTTTTATTGAAACATCATTAATATACATTAAATTTAAATTATTTTAAATATTTATAATTAAAAAATAAACATTTATTGTTGTGTATACCAAATTTGGTATAAAATTTAACATATGTTAAATTTAACTACCGTATTGGAGAAAAGTTTGTACAAAGTATACTAAATTTTAACATTTTTGATACCGTATTGAAGAAAAATTCGTACAAAGTAAATAAATTTTAACATTGACAAATTATTAAGTTTTAATATGACAAACCGTAGGAAAAAAAATGATCATATCCATTATGGTAACGGGTTACTAGGGGTGGGCACAAAAGTGTGACCCGACCCGAATCGACCTGAACCGACCCTAAAAAGGGTGTTTGGTTCGGTTTTGATGGTGGGTTCGGTTTTGATGGTGAGTTCGGTTCAATTCGAATCAAACCAAATGAACCGAATTGATTTTGGGTCGGTTTCGGTTCGCATTGAGGCAAAACCGAACCGACCCGACGAACCAAGGTATAAATAAAATAAAATTACATTTTTCTTATTTTGCCTATTAAACCAGACCCCTCTCCCTCTCTCTCCGCCCCTTCTTGATCCACAGCAACCAAACCCTCCCTTTTATATCTATCGAATCCTTCTCTCTTGTACATGTTCATCATCTCGAATCCCTCTCTCACTCTTTCTATCGAATCATTTTATCTCTCTTGAATCCCTCTTTCTCTTTCTCTTTCTCTCCCGCACTTGTTCATCTTCTTTGACCGATGGATTTTGGATTTGAGTGGTTAGGGGTAGGTCGTTTTGGTTTCTACCGGTGGTGGTGGTGGGTGATTTTGGTTTCTGGTGGTAGTGGTGGTTCGGTTCAAGGTATGATGGTGCAATGTTCTGGTTCTGGTTTTTAGGAGGTGGTGCGGTGTTCTAAGTTTTGATTTTGGCATTGTTGATGATGGTGGTTTGATATTGTTGGTGCTTTGGGTTCTGGGTTTTGTTTTGGTGTTGGCGATGGTCTGGGGTCGATGTCGGTGTTGGTGTTGGTACTGGTGAATTGATGATGGTGGTTGTGGTGGACCGGTGGTTTTGTTGTGATGATGATGAATTGATGATGGTGGTGATGGTGGAACGAGGTGTTGGTGTGATGATGAATTGATGGTGGTGGTGGACCTGTGATGGTGTACCGGTGGTTGTGGTGTTGATATTTTTGTGGTGAAATTCAATAATTGTAATTTGTTTTATTTTTTTAATTTATTAATTTCTGGTTTTTATTTGTCTCTATTTACCTTTAGGGCAATGAATTCCAGAAGGGTACAATGAATCAGTGTTTTCTCTAGTATCAGTGTTTTGTATGGCATTGCTTATTAATTTCATTAAATGGATAGAAATAAAGCCCAATAGGCCTACTTACAATTATAGTTGTTAAAAAGTTAAAAAAAAATGAAGATTATAAAAAAAAAACTTGAGGCCCAATATGTCCAAAACCAAATTAAACCGACCCAAACCGAACCGAGATAAGGGTGTTCGGGTCAATTCGGTTTTTGGTTCAATATGGGTCGAACCGATTCATATTTTTAAAAACCGAATTGAATTTGGATCGGTTCGATTTTAGCCAAAACCGAACCGACCCAACCCAGGTAACCATACGAATTTACCAATCATCGAATATCGCGATGGAGAAATAAATAAATAAAATTTACTATTGGTCACCTAGACTAGACCTAAGGAGTGGTTAACTTGGGAGTTAGGCTTGACTTTGGTTGCTTTGTTGGATCTTATTTTTCAAAAGTGATGTATACTTTCCTTGCAATAAATGATTTTGTTTTCTGACCATAACCCATTAAGTAAAGGGACCCAACATTTCCATTCCAGGTATTCAACAACATTTTTAAATCTTCAAGACCTTTAATTCTTCTTGTCAACCACAGAAACGTGTACGCACCTTCTACTCAAGTCACGCAAAAATAACAATACAATATGAATAATTATTATCAATATGTAAAATATATAATATAAAAGAGTGGATTAGACTTTAGAGAGAAGAAATGAACGAACCCGGTTGGAAGATTGGAGGAGCTCAGGAGGGATTTTGTAGAGATCTTCGTCGACGGCTTTAGGGGGTCTGACGGACAGTGGTCGGCGACGAGTGGTGGGTGGTGGAACGATGCCGTCCCGTTGCAGCTTCTTGTTGTTTTTATAGTTATAATTAAAATTATAATTAATATTATTAGTAGACAAAGGCACATGGTGTGGTTGCTTCCTTGGCGGTTCGGTCACGTCAAAAACCTTGCCTCTTGCTGCTTGCTTTTTCTGCTCCTTAACTTGCGAGCCTCTCTTTACATTTCTCACTCTTGTCTACAAATCATTTTACACTTAACTAATTACACTAAATAAATTCTGAAAATACATCACTGAAAACATAATCACGTTTTATGTTTTTAAAGACATTTTTTTTTAATGAATCTTGTTTGGACGCCGGAAAAAAATATATTTGACCAATTTCAAAACCATAAATTATCTAGAGTAGCGTTACATAGATAATCTTAAGTTCTTAACGTTTAACCAATTTCAAAAACATACCTTTCGAGGAGCATTGTTAATGCTACGAGAAGGTCTTTTGAGATCAACAGCATATAAATCATCAGCAGCACCACCATTGATGTAGGGATCAGAATCCCCAGAAGAAGAACTATATCTAATCAACCCAGCTTGTCTTGCACACTCAAAATACTGAGTGATTGGCATCTCATTCGAATAATCCCAGTCTCCAAATGCAGGTATTTGTCCACTCTTTTTACAGTAATCCTGTAAAAAAGCAAACAAACAAATAAAACAAAAACAAAAGAAAACAGATCATCATCATCATCATCATTTACAGACAAAAGAGTTTGGAAAAGGTAACAAGAACTTACATAATCCATTATTGTGGGTTCAATTAAAAAGAGGCAAAGAAAAAGAGAGTGAAAACAAACTGAGTTGTTGTGGTTCTAAAAGGAGAAGCAAAAAGGTGGAGAGATGTGTGGGGATTCTCAATGAAGAAGAGAATTTAAAACAAGCAAACAGAGGAGGATGAGAGGATATAAAGTGAAAGCTCAGAATTTACGCAGAGAAAAAATAGAGAGAATCCAGGAAGAAAGATACTAGAGCTCAGCTCCTTTAAAGGAAAACAGTAACACAGTACACACTACTTGTAAAAAAATTAAAATAAAAAACAATTAGTAAACAGAGGTGTAACAGTAAACAGAGTCTGGTTTTTTGGTTTGGTTTGGTTTGTGTTTTGTCAACTTTATCAGATTATAATAATAACAACAGAGTGGTGGTGGTTGCTGCTACCATTTTCAACCCTAAAAAAGCTCTCTTTTTTTTTCTTTTTTTTTGCTGGATTCACGCGGTTTAGGTGGTCCCCTTCTTCAAGTTCAGGTTTTGGACATAGATTTGTGAGCTTTTTTTTACTGTTACAATGAGAAAGCTATTATTATTTTAAAGATTTTCGTGAAAAATTAAATAAAGCTTTTTTTAGTCGAATGGCTAACGGAAGCAGTGTTTGTAGGTTTTAATTGAAAAGGCAGAAAAGTGGAAAGGGAGTGCTTTTGTTGGAAGTACTGTCAGTTCAATTTTTCATTAAAACCCGATTTGGATTTTTTTTATTATAATAATAATTAATAAACTGATTCCTCAGCATGAAATTAATTAAATATTTAAATTAAGTTGGAATATTTTTATTTAAGGGATATTAAGATTTTAATCTCTCTAATTAGTATTAATCTGAATTTTATCCACTAGTTTTTAAATTATTAACTTTAGTCCTTCTGTAACGGTTTCCGTTAAATGATAAAGTCAGAAGGTGAAATGACCGTATTGCCCTTGGTACCAGTTAAAAGACCCTTATACCCTTCATGAAGTGGGTTGTTGGGCATGCTAAGCACACCCCAGCTCAGATCCAATTGCACCATAAAAGAAGTCAACTTGGGCCATTGAGAGCACCCCAGACATAGTTGAGTACACCCCTAGCATCAGTGTGACATCACGTCGTCTTCTCCAGTGAGCGACCCGTCGACCTGCAAATGCCCGACCCGGACCCAATTGTTGACCCGATATAAAACCCGCTTGTTATACACCGTTTTCGGCATCGTTTTCGATGATTTTCTACCCAGAACGACTGCCGATCCTTCTCCGATCAGTTTTCCACCCATTCCAACCTCTCATTCGCACGTTTCCATGAAATCACCAAACCTTCCCACCACCAAAATCCAACCTGAAAATCCATCCCACCACTGAATTCAACCAACCATCACACCAGTGAATCGCAAATGACTCAACCACCATCACCAAACCAAGAACCCATTGAATCGGCACCGTAAAAAATAAATCAAAAACTAAACTGCACTAGTGAAGAGATCGAGATCAAGAGAAAGAGAGAAATGGGTTTAATCGAGAAAGAAATGAGTTTGGTAACGGTGTTCAAATCGTTTGGTTTCTGCTGGTGGTAGTGGTGGTGGTAGCGGTGGTGGGGTAAACTTCTTATTTTGTAAAGTTTTATGGATAGATATATAATTATGTAAATTTGTCAAGTGTAATTATATAAATTTGTCAAGATCATTTGTGTCTTTTTAAGTTTTCAATTTCTGTTTTTAATATATAATATTAATGATTTTAATATCTTTTTCAATTTTTAAAATTTTTACATTATGAAATACCATATTTACCCTTGTCTATGAAAAACTTTTAGAAGCTTTGGTCAAATTTACCTTAATACCCTTGTTGACTTAACGGAAGTCAATGAAAAACTAACAGAATTGGACTGTAGGAACTTGAATAGGTATTGTCAGAGAACTAATGGACTAAAGTTAGTAAATCAAAAAACTAGTGGACTAAACCCAGGATTAACGCTAACTAGAGGGATTAAAATCTTAATATCCCTTTATTTAAATTTAATGTTGAATTTTTTATTATCTAAAACCATCTTCCATACATATTATATGTGTTATTGTCAGGCTCGGCCGTAGGGGAGTCCAGTGAGGTGACCGCATTGGGCCCCAGATTTGTAAGGGCTTCCAATTTTTTTGTTTTAAAATGATTTTACATATAACCTTTATATGAACTGATAGACCCATAAAAATTTGTTTAAAAAAACTCACCAAATATCTAATTTTTTTCAAACTATTAAACTCATAAAATAAGTTCAAAACAGACCCACTAAACATATTTCTTTTTAAAAGACCCATAAATTATAAAACTCAATTATTAGAATGTGTTGAATAATTGAATCATAATCCCAATAATAATTATCTTTTATATATTAAGAAAAACAGTATAACACTCTTATTATATTGATATTTAACGGTATTTATTAGAGAAAAAATATATAATAAATATGAATAAAGTATTGAGGACCTCATTTTTTGTACTTCGCCTCGGGCCCTGAAAATCTTAGGGTCGGCCCTGGTTATTGTCAATGTCAAATTTGATATGAAAAAATATAAAATGTTATATTTGATATAACAATTCAGTATTCCAATACATAGTTGTATTTAACATACTACTTTTTATTATTTTATTAATTAAAATTATAAAAGTCAACGGTTAGCATTAATACATTCATTAAATTGTTGAAAAATAATTGAATGAAATAGTTTTTAATTAAAATATTAAATTTAAATTATTTTAAATATTTAAAAAAATATAATTTATTGTTATATCAAATTTGATATATATTATATTATGTGTTAAATTTGATATATAATATTATATGTTTAATTTGATAAGGTATTTAATATTATATTAGAGAAAGGTTTTTATAATCTAAGTTTAGGTTTGCCTAACCGAGCCTCGTGGAGTGTGTATGGTACCAAACTTTGACTTAAAAATTAAATTTAGTAGAAAATAGCCTAACTCTTGGGGTCTGTGCTTACAAGCAGCAGTGTGACAAAATTCCACCTGCCACGTGTATCAACAATGCTCTCTCTCCTTTGACTAGGGCTCTGTTTTCAAACTATGAGGACGTTTGGCATACGAAACGGAATGGAATAAGTTGGTATAATTTTTCCTTGTCTTTATTATAGAATTGGATAAGGTAAGGTGGGATAAAAAACATAAATTTTTATTACACCCAAGACCCATTGGATAAGGTTGTCCCATGACATGAGACAAGTGAAAAGACAATTTTACCCTTAAGTTTTTAAAATATTACAACATATGTAATAGTATTTAATATATATATGATATTATAATAATTTTAATATTAATTAATATATAAATTATAAATTATGGTCTGGAGAGCATGTTTGGGATAATGTTGTGGTGCCATTTGATGTGTTTGACTGAAAAGTCATACCGGGAGAACCAGTCTTTGAGTTTCAAGAGCTAGGGTTTGGGGGGAGCTTGTTATGGAAATCAAGGACCTTTGGGAAGGATGAGTTATCCATTTCGATGATGAAATTCTTAGTTCTGAGATGGAAATCGAACTTGCAGATTCCATTTTTAACTATAAGGATTTCTTTGTAAATGGTGTGGTAGTGTTTTTGAGCTTCTTTGAACTGTCCACTAGCATGACCACAGTAGTTGCGTTTTCTACTGGATTCTTCAGAGAGGATGACTCCCCAGAAAAGGTCACTGGCATCAGTCTATAGGATAAGCTGTCCCGAAGAAGGTATATGAAAAGGGAGAGGTTTCTGATAGACTTCCTTTAGGTGAGCTACGGCTTCGGAGTAAGAGATATTCCACTGAGGGGGATTCTTCTTGAGGAGTTTGGACAAGCTTGTAGTGTAATGACTTGCCTGAGGGATAAAGTATCTGATATAATTGACGATGCCGAGGAATTGTTGAACATGTTTTTGGGTAAGGTTTGAATCTGGGAAAATAAGGAGCTGCTTTGCCAGATGAGGTACAGGGACATAGGACCCATTTTTTATATTCATGCCAAGGAACTCAATTTCAATAACACCGGTTGAGCTCTTTTTATCGGATAGCATGATCCCGTACTTGCCAATGATCTGGTGGAACTGTTGTAGGAGTTTATCATGGGATTCTTTGTTAGGTGAAAAGAGCAGGATATCGTCAATGTATAACAAGGCAGAGTGGAGGATAGTACGGAAAATCCTAGTAACAGCCTTTTGGAAGAGTAAAGGGGTTGTTTTCAGGCCAAAAGACAGGACCGTCCATTGGTATTGGGCATTCGGGAGGCAGAATGTCGTTTTATACCTTTCATCAGGGTGGATTCCAATTTGCCAGAAAGCTCCTTTTAGATCAAACTTAGAGAAAATAGTGGAGCCATGGAGCTGGGAAAATAATGTGTTGGCTCTGGGGACTGGGAATTTGTTATCGAGTAGGAAGAGGTTGAGAGGCTTGTAATCGATTACGAGCCTTTTCTTTCCTCAGATTTGTTCTGACATTTTTTCAACATAAAAGGCTTGGCAAGCCCAAGGGGAAAGATCATTAAGCGTCCCTTCAAGCTCAATGAAGATATACCATGTCGGCGGCAGAGAGCTCTACGACCATCTTAACGAAAGCTTAATCGTCCGTTTTCCCCATTCACGGCCTTTCCACATCGACCTAAAAAGGATATTCACTTTCGAAAAACACAATCATAGATAGGTAGAGATCTTAAGCCAAAATCTGTTCTGATATGCAGGATCCTCATGAGAGGCAAGCATAGAGCATACTAGAATCTTACAGAATCAAAGATCTAGAGATAGAACCTTATGAAGATCGAGACGAGAGAAACTTTAGAAAGCCATATAGATCAAAACACACAAATCTTTATTTCTTTTGATTTCTGAATATATTACAAGGAGAGCGTCACTTTCTTTTATAGGGAAGGAGGACTTCAGAAATATCGGACCTAGAACATGTGGCCGGTAAGCATATCATACAAAGATAATGTCAAGTCTGATGGCCGACACAATAATATTACAAAAGCAGAGATAAATCATGTCGGGTAGGTGACATGTTTTCAACAAAGCAAAATAGAGCTGTCTGACAGCTGGCAAATACTTTAATAATTAAACAGATAAGACAAGCTTGGGGATTACAGGCTGCTGAGGTTACAGATGGCATGGTATTCATTGTTAGAGTCAAGAGCTCCATAAATGGTGCATGGCCATGTGTCAGCCTCATCTTGAGAGTCCAGAAGATAAGAATTCTGAAAATGGTGCCAATTCCTAGATGGGTCCCATGGGACAGCAGGGAGGATGAAAAGAACATATGTCATGTCGTGGTTGACCTCACAAAAGAAATTAAGGAGAGGGATCTGGATACTGGTCTGGTAAAGTCTTTCGTAATCGTACGAAGTATCCCATTCGTAGCTGGTATTGGAAGTCCAAAGGAGTTGAGTATGTGGGCTGTATCTGTAGAGCCTGTGGAAGATCCAAATGCAGCATACCTTTGAGCCTGGTTCTGGGTCCATCTTCCAAAGGTGGTATTGTCCCATGAGCCTGGTAAGCTTTGTTCGCCAGACAGACAAAGGGTTGAACCATTGGAGGAACGTCTGGAGGCAATGGGAGGATGGATTCTGAATGAAGCAATATAGGGCTTGTAGGGGGAAGACTATGGCATTGTGGTGTAGGACAGATAAACACCATAAGAACCATAAAACCTGGTCGGAGTAATAGTGAAAGGGGGGAGATATAAAAGGGTCGAGGAATGGCTTAGTGAGATTGGCTAGTTGGTGATGGCAGCTTTGGTAATTGACCCGGGCATGGTATATTGGGAGGTAAGTTTTGGCAAACTCTTAGACTTGTTGGACCAAGGGGAGTTGACCGGGTGGCAGAGTGGCCATAAATTCCGGTGGGAATAGAGCAGGTGGTGGGACAGTAGGCGGAGCTGATGAAGACGAGGCTTGTGAGGATATTATGTAAAGTAGAGGGATTGGTCCAGTTCGAGAGATTAGGGTGATCGGTTGAGGTCTGGAGAGCATGTCTGGGATAATGTTACGGTGCCCTTTGATGTGTTTGACTGAACTTAGAGATTCCATTTTTTACTGCAAGGATTTCTTTGTAAATGGTGTGGTAGTGTTTTTGAGCGTCTTTGAACTGTCCACTGGCATGGCCACAGTAGTGGCGTTTTCCAATGGATTTTTCAGAGAGGATGGCAACCCAGAAAAGGTCACTGGCATCAATCTGTAGGATAAGCTGTCCCGAATAAGGTATATGCAAAGGGAGAGGTTTCTGAGAGACTTCCTTTAGGTAAGCTACGGCTTCGGAGTGAGAGATATTCCATTGAGGGGGATTCTTCTTGAGGAGTTTGGACAAGCTTGTAGTGTAATGACTTGCCTGAGGGATAAAGTATCTGATATAATTGACGATGCCGAGGAATTGTTGAACATGTTTTTGGGTAAGGTTTGAATCTGGGAAAATAAGGAGCTGCTTTGCCAGATGAGGTACAGGGACATAGGACCCATTTTTTATATTCATGCCAAGGAACTCAATTTCAGTAACACCGGTTGAGCTCTTTTTATCGGATAGCATGATCCCGTACTTGCCAATGATCTGGTGGAACTGTTGTAGGAGTTTATCATGGGATTCTTTGTTAGGTGAAAAGAGCAGGATATCGTCAATGTATAACAAGGCAGAGTGGAGGATAGTACGGAAAATCCTAGTAACAGCCTTTTGGAAGAGTAAAGGGGTTGTTTTCAGGCCAAAAGACAGGACCGTCCATTGGTATTGGGCATTCGGGAGGCAGAATGCCGTTTTATACCTTTCATCAGGGTGGATTCCAATTTGCCAGAAAGCTCCTTTTAGATCAAACTTGGAGAAAATAATGGCGCCAAGGAGCTGAGAAAATAACGTGTTGGATATGGGGACTGGGAATTTGTCATCAAAGAGGAAAAAGTTGAGAGGCTTGTAATCGATTACTAGTCTTTTCTTTCCTCTGATTTGTTCTGACGTTTTTTCAACATAAAAGGCTTGGCAAGCCCAAGGGGATAGATCATTAAGCTTCCCATCAAGCTCAATAAAGATGTACCATGTCGGCGGTAGAGAACTCTACGACCATCTCAACGAAAGTTTAATTGTTCGTTTTCCCCACTCACGGCCTTAACACATTGGCCTAACATAAGGTACTCACTTTCGAAAAATACTATCAGAGATGGGTAGAGATCTTATGCCAAAATCTGTTCTGATATGCAAGATCCTCATGATAGGCAAGCATAAAGCATACTAGGATCTTGAAGAAAGGAAGATCGAGACGAGAAACTTTAGAAAGCCATATAGATCAAAACACATAAATCTTTATTTCTTCTTATTTCTGAATATCTTACAAGGAGAGCGTCACTTCCTTTTATAGGGAAGGAGGACTTCAGAAAGATCGGGCCTAGAACATGTGACCGGCAAGCATTTCATACCAAGATAAGGCCAAGTCTGATAGCCGACACAATAATATTACAAAAGCAGAGATAAAACATGTCGGGTAGGTGACATGTTTTCAACAAAGCAAAAGAGAGCTGCCTTGCAGCTGGCAAATACTTTAATAATTAAACAGATAAGACAAGCTTGGAGATTACGGGCTGCTGAGATTACAGGTGGCATGGTATTCATTGTCAGAGTCAAGAGCTCCATAAATGGAGCAAGGCCATGTGTCAGCCTGATCTTGAGAGTCCAGAAGATAAGAATTATGAAAAGGGTGCCAACTCCTCGATGGGTCCCGTGGGACAGTAGGGAGGATGAAAAGGACATCTGTCCTGTCGTGGTTGACCTCACAAAAGAAATTGAGGATAGGGATCTGGATACTGGTCTGGTAAAGTCTTTCCTAATCGTACGAAGTATCCCATTCGTAGCTGGTATTGGAAGTGGGTATGTGGGCTGTATCTGTAGGGCCTGTGGAAGATCCAAATGCAGTGACCTTTGAGGCTGGTTCTGGGTCCATCTTTAAGAGGTGGTATTATCCCATAAGCCTGGTAAGCTCTGTTCCCCATACGGACGGAGGGTTAAACCATTGGAGTAAGGTCTAAAGGCAATGAGAGGATGGGTTATGGACGAAGCCATATAGGGCTTCGAGGGGAAAGACTATGGCATGGTGGTGTAGGACATATAAACACTATAAGAACAACAAAACCTGGTCGGAGTAATAGTAAAAGAGGAAAGATATAAAAGGGTCGAGGAATGGCTTAGTGGGATTGGCTAGTTGGTGATGGCAACCTTGGCCATTGACCTGGGCATGGTATATTGGAAGGTAAGTTTTGGCAAACTCTTCGACCTGTTGGACCGAGGGAAGTTGACCGGGTGGCAGAGCGACCATAATTTACGGTAGGAATGGAGCAGGTGGTGGGACAGTAGGCGGAGCTGATGAGGACGGGGCTTGTGAGGATATCATGTAGAGTAGAGGGATTGGTCCAGTTCGAGAGATTAAGGTGATCGGCTGAGGTCTGGAGAGCATGTCTGGGATAATGTTGTGGTGCCCTTTGATGTGTTTAACTGAAAAGTCATACCGAAAGAACCAGTCTTTGAGTCTCAAGAGCTGGGGGTTTGAAGGGATCTTGTTGTGGAAATCAAAGACCTTTGGGAATGATGTGGAAATCAAAGACTTTTGGGAATGATGAGTTATCCATTTCGATGATGAAATTCTTAGTTCTGAGATGGAAATCAAACTTGGAGATTCCATTTTTTACTACAAGAATTTATTTGTAAATGGTATGGTAGTGTTTTTGAGCGTCTTTGAACTGTCCACTGGCATGGCCACAGTAGTGGCATTTTCCACTGGATTCTTCAGAGAGGATGACTCCCCAAAAAAGGTCACTGGTATCAGTTAGTAGGATAAGCTGTCCCGAAGAAGGTATATGCAAAGGGAGAGGTTTCTGAGAGACTTCCTTTAGGTGAGCTACAGCTTCGGAGTGAGAGATATTCCACTGAGGGGGATTCTTCTTGAGGAGTTTGGACAAGCTTGTAGTGTAATGACTTGCCTGAGGGATAAAGTCTCTGATATAATTGACGATGCCGAGGAATTGTTGAACCTGTTTTTAGGTAAGGTTTGAATCTGGGAAAATAAGGAACTGCTTTGCCAGATGAGGTCTAGGGACATAGGACCCATTTTTTATTTTCATGCTACGGAACTCAATTTCAATAACACTGATTGAGCTCTTTTTGTCCTATAGCATGATCCCGTACTTGCCAATGATCTGGTGGAACTGTTGTAGGATTTTTTCATGGGATTCTTTGTTAGGTGAAAAGAGCAGGATATCGTCGATGTATAACACGGCAGAGTGGAGGATAGGACGGAAAATCCTAGTAACAACATTTTGGAAGAGTGAAGGGACTTTTTTCAGGCCAAAAGGCAAGACCGTCCATTGGTATTGGGTATTCGGGAGGCAGAATGCCGTTTTATACCTTTTATCATGGTGGATTCCAATTTGCTAGAAAGCACCTTTTAGATCAAACTTGGAGAAAATAGTGACGCTAGGGAGCTGGGAAAATAACGTGTTGGCTATAGAGACTGGGAATTTGTCAACGATGAGGAAGAGGTTGAGAGGCTTGTAATCGATTACGAGCCTTTTCTTTCCTCTGATTTGTTCTGACCTTTTTTCAACATAAAAGGCTTGGCAAGCCAATGGGGAAAGATCATTAAGCTTCCCTTCAAGCTCAATGAATATGTACCATGTCGGTATCAGAGAGCTCTACGACCATCTCAACGAAAGCTTAATCGTCTGTTTTCCCCACTCACGGCATTTCCATATCAACCTAAACAGGGTATTCACTTTCGAAAAACACAATCAGAGATGGGTAGAGATCTTAAGCCAAAATCTGTTCTGATATGCAGGATCCTCATGAGAGGCAAGCATAGAGCATACTAGGATCTTGAAGAATTAAAGATCTAGAGATAGAACCTTAGGAAGATCGAGACGAGAGAAACTTTAGAAAGCTATATAGATCAAAACACACAAATCTTTATTTCTTCTGATTTCTGAATATCTTACAAAGAGAGCGTCACTTCCTTTAATAGGGAAGGAGGACTTCAGAAAGATCAGACAAGAACATGTGGCCGGCAAGCATATCATACAAAGATAAGGCCAAGTCTGATGGCCGACACAATAATATTACAAAAGCAGAGATAAATAATGTCGGGTAGGTGACATGTTTTCAACAAAGCAAAAGAGAGTTGTCTGACAGCTGGTAAATACTTTAATAATTAAACAGATAAGACAAGCTTGGGTATTACGGGTTGCAGAGGTTACAGGTGGCATGGTATTCATTGTCAGAGTCAAGAGCTCCACAAATGGAGCAAGGCCATGTGTCAGCCTGATCTTGAGAGTCTAGAAGATAAGAATTCTGAAAAGGGTGCCAACACCTCGATGGGTCTCGTGGGACAGCAAGGAGGATTAAAAGGACATCTGTCCTGTCGTGGTTGACGTCACAAAGGAAATTGAGGAGAGGGATCTTGATACTGGTCTGGTAAAGTCTTTCGTAATCGTACGAAGTATCCCATTCGTAGATGTTATTGGAAGTCCAAAGGAGTTGAGTATGTGGGCTGTATCTGTAGGGCCTGTGGAAGATCCAAATGCAGTATACCTTTGAGGCTGGTTCCGGGTCCATCTTCCAGAGGTGGTTTTGTCCCATGAGCCTGGTAAGCTCTGTTCCCCATACGGATAGAGGGCTGAACCATTGGAGGAAAGTCTGAAGGCAATGAGAGGATGGGTTCTGGACGAAGCCATATAGGGCTTTGAGGGGAAAGACCATGTCATGGTGGTGTAGGACAAATAAACATCATAAGAACCACAAAACCTGGTCAGAGCAATATTAAAAGAGGGGAGATATAAAAGGGTCGAGAAATTGCTTAGTGGGATTGGCTAGTTGGTGATGGCAGCCTTGGTCATTGACCCAGGCATGGTATATTGGGAGGTCAGTTTTGGCAAACTCTTCGACCTGTTGGACCGAGGGGAGTTGACCGGGTGGCAGAGCGGCCATAAATTTTGGTGGGAACGGAGCAGGTGGTGGGACAGTATGCGGAGCTGATGAGGACGAGGCTTGTGAGGATATCATGTAGAGTAGAGGGATTGGTACAGTTCGAAAGATTAGGGTGATCAGCTGAGTTCTGGAGAGCATGTCTGGGATAATGTTGTGGTGCCCTTTGATGTGTTTGACTGAAAAGTCATACCGGGAGAACCTGTCTTTGAGTCTTAAGAGCTGGGGGTTCGGGGGGAGCTTGTTGTGGAAATCAATGACCTTTGGGAAGGATGAGTTATCCATTTCGATGATGAAATTCTCAGTTCTGAGATGGAAATCGAACTTGGAGATTCCATTTTTTACTGTAAGGATTTCTTTGTAAATGGTGTGGTAGTGTTTTTAAGCGTCTTTGAACTGTCCACTGGCATGGCCACAGTAGTGGTGTTTTCCACTGAATTTTTTAAAGAGAATGGCTCCCCAGAAAAGGTCACTGACATCAGTCTATAGGATAAGCTGTCCCGAATAAGGTATATGCAAAGGGAGAGGTTTCTGATAGACTTCCTTTAGGTGAGCTACGGCTTCGGAGTGAGAGATATTCCATTGAGGGGGATTCTTCTTGAGGAGTTTGGACAAGCTTGTAGTGTCATGACTTGCCTGAGGGATAAAGTATCTGATATAATTGACGATGCCGAGGAATTGTTGAACATGTTTTTGGGTAAGGTTTGAATCTGGGAAAATATGGAGCTGCTTTGCCAGATGAGGTCTAGGGACATAGGACCCATTTTTTATTTTCATGCTAAGGAACTCAATTTCTGTAACACCGATTGAGCTCTTTTTGTCGGATAGCATGATCCCATACTTGCCAATGATCTGGTGGAACTGTTGTAGGAGTTTATCAAGGGATTCTTTGTTAGGTGAAAAGAGCAGGATATCGTTGATGTATAACAAGGCAGAGTGGAGGATAGGACGGAAAATCCTAGTAACAGCCTTTTGGAAGAGTGAAGGGGCTGTTTTCAGGCCAAAAGGCAGGACCGCCCATTGGTATTGGGCATTCGGGTGGCAGAATGCCGTTTTATACATTTCATCAATGTGGATTCCAATTTGCTAGAAAGCTCATTTTAGATCAAACTTGGAGAAAATAGTGGCGCCAGGGAGCTGGGAAAATAATGTGTTGGCTCTGGGGACTGGAAATTTGTCATCGATGAGGAAGAGGTTGAGAGACTTGTAATCGATTACGAGTCTTTTCTTTCCTCTGATTTGTTCTGACCTTTTTTCAACATAAAAGTCTTGGCAAGCCCAAGGGGAAAGATCATTACGCTTCCCTTCAAGCTCAATGAAGATGTACCATGTCGGCGGTAGAGAGCTCTACGACCATTCAACAAAAGCTTAATCGTCCGATTTGTTCTGATTGTATTGTTTGAAAGTGAGTACCCTGTTTAGGCTGATGTGGAAAGGTCGTGAGTGGGGAAAACGGACTATTAAGCTTTCGTTGAGATGGTTGTAGAGCTCTCTGCCGCCGACATGGTATTCTGACCATTTAATCATCTTGTCCCGTCATGTCCCAGTCATACCAAATGCACAACAGTACGATTAACAATTCTGTCACAGGTCTTCCAAACACAATATAGAGCCACATGTCCTGTTTTGTCATGTCCCGTCATGTCCCGTCTTGTCATGTCTGATCTCCGTGCCAAATGCACCCTATGAGTTTCTAAAGTCAAAATCTAGTGTGAAGAACCGAAGAAGATGCCACCAGAGGATGTTATACATAGACGGATACACCCCACCTCCCACTCCACGAATTCAAGTCTCATTATACATATTTTATAAATTTTAGTGAGAGAGATTTCTTCTCATTGTTATGGAAGTAAGGGTACGTTTGGTAGGAAGAAAAGAAAATAGGAAAGATATAAATATTTGGAGGGATGGAAAATATATGAGAAAGAAAGGAAAATAATATTCCTTTGACTTGTTTGGTAAACAAGAAGGAAAGAAGATTTGATGGAAAATCTTTTTTATCAAATTTACTATTTTTCCTTTACATTATAGTTTATATATTATATATTTTTATATTTAATAAATAAATATAATTTAAATAATATTGAATCTAATTTTTTTTATTATATAAAATGACTTTAAACTTTGTAACTTATTATTATTATTATTATTATTATATATAAATTAACACATCATGTTTTATAAATTTATTTATTTTTAAATCAAATTTTAAATAAATTAAAAAATGGTAAATTTGTAATTTTAGTTAACCCAAAAACTAATACCCTTTTTCTCCCATTTTTGGATAGATCAAAATTCGTGTCTCACCCACCCATTTTTCATTTCCTTCCATTTTTCTCTCCATACAAACACACTATTTACCTTTTTCTTCGCCCTTTTCCCTCCAGCATTTTGTTTCCTCTCCCTTTTCATTTATACCGAACATACCTTAAACGATTATATTGGGGTGTGAAATCGTAATCAATTATTGTTGCATTACATGGATTCACTTGATGGTCGAACTAAATTTTAATTTCTCATTTTAATGAAGAGTGACAGTTCTACCCTAAAATTTTATTATTTAAACTCTTGTATTTTTACCGATCCGGTGAGAGAAAAACAAATACATAAGAGTCGTAATAAAGAGTTTTTTGTTTCATTATTGTAAACAACAATTTAAATATAAATACAAGTGCACTCCATGCATATAAAATCTCATGTCTCTTTTTTTTTTTTTTTTTTTTATATATGTTTTTAATTAATTATTACTTTGTGATTGTATATCCATACTAACAATTCAAACCAAACACATAATGTTTAAACTCAACAAATTTACATAAACCAATAAATAAAGATGCCATAAGTGAGCTGCCCGTGATCTGTTCTTGATTTTTGCTTTGCCTAACCAAAACAATGACCAGCCGGTGGAAACTTTGAAAGCAGTCAACCCTGATTCACGCGATCATGAGAAAGAGGTTTGATTTGGACCAGTGGATCCACCCACAAACTTGGAAATTCGTTGCACTTCTGTGTTTTTTAAATGAAAGTTTACATAATTATAGACTTTTAATCGAAACAACATTCATTCTTTTTTATTAAGAATTTGAAAATATATATAGAAAATAAAATAAATAAAAGATGGACCACATGGCAATTAAATGTCAATCGGTTTCAATCAGACACATTAATACTGTTTAATATTGTTTTTCTTAACTATATATTTGAAAGATTCTTCAATAGATTTTTATTGTATCTAACGTGGGTATTTAAATTATAGGGATATTAGGATTTTAATTCTTTTAATTTTCGTTTATCTGGGTTTGGTCTAGTAGTTTTTTGAATTACTAATTTTAGTTCTTCTGTTAGAAATTCCGTTAAAAGAAAGGATTGCCATTGTCAAAAGGTAAAATGACCGAAATACCCTTAATGAAGGTTTCTGATGAAGGATAATATGGTAATTTTATTGTTAATTAAATAAAATAAAATAAAAAACAAGTTAAATTTAAAATTAAAATATAAAAAAACTAATTGAAAATTATTATTATTAATAATAAATTAATTAAATTTTTAAAAAAGATTTGGTGGAGATCCAGACCGTCCATCTCATGAGATGGACAGTGGAGATCCATCGAAACCTTTTTTTTTTATTTAGAAAATGTCGAAATTTTAAAAAATATTAAAACCATCATCGATCATCACCATCTCACCATCTCCGATAGACCACCATCATGATCGATCATCAACATCATCAATCTCCAATCACAAAACCCTAATCCTTGAATCCAACCACCCAAACCCAAATCCAAACACAAACCCAACCCCAATCAAAACAAAACCAAACGAAAATAAAACTAAACAAAAATCAAACCAAAATCTTAAACCTAGAAAAAAAAAATCGAACCCAGAAAAACAACCTAGAAAAAATTCAAAAGCATAAAATTGAAAATACAAATCAAACCAGAAAAAATAAAAAATCAAACCCAGTAACATAACAAGAGTGATTTTGCTCGAAACCTTAAATCAAATACAAACACAAACCCTAAAATCAACCACCAACACCAGCTCTCACACACACAAACACCTGGTTTGATCCAATCTGGAATCGAACCCAAGTCTAGGTTCGAACCAACACACAAACCCAACCCACACCCAAACGACCATCACTCAATCCACCCCCACCCAGTCAAACCTAGAAAACTCTCACACCCAAACCCAATCGACAACGAAGAAGAAGAAGAAAAGAGAGAAAACGATCAGTCGAGTTCATACCAGCGGTGGCTAGGGTTTGATGATGAAGATGGAGAGATGTTGAGATGAGAGTGAAAAGAGATTGTGAGAGTCATATGAGAGAATTTTTTTTTCTTCAGATGGAGACGAGAGAGAGAGAGAGGAGAGATAATGAATTTTGCTTTGTTTTCTCATTTTTCTTTTTCTATTTTTCATTTTTAATATTGATTTATTAATGATTTTGTAAGTTTATTTTTTGTTTTTGTTTTTAATTATTTGTAATATTAATTATTATTATGAATTTGAAAATTACTATTATACTCTTCATTCAGATGGTTTCTGGAAGTTTTTACCAAATTTTCCATAATGCCCCTGTTGACCTAACAGAAGTTAACGAAAAACTAACAGAATTGAACGGTAGGGACTGAAATAGGTATTGTCAGAGAACTAGTGAACCAAACCTAGATTAACACTAACTAGAGGGACTAAAATCTTAATATCCCTAAATTATATTTATCTAGATCTTATTATTATAACATGAGATATATTCGAACGCCACATTTTCATCCAATTATGAAAAAGTAATTAAATTTAGATTGAGATTGACAGAAAATCTTCAATGAGACGGTCTCATTGGCATTTAGTGAGACCGTTCCAATAAAATTACACAATTTAATTCGAGAACATAAATATGTATTATTAAACTATAATTTGATACAATTTCATCGGGACTGTCTTACCAAGTGGCAATGAAACCGTCCCATTGAAGATTTTCTCGACTACTGAAGCAATTTCTTTGTTCTGTTTACATCAACAGTCTAATAAATGCTGCTAATTTATTTTTACACATAGAAGAAGAATATTTGTTGACAAATTTTGCACAATGTACTATGAGGGTGTCCCCCGTGAGGTTTAATACATTTTTTTTACGGTATTTATCTATCCAGATATCTAAACTAAGAATTTTTTTAAATTTTTTTGTTATGGTTAATATTCGAACCATTGACTCGAGAGTTATTTACCCAAACCACAAGCTCATTCATCTACTAACAGAGCTATGCCCCTGGATGCACGTTTATGTTGGGGATGATTTCTGAGAACCGATGAATGCGGAATCGTCGTGCCTAATATACAATCATAACTCATAGCAAATAATAACGTCAATAATAGAAAAATAGATGAGAGAAAATAAACTAATCACAACACAAGATATACGTGAAAAACCCAATCGGGTAAAAAACCATGGGCCATCAGGACTATTGAGAAAATTCCACTATATGATAAATTGTTACAACAATATATTCCAGGATTCTCTCTCACACTCAAACCCCAAACCACGCTCACAATATCCTCACCAAGAGCCCCAAATATCCTCTAGGTCGCCCCTAAATATCACCCACGAATCTCTAACTTGATCCACTGATATTCTCTTTGATCTCTCCCCAGATATTCCCACGGGTCTCTCACCCGGATCTCTCCACTCTCTCTCTGATGTTACATGGTGTTCTTTTTACTCCACACACAATAAACTAATTACAATGTCTATTTAACCTAGTTACAGAAAGTTTAAGATAAAAGGGAATCTTATTCCTAAACGTACAAGAATTACTTGTTCTATATAAATACTGTTTTCTATTTATGACAAGTCTTATTGTTAAGGAGAAATCTTTTTTCTTCAAGTACAGGACTTTCCTATTATTCATGAAAACAAACACTTTCCTTTTCCGATTAGCACAAGAACTTCCAGAAGAAATCACTTTTTCTATTTTCACCCAACATTCCTATTTGGGCAAGATACATCGTTTTTGCGATCTGGGTCACAGTGTGCACCACGCTTCCTAAACTGCGAAATGCCACTGGAGATGACTGCTCAAAATACTGTGGTCTACGCCTTTGCCTCCTTCGCGATCTACACTGAATGAATCCACAGGAGTTCGACCGCTCCCTATGATGTGGTCTGTGCTCATGTCCGCACTGCGGTCTAAGCCGTGAAACCTACCAAAATTCGTTTCTTCAGTTCTTTAAATTTTCAAACCTCCCTCAAACACCATCTCCTACTTCCAAACGTATCCAACGTCTCCAGGAAACTCCACATCAATTGAGTCTTGTTTGGTTAACATTTGGTTTACTTGAGAATACGAGACAAAACTTAACAATTCTCTATTTTGCTTTGTGTTTGTTGTTCCGGCACCATGTCGTAAATAACTTGCTAAAATTGTGGTGCAACTCCTCACGTCAGATTACCAGGGAGTTTGTCAGCCATCGATATTTTTGTCCACTATACATCTGGCATCACTTTCTGACCAATGCCTTGTGCACAATTATGGACCACTAGCAGCAACATATCCTCTTCCATGGCCAGTGAGGAAAACTGTCAAAATGATAAACATGTCCTTACATCACCTATTCCTGTGAAAGACCTTTCGTCCTTGCATCACATACCTGGTGAAAGACTTGCTATTTGAAAGACTTGCTACTAGAACTGAGAGTGCTTTGCCGGATAAGCCCTCCTACACCACCAGACACTTCAAGCGTTTAATTTTTTTTAATATTCAATTAGCGCCTTGTGTAACCCAGATTGGATCTCCATGACTTGTACCTGCCACCACAAGCCAAAAAGAAAAAAGAAATCTCCTTCATATCTATTCTTCTTTTCATCAAACCCACCGAGTTTGAAATGGATTTCAAGACGTATCTCATTTGCTAAACCATACTAGGCAACCATCATCATCATCCCAATACCACTATGTCCTTCATACGATCTCCCGTAAAGACTTGAAACCGCCATTGTAGAACCTAGGCTACCAAGTCCTCTATACGTCATCTCGTAAAGACTTGAAACCGTCATCGCTAACCAAGGCTCTGATACCAATTGTTAGGGATGATTTCTGAGAACCGATGAATACAGAATCGTTGTGCCTAATTTACGCTCATAACTCATAACAAATAATAACGTCAATAGTAGAAAAATAGATGAGAGAAAATAAATCAATCACAATACAAAATATACATGGAAAACCCAAATCGGGTAAAAAACCACGGGCCGTCAGAATGACAGAGAAAATTCCACTATATAATAAATTGTTACAACCATATATTCCATGATTCTCTCTCACACCCAAACCCTAAACCACACTCACAATATCCTCACCAATAACCTCCAATATCCCCTAGGTCTCCCCTGAATATCACCCACAGATCTCTAACTTGATCTACTGATATTCCCTTTTATCCCTCCCCGGATATTTCCACCGGTCTCTCACCCACATCTCTCCACTCTATCTGATGTTACATGGTGTTCTTTTTTCTCCACACATAATAACCTAATTACAAGGTCTATTTATACTAGTTACAGGGAGTTTAAGATAAAAGGAAATCATACTTCTAAACGTACAAGAATTACTTGTTCCACATAAATATTATTTCCTATTTATGGTAAGTCTTTTTGTTAAGGAGAAATCATTTTCCTTCAAGTACATGACTTTCCTATTCTTCAAGAAGATAAACTCTTTCCTTTTCCAATTAGCACAAGAACTTCCAGAAGAAAACATCTTTCCTATTTTCGCGCAACATTCTTATTTGGGCAAGATACGCCATTTCTTCGGTCTGAGTCGCGGTGTGCATCCTCCTTCCTATACCACGGAAAGCCACTAGAGATGACCGCTCAGAATATCGCGGTCTACGCCTTTGCCTCCGTTGTAGTCTACACCATGTGAATCCACAGGAGTTCGACTGCTCCCTATGCTGTGGTCTGTGCTCATGTCCGCATCGCAGTCTATGTCCCAGAACCTACCAGAATTCCTTTCTTCGGTTCTTTCAGTCTTCAAACCTCCCTCAAACATCATCTCTTACTTCCAAACGTATCCCACGTCTTCAGGAAGCTTCACATCCATTGAATCTTGTTTGTTAACATTGGATTCACTTAAGAATACGAACCAAAACCTAACAATTTAATACACTTTGATATATTGAGTTTTTAGATTTTATTTTTGAAATGATTTGCAGGGCTAAATGATAGTTTTCACATATTTATAAAACACTATGTTTTGAAGCACATGCAAGGCATGTGATTATATCAATATTTAAGTTTTATATATTTGAAAATATATATGTCCTTGCAAATAAGAAAGCAATTAAAATCTAAATGAGTTAATAACTTAATATAACATAATATAATTTCAGTTCATGTCAAAGTAAAGTTTTACAACATCATAGGTACAAATTAGGAAAACTCATCGATCGAAAGCTTTTTAAACTTTCAAAAGGAGTTTTACTATCTATGGATATAAGATTGTAAAACTCGGCTATCAAACGATAGGAAAGATTTCACAAGGTATTATTCCGAATCAGAACCATTTACTAATCTAACCCTTCATTCTACCCAAGTTTTGACTGCATTAGTTTTTTTTTTTTTTTTTTTTTTTTACCAATATTGGGAATGTGGAAGGTAATGAAACTTGTCATATCCTGATTCTGACACCATCCATTGTGTTGTGCATGATGACATCCCGGATAGTGATGTTTGAGACACAGGCTTTGCTATTCTCTTTTCCTAGGCTTCCGATGTTGATTCCATGTCTTGCCCACAGATCGCATTGTGTACGAATATGTTTGAGCATTCAGTTTGAATAGAAAAACAATCGTCTACTGTAAAAATCATCACTTAAAGAATTAGTTTAGCACCAAATATCATACGATCTTCTATAACATTTGCTTAAGTTTGACTATAGACCAATTCTCTATCATTCTCAATGTGCAACCTATCTATGTTATATTACCATAAGCATGATCATTTTTTGGACCAATTTTAAATTCATTTCTATGTAATATGCTTTCTGTACAGGAATATAACCAGAAGTAGACAAAGTCATGAAGATGGAAGCAGAAGATTAGGTTGCCAATGAAGACAAAAGCAAACACGAAAAAAAATACAGCAAAAGTCGGTTGAGTTGTCAGTTGGATTCAAAACCTAATCTTAATTTGGTCCATTCCAAAAAATATGGCTGGCCTCAAATAAATGGTGGCAAAAAATTTCTGCGCTGGAGATTGCTCATTGCTAAGTGTCAAAATTATAAGAGGTGATTGACAAAAAAAAAAAAAACTCTACTGTCCGGATAAGATGGTGCCTTGAAATTGACGGACCACCCTATAGCAAGGCATATCAATCAATTATGCAGACTTAGTGTTGTTTTTTATCACAAGTTCTTATCCTAGTTGAGCCAAATAACTTCAAATTTTGACTCAACAGATCTAGTTCATGTCAAGATTAAATCTTGACCTGCAAAGACCAACATTGTTTACTTAAATTCAATATTTATACTAAAAATTATTTATTCATCTACAAGCAAGCAACGGAAAGTTACTGAAAGTAAGAGTGTTAGTACAAATCACCACATCTTTAGAATTCTGCAAGTGGATTCCATCCATGTTGGACTATCACCAGGAGATGAAAAGCTCATATCATGAACCAAAACTCCTCTGCAACTATCAAACTTGAGGTGCACTTGGGGACTATTCTTAATCGTTATACCCGTCACCGTGACATCAAAACTCCCGTAAAACCTCAATGCCTATCACAGAACAACAACGCAATCATTTTAAAAGGACAACAAACTAAAAGTCATAAAAAAATAAATTCACTTGGAAATTTTCACAGTCATTTAAGTGGTGGTCCTTACAGATGGCTTGATGCTTGGCATTTTCCCATCGAGTTCAGTTCCAATCTGCAACACCATTTCAAGTTCAGATCCTGCTGATAATAAAACAATACTAATTGCACTGAAAAATTAGAACAATTAATTATACCGGAATTGGTTTGTGTTTTTGTGTTGTGTTGTATAAAGGGACAATGAGTTTTGATTCATCATTAAAAGGGTCATCGTACGAATAATCTTGCCACCAAACAGAGCCTCTTCCATCAATGACACCATTTTCTTGAATTGTAATTCCTACCAGCTTTGTAAAGTCCATCCACCATAACAGACCTTTGCCCTAGTCTTTGTAGCTTGTTCGTGCAATTATTTTCCCTTCCACGTAATCAAAATTAAACCCATCATCAGATTTCTAATCAAATGCCAAATCAATTAATTAATGATGAAAAACAATAATAATATACCTAAAAAACAATGTTTTGTTGAAAGTATGGACCTGAGAATGAAATGGATCCTACAAGAAAGACATATTCTGTTGGGACCAAATTCAATTCAAATTGAAGGAAGAAAACTTGTAATAAACCCATAACATAGAACCTTTGTTCTATAAATCAAAATAAAAACTGCAAAAAAAAAGAAAAAAAAAAGTGAATCACCTGAGAGATTTGGAGCAAATGATTTTCCCCTTTTTTTTATGGACCTCTGATATCGATTGAAATTCGCCAAAACTACACAATCCTTCACATGCAATCAACAACTGAATAGCTCAAAGCAGTCCAACAACTTAAAATTTCATAAAAATCAATATATTTCACTCCTAAGTGAGGTAAAATTTAACAAACATCAATTTCTACATCTTTGAAACAAATTCAATAAAAATAAAATTAAGCTCAAAATCGTGTATATACAAACAATTAACATAAATATATTCAGTCGAAACTCACCTGTAAAAGCTGGAGCGAAATAGGGTTCTCTTTGGTAAGCCTCTGGTCTCTCTTTTCCTCTTATCTCTCACGATTCTATGTCCTCTGTTCTTGTATGTAATTTTTTTTTTCTTTCTTCCTTATCAGATTGTCCACCGTTTGGACTGTAATCATTTTGTTGTGATATTTTTGCTTCCTTTCACATTACAAACATCCATGAATATTTCCTTCATTCCTAGCTTTCAGCTTTTAGGGTGCGTTTAGTACGCGTGAATAGGACAAGACAACTTGGGATAGTTTGTTATTGTCCCAAGTTTGACGCGTCCTTAACATGTGACATGACAGGATAAGGTGGGACCAAAATCATAAAAACTTGTTCCATTCAAGAACGTAGGACAACTTGTCCCATGACATAGGGCAAGTGTTAAAAAAAACAATTTACCCTTTAAATTTTCAAACAATTACAATTATGTCTAATAAATTATATATTATAATTACATATATAATATATTATATTATATTATTATTATTATTATATATATATATATATATATTACAACACATAATATATATGATTTTTATATATATAATAATATATATAATATAATATATTTCTATTATATGAAATTATATATAATATATATAAATATATAAAAATTAACATTTATTAATAATAATATATTTTTACAATATATATATATAATATTATAATAATATGTATTATTAATATATGTATAATATATATATATATATATATATATATATATATATATATTATGTAAAAATATATTATTATTATTATTATACATTATTACTTGTATTATATATATATATATATATTATACATTATATAATATATAAAAATATTATATTTTCTATATATACTAATATTTGATATTATATATCATATTATTATATTTAATACATGTAATATTATATATTAATATATATATATATATAATATGTAATAATATGTTATAGATCATTATATATAATATTATAGATATTATAGTCTATGTTGTTATATATATAATAGAGGTACTCTGGTGATTTGAATATCTTGTTCCGTCCTGTCTCAACCATACCAAACGCATAACAGTACAGTTTATAGTTCTGTCCAAGTCTTCCAAACACAATATAAAACAACATGTCCAGTCCAGTCCTGTCCAGTCCAGTCCCATATTTTCCTGTCTCATCTCCGTACCAAACGCACCCTTAGAGTGCATTTGGTATGAGGGACAAGACAAGACAAGACAACGTGAGACAGTTTATTATTGTCCCACATTTGGCGCGTCCATAGCATGGAACATGATGGGACAAGGTGGGACAAAAATCATAATAACTTGTTCCACCCAAGACCATATGACAACTTGTCCCGTGACATGGGACAAGTGTCAAAAAGATTAATATACCCTTTAAATTTTTAAACAATTACAATCATATCCAATAAATTATAAATTATATATATATTACAACACATAATATACATGATTTATATATATTATAATAATATATATTACATATATATTTATTACATACATATATATAATATTTTAAATATTATTATATATAATATATATATTTATTATATTTATATTACATATATATTTTACAAATCAATTTTTTTTATATATATACTATATATTATGTGTTAATATACAATAATATATATTATTATAATATATATATATATATATATATATATTATAAACATAATATATATATATATATATTATTAATATGTATTATTAATATATATATGTATAATATGTAATATAAATATATGTATATATATATATTATATTATTTAAAATATATATGTAACATAAATATAATATATTATTATTATTATTATTATTATTAAATATTATTATATATATAATATTAGTATATAATATCAAATAATATATATTAATACATAATAATATAGAATAATATCAAATAATATATATATATATAATAATATGTTATTTAATATTATTATGTATTAATATATATATATAATATTATTGTCTATGTTGTTATATATATAAGAGGGGTACTTTGGTCATTTGAATCTCTTGTTCAGTTCTGTCCCAGTTATACCAAACGCATAACGGTACAGTTTATAGTTCTGTCCAGGCCTTCCAAACACAACATAGAACAACATGTTCTGTCATATCCAGTCCAGTCCAGTCCCACCTTGTCCTGTCCTGTCCTGTCCTGTCCTGTATTCGTGCCAAAAAAATGAAGGAGATTTTTTTTAAGAAACCGAACCGCCAGAACTGTTAGAACCGGAATCGGAACCGACTTCCGGATGGTTCCGGTTCCGGTTTCGGTTCTAGGTCCTTCCGAAACCGTGGTCATGTCTACGGCTTTTCCCCTCCCTTCGTTAGGTTTTTCTCTATTAGTTTTCTCATCTCTCAATTATATATATAAAATTTCACATAAGTACGCACTGATGAAATTATATAAAGACATTGAATGTGAACCATTCATTTCGCATACTTTAACTTGGCATGTATGCATTTGTCAAAGCTCTTTTATAAATGAGTGACTCGCATTCAATGTCCTTATATAATTCCATCAGTGCGTACTGATAGGAAAATGACTATATATATATATATATATATAAATTTTCACATAAGTACGCATTGATAAAATTATATAAGGACATTAAATGTGAACCACTCATTTTGCATACTTTAATTTGGCATGTATGCACTTGTTAAAACTCTTTTATAAATGAGTGACTATCATTCAATATCCTTATATAATTCCATCGGTGCGTACTGATAGGAAATGACTATATATATATATTAGGCACAAATTGGATTCAACCTCCATTTTAAAAGAAATCATAAATCATGTAATTTGCTCTAGTCTACTATGTTTTCCTATAATTTCTGAGTTTAAGATTTTATTATGTAATAGTTCAATCATTTAATAATGATATTCATGGATACATATATTATTTAAAAGTAAATATTGAGCTTCTATGCACAAATTTTATTGGACTTACTTTCTATATCGTTTGTATATGCAATAAAATTCTACAATGTATGTACTATGCATATCAATAAATTATGATATTAGTCTTCATAGATGCTTATTTAGGATTTTATGAACAAAAAATGTATTAACAAAGTTGTGAATAATGACAATATAGAAGAGAATTATTAGGAAAAAAAAAGAACACCAAAGCAAAGTACAATGGAATTGAATGATTATTAGGACACATAGAATCAATCAGATGCCGGCGTCGTTTGATTCAAAATTGTGGACCACATAATGCATGATGGATGGGGTGGTCCCTGTATCTATTGGCTGCATCAGGACCGCACATCTCTGTCCAAACAATCAACCAAACGGTGGTGGTCTTAGTCAACAGCCTGAGTTTGATGGATTTCATTACTCATGAAGTGTCTTATTTGCTCTTGAGATTTGAGTGAAGTACTAGATCAGATAAAATATGCTCTAAATCAAACAACAAGATGTTACTCTCAACCTGCCCAAAATCATATGATGTTGAATGTTGATGATCCCAAGTCTTTTTAAATATCTGGGTGATCTGGTGTTTTTGATGAAAGATATTCTTCATAGATGTTCGAACAGCTGTAGACTCAATAACATAAAATCAATCACATTCTCAAGCTTTAGAGCATCTCCAACCTTGATACCAATCAACAAAATAGTGCAGGAATTCTCTCCAACACAGTACCAATATTCACGCTACTTTTCCTCCAATAAAAAACCAGCGTCAAAAGTAGCGTATTATGGTGAGATTGTGCTACTTTACTGGTTGGTTTGTATTTTTTATAGGTTTATCAAATTTATAGAATTTACAATTTCAACAACTTTGTTTAATGTTATTACGATTTGATCTCTTATTTTAAAAAGTTGTTTAATTACAGTTTTATCCTATTAAACAAAATTTATTACAATTGTATCTTTGCAATTATCTAATGATTTTGGTTAATATATATTTGCTTTAATTGAATTATTTTTTATAAAAATATTTATAATAAACTAAAATGAAGTATATAATACAAAAATTACTAAATGTCATTAATAATAAAAAATACTAAATTGAAAACAAAACAAAGCAAGCAACAAAAATATTAATAAAAACATTAAAAATATTAATGAAAATACCTGATTTCAAGAATTTCTAGCTCGATATAGATAAATCAAGGATACAGAAGCTCACATTGCATTTAGAAATGCATTAATTGATCATTTGTGGGATGAATATATTAATTCGAAAAATTAAATGATGATATGTACTTTTCATTTCGTGTTTTTTATTTCTTTTATAAAATGTAATGTCGAAGTTCAATTAATAATAAATACAATATTTTAGTTAATTATATTTAATTTTTTAATTTACTAATTTATTAATTTCTGAACTTATCGTAATGTTAATTGTTGAGAAACAATGAAAAAGTGAATATTTAGAGAATATTCTTTTTAGAGTAAGATTTGGTGCAATGGGTTGAAGATGGTTGAGCGGAATTTACTACATTTTACTGTAAAGTTACAACAAAATAGTGCAATGGGTTGGAGATGGTCTCACAAGCTCTTGAAGAACATGCAACTAGTTCTCTCTCTCTCTCTCTCTCTCTCTATATATATATATATGTATATATATATATGTATATATATATATAGATATTTCACTGATTTGAGTCCACACAAAATGTGTTTTTAGATTGGCCAAAACCATCTCCAATGTATATGTTATTCATAATGCCAAATTTGGTATAAAAAAGTCAAAATTATATTTGACACAACAAATTAACATTGTGTTCCAATACACAATGCTAAAAATTAAACTAAAATATTATATTTTATTTATTAAACTTATAAAAGTTAATTAATACTATTAATACATTAATTATTTCTTTTTTGGAATTGTTTCCATTATTTATTTTTTCTATCCTTTTCTTCCTTGCTCTACTCTCTTCTCTGAGATATTATTTTTCTTTAAACTAGAACACAAAAGGTTTGTCAGTAGCAAGTAGCAAGAGTTTATTGAGCAATTTGCTACATCATGGTTATGATTTTCCACGTTTTTAAATCTTTTGATTCTCTTCCATTGAAAAAATATTTTTGTAGATATAATGGAAGATATGAAATTTGAAGATGAATAAAAAAAAGAAAAAAAGAAAATGAAAAGACAAAATGGATGAAACCAATGGCTAACCATTGGATTTTTTAAAAATTGTTGTAGATGATATAAATTTGATTAAAATAACATTAATAAATTATTATAAATATTTAGAATATATAAATAATGACATTTTTATAATTTAAAAATAGATATTTATTATTATGACAAATTTGATTTATGTTATGCCGTATGTCAAATTTAGCATAAAGTTTAACATATGTCAAATTTGATATGGTATTTAGCTCTGTATTGAAGGAAGTTTTTTCTACTACATACTAAATTTGTAAAATTTTAATATTGACATACAAATTTAGTACAACATTAAAGATACTCTAACAATATTGAATTTTTGCTCCACCCACTTAAAGTATCCCACGTGACGTGAGATTAATTTATGATCGGCTGGACAATCGACTCACTATTGTATTTGTCGGGGTCTGAGTGTCTGACTTAGCGCAATTTATTAGTTTGGATAGAATTGTTGGAAATTTTTATGATAAACTCTCATTTTGAGAGCACAAATTGAGTATGATAAATTCCATAGAAATGGAAGATTAAAGTGGATTTAAATTCTCCTCTGTGAGAACTTCGAAATGGTATACTCAAATTCACAAAATGGTTAATGGGTGAATGAGAAATTGAGTCTCAAAGTGGACCCATTGTGTAGGGATTAAAATGAATCCCATATTGCTTAGGGAAATCACTTATATGTAGTTTATAAGTGAATGTGTGATATGAGTTATCAACATGTGTGGCATAGAGGCTCTCTCTCGCGCGCGCGTAGGGGGGTGCAAATCATGGACCACGAACCTTCGAATGCACGATTCGCGTGTGGACGCGACCTGCAGACACGAATGCCGCTCCGATTGGACCGTGAGAGTCTAGTTGACCTTTTGCCACTTCCCTAAGTCAACATTTTTTTATTGTGATGAATAAGAAAATCTTTAATTGTTTGAATTCTGATTTCTTATTTGATCACTAAGAATACAGAATCGGGTTTTAGTTAGAAGTAAATCTCTTTGGAGAATATTATCTAATTAAATTATTTCCTTATTAAATCAAAAACGAATTTTCCAAAATAATCCCGAATTAATCCCAAAACCTTAGTGTTTCGGTTTGGGTATTTAATTCCTCTAATATTTTGTCCAACCTACAGAGAATAAAATATACAGTTTTCTTTTGAGCAGCCGAATTCTTTTCTTCTCTGATTTTCTTAGTAAGTTCGCTGGTAGTGGTTAGTGCTTAGGCCTACCACTGTTGAACCGTTGTATCCTGGGAGACAATCGCTTAATACACATACGGTGTTGTCCGGTAAAATTGTCTTAAGGACACCGTGTGAAACACGAGTCTCGGTTCAAACTCGGTTTTTTTAAACTTGAATTTCTTGTGATGTTATTTTTTGTTTTCCTTGATACCAGCCAGGTTTGATTGCAAATTACGATTTACAATCTTAAGACAATTTTTCTTAAAATTAGTTTTCAAACAACGTTTGCTTCTTCAAACTTTCTGGTATCAGAGTTCTGGTTCAGATCGTAACGAACTTGAAAAATAAATCACTGATTCAGTTTTCAACTGTGGTAATCGGGTTCCTTTGGAACACTGATTCAATTTGAAAATCGGGTTATTTGGAACACTAATTTTAATTTTATATATATATACGTTACCTGTGGAAATCGGGTTCCTTGGAGCACTGATTTCAATTTTGAGAAAAAAAATATCATTAATCTGTGGAAATTGGGTATATTATTAGACACTGATTTCGAAATCGATTGGGATTTCAATTGGGTAATCGGGTCTGCAATATCAGACACTGATTGTGATTTCCATCGTTAAATCTGATTTGATATCAACTGATATTCGTGCTATTATTTCTGTGATACTAAAACGATTTTGTTTTTGTTTCAGATATTATGGCAAACAAATCGAATGTGAACGCCAGTGTTCCACTAGAGACTCCAGAAGTTAATCCAAGTATGGGATTAGATACTTCGGCTGTGAACTCTGTGCTTGTGGGCCATGTACCAATAATCGTACCTACTGTGACCACAAGGACTTCGACCCTCAACTCCTTCGTGAGAAACATGCCTAATCCGGTGATGAGCCAGTAAGGGAATGTTCCCATGGCAAATCCCTACATGAATTCGGTACATTTACCGATGAATCATATGGAGAAGCCTGATAAGTTCAGTGGACCTAATTTAAAACGGTGGCAGCAAAAGATGCTATGTTATTTGACCACACTGAACCTTGGCAGGTTCTTGACTGAAGATGCTCCTAAACCTAATAATGGTGAAGAGCGTGATGTTCAGGTATGGAATGCTATTGATGCATGGAATCACTCAGATTTCCTGTGCCATAATTACATACTGAACGGGTTGTCAGATTCGCTATATAGCGTTTATTATTTAAAAAAAATAACCAAAGAACTGTAGGAATCATTAGACCATAAATACAAAACTGAGGACACTGGGTCCACAAAATTTATCGTGGGTCGGTTTCTTGATTACAAGATGGGGGATTCCAAGACAGTTATGAGTCAAGTTCAAGAGCTACAGGTGATTCTGCATGAGATACATGCCAAAGGGATGACCTTGAGTGAAACTTTCCAGGTGGCTGCAATCATTGAGAAGCTTCCTCCTTCATGGAAAGAGTTCAAAAAATTTCTCAAACACAAGCGAAAGGAGATGAAGATCGAGGATCTGATTCTCAAGCTATTCAGGAAGATCATATGAAGTATGACAAGAAAGATGTCAATGCGCCTGAAGCAAAGATCAATGTGGTTGAGCATGGGCAAAGTTCTAAACCAAAGAAGAACAAGCCTGGGAAAGGATCCAAATTGGGTCCTAAGGGATGAGTCTCTAAGAAGCCAAAATTCCAAGGGAAGTACTTCAACTATGACAAGCTAGGTCACAAATCTTGAGTTCAGGTTGCCAAAGAAGAAGAAGAACCACGAGGTAAACGTGGTTGCTGGGATCTCAAGAGATGTATCCGAGATCGATCTCTCTGCAGTTGTGACAAGAGCAAACCTTGTTAGGTCAAACCCAAGGGAGTGGTGGTTGGATACTGGGGCCACCCGCCATATATGCTCTGACAAAGAGATGTTCAATACATTTGAAGAAATGTTCAATACATTTGAAGAAATGAAGAATGACAAAAAGTTGTATATGGGCAACTCAGCCACATCTAGGGACGTGGTCAAGTCATTCTCAAGATGACCTCTGGTATAACCCTGAGCTTGAACAATGTGCTGTATGTACCTGATATTCGCAAGAACTTGGTGTCTGGTTCGTTGCTCAATTAGCATGAGTTCAAGATGGTGATTGAATCAGACAAAGTGGTTTTAACCAAGCAGGGAACTTATGTAGGTAGGGGATATGTAACTTAAGGGCTTTTAAAGCTTAATGTATATGTTGTCAAAAGAACAATCAATAAAGATAATTCTTCAGTTTATTTGCTTGAGTATTCCAATTTATGACATGGTAGACTAGGAAACGTTAATTATGATACTTTGCGTAGATTAATTAACTTAAATCATATTCCCGCATTCAATATTGATCCTAAACATAAGTGTGAAGTTTGTGTTGAAGCAAAACTAACAAGGTCACCATTTCAAACTATTGAAAGGAAATCCGAACCTCTTGCTTTAATTCACACAGATATATGTGATTTAAAATTTGTTCAAACAAGAGGTGGCAACAAATATTTCATCACATTTATAGATGATAGCACCAAATACTGCTATGTATATTTGTTGAAAAACAAGGATGAAGCTATAGAGAAGTTTAGTCTCTATAAAACTGAAGTTGAGAATCAACTCAACAAAAAAATCAAGGTACTGAGAAGTGACCGAGGTGGTGAATAAGTAGCACCGTTTGGTGAATTCTGTGCACAACATGGAATCATACATCAAACCACTACATCATATTCCTCTCAGCAAAACGGTATTGCAGAACATAAAAATCGTACATTGAAAGAGATGATGAATGCAATGCTGATAAGTTCTGGAGTGCTTCAGAACATATGGGGTGACGCTATATTGTCTAGCAATTGCCTTTTAAACAAGGTACCCCGAAAGAAATAAGACAAGACCCCATATGAACTATGGAAGGAAAGAAAGAAAGCCTTCCTATAAATTCTTACGAATGTGGGGGTGTCTTACCAAAATAGTCGTACCTATTCCTAAGAAGGTGAAAATAGGTCCGAAAACTATTGACAACATTTTCATTGGATATTCACAAAACAGTAGTGCTCATCGATTTTTGGTCTATAAATCTGACATATCAGATATATACAAAAACACGATAATGGAATCTAGAAATGCAATGTTCTTTGAACATGTATTTTCATGTAAATCCAATGATGAAGCAAGTTCGTCAAAACAAACATATGCTGATAGTTGTGAGAACCAAGAACAAGGAAATGAAGTAGATGATGAACCTAAATGTAGCAAAAGAGTAAGGACAGAAACGTCTTTTGGTCCAGAGGACAGAAACGTCTTTTGGACAGAAACGTCTCAACTAGAATATTCTCGAGTGATAGGAAGTCTGGTGAACTTAACAAGTTGAACAAGAACAAACATATCAAATGCAGTCAGCAAGTTAAGTAGATACACGAGTAATCCAGGAACCGATCACTGGAAAGGAATAGTAAGAGTACTGAAGTACTTATGATTCACTCGTAATCATGGACTGCATTATACCAGATATCCAGCTGTCCTAGAAGGATACACTGATGCTAACTGGATATCTGATATGAAGGATTCAAAATCCACTAGTAGGTATGTGTTCACACTAGGTGGTGCGACGGTATCTTGGAAATCCTCCAAAAAAACATGTATAGCCAGATCCACCATGGAATCTGAGTTTATAGCATTAGATAAATGTGTAGAGAAGGCTGAATGGCTACGCCAATTCTTAGAAGATATTCCAAGATGGCCAAAGCCTGTGCCGGCGATTTGCAATCACTGTGATAGTCGATCAACAATAGGAAGAACACAGAGCAACATGTATAATGGGAAGTCTTGACATATACGTCGAAGACATAATACCATTAGACAACTAATCTCAACTGGGTTATCACTATTGACTATGTAAGGTCAAAAGATAACATTGCGGATCAACTATACAATGGACACCTAACCTAGTTGACTGGAGATCCTAAGATCTAGGTTCAATGGGACAACCAAGTTGTAAGACTCAGTTGGATCACTGTGGGGGTTACCCTCAAGTCCATTCCTATGATGAAACAGTGATGCCTGTATGGAAAAGGTTAAACTATGGATTTTAATGATTCTTATGCATCGAAATTCTAGCTATGGAAATCTGAGCAGAGTAAAGCGGGTTACTCTTAATTAAGAAATCACATATGTGAGAGAGAAGTGGGGCTGCTTCTAAAAGAGAATAGTGAAGGACTATATTCTCCAGAGACTCTTACAGAACCAGGCGAATGTTCATGGCCAAAATGAACATAAAAATGAGAACCAAAACGATATAACAGTTCAAGGATATCACATCTACTGATCAGCCAGTAAAGTAAGTATACCTTTACAAGGGAAGGTTCAAAGGGTAACACATACCTATCCTATGCAGGTTTCGACCGTTTGAACTTACCAAACATCTTCTTTGTGTCTCCTAGGTCAATTTCATTCATATGGGGGATTGTTGGAAATTTTTGTGATAAACTCTCATTTTGAGAGCACAAATTGAGTATGATAAATTCCATAGAAATAGAAGATTAAAGTGGATTCGAATTCTCCTCCGTGAGAACTTCGAAATGGTATACTCAAATTCACAAAATGGTTAATGGGTGAATGAGAAATTGAGTCTCAAATTGGACCCATTGTGTAGGGATTAAAATGAATCCCACATTGCTTAGGGAAATCACTTATATGTAGTTTATAAGTGAATGTGTGATATGAGCTATCAACATGTGTGGCATAGAGGCTCTCTCTAGCGCACGCAGGGGGGGGGGGGGGGTGCAAATCATGGACCCTTAACCTTCGAATGCACGGTTCGTGTGTGGGCACGACCTGCGGACACGAATGCTGCTCCGATTGGACCGTGAGAGTCCAGTTGACCTTTTGCCACTTTCCTAAGTCAACATTTTTTGATTGTAATGAATAAGGAAAGCTTTAATTGTTTGGATTCTGATTTCTTACTTGATTACTAAGAATATAGAATCGGGTTATAATTAGAAGTAAATCTCTTTGGAGAATATTATCTAATTAAATTATTTCCTTATTAAATCAAAAATAAAATTTCCAAAATAATCCCGAATTAATCCCAAAACCCTAGTGTTTCGGTTTGGGTATTTAATACCTCTAATATTCTGTTCAACATACAGAGAATAAAATATACAATTTTCTTTGAGCAACCAAATTCTTTTCTTCTATGATTTTCTTGGTAAGTTCAAACTCGGTTTGAGTTCCCTGGTAGTGGTTAGTGCTTAGGCCTATCACTGTTGAACCGTTGTATCCTGGGAGACAATTGCCTAATACACATACGGTGTTGTCCGGCGAAATTGTCTTAAGGACACCGTGTGAAACACGAGCCTCTGTTCAAACTCAGTTTTTTTAAACGTGATTTTCTTGTGATGTTACTTTTTGTTTTCCTTGATACCAACTAGGTTTGATTGCAAATTTCGATTTACTGGTAACTTAACGTTTTGTTTTCGGGTTTGGTTTCAGTTGGTCCTTAATTGCACATGAAGAATTACTGGAATTGTCATTTGAATAGAAAGCTGATCAAAACGAAGAGAAGCAAATAACAACAAATAAAAGCATCTCCAAGTCGCTCTCTAATGGACTCTCTATTTTTTATTTATTTTGTTTATAACTAGAATAGCTAGTAGAAATTATTTTAGAACACTCTAAATATAGAGAGTCATTCCATATTCTCTATATTCTCTTCTTTTATTTCAATTTTTTTAAACTGATTTTCTAGTTGAAAAAAAGCTATAAATTAATATTTTAAAATTAATCTTCTTTTTTCTAATTGAAAAAAGTTATCTATATTTTAAATTCAAAAAATATTAAAATATTAATAACAAGTTATAATAGAGAAAATGGTTGGAATGATCTCATAAAAAGTCACCGGCTAAAATAGCTAAAATTTAGTTAAAATTTGGAAAGCCCTATTGGAGATGCTCAACCCAAGTAAAAGTTTTACTATATTAGGGTATGTTTGGCATGCCGTATTATACTGCACTGTATTGTATGTAATTTGATTGGTTTGGAATGTATTGAAATGAATTGGATTATGTTTAATCTAGTCTTCAGTTTGACACAATAGAGTCTATACTATGTTTAAAAAATAAAATATTGTACTTATTTGGACTATGTTGGCTATATATATATATATATATATATATATATATATATATATTGAGTTTCTCGTAACACTATAAAAAAAAAGATGTTTTATGATAGTGAAAAACCACCATAATAGATTGTTTACGACGGTTAAAAAACATCAATAATCTCAACGTCAATAATAGTTTCTTGATGCTTTCAAAAGCATCATAATTTTATATCGTTTTAAAAACATTCTAAAATTTTGATATTATTTAACGTCATACATTTGTGATGACTATAGATTATCATCAACTTGCTTTTCTATATAAAAAATATATAATCAAAATCATCTTAAATTTAATTATTTGGAAAATAATAATTAATTTCACAATTTAAAAATAATAATAATTACTTTTATTACATTTATAAATAGTAAATAAATATAATATAATATAATTTAAATTGTATATTACTAATACAAAAACATTCACAAATAAGAACTATCAAAACAATCTGCAATTTCATTTAAGCTCAACGGAAATTTGATTACATATATTCTTAAAGAACATAATTTTGTTACATATGTCTTCTACTAACATATATGAAATGAACTATTTTATGTGTGCATCTCTCTCCAAGGTATCAACATATTCTCCTTTCAAGATCTAAAGATTAGTTGTTATCCTCTCAAGATCTTTTCTTTTTACTAGATGCAACCCAAGTAATAAATCTGCAAAAGATGAATTAAGTTTTCGATTATAATATTTTCAAAATGACTATAAAATCAAGTAAACTAAAATGAATATATATATATATATATATAATATTTAGTATATTTTTTTTTCTTTTTTGATATATTCATTATATAGTCTTGAAAAAAAGAGAGTAAATAATATGTTTGTGTAAAAAAATGAAAAAGAACTCACTCAAAAGATAACTCCTTGTTATGAATCATTGTGTGTTGACAATTTATACGGTGTGTGATGATGTGGTGATGAAAATCCACAGTTTTGAAGAGCGTAATGATGAAATCCGGTAACCTTAGATGGCGTGGTGACAAATCCGACAGCTTTGGACGTCGTGACCACAAAATCTTGTGGCGTTGACGAAGATGTTTGGAAACATAAAAGAGTAGTTATGAAGTTTCCAGTGCAGAACAGATTTTGGATAGAAATTGCATCATATAACAATGGGGAGCAAAAGAGTGGTTGCTGTGAAAAGATATAATAATTAGGATTAGGTTTGCGATCTATTTATATAAGAGAAAAGATTGTTTGCACCCATGAGTATGATTCACATTATAACAACCAGTAAGGACATAACATGTGTCATTTTTGAGCAAATAATTAACTTATATATAAAATTATATATTATTAAAATAAATAATATCAACTATATGAATAATCAAAATTCTGAATTGAAATCCAAGATAAATACTAATATTTTAATATTATTTTTCAATAATTTTATTTTTTAAATATAGCATAAATACTAAATTTATTTTTCTTTCTTATTTTTATATTATTAACAACGTAATGTGATTTTAAATATTAACTTTTCTTGATGGTTTATAAATATTAATTATTCTTGATGATTTTTAATTATCGATATCTCTTGACGGTTTTAAAATGTCAACCGTCATTGGTGGTTTTCTAAAACCATCAACATTGAATGATGTTATCTATGAGTGTCATTAAGTCTTATGATGGTTTTTAAAAACCATCAAAGAGGGTTGATGGTTGAAAAAAAAATGTCATGAATAAGTGTCATAAAACTTCATATTTCTAGTAGTGTAAGAGATCATTTATTTTAATTTCAGTAAGGACTACCATGAAATTACATTGATTTGAATGAATTTTGATTTCATTTTTTTTTGTGGATGATAAATTCATAGAAATCTACCTATGAATAAAATATGAAAAATTTCCAATCACTAGAACTATTTATCTCAATTTTTTAAAGTATGAATTCATTGGAAAAATGGGTCAAATATAGAAAAATTCAAGAAAAATAGTTATAGTGCTTGAATTTTTTTCAAAATTTTTTCATAAGTTTCAATGAACTTATCATAAAAAAAAAATTCAAATCAATGTGATTTCATGGTGGTCCTTACCGAAATTAAAATAAGGGATCTCTTATAAGAGACTCTCTCTCTATATATATTTATATATATTGAACTGAATTGGATTATGTTTAATCTAGTCTTCCATTTGATACATTAGAGTCTAGACTATGTTTATAAAAAAAATAAAAAAATAAACCGTATTAGACTTATTTGGACTATATTTCCGATATATATATATATATATATATGTATATATATATATATATATATATATATATATATATATATATATATGCATTTGTTTTCATTTAAATACTTATTTCTTTTAATTATTTTTTATCCAATGAAATTTAGATTGAAAAAATAATGCAAAACAAATTTTTAATTTTAATAATCAAATCAAAATTCTTATTTTTTATCTTATAAAATTCATATTAATAAAATAATGTAACTCAACTGTAAAAAAAAATAAATCATATTCTTAAATGTAATAATTTTTTTAACCTCATTTGTTATGTTTTATCTTTAAAGTTTTAAAATTTTAATTGTATTTATAAATTATTCTTTTTTCCTAAGTATAATATTTATTATAATTAATTTAATGGGACCGACTGCTGTGCAATTGGGCTGTATCATACAGTCATGCACAGTAACAAATAACCAATAAAAGGCCACAAAATGGTAGCAATTTTTTTTTTAAAAGAAATGGGACAACCGTTTCCAACCGGTTGTTCCCAAAAAAAAAATATTTTCTTAAAAATTCCAACTCCTTTAAATTTATAATTATTATATTTAATTAAGATAAATTAATTAATTATATATATTTTCATATAATTTTGAAATCTTGACATGTAACAATTTTCACGGCTTCAATAACTACCTTCATGGCTTCAGTAACAATTTTTACGGCTTTGGAAACCATTTTACAAATTTAGAATTTTGACTTGCAACCATTTTCATGTCTAGGTTAACCTTTTTCACAGCTCCGGTGATCATTTGTATGACTTTAGTAACCATTTTGTTTTTTGAAATTTTGACTTGTAACCATTTTCATGGCTTCAGTAACTACCTTTATGGCTCCGGTAACAATTTTGACGGCTTTGGTAACCATTTTACAATTTTTAAAATTTTAACTTGTAACCATTGTCATGGAGGCTGTCCCAACTGAGATATAAAGCAAAGAAGAAAAAGAAAGGGAAAGGGAAAAAGAAAGAGAAAGGGAGAGAATAGAAGAAGAAAAAGAAATCAAAGTATTACACCTACAATTTGTTCAGATTCCCTTTAGTACTTCATGTAATTTTAGAAAAATTGAGCATGTTATCAAACTTTGTTTTAATGTTTCTCGTTTCATACTTTGTTGGATTGAAAAACATTGATTGATATTTGTTAGTTTAGATTGTATAGGTATGAGCCATGGAGAGGATAATTCGTCTTGATAATAACGTGGGAAAGAGAATTGGTAGGGGTTATCTTCGGTTCAGTAGATGGAAATTTACTGTAAGGATTTCAGATATGGAATCTAAATTCAATGCATCAGTGTGCACTTAATGACCCTTTGTTTTTAGTTAATTGTTTGTAGAAATTTGCTAACAAGTGTTTGTTCCTGATATGCAGATGGCTTTATTCCCTTGAGAAATTGAAACCTATGAAAAAGGAACAGATTACTTTAAATCATTGAACCTCAAATACGTTTACGAGCCATTAACTGAAAGAAGAGGGATAAATTGGCTCTTGGTCTACATACAAGTGAAGAGGAACAAGACCTTATTTATGAGGATGCAGTTGATGATTATCAGAACGACAATGACAGTGATGAGATTGGCACTCCTGATCGGAAGGAGATAGGATGCTCTGTGGGGAGAAATAAAAGCACATTTTTGGGAGAATATTCCCTACTTCTAAGAAGCGTCTATTCTCCGATGGAAAAACTAAGGTACGTTTGCATCTACACTATTTGGCTTTAGACTTGTAGTATGTTAGTCTTGTATGCATTGCATTAATTATTGTATAATTCAGGTGCCATCCACAATCCCAGAACTATATGCTGTTTTGCTTGCATCCGAAAAAAGTATCATTGCCTTATGTACAGCAGAATTTGTAAAAAATAGAAAGGACATGAAGGTTAGATATAAAGTTGTCAAAAATTATATTATTACTACTTTTATATTATAATAGTTTTTCACTTATTTATTGATAATGGTGTGTAGAAGGGTGGTCAACAAGATGATGAGGCTAACCAAGATGATGAGGTTGTTGGTGATAGGGGTATTGACGAATAGGCTGTTGGTGAACAAGATGATAAGGGTGTTGCTAAGGAGGCTGATGATGAGGAAGATGATAAGGGTGTTGGCGATGATGCTGTTTTTTATAAAGGTGATGGTGATGAGGATGTTGGTTATAAGAATGTTGGTGAAGATGATTTTGTTGGTAAGGAGGATGTCAGTGATGTTGAGGTTATTAGTGAGGATGAGATTGTTAGTGATAAAGATGTGGCTGTTGGTAAGGGTGGTGAGGAAGATGAGGCTGGTGTTAAGGGTGTTGGGTCTATTGTAATCAAGGGTGATCGGATGGATGAGGTATATTCTATAAATAATACTGATTTTGTCTTGTTTATCTATAAGTGGGTCATGTCATGTATATAGTTGAGGCTTGGGAATAAATTTGTTATGCCTGGGAACAATGTGTTAGGCCTGGAAACAATATGGTAGGTCCGGGATCAATTTTGTAGGCCTTGAAACAATTCCCTTAGGCCTAGAAACAATTCCTTTAGGCTTGGGAACAATTTGGTCGGCCTGAGAATAATTCTCTTAGGCCTGGAAACAAAACAATAATAGTGTTTTTGTGATGCATATGTTTTCTTATCAATGGATTGTACCTTAGTACATATTTATTTGTATGTAGGACTCGATGAAAAAGTTTGTCTTTGGTGAGGAACAATATCCTTCCCCATCCGTGTGTTTTATTGGCAAGATCTAACCCAGTAGTGTGATAGCACTTACTGAGGCCGACCCCAATGTCGAATACAGAGATGTCAACAAACAGAGGGGTCGAAAGCAGTCAAGGTGGCTTGAAAGCCCTTACACAAATCTGATGTTAAAGAAGTCGAAGAAGTCAAAGAAGACAAAGTTAAATAAGGAAGATGTAAAGTTAGTTGGGTTCACATCTTTCCTCAAGAACGACTACCAAGTAAGGTAATATTCCATCCTCGTAAGCTGTTTTATTGCCATGATTTTCATTGTATTCAATTTTGTTTATTTATCATAATGAAATGTATTCATTTCTTATTAGTTTTTATACGGGGTCAAATCCTACCCATGACGCATCAACATTTTCAAGACTTGGTCAATGTCGAAAAATGGATCTTAGATATGGTAACATAATTAATTGTCTATTTCTCCTTGGTAATTAAGGCTTTATGTAACTTATGTCATAACGCATATCACTGCATTTACACAACACATTCATAGTTACTTTGATATCCTGTGGAGGAGGCGTTCGAGCCTTGAGTTGAGTTACGTGTAAAATATTGGATTGGTCAACACGTTTTTCTTCGTAAGTATTACTCTTGTTATATGATATGGTATATGGAAATTTGATTATGCATGTATCTGAAATTGTGTTATATTGCATGTGTATTTCAGTATTTGATTGATTGATATAAGCCTAGGACTAGTTGCCATCAGTCTAGGAATTCTGTTAAATGATTGTGTTTTTTTATGACAGACAAGCATAAACATTAAGTGGGCAACATAAATGAAATTGATGGACAACTTGAGGGAATAAGTCAGCCAAAAAATACTAGTTCTCTTCCTTTTCCTTAACAGAAAAGAGATAGAAAAAAAAAGGATCAACAACAAGATCAAAATATGGGAAGACTACCCAGAGTTCTTCCCTGTAGATTACCAACCAAGTCCAGACATCTTCAGACATGTAACAGGGCATGAACTGTTGTATCCTCAACCTTGGTGGCAAATGGATTCAGTAAGTTGTTGGTAATGACTTTGCGTTGTCATTATATATTTCCTTCAATGATTTTTTTCTATTGTATATACAGATGCTCATTTCGTGCCACTTTCCTGGCTATTAAGGGTTGTGTCATGTACTTCTGACGGAAGGAAAAATTCTGCTCTTTGATTCATAGAACGAACGGAGGAGCGGACTTAGTCCATGGTTGAAGGACATTCGTGGCTTGCTTTACCTGTTGCCATCAATGTTGAAGCATGACGGTTATTACCAAGAAATGAAAATGTAACCTCATGCAACCCCATTCAAGGCTAAAAGCTTGCACACAAATCTCATTCCACAACAAGATGATGTTTATGTTTGATATATTTATTTACTTGTTATTTTTTTTTTACTTTCCTAAAGAAACTTATGTAATACATTTCTCATCATCTTATATGAGCAGTTATGGTGTATTTTTAATGAAGTATGCCGATTAATTATAGTTGGAGTACCAACTCCATGGAAATCAATATTTAGATAAAAGAATATAAAAAACATTTGTAAGGCCATTGCAATTGACATTTTCAGCAATGGTCAACTCTGTAATTTTCCATATTGTATAGGCTGAGAATGTTTTGCAGGGAATGTTTATATGATAATGTATTTAGGCTGAATGTTTATATGTATGATGATGTATTTAGACTGAGAATGTGTTGTATTCAATATTTTGCATGGAATGTTTATGATGCATTTTTGACCGAGGAAAATTGTGTTAGGCCTTGGAACAAGTCTTCTAGGCCTTGGAGATTTGTTCCTAGGCTTAGGAGAGTTGTAGTCAACAACAATGGTCTCAATCGCCTGTTTATGATGTATTTTGGGCCTAGAAAAATTGTGTTAGGCCTTTGAGATTGGTTCCCAGGCCTTGGAAACGTAATTTACATCAAGGATGATGTTTTAGCATAGGATGTTTTGGTTTATCAAGCATAGCTATGTAACAGATATATATATTGTATATTACAGGATAACAGGAAACAGTCTGATTACATAATATATGGTTCCAATATTAATGATTACACGCTTGGAATCGTTACACGCCACATTGTAAGCATGACTACACGTTAAATTTCTGTAGCTTGTAAATAATGTGTACAGTATGACGTGTAATCTTTCCTACTATTGCATCGTGTAATTTTTCACAATGCACCAAAGTGACTAATTACACGTTGTATGGTAACAATATTCATGGTTACACGCTAAGTATCATCGCACGCCATATTGTAAGAATGATTGTACGCTACATTTCTTTAGCGTGTAATCATGATTACACACTACATAATGTAGCGTGTAATCATGTTTACATTATGGCGTGTAATGAGTGCCATTGTTTAATCGTGTAATCCTCATGCGCGAGTAACCATGATGTAAACTGACGTGTAATCATGCTAATAAACTAGTGTGTAATTATATAGAATTATGAAGTTGGACCTGTTACGAATACTTAGCACAAATTGCAATGCAAACACATCCACACCTAACATATCTAAACACTTAATATCAAACGTGTAAACTTTACCCATGTTGCATCGTGTAAGCTTTCACAGTGAAGCAATAAAATCTATTACATGTTACACATTGCATTTCTATAGCGTGTAAAGATGATTACACGTTACATTATGTAGCGTGTAATCATGATTATATACTGGCGTGTAATTTTTCCCATAATGTAATATGTAATCTTTGACGGTGCACTGATGTAACTGATTACACGTTACATTATGTAGCATGTAATCATGATTATAAACAGGTATGTAATCATGATTATTTTCAAGCGTGTAATCTTAACTCATGTAATCACTCATTAAGTAGTGTGTAATCATGTATAGAATACAGCGTGTAATCATTCTAAGAGTAATCAATTTTATAAACTGGCATGTAATCATGTTGTTATGAGCATGGACCTGTTACGAATTCTTAGCACAGACTGCAATGCAAACATATCCACACCCAACATATCCAAACACTTATATATTCATAAAGAAATTGCAATGGAAATATTTACAATTATCAACAAAATTCACTATCCAATTTGTACATATTAATCAGAATGTAAACTGTTGGCAAAGATATCCATATAAATTATTTTTCTAAAATCAAGGATGTTATCTTGGTTGAAATTGAAGTTGACATCTTTTTTCATCATTACATACTCTATGCCCTTAACCATGAAAACACCACAACTTTTATCGTCATGCTGGCATAGGAATAAAGTGGGAGCCAATCTCACAGCCTTCCTACAATTCAGCTTTTGGGCCTTTCGCTTACTTGCTACGAAGTAATTAGACACGTTGCAAATGAGTGGGAACAAGCACCATAGAGGCAAAACCTGTCATTCTCTATACATCGGGTTGTTTGGCAGTTTATGTGTGGCTGAGTCATAAATTGTAATTATCCACTCATGGAGACGAACAACACAAAATATCCAATGGCTATCTCACACGTTGCTAGGGACAATAACCTGTTCCAAATAACAGTCAATATGTATAGCAGTATGTAGCATATGTCATCAAGTGTATTGGGTGTTAAGTAGCATACGTCATCAACACTAGCCCATGGCGTCCCCCAATCTGGTTTCTCCCTGATAACATATGTAATCAACTCTACTGGGGCTTCAAAATCTTTTGGGTAGAATGATTTCGACAACGCTTTATGGAAATTCGGCTGAAATTTGTTCCAAATCGTGCTTAGTTAATCATACAATAAAGTTATAGAACGTGTAAGCAGATATGATAAAACTATAACAAAACTGTAAACTGTTAAATAACATCTACTTAACAACTACTTACGAAGAAAGTGCTGTCAAGTACTACTAGTTTGCATGGACATTTTCGACATTCGACTAGGTCTCGTTTCCGCTTGCAAAACAGATGTAAGTAGGCATCCACATGCTCATTGCCCAACCATTCTGTAGGATCTTCTATTTCTTTGAAAAATGATTGTGAAACAGAAGCGTCGATACCGATGTTACGACTGTATTCAAAAACATGTGACTAAGATTAGTCGCACAGTATATCACCAAACAACTCAAATTACATACCACCAAACAAGTTGTGAAAACACTTACAACTGTAAGTCTGAATCGGTCAGAAAGGCGGTATATTGCAATACAACGTCCTGCTTCTTTTATGCTCATAAGGGATCTGTGCATGGGCTTCTTAACCACTTTGACAGAGCCCGCTCTCTAGCGACTTCCGTAGGGTCAAATGGCAGTGATGGTGGAGAGGTATGTATGTCATGTGAGGGTGGTGTGGGCGCTGGTCGAGTAGCACACGACCAACGACAAACCACTGGACAAGTTGTGCTAGTGAGGTACGCATGACGACCAATGCACCACCAACGATAAACCACTGGAAAGCTGCGCTGGTAGGGGCGTTGCTCGAGTGGCGCACTGCTCACTACCTTCACACATATACACAAATTATGCAAGAGAAAAGAGGTGAAGGGAATGTAACATAATGCCTAACATGACATGGCACTTTAATCACAAAATACAATCAATTTAAACAAGCAAAAAAAAAACAACAACAATAAGCACACAAGATGGAAACTAAGCAAGCATGCAAGATGATCAAAATGTGCATAAGGGTGTGTGTGTGTGTATGTGCACTAATACCTCTTCAATAAAGGTTAGGCAAGTGATTTTACCTTTGAAGCTTGAGCTAGGGCTTGAGCAATGATGACCTAAACTGCCCTTACACATTAAACCTTAAATATGGTTGTCAACGAAATGAGCCAATCAAAAAACCAAGGAACTTACAATCTCCCCCTTTGGTTATTACGTGACAAAACCACCACTCACAATTCATCCTTACCAAAAACAAAAAAATCAAACGATAGGGGTCAACAAAATTTTCTACATTACAAAGAGATGCATAATAAACTAGATCTTCAAGTCATCCATCTCTAGTAGAATCAACATCCCTACAAAACAGAATAACTACACTTTCCAAGACAAGTGTATGAGAGAGATCAAGATAAATAAAGACAGGGGCAATTTTCATGAAATAGAAACAAGTGGCATGTAATCAACAATGCACATGCAGAAGCTCCCCCTAAAAATGGCATTCTCCCCTTATATGCAAAAGCAACACAAATTCCCCCTAAATCCAACATTACTCTCCCTTTTTGTCACAAGATAGGCAAAGGAGTATTCCCCAATCGGGACGCTTTAGCAAAGAGAGATATTTACAATGTAAATACATAATCATATACAATAACTTTATGCAATTTTATTAAGAGAGAGAGAGAGAGAGAAATCCATGGAAGTTTTATTTATTGGAACATGTGTGAAAGGATTTTCCTTGAATGAAATACATGCAACATCAACTTCCAAAAATCATGGTATTTGGCAAAGGAAAAATAGCACATGAGGTTCCAAGTGAAGTCAAACCAATTTGCACCAATTTGCCAATGTAACACAAGATATAATTTAACAAGAGATAATTGCAACTATCAAGCTTTACAAGTTAACCAAGACATGAGCGACTATTGCGCCCTTTTAGATTTTTTCGAGTGAAATGCCCGTACGATAGTAGCCTTGTTCAACAAGTAAAGAGAGAGACTATTGGATTGTGAAATCCTTGAAATGGATACAATATCCTTATTGATTGAAGTCTCAAAAGTCACTCTCACACAAATTTGCAATCATTTTTAAGCATTCAATAAAATTATCATGCACAACAATATAAGCATGTCGAGATCAGGTTTTCATAAACATGGAGATAAACTTTGGGTCAATCAAATATACTTCCCAATCAAATTTCCTAGTTCAAAAATGCATGTTTGAACAAAAATGAGACATGCATTTCAAATAAGGCAAATGCACACTTATTGAATAAAAAGTCATATAATAATATATGTATCTAAGATACTCAAGCAATTAATTAAAGAGCATAAAATTGAACAATTATTTGCTTATTAGAATGCAAGTTTTCTCTCTTTGCTTGTGCTCCCCATATGGGTCAAACACCAAAACTCATCAATGCATATGACAAATCCCAATAGACCTACTAAAAGATTTAAACTTAGTTGAATCTAATAGTTTTGTAAACAAGTCCGCTACTTGATCAGTTATGCCCACATGTTCAAGTGCAATGCATTTGATCTCATCTAGCTCCCTAATGAAATGATGTCTAATGTCAATATGCTTGGTTCTAGAATGTTGGACAAGATTTTTTGAAATATTAATGGCACTCATGTTATCACAGTAAAGAGTTAGAGTACCTTGCTCAAAGCCATAATCCACTAGCATTTGCTTCATCTAAAGGAGTTATGTGCAAGCACTCCCAACAACTATATACTCGGCCTCGGCTGTGGATAATGATATGGAATTTTGCTTTTTGCAAAACCATGAAACAATATTGTTCCCTAGGAAGAAGCATCCGCCCGATGTACTCTTCCTATCATCATAATTACCTGCCCAATCTGCATCACTAAGGCCAACTAAACTAGCATTAGTGTCAAAAGAGTACCCATTCACATATCGAATGATTCTCTTTACGGAGGAGAGATGGGATTCCTTGGGATTGGCTTGATACCTAGCACACACACCAACACTAAAGGCTATATCAAGCCTACTAGCAGTCAAGTATAGCAAGCTCCCTATCATGCCCCGATATAGACTTTGATCCACACTTTTTCCACTAGCATCCTTGCTAAGTTTCAATGTGGTACTCATAGGTGTGTCACAATGATTGGCATTCTCAAAACCAAATTTCTTCACTAGGTTCTTGGCATATTTAGTTTGGGATATGAAGATCTTATCATGCATTTGCTTGATTTACAAGCCTATGAAGTAATTGAGTTCACTAACCATGCTAATTTCAAACTCATGAGTCATGACATCAACAAATTGTTCAACTTTCAAGTTTTTTGTGGAATCAAAGACAATGTCATCAACATAAATTTGAGCTATGAAAAGCTCATCTTTAGTACACTTGATTAACAAAGTCTTGTCAACACTTCCTCTAGAGTAGCCATTGTCAACAAGATAAAGAGTGAGACACTCATACCAAGCCCTTTGTGCTTGTTTAAACCCATATAGAGCCTTTTTGAGACGATAAACATGATTGGGGTGGTATGGATCCACACCCTTGGGTTGCTCAATAAACACTTCCTCTTATAAGAAGCCATTGAGGAAGGCACTCTTAACATCCATTTGATGCAATTTGAATTTGTGCACACATGATATAATAAGAGAAGCCTAATGGACTTTAATCGGGCAACGAGAGCAAAAGTCTTCTCAAAGTCAATATCCTCAATTTGTGAGTACCCTTGTGCTACAAGTCTAGCCTTATTCCGTACAATGTTGCAATCCTCATCGGATTTATTCCTATAGACCCACTTATAAACCCACTTGGTGCCTATCACATTAGTGTTCTTAGGCCTAGGAGCTAGAGTCCAAACCTCATTTTTTTCAAATTGATTTAGCTCTTCTTGCATAGCAAGAACCCAAAACTCATCACTTAAAGCTTTATCAACCTTTTAGGGTTCAATTTTAGAGGTGTAGCAAGTATAGCTAATTTGATTTGCTAATTGATGCCTAGTCCTAACACCTTCATTCACATCTCCAATGATGTCACTTTTGTTGTAAATATGTCTAACCCAAGGAGCAGGTTCCTTAGAGTCCATAGTAGAATCTCTATCAAGAGATTGAGATACCTCTTTCTCAAGATTTGACTTTTCATCACTTGAAGTCTCACCAATCTTCTCTAAGGGAGGGTCATCTACCATACTAATCTCCTCATCATGGCTACTAACCTTAGGCCTACAATCATCTATGATCACATTGGATGATTCTATAACACTTCGTGTCTTCAAATTAAAAACTCTATAGGCCTTGCTATTTAGAGCATAGCCAATGAAAATCCCCTCATCACTTTTAGCATCAAACTTGCCAAGTTGATCATGGTCTTTTAGAATGTAACACTTGCTTCCAAATGAGGGGAAGTAGCTAACATTTGGCTTCCTTCCCTTCCTCAATTCATAAGAGGTTTGCCTAGTACCGGGTCTTAAAAACACTCAATTTCCTATATAACAAGCTATATTTACTGCCTCGGCCCAAAGATTCCTAGGAACATTGTTGCTAAACATCACACGAGCCATCTGTTGGAGGACCCTATTATTCCTTTCTACAACTCTATTTTGTTGAGGAGTTCGAGGAGCCGAGAACTCATGGGAGATTCTAAGACTATCACAAAATTTCTCAAAGAAAACATTTTCAAATTCTCTCCCATGGTCACTCCTAATTCTCTTAATGCATTTTATGTGAGAATCCTTCTCATTTTGAATTTTAGTGCAAAGTTTTTTAAAAATTTCAAAAGTTTCAGATTATTCTCTAAGAAAGTAGGTACATGTAAATCTAGAAAAATCATCAACACACACAATGATGTACCTCTTGCCACCAAGACTCTCGGTTTCCATGGGACCCGTAAGGTCCATATGAAGAAGCTCTAGTGGCTCCTTGGTGGCAAGATACTTACCCTTTTTATGCACACTCTTAGTTTGCTTTCCTTGTTGACAAGGTCCACACACTCCCTCAATCCTATTTCCAAACTTAAGAAAGCCTCTCACAACATTCAACCTCTCAAGAACTTTCAAGTCTTTGAAATTCATTTGACCTAACCTTTGATGCCACAATTCAACTTGATCACAACTAGACAAATTACAAGAGATGCCATTGGAATCAAGACAATAACAATTATCACTTGATCTCTTGCCTTTCAATAGAACTTGTCCATCTTCTCTTAAAATAGAGCAATCAACTTTGCCAAACATAACCGAAAGTTCTTCATTTCTTCATCACTTAAATGTGATATGCTAATAAGATTGGCTTGCAAGCCATCTACATAAAGAGCATTAGGCAATGAGGGCAAACCGGGGATGGAAATGTTTCCTTTTCCTAAAACCTTCTTACGTGAACCATCACCAAAGGTGACAAATCCACCATCCTCCATCACAAGAGTTTCAAAGAAACTCTTGTTTCCGGTCATGTGTCTAGAACACACACTATCAAGGTACCAAATATTGATGGCTTTGGCTTTCAAGGCTACTTGAGCCACATAACAACAAAATTCATCATTTCTAGTCCATGTAGATGAAATGTTACTATTTCTAGGAGCCATGAGTTCATTTTCTCTAAAATTCCTAGGTGCATGCATTTTGGCTCTTCTAAGCATATTCTTCTGAATCATGCTTTCAAAACGACACAACTTAATAAATTCAAAACAATTCGGCCTTATGTGACCTTCAACACCATAATAATGACAAATGAGAGTAAAGTAAGAATTCATAACATATCTTTGTGCAAGCATGGAAGACTTTCCTCTCCTTTGAGTTGTCATTTGATGTTGAACCAAATCTCTTCCTTGAAACACCCTTTGTGATTGAGCCAAATTAACTTTCCTTCTTGGTTGTGGGTGAAAAATCCTTTGTTGACTTTGACAGCTCCTTTGAGGTTGAGGTCTTGTTTGATGAGCTCTAGCTTTTGGTGGATGAGTTTTAGCTTGAGACTTTGTTTGAGCCTTCATTTGAGCTTGCTTTGATGATTCTCTAACCTCATTTGATCTTATTTGTTGGTGTGACTCTTGAACCTCTTTATCCTCTTGACTCTTGACAAAGATGGAATTCTTCAACGAAGTGGCATCCTTGCCTTCCACATATCCTAAGCCCATTTTATCACTAGGACTCTTTCCATATGATAGCATCTTGTCAAGTTTCTCAGTTCCGAATGTCATCTTGGCAACCAATTCCTTTGCTTCCCTAAGCTCAATCTTCAAGTTCTTTTCACTCTTCTTAATGGTCACAAGCTCCAATTTCAAGCTCTCTTCTAACTCTTTTCCACTATTTACTTTCTCACTCAAGCTAGTTATCTTGAAAGTCAACTCTAGATTCTCTTTTTTCAACTCTTGAATCTCTTTCTTCTTTTTCAATCTAGACTTTTCAAAAAACCTTATGAAGTCTACATATTCCATTTCCTCATTAATCTCAAACCTAGAGTTAGAAGATGTACTCTCATCACTAGAGTCATCTACTTCTTCCTTATCACTCACAACTTCTTTGCCATTATGAGATGTTGTGAAGGCAATGAAGTTTGCAACTCTATCCTCAACATCCAAAGATTTTTATTCCTTTTATAAGTCTTCACTATCGTTCCAAGTGGCAGTCATCACCTTCCCCTTCTTCGTTTTCTACAAATTTGCACATTCTGGAGCAATATGACCAAAACCACTCATTGAATGCCCCTCTTGGAGTCACTATCTTGAGACTTTTCAATCTTCTTGAAATGAGTTTTCTTTTTCACTTCCTTTCCTATGGACCCAAAACCTTTCCTCTCAAACTTCATGAATTTCTTGAATCTCTTAACCATGAGGGCCATTTCTTCATCCGAGTCCTCCTCATCTTCTTCAACCTTGGTGGTCTTCAAGGCAATGCTCTTTTGCTTATTCGGAGGTGTGGGTGAGGTGTTCCATCTTGACTCATAAGCTATAAGTCTTCCAATGACTTCACTTAGCTTCATATTCTTGTACTCACTATTCTCTTCAAGTGCCGTCACCTTTGATTCGAACCTTGACGGAAGTGACCTCATAATTTTTTACTTGACTCTCCTATCTGAATAGGGTCACCAAGTTGATGGCTTTGGTTGACAATATCCATTAACTTCACTTGGAAGTCATTGAAGCATTCGTGCTCCTTCATCCTAATCATCTCAAATTGTATTTGGAAGATTTGGAGCTTTGAGTCCTTGACTACCTCGGTTCCCTTATGTGTCGTTTGAAGAATGTCCTAAGCCTCCTTTGCAATCCTAGTGTTTTGGACCAACTTGTATTAATTATCGTCCATGGGGCAAATGATGGCATGCATAGCCTTGTTGTTCCACTTGGATGCTTTAAAATCTTGAGTGCTCCAATTAGACTTGGGCTTAAGAACTTCTACACCATCATTAGTGGTCATTGTTGGAGGAGTGTACCCATCTTCAATAGTCATCCAAGCACGATCATCTATTTGACAAAGATAGGATTCCATCTTGCCCTTCCAAGAAGCATAATTCACCCTATTGAGCAAATGGGGTCTTGTGCTTGAGGCTCTCTCATGACTATTACCGTTTCCACTCATATTGTTTAAGGGTGATGAATGTAATGCAAATACAATATCACACACAAACAAAATCAAACTACACCAAGCAAGACACACATAGAGCATGGATCACCTAAGTATATCTAGGCACCGGCTCTGATACCAATTGAAATTCCCTAGAAAGTATGTGTCTATAACTTAGAGGGGGGGATGAGGGTGAATAGGTTTTAATTCAATAGATAACCAATTTTGCGAATTAATCAATATTATCAATTCTACCCCATTTTACTAAGTGTTCAAATAAAAGACAACAAACATAAACAATAACAACATGCAATATATACGTGGAAACCCTCCAAATGGGAAAAACCACAGACTGTTTAATGTGCCACACTCAATCCTCAAAATCCACTACTGAGAGAAAGTTTACAACCTAGGTTGACCTCCTGTCTAACCCTCCAGTTACTAATCCTTTCACTCTACCCAGCGGGCCTTAATAGTGATTTTGGATCACCAACCTTGTGCACTAATCACATAGCTACAAGCTTAATCAACAATGCAGTGATAATGGCAATCTAAGTGAATATGCAAGAATATTCAATATGCAAAAATGCTAGGTCAAGACATTCATGCTTATCTAAGATTAATAATGACAATTAAAGCACAAATCATAGATATCAATGTTCTAAATGCAAAGGCAAGAAGAATTAGCTAGAAGGGTAAAACCGTCCTAAATTCTAGCTATCACAAATTAATGCACCTCCACCAACAATCAATACACAATCATGTCATAAAAGCAATTAAACATACAAGCAAGCATTTAATATGCACTAGAGACTAAAACCCTAGGTATACATGTCTCAGTAATGAAACAATAAAGTTTAGAGTATATAGAGAATACCTAGTCATGAACAAACAAGAGACCCATGCTTGATGATTATGTTTTTGAAGATTGATTGAGTAAAAATGGCTTCTTGGAGCTTCTCACACTAAGAAAACCCGGTCTCTATCTTAAAATAGGTTTGAAAGCTCTAAAACACGAGTTGGGAAGAAAATGGTATATTTATATGAAGCCTAAAGTGAAACTATATCGTTTTGACAAAAACTGTCCAAAAAACGCATTGTGCGCTGGTGTGGGTTCTGGTCGAGTAGCACACGACCAACGACAAACCACTGGACAAGTTACGCTAGAGAGGTGTGCATGACGACCAGCGCACCAACATCGATAAACCACTAGAAAGCTGCGCTGGTGTCTGCGAGCATGACGACCAGCGCACCACCAACAATAAACCACTGGAAAGCTGTGCTGGTGTTGGCGCTGCTTAAATGGCACACTGCTCACTACCTTCACACACACATACACAAATTATGCAAGAGAAAAGAGGTGAAGGGAATGTAACATAATGCCTAACATGACATGGCAATTTAATCACAAAATACAATCAATTTAAACAAGCAAAAGAAAACAACAATAGGCACACAAGATGGCAACTAAGCAAGCATGCAAGATGATCAAAACATGCATAAAGGTGTGTGTGTGCACTAATACCTTTTCAATGAAGGTTAAGCAAGTGATTTTACCTTTGAAGCTTGAGCTAGGACTTGAGCAATGATGGCTTAAACTGCCCTTACACATTAAACCCCAAATGTGGTTGTCAACGAAATGAGCCAATCAAAAAATCAAGGAACATGCACAGTACCTGAACTCCCTAAATAAAACCGTAAAGGTTGTACCTTCTAGCATGACCCATTGGCTCCGGCACCTTAAAGCCGATTCAGATGTCGTGCAATGTCATCTTGAACACGTATTGTCCCCATGGGAATGAATTGAAAGCATGTATGTCCTCAACCAACGACATTAGCCAATATGTGACTTGTCTCCGATAATCCTGGCCAAATAGGATGTTGTTCGCAAACAATACAAGTGCCATCTTCAAACCATTACCTTTCTAGTCAAACCCACCCCTTAAGAATCTATTCAACAACTGATCCAATAATAAGTATCCGTCCCTACCAAAATATCTCATGTGGATGCCATCCTTCACTAGGACTTAATTTTTCAAAAAAATATCATGTAATACACCAAACTTCAACCCAGTACATAAACAAAACTCTCTCTTTCCTAGTCTAACGTTGATGTTCCCTATAGCAAACCACATCTTGTCGTTATTAGCACCCGGGAACTGAATTTGGCAGAGCAATAGGTTATGTATGTACTACGCTTGAAATAAACCCCTCATGTAATGTGGCAGATCCAAGTAATGCCTGAAATAACTTTTCTTGAATTCTTCCAACTCACCACAGCTAGACAAAACCTCCTTAATGTCATGGATCAATTTCAGTTTACAATGCATTGTTATCGTTATGTCATACACCCACGTATTCCTTGGGTGTAACAAATACTAATATAGGTCTTCATTTTGTGATGGCTCTTCAATCACTTATACATTCGCATTCTTTGTTACGTTCCCAGTCTTTGCTACATTCACATTCTCTAGTAGGTTCTGAGCCTCTGCTACATTCCTAATCACTACTCAATCTTTATGCTCTGCCATTTGAATTCTCTAGTTCTTTCTCTAGCTCTTTCTCATTCTATTTTACATTATCATTCTCTGGTTACAATCTAAAAAAAATTCCATGATAGTTAGGTGACATAATGACAATAGAATGGCGTGTAAACATTCTTTACACACTGTGCATTAAACATCGTTACACGTTAATTTGTAGAATAGTTTAAACGCTAACATGTAACCCATTTAGCATGTAACGATTGTGGGTCAGTTCACTAAAATGACCCCTAAAATCTTTACACGCTGTACATTACAACATCGTTACACGCTAACTTATGAAAGGGTTGACACGCTACACTGTAAGCCCATTTAGTGTGTAACGATTCAGGATCAAGTTCACTAAAAAGGCCCTTAAAATCTTTACACGCTGTACATCAAATCATCTTTACACGCTAACTTATAAAAAGGTTTACACGCTATAATGTAAACCCATTTAGCATGTAACGATTCTGGGTCAAGTTTGATAAAATCTTTACACATTGTACATTACAACATTGTTACACGCTAACTTATAAAAAGGATTACATGCTATAATGTAAACCCATTTAGCGTGTAATGATTCTCGGTAAAGTTCACGCAAACAATGCCCAAATTCTTTACATGTTGTACATTACACCATGGTTACACGCTAACTTGTAAACGTTTTTACACAGTACAATGTAAACCCATATAGCGTGCAACGATTCTGGGTCAAGTTCACACAAATGATGTTGAAACAAATATTATGGTGTGTTTAATAACAATCTAGAGGGGGGTGAATAGATTTTAAACAAGTTTACCCAATTTTCGTTAATGGTCAAGTTGACGAAAATATCCCTAACTAGTTACAATAATATCACAAGTGTAATAAGTGCGGAAATAGTAAAGACACTTGAGATATATGTCGAAACCCTCAAAATGGGAAAAACCACGGGCTGTTAAGTGCGCTACACTAGAACCTCGAATCCACTAATGGTAAAGGAATTACAACCTACTCAATTTATAATCCACCACCACCACCTAATCCTGGTATAAGTGAACCTAGTCTATCTTGCTTGTGATTTAAGCTACCTAATCCTGGAAGCAACACAAGTTTTACTTCTCAATGAAGAGATAAAATGACCTATGTGAATATATGATGATATTCAAAGAACAAATAAGGCTAGGAAACCTTATATGCTTATATAGGATGATGAGATGAAAATTAATGCGATCCTAGATATCAAGAGCTGAATGACATGTTCAAAAAGCTTAGCTAAACATAGATCAAACAATCCTATGAAGCTATCACAATACAACACTCAATCATTTCATCATAACAGTCTCTAATATGTATCTAGAATACATTCTAAGAGCATACAAATGATTAAAGAGATGGCTTAGCAAGAAAAACACTTAACTTGTAAGAAGATAGTGAGAAACTTACCAAACAAGATGTGATGATGCAAAACTATCCATTGATGCACTCTAAATGACGTTAGATGATGCAAGATGAAGTTTTTATGCACAAGGGAATGCTTTGAGTGTTTAAAGATAAGTTCTTGCAAGATTTTTCCTTTTGAAATATGTTCTAAGGAAAAGATATGATGTTCTGAACTCTTACATGACCTGAATAAAAAGAGTTATATATATATATATATGAGTTTCAACCAAAGTGAGGTCGTTTTGAAAAAATGTTCCAGCTCCTGCTATGTGCACTGGTGAGGTGCGCTAGTCGAGTAGCGCAGCACCAGCGCACAAATTAAATTTTCACTAGGCGCTGGTGGAGTGGCGCAGCTTAGTGGCGCATGACAAGCGACGATCCACTGGAATGTTTGCGCTAGTGAGGCTGCGCTAGTCGAGTAGCGCATCATCAGCGCACTCCTCACTTTTTCAATGTTGCGCGGGTAAAGTGGCACAGCTCAGTGGCGTATGACAAACGATGATCCACTGGAATGTTACACCGGTGAGGCTGCGCTAGTCCAGTAGCGCACCACCAGTGCACTGCCCATATTTTTAACACTCAAACACAAATTTTCAACAAGTCCTATAGTAATAAAGGTGCATCCTAAACTAAAGCCTATCATGACATGGTACTTTAATCACAAGATGCAAAAAAATCCAGAGGAGTCATTTAAACAAAAATGCACACAAGTATAAGCACATAACATATATGAATAAGAGTTATGCATGAATTTGTGAGTGTGTGCAACTATCTCTTCAAAGCAAGTAAGCACAAGAATTTTACCCTTGGTGTTTCTTCTCTTGAGGTCTTGAGAGCCCAAGCTAACCTTACATAAAACCCCAAAAATGTGGTTTGTTCACGAAATAAGCCAATCAATAAATGAGGATTTTACAATCTCCCCCTTTGGCTATTTCGTGACAAAACCACCACTCACATTGATCCTCACAAAACAAAATAAAATATCGGGAAGATATTCTACATTACAAAGAGATATACATAAAAAAAACTTCTTATCTTCAATCTCTTGTAGAACTATCAACCCTACACACAAAACAAACAACAAGTACACTTTCCAAACCAAGTGTATGTGAGATGATCAAGTGAATATAAAACAAAAGCATTTACATTTAAGAATATGAGTACAACATCATGCAATGCTCCACAACATGCAATGCTCCCCCTCAAAGGGTTACTCCCCCAAAATGTAATCTCCCCAACAAGTACTACTCCCCCTTACCAAGTTCCCCTTTACCAAGTAACACAAGTGTCCAACAAACCTAACAAATAAGGCCCCCCAATAAATAATGCCCCATTTTACAGAAGCTTCAGTCAGCCAATTCAAGTTAAACTGCTCAATCGTGATGATTTTTGAACATCAAGAAAATCAAGCCAATGCCAAGAAGTCAAACAACGTTTATTGGACTCTCTTGGAAAATATTCCATCCTTCATTTTGTAGTTTCAAGTCATGTACTTTTGTTCAAGTTTCTATGTCTGTCTTTCTAATGTTGTTGAGTTCCTAAGTATCATTTCAGTTTCATTTAATGTAATTTCTTTTTCCTATGCTTAGAGGGGTGTTCTAAGCATCTTTATAAGCTAATTGACTGAATGAATAAAGGGGAGATTGAATATTCCGAAAATAAGATTTGTGCTTTCTTAGAAGAAGGATTTCTTCTATTTTAACTCTTATCCCTTGGGTGGACTTCCTTTGGGTGGCGATTTTGCTCTCTGTATCTCATTGGTGGATTCCATTGAGTGGTGAGTCAGTTGTTCTGTATCCTAATTAATATTCTTGGGTGGTGAATCTGTATCCCTAGTATATTTCTTAGGTGGTAAGCCTTCCTATCTTTCATTTGAAGTGTTTCTCATTCACGTCTCCTACTCCCAACACATATATCCAGCCATCTCCTCTATTAACTGGGTTATCAATTTGGATTTCCATTTCAGTTAGGATACCCATAAAAAAAATTCCGGTATTAGTTTGGTATCAGAGCTTTGGTTTAATGGTTGGACGTTGTCAGTAAGGTTATAATATGGAAGACCATGATGAGGGTAATACAAACTTCGTCATGGATGAGCTAAGGAGGCAACTTCAAGAACTCCAACAACGTTTGGAGCAGTATGAGAATAAAGGACGTGGTGCTAGGCATCATGATTATGAAGATGATCATGAAAATCCATTCCACCATGCCCATGGTTACTCCTCTAGTGAAATCACTCCAGCCCACCCCCATTTTTTGAGAAATTTACGATCTGGTTTTGATATGAAGTCAGACATACCAGATTTTGAAGGAAAGATGAAACCTGATGATTTCATTGACTGGCATACTACCGTTGAGCGAATCTTTGATTTTAAAGATGTTCCAGAAAATCGTAAAGTGAAAGTTGTTGCCATCAAACTAAGGAAACATGCTTCAATCTGGTGGGAGCATTTGAAGAGACAACGAGAACGTGAATGAAGAGAACGTGAATGAAGAGAACGTGAATGAAGAGAAAGTATTACAACATGGGCAAAGATGAAGAGAGAGCTAAAAAGAAAGTATTTACCTGAACACTACAAGTAAGATGCTTTTATGAAATTTCATAATTTCAAGCAAAGGGAGCTGTCTGTGGAGGAGTATATAGCGAAGTTTGATCATCTAATGATTCGTTGTGATGTTGTTGAGCAAGAGAAGCAGATGATAGCCTGCTATCTCGATGGGTTGCGTGTTGAAATCTGTGATGTGGTACAGCTACAACCATATTGGATTTACAATGATGTTTGCAAACTAGCTATGAAGGTGGAAAACAACTAAAAGAAAAACGTGGCAATAGTTTTTGAACATTTACTTGAGATGGAGCTTCTAATCGTGGGAGTGGTTCCACTTTGAAAACCAATACCATACCCAAGACAGCCGCTGCCAAGCCAAAGAATGAAGCTACATCAGGTTCAAATCGTCCAATCACTTCCAATACAAAGCGAAGGTATTTCAAATGTCAAGGTTTTGGGCATATTGCTTCTGATTGTCCAAATTGCAAAATGGTGTCTCTTATGGAAGAAGATATGGAAATGGAAGATGAAGAGGATTTTTCACCATAAACTAATGAAGATATTGTTGTGGAAGAAGAGATTACTTTTGCTGATCGAGGGGAGGCGCTTGTGGTTCAAAGAAGCCTCAAAATAACCTATTTAGAAGATGAATGGTTGCGGAACAATATTTTTCATACTAGATGCACTTCTCATGGAAAAGTTTGTAACGTCATCATTGATGGAAGAAGTTGTGAAAATGTTATGGCAGCAACAATGGTTGAGAAACTGAAGTTAAAAACTGAAGATCATCTGGAACCTTACAAACTCCAGTGGCTTCCCAACGACAATGAAGTAAAGGTAAATAAAAGATGCTTGGTTGAATTTTCCATTGGTAAGAATTATAAAGATGTTGTAGTTTGTGATATTGTGCCTATGGATGCATGTCATCTATTGCTTGGTAAACCTTGGCAGTATGATAGAAAGACTAAGCATGATGGTTTCAAAAATACTTATTCTTTTGAAAAGGATGGAGTCAAGGTCCTTTTGGTTCCATTAAAAATGGTTCATGTTCCTAAACCGTCTTTTGGGGAGGGAACTAATTTGCTGACCAGATCTGGGGTTGAAAAAGCATTAATGGGAAATAGTGAAGGGTTTGCGATTGTGGTAACGGAAGAGAAAGAACCAACAGAAATTCCCTCTTCTTTGATTCCGTTCCTCAAGGAATTTAGTGATGTTGTTCCAGAGGAAATTCCCCATGGCCTTCCACCTATGAGGGATATACAGCATTGCATTGATCTTGTACCAGGATCTGTGTTGCCTAACAAACCAGCCTATCGATTGAACCCTAAGGAGCATGAAGAATTACAGAGACAAGTTGAAGAGTTGATAGAAAAATGGCTTATTAGAGCGGCACTCATTGTTCCCAAAAAGGATGGCTCTTGGCGTATGTGCATTGATAGTAGAGCAGTGAATAAAATCACCATCATATATCGCTCTCCTATTCCGCGATTAGATAATCTTCTTGATCATCTTTATAGAGTCGTTATTTTCTCAAAAATTGATCTTCGCAGCGGTTATCACCAAATCAGAATGAGGCTAGGAGATTAGTGGAAGACAGCATTCAAGCCTAGAGAGAGGCTGTATGAATGGATGGTGATGCCTTTTGGGCTCTCTAATGCTCCTAGTACTTTTATGCGGCTAATGAATCACGTGTTTAAGCCTTTCATTGGGCTATTTGTTATTGTGTATCTCGATGACTTTCTGGTATACAACAAATCTCAACAAGATCATATGAAGCACCTTTATCATGTGTTTCAAACTCTTCAAAAACAGAAGTTATATGAGAATTTGAAGAAATGTCATTTCTTAACAGATAGCCTCTTGTTCTTAGGCTATGTGGTCTTAGCTAAAGGAATCAGGATGGATCGTGGCAAGATAGAGGCAATAATCAGTTGGCCCGTGCCAAAATCTCTACATGATATCATAAGCTTTCATAGGCTTGCTTCTTTTTATCGTCGTTTTATTCGATGTTTCAGTAGCATCATTGCTTATATTACTGAATGCTTGAAAGAAGGAAAGTTCCAATGGAATGAAGAAGCCCAAAAGAGTTTTGAGTTGATCAAGAAGAAAGTAACAGAAGCTGTAGTGCTTATACTTCCAGATTTTAGCAAGCTTTTTGAAGTTGATTGTGATGTGTCATGAGTGGGAATTGGTGTTGTGCTCAGCCAAGAAGGTAAGCCTATTGCCTTCTTTAGTGAGAAGCTAAATGAGAGTCGTTGGAAGTATTCTACCTATGATAAGGAAGTTTATGCTATTATTCGTGCTTTGAATCATTGGAGTCACTACCTCCTTCCAAATAAGTTTTTGTTGCGCTATGATCACGAAGCTTTGAAATATTTGAATAGTCAACAAAAACTTAACAGCCGTCATGCGAGTTGGGTTGAATTCCTTCGACCCTATTCTTTTTCTATCAAGCATAAATCTGGAAAGTTAAATCAAGTGGCTGATGCATTAAGTAGAAGGCATTCTTTGCTCAGCACTATGGAGGTACAAGTATTGGGTTTTGAAGTGCTCAAGGAATTGTACAAAAATGATCCTGACTTTGGAAATGTGTGGGAGAATTGTTCTCAGGGTTCATTCAATCATTTCTTGGTGCAAGAAGGTTTTCTTTTCAAGAACAACAGATTGTGCATTCCTCAGTGTTTTTTACGAAGGGTAATTATTCAGGAAGTTCATGGAGGAGGTCTGGCGGGACATTTTAGGAGAGACAAGACTTTTGCCCTCGTGGAAGAAAACTTTTTCTGAACTAAGATAGCCCATAATGTTGGGTGCTTTGTCAAAATTTGCAAAATTTGTCAAATTGCTAAGAGTCATAGCAAGAACACCGGTTTATACACACCACTACCTGTCCCTAAAGCTCATTGGGAAGATATCAGCTTAGACTTTGTTTTGGGATTGCCTCGAACCCAAAGGAATCAGGATTCTATTATGGTGGTTGTTGATCGGTTCTCAAAGATGGCACATTTTATTTCTTGTAACAAGACTGTGGATGCTTCTCATATTGCTGACTTATACTTTAGAGAGATAGTTAAGCTCCATAGAGTTCCAAAAACTATCACATCTGATCAGGATTCGAAGTTTGTAGGTAATTTTTGACGTACTCTTTGGAGGAAGCTTGGTACTACACTACAATTCAGCTCTTCTTACCACCCACAAACTGATGGCCAAACCGAGGTGGTGAATCGATGTTTGGGAAATCTCTTAAGAAGCTTTGTGGGGAAGAATATTCGGCAATGGGATCTTCTTTTAGCTCAAGCTGAATTTGCTTATAATCGATCTCCTAGCCAAACTACTGGCCATAATCCTTTTGAAGTTGTGTATGGTCTTACTATTGGGCCACTTGAATTAGCACCACATCCAGTTACTAAACATTTCAGCGGAGATGCTGAAGAATGGGCTAAGGAAATCAAGAAATTACATGAGCAGATCCGAGGAAGCATTTTGAATAAAAATGAGAAGTATAGCAAGCAAGCTAATAAGCATCCGAAACCATCAACTTTCAAGGAGGGTGATTTGGTTTGGATCCATCTTAGGAAAGAGCGATTTCCCTCTAAGCGATCTTCTAAGTTGATGCCTCGAGCTGATGGACCATTTAGGGTGCTTCAACGCATTGGGGAGAATGCTTACAAGATTGAGTTGTTGGGAGATTATGGAGTTTCTGCAACCTTTAATGTTTCAGATCTTTCTCCTTACTATGAGGATCAAGAAGACAAAGTGGACTCGTGGGCAAGTCTTCATCAACCGGGGGAGACTAACACAGGTGTGTCCAACAAAACCAACAAATAAGGCCCCCAACAAATAAGGATCCATTTTACAGAAGCTTCAGTCAGCCATTTTAAGTTAAACAGCTCAATTGTGATGATTTTTGAAGATCGAGAAAATCAAGCCAATGCCAAGAAGTCAAACAACATCTATTGGACTCTCTTGGAAATATTCTAGCCTTTATTTTGTAGTTTCAAGTCATGTACTTTTGTTCAAGTTTCTATGTCTGTCTTTATAATGTTGTTAAGTTCCTAAGTATCATTTCAGTTTCATTTAATGTAATTTCTTTTTCCTATGCTTAGAGGGGTGTTCTAAGCATCTTTATAAGCTAATTGACTGAATGAATAAAGAAGAGATTGAATATTCTGAAAATCAGCTTTGTGCTTTCTTAGAAGAAGGATTTCTTCTATTTTAACTCTTATCCCTTGGGTGGACTTCCTTTGGGTGGCGAGTTTGGTCTCTGTATCTCATTGGTGGATTCCAATGAGTGGTGAGTCAGTTGTTCTGTATACTAATTAATATTCTTGGGTGGTGAATCTGTATCCCTAGTATATTTCTTAGGTGGTGAGCCTTTCTATCTTTCTTTTGAAGTGTTTCTCATTCACGTGTCCTACTCCCAACAAATATATCCAGCCATCTCCCCTATTAACCGGGTTATCAATTTGGATTTCCATTTCAGTTGGGATACCCATAAAAAAAATTCCGGTATCACCAAGTTCCCCCTTAAAACCATATGCTACTCCCCCTTTTTGTCATGATATAGGCAAATGAGTAGTCCCCAACCGGGTCACTCAAGGCAAAGAGAGAAAGAAGCATATAAGATATTTGTATAATCATATAAGCCACATTTATGCAACTCAATTAATTGGAGAGAAACAAGGAGATTTATTTATAAAAAAAAATGTGTGAATTAAAAATGCTTTGCATACAAGACATGTTGCATTCAAGTCCAAAAACAATGGTATTTTGCAAAGCAAATGACAAAGGTTTCCAATAGAATTCAAACTAATTTCACAATTTGTCATGAGAGAAGCAAGGATACAGAGTTTTTATAGATGTCAAGTTTTAATAGCACTATATCCCACTTTATAAGCGAAACATGGCATGAGCGACTTTGCACCCTTTTTTTTTTCCGGGTAGGATACCCGTATGATAGTAACCATGTTCAACTAATAAAGAAAGAGAGACATTGATTAAACATTTTAGTCTCACTAGCATTTTCACATAATGTTTTGCATTTAACAATTGCAATCATCAATTCATGCTTGATCATTTTTCATTAGCATGTCATTAAAGAATCATCATGTCATGGAGATAACTATAGGTCATTCAATATGTACTTCCTATGTAGATCTCCTAGTCCAAAAATGCATGTTTGAACATAAATATGACATGGATTGTAATCAAAGCAAAGTTCACACTTATTGAAGAAAATACAATGTAATATAGTATAAATGCAACCAAGTTACTCAAGCAATCAATAAAGGAGCATAAACATTTTCAAAATTTTCGCATGCAACAAGTATACAATAGCTCTCTTTTCTTGAGTTCCCCATATGGGGTCAAAGACCAAAACTCATCACTCCATGAGACAAATCCCAATAGATCTACTAAGAGTTTTGAATCGAGTAACATCAAAGGGTTTAGTAAATCGATATGCTATTTGATCATTAGTACCTACATGCTCAAGTACTATGCATTTATTCTTAACTAGTTCTCTAATGAAATGATGACGGATGTCAATATACTTAGTTCTAGAATGTTGAACTGGATTCTTTGAAATATTAATTGCACTCATGTTATCACAAAAGAGAGTAAGAATACCTTGATTGAATCCATAGTCGACTAGCATTCGCTTCATCCAAAGGAGTTGTGTGCATCCACTCCCAGCAACTGTGTATTCGACCTCAGCCGTGGACAAAGAAATTGAATTTTTCTTCTTGCAAAACCAAGAGACAAGGTTGTTCCCAAGGAAAAAGCAACGGTCCCAATGTACTTCTCCTATTATTACAATTTCCTGCCCAATCTGCATCACTAAAGCCTACAAGACTAGCATTAGTGTCAAAAGAGTACCAGATCCTATAGTTAGATGTCCCATTCACATAGCGAATGATTCTCTTAATGGAAGAGAGATGGGACTCCTTAGGATCTGATTGGTACCTAGCACACACACCCACACTAAAAGAGATATCGGGCCTACTTGCCGTCAAATAGAGCAAGCTACCAATCATGCCACGATACAAATTTTGGTCCATACTTTTACCGCTAGCATCCTTGCTTAGCTTCAAAGTGGCACTCATGGGTGTATCACAATGTTTGGCATTTTCAAGGCCAAATTTCTATACTAGGTTTTTGGCATATTTAGCTTGAGAAAGGAAAATCCCATTATCCATTTGCTTAATTTGTAAACCAAGAAAGTAACTTAGCTCACCAACAAGGCTCATTTCAAACTCATGAGACATGACATCAACAAATTGTTGGACTTTGGTGTTATTTGTGGAGCCAAAACCTATATCATCAACATAGATTTGAGCTATAAAGAGCTCATCTTTATCTTTTTTGATGAATACAGTCTTGTTAACACTACCACTAGTATAGTCATTGTCAACAAGAAATTGAGTGAGGCGGTCATACCAAGCCCTTGGTGCTTGTTTCAACCCATATAAAGCCTTCTTGAGATGATAGACATGATTGGGGTGGTGAGGATCCACAAACCCTTTGGGTTGCTCAACAAACACTTTCTCTTGCAAGAAACCATTGAGGAAGGCACTCTTAACATCCATTTGATACAATTTGAACTTGTGCAAACAAGAGATGGATAAAAGAAGCCTAATGGACTCTATCCTAGCAACGAGAGCAAATGTTTCCTCAAAGTCAATACCCTCAATTTGAGAGTACCCTTGTGCTACAAGCCTAGTCTTGTTTCGCACAATGTTGCCATCCTCATCAGACTTGTTCTTATAGACCCACTTGGTGCCTATCACATTGGTGTTCTTGGGCCTAGGAACTAGAGTCCAAACCTCATTGCTTTCAATATTGATTAAGCTCTTCTTGCATTGCAAGAACCTAAAATTCATCCTTTAAGGCTTCATCAACCTTTTTGGGTTCTATTTGAGAAGTGTAGCAAGTGTAGCTAATTAGATTAGCCATTTGACGCCTAGTCTTAACCGCCTCATTAACCTCTCCAATGATGTCATCTTTATCATGGAGTTTCCTAACCCATGGAGTATGTTCTTTTGAGTTCAAGAGAGTAATTCTATCAATAGGTTGTGTGATATCATCATTAAGATTAGTCTTTTCAACATTAGGAATATCCACAACCTTTTCCAAGGGAAAGTCATCAACTATGGCAACATTAGATGATTCCATGACGGTTCTAGTTCTTAAATTGAAAACTCTATAGGCTTTACTATTTAAGGCATAGCCAATAAAGATACCCTCATCACTCTTAGCATCAAATTTGCCTAGTTGATCACGGTTATTCAAATGTAGCATTTGCTTCAAAAAGTGTGAAAATAGCTAACATTTGACTTTTTATCTTTCCATAACTCATAGGAGGTTTGCTTAGTGTGGGGCCTTAGAAAGACTCTATTTCCTATATAGCACGCCGTATTGATGGCTTCAACCCATAGATTCCTAAGGACATTGTTGCTAAGCAACATCACACGGGCCATATTTTAAAGAACCCTATTATTCCTCTCAATAACTCCATTTTGTTGAGGTGTTCTAGGAGCCAAAAACTCATGAGAAATGCCTAGACTATTGCAGTAGTTTTCAAAATGGGCATTCTCAAACTCGTTCCCATGGTCACTCCTAATCTGTTTAATGCCTTTAATCTTGGAGTTCATTTCATTTTGAATTTTGAAACAAAGCATTTTAAACTTGTCAAAGGTTTCAGATTTTTCTCTAAGAAAATAAGTCCAAGTGTAACTAGAGAAGTCATCTACACACAATAATGTATCTCTTTCTACCTAAACTCTCGGTTTGCATGGGACCCATAAGATCCCTGTGGAGAAGCTCTAGAGGTTCCTTGGTGGATAAATACTTCCTTTTTTTTGTGCAAGCTTTTGGTTCGCTTCCCTTGTTGGCAAGGTCCACAAACACCATTTACCTTTTCCCAAGCCTGGGAAAACCTCGCACAACATTGAACTTATCTAAGATTCATAAATCTTGATAGTTCATGTGACCAAGTCTTTCGTGCCACAACTCAATTTGTTCATCCTTGGGCACATTGCAAGATACAACTCTAGCTTCAAGACAATAGCAATTGTCGCTAGATCTCATTCCTTTTAAAAAGGTTTGTCCATTTGGTAATAGAATAAAGCAATCATTTTTCCTAAACAAGACGGAAAGTCCTTCATCACTAAGATGTGAAATGCTTATCAAATTTGCTTTTAGACCATCAACATACAAAGCATTTGACAAAGAGGGTAATCCGGGAATGGAAATAGTTCCCTTTCCTTTAACTTTCTTTTTTGTTCCATCACCAAAGGTGACATTTTCTCCCTCTTCCATCACAAGGGTCTCAAAGAAACTCTTATATCCAGTCATGTGCCTAGAGCACTCACTATCCAAATACCAAAAATTAGAAGAATGAGCTTTCAAGGCAATTTGTGCAACATGGCAAAAGTGTTCATCTCTTCTACTCCACCTATGTGAAACATTTTCCTTTCTAGTGGTCAATGGTACACGGGCTCTAAATGTCCTAGGATCATGCAAAAATGTTCCATTTTTCCTAGTGACATGCATCACGGCTTTAGCCTTTTTCTTCTCTATCATGCTTTCAATTCTACACAATCTATTATATCTAAAGCAATTTGGTTTAATATGACCATCAATACCATAAAAATGACATGTAGGAATGAAGTTAGGAATCATACCATAACCTTGAGGATGCATTGGAGCCTTCCCATGTCTTTGTGGTTGTCTTGGTTGTTGTTGAGGAACTTTCCTTCTTTGTTGTTGAACAAGACTTGATTACTTCCTTGGTTGAGTTTGCATGATAGGTTTCTTCCCTTTATGAGCTTTCGGTTGAGGGAAGTTAACTTGAAGAGCCCTTGTAGGATGAGCTTGAGGTAGGCTTCTTGGTGCCACCTTCACTTGAGCACTACTTGAACACTCTCCTAGGTCAAGTTTCTTCCTAGGTGATTGATGAGAAGAAGACCTATTGAGATTCATGCTTCTTACAAAAATGGTATTGTTTGGAGTGGAGGACATATTGTCATCTTCAAACCCGAGCCTCTTTTTGTCACTTGGCCTCTTTCCAACATCTAACATGTGATCAAGTTTTTAGTGCTAGAGTTCATCTTGGCCATCAACTCTCTAGCATCTTCAAGCTCTTTCTTAAACCCTTCTTCACTCCTCTTGGATAAGTCTAATTCTTTTCTTAGCTTATCTTCACTCTTCGTGGTTCTCACCAACTCTTCATTTAGTTGGTCCACTTGAGTTGAGAGCTCTAGGTTTCCTTCTTTTAATCTCTTAATTTCATTCTTGTTCTTTAACCTTGAACTCTCAAACCTAGCCATATAGTCTTTGAGATCCATCCTATCCACATTTCCATTTATGGATTGCGATGAAGATCCATCATCACTTGAGTAGTTTTCCTCTTGACTCTCATTTTCTTCTTCACTAACATCTTTGCTCATATGAGAGGACGTAAAGGCTATGAAGTTAGCCATGAGTTCTTTATCATCCGAAGACTCATCTCCTTCATTGGAGTTATCACTTTCACTCCATGTGACAGCCATCACTTTTCCCTTTTTCTTGACTTTGTGATTCGCACATTCAGTGGCAAAGTGACCTATCTACCACATTCATAGCATTGGACTCCTGTCTTTTCGGTCTTTTCGGTATTTTCTTGCCTAGGCTCAACCTTTTTGAACGGAGACTTTTTATTTACGTCTTGACCCTTGGATCTGAAACCTTTCTTCTCAGATTTGTAGAATTTCTTGAACTTTCTCATTATCAAAGCCATTTCCTCATCTGAGTCATCACTTTCCTCCTTCTCAAATTTGGAGGCTTTCAAAGCAATGTCCTTTTGCTTTTTCGGTGGTGTGGGGTTAGGACATTTCCTAAATTCATAAGCTAGAAACCTCCCAATCACTTCACTCGGCTTCATATCCTTGTAAGCACTATTCTCTTCTAAAGTAGTTACTTTGGACTCAAATCTACGGGTAAAGATCTCATAATCTTCTACTTGATCTTCCTATCCGAATGAGGATCACAAAGTTGATGACTTTGGTTCACAATGTCCATCAACCTCACTTCAAAGTCATTGAAGCACTCGTTCTCATCCATCTTGAGCAATTCAAATTACGTTTGGAGAACTTGAGGCTTCGATTCCTTAACCACATTGGTTTCCTCATGTGCAACTTCTAAGATATCCCATGCCTCCTTAGCTATCTTAGTGTTTTGAACCAATTTGTACTGATTCTCATCCATTGCACATAGGATGGCATGCATTGCCTTCATATTCCACTTTGATGGCTCAAACTCTTGTGCGTTCCACTGTGCATTTGGCTTAAGTACATCATCTCCTCTATCAGTAGGAGTCATCATGGGTGGAGTGTAACCATCTTCAACCGCCATCCATGCTCTAACATGAATTTGGTAAATATACGACTCCATCTTGCCTTTCCAAGATGCATAATTCAACCCGGTGAGAAGTGGAGGTCTAATGCTAAAAGCTCCTTCGTTGCCACCGTTTCCACTCATTGTGTTTATGAATGAATGATATGAATGCAAGTGTATGAATGATCAACAGAAACACACAAAATGCAACACACACCAAAATGAGCAAGGATTACCTATGTATGTCTAGGAACCTGCTCTGATACCAATTGAAACAAATATTATGGTGTGTTTAATAACAATCTGGAGGGGGGGGGGGGGGGGTATAGATTTTAAACAAGTTTACCCAATTTTCGTTAATGGTCAAGTTGACAAAAATATCCCTAACTAGTTACAATAATATTACAAGTGTAATAAGTGCGGAAATAGTAAAGACACTTGAGATATACGTGGAAACCCTTCAAATGGGAAAAACCACGGGCTGTTAAGTGCGCCACACTAGAACCTCAAATCCACTAATGGTAAAGGAATTACAACCTAATCCCGGTTTATAAACCACCACAACTACCTAATCCCGATATAAGTAAACCTAGTCCATCTTGCTTGTGATTTAAGCTACCTAATCCCGGAAGCATCATAAGTCTTACTTCTCAATGAAGAGATAAAATGGCCTACGTGAATATATGATGATATTCAAAGAACAAATAAGGCTAGGAAACCTTATATGCTTATCTAGGATGATGAGATGACAATTAATGCAATCCTAGTTATCAAGAGCTAAATGACATGTTCAAAAAGCTTAGCTAAATATAGATCAAATAATCCTATGAAGCTATCACAATACAACACTCAATCATGTCATCACAATAATCTTTATTTTGTATCTAGAATATATTCTAAGAGCATACAAATGATTAAAGAGATGGCTTAACAAGAAAAACACATAACTTGTAAGAAGATAGTGAGAAACTTACCAAACAAGATGTGCTGATGCAAAACTATCCATTGATGCACTCTAAATGACCTTAGATGATGCAAGATGAAGTTTTTATGCACAAAGGAATGCTTTGAGTGTTTAAAGATGAGTTCTTACAAGATTTTTCCTTTTGAAATATGTTCTAAGGAAAAGATATGATGTTTTGAACTCTTACATGACCTGAATACAAAGAGTTATATATATATATATATATATATATATGAGTTTCAACCAAAGTGAGGTCGATTTGAAAAAAACGTTCCAGCTCTTGATATGTGCGCTGGTGAGGTGCGCTAGTCAAGTAGTGTACCACCAGCGCACAACCTAAATTTTCAATAGGCGCTGGTTGAGTGGCGTAGCTCAGTGGTGCATGACAAGCGACGATCTGCTGGAATGTTGCACTGGTGAGACTGCGCTAGTCTAGTAGCGCACCATCAGTGCACTGCCAACTTTTCAGTGTTGCACGGGTGAAGTGGTGAAGCTCAGTGGCGCATGACAAGCGATGATCCACTGGAATGTTATGCCGGTGAGGCTGCTCTAGTCAAGTAGCGCACCACCAGTGCCCTGCCCACATTTTCAACACTCAAACACACATTTTCAACAAGTCCTAGAGTGATGAAGATGCATCCTAAACTAATGCCTATCATGACATGGTACTTTAATCACAAGAAGCAAATAAATCCAGAAGAGTCATTTAAACAAAAATGCACACAAGTATAAACACACAACATATATGAATAAGAGTTATGCATAAATTTGTGAGTGTGTGCAACTATCTCTTCAAAGCAAGTAAGCACAAGAATTTTACCTTTGGTGATTCTTCTCTTGAGGTCTTCAGAGCCCAAGCTACCCTTACATAAAACCCCAAAAATGTGGTTTGTTCATGAAATAAGCCAATCAATAAATGAGGACTTTACAATTGCCCAAAATCTTTCCACGCTTATTTGTAAACTCATTTTGACGTGTAACAAAACCCATAATCTTTACACACCAATGAATAAACAACGTTACACGCTCACTTGTACAAATTTTTACATGCTAGATTGTAAAGTGTAACAATTCTAGGCATTTATACAAGACTTCTACTAGGTATACACGCTCGATTGTAGAGTCAGTTTAGCGAGTAACCGTTCTGGGTAATTTCAACCTTAAACTTAAAATTAAATCTTTCAGAACATAGACATTGTTCACAAAATTGAAATCCAAAGTTCAACAATCTTTAATCCGTATAAGGCACATATCGTCATCATCTTTCTCTCTCCACAATGAAACACTTTATTGATGAACAGTTCGTCGACGACAAACGAATCCCGTTTCTTCTCTTGAAAAATTCTTCTCACTAGCACTCTATTCTCTCTCCGAAAACCAGTTTCGTTTCCCAAGTTTACACGCCAAAATGATTTTAATTTCATTTCATTTAATTTGTTATATTTTTATTTTTAACATTATTTTTACTTTTCAAATTTCATACGAACACCATGCCTTGAGAGCCACATCAAAAATGCAAAAGGGCATACTTGTCCAACAAATATTTTTCTTGGATAAAAAAAGAAAAGTTATTAAAAATGTATAGTTTTGAATACCTTTCTAATTTTAAGTCTATTTATGAATATTTCCCATAAAATTTGTGTTATGCATGGAAACAACTCTTGTAGGCATTGGAGAGTTGTTTCCAGGCATAGTAGAGTTGTAGTCATAAACAAGATATCCAGTAGAGGGGAGATGTATATATCCAAAACTGTAAAAATTTAATATTAAGGGACAATGAATTTGACTTTACCCCAGACTCATTCACAGTAGATGCATACATATACATACATATATACATATATATATATATATAATGAAATAAAACAGTGAAAAACAGTGTTATGTCTGAGAATAACTCTTGTAGGCTTTCCATCTTTGTTTCTAGGCTAAGGATAGTAGTTGTCGTAAACAGTGGTCCTGGTCGCCAACTTCATTCTTACTTCATGTATATATCCAATAACTGTGAAAATTTAATATTAATGCACAATGGTTCATTTAAAGTACAATGGTTCATTTCAAACTTAAATGTTACAATGGTTCAATTTTGAGAGTTATGGTCATCCCCTTGTTCCACTATAAAACTATATATGGGTTACTTAGTGGTCACAAAAGTCTTGAGTTGAGTCATTTGTTTGATCACTTTATTTTAACAAGTGGAGATATAAGCAAATGGTCACAAGAGTAGTCATAGAAGAAGTGCCATTTTTGAAGTGATGCATGAAAGGTTGCAATCGCAGAGGATACCATCATCAAGGAGTGTGAACATACAAAACGGCTAAGTGATGATTATACTGTTTTGATGAGGAGATTTCATAATCTAGAAGCAGAAATCATCAGCTTAAATGTTGAGATTGAAGTGAGGGACAACGAACTTAGTGGATTCTACCAACTTGTTGAAAAGATGCAAAAGAAGTTGATGGAATTCAACATTCCAACATCACCCTAAACAAAAACAAACCGAATATGCCAACTATACAAGAACACATTTCAATCTAATATTTTGTTTTGTTTGTTTTTTCACATGCTATACCGTCTAACAAGTTAATGAAATTTATTGGTTTTGTTTTCACTTGCTTCACACAATTTAGATGTTGTCACTATATTCCTTTATAAATCATACCAGCATAGCATAAAGTAATATTTGCAATCAACGCATACAAAACAGAACAAATAAATACATTACTTCATTATTTATACCAGCAGAATAGAACAAACAAGATCTTTTAAACAATTGTGCCTACTATAACTCCTAAAATAAACACCAATAAAAATAAAAACAACATCACACCACTGATTTCACCCTGATCAGATACCTTCTCAGCAACATTCACAGAAGATTGAGGCCAAGAATGACTTGGATGTACGGAATGGCTACTTATCGCCTTAAATGCTTCATCGATTGAGTTAAACATCTTGTAAGATGCCTCTGGAAAACCATTTAAGCATTCATGACATTCAAGCAAAGAACTGAACAAACCTATTTTCCTTCCTTTGAAAACCATATAAATAGAATTCTTCCCCGTTGGTGTTCTCACAGTTTACAGATATATGTAAATAGAAGAGAAGTGAGGAAGGAAATCGGGTTAAAAAAAAGGGTTTGTGTCATGGTTTGAATGTACGGAACCTTCTGAAAGATGTTGTCATGAAAAATATTGAAGAAAGTTATCTTCTTTTTGAACACGTGAAGAAGAATCAAAGAATAAGAAGATGTGTTTGCGTGTTTGACCACGGAAGAAGATGAAGGATTTGTGGCAGTTGGATCCAACATGTAATCCATCTGTATTCCACTACCAACTGATGACGTGGTGATGAAACATGTGGGATCGTACGTGAGACGTGTACATGAACCTAGGAAAGATTATACAAGCCTAGGAAAAAATTATTTTGGGCCTAGGAACTGTTCCCGGCCGTTACGGTTTTCCATCAAAGATGGAAATATGGGGGCCAGGCACTATTCTTAATGATCGGCACCGCCTTGCCCTGTCAAACGATGAAGGAGAATCAATGGAAATATATACGTTAATTTTCAAGATCATCTGACGGTGGAACAAGTACATGCTAATCTTGCTCGATATAACCAGTCCGGGAATCCACATCGACCCTCCAATTTCTCATCACATTAGACCTATCCTAACAATAAATTCCCTCATTCAAACCAACAATATCGCCCTTCTTCCCACCCTTCATCATAGTTTGGTCTTCTTCGCAAATACCCCAACCGATACCCATACAAAACCCAAACACATATTTTCTATTGAAATCTCTACCGCCAGGAACTAAATGTCTTTGTCAAATCTGTGGAAAATCGGGTCATATAGCTACTGTCTGTTATCACAGAACTAATTTGGGTTGTCAGCCTCAATTAGCTCCCAAAAGCTTCAATACATATGTTTCCACTCCCTCAGATCCCTCTTTGTCAAGTTCTATGACTGGTCTCTATGCCAATAGCTCTTTTGTTTCAGATCCTGCTTGGTACATGGACCCCGGAGCCACTCATCATTTCACTATGGATCTCAATTCCATGGACTCTGTTTCTCCTTACAATGGCAGTGAACAGGTTACAGTAGATGATGGTAAATCTCTACCTATAGCTCTTATTGTCAATGTTGCACTTCCACCAAACACTGCACTCATCTATCTTAAAAATGTTCTGTTCAAACCCTCTATGTCTCATAATCTGATTAGTGTGAATGGTCTCTATCATGATAATAGTGCATATGTTGAATTTTTCCCCTCTCATTTCTTTGTCAAGCATCAGGTTACAAAGAAAATACTACTTCCAGGCATTCTTGATCGCGACCTTTATTGAATATCACTACCTTCCTCTATTCATCCTTCTCCAAGCTCTTCACAACGTTAAGTTTTTCTTGCTCGAACTTGACTTTATAGTCTAGCACCTTCGGTTAGGACATCACGCAACACCCATCATCAATAAAGTCTTGTCTTCTTGTAACATACCAAATGTTCCTCTATCTAAACTTTCTTTTTGTTATTCCTATCAACCAGGAAAGAGCCATAGTCTCCCTTTTAGCTTATCATCATCTAGGGTTTTAAAACCTTTTTACTTAATACATATGGATATTTGAAGTCTGCCCCTATTTTTTCAGTAAATGGTTTCATATATTTTCTTTTACTTCTTGATGATTACACCAGGTTTTCTTGGTTATTGTTTTAGATGATATGATATGTCAACAATAGACAAGAGTCGGGGGTCCCACATCACCAAAGGTCAACTGGACCAAACCAACCCAAGTTGGCCTTCACAATGAAGACCCGTCAAACCCCCCGACCAAGATAACACAGATGATCGGATAAGAAGACCCGATCGAAACCGTTAATATGATCAAGGCAAAACCTATGATCGGGTTAAATCGCTGGTCGAGATAAGAAAATTCAGTCAAGTTTGGCACATGATCTGCTGACTGACACGTGAAAAACATATATGTTTAATAAAGTTACAACTTTAATATGCAGAAAAAGTATCTGATTTAAACAATACATCTTGAAGTACATTATGATAAGGAAAAAAACTTATTTAAAGGTATCAAGGTGCAACTTGGGCAAGAGATCTGCTGCAATTAAAATACAAGCAGCGTAAAACATGTAAGAGAATAATATGATTACGATAAGTTAGATTTCAGTTCCATTATTGGAACTTGCTTTACTTGTTCAACAAGACTTATGGTTCTATTCATGTATAATTAGACCTCAATAATACCCATAGAAGGGTTAATGAAATTTTTTTCTTACAAGAGTGCGAGTGAGATTGAGGGTTGTAATCATTTTCTACATAGTGAATTTTTCTAGTCGTTGCCAGCAATCGTGGACGTTTCCCCACATTGTGGTTTTACTACGTAAAATGTTGTCTCTACTCTTACCTTCTCTCTCTCTTTCGTACCTTACTGCTTCTTCTTATTTACATTTATTTGTGTGACTCATTGTAAACTTTAATTGATCCAAAAATCACAGTCAACAATTGGTGCTAGAAAGAACCGAGACATCCGTTAGCCTTGAGTTTGAATAATTATTTCTAGAATTAAGCTTGTGAAAGACGATATTATGTCCACCAGTAGAGACAGAAGTCAATCTCCATGTAACACCAATGTCTCGCGGTGCCAACATACCTAATCCTGTTGATGTCAATACCATTGGAGAAGATCCACCCTCAAGGACTCCACCATTTTCCAGACCCGACATGATGACATCCACAGGTGTAACCGCCGGTATTTCCCCAGATGCGTTTCGACAGATCCAGGAATCCCTATGGAAAGTCATCGATGATGCCGCTAGATAAGGAATCAACATAACAGCCATTACCAACCGAAGTTCACCGTACCAGTTCTTTACACCGATGATGACCTATGATCCCAAGATACGTTCTGAAACAGTGGTAACCACTCTAGGAGCACCCCAAAAATTCAGAAGAGATGGGGTGGAGCGTCGTGTAAGAAGGTAACATTCACGCAGAAGAGACGACAACCAAAAAGATTGGGGAACTAGGGAGCACATGGAGTCTGATTAACACTGAAAAATGTATGTTTACTAAAGGATAATATCATCATTTTACACTTCCAATATGATTAACTCCCCAAGTTAGACATAATTTCGTTCGCTCGCTTAAATAAGTTTGTTGTGTAGTAATCAGTGTATTGTTTTTTGTATTTCAGAGGCAATTCGGTCAATTTAGAATTATGGAGAAGTCAAATGGCAAAACAAACATCATTTTCAAGTTCAGAACGTGAAAAAATTAGGAAGGCCACGAAGGGCATTTTTATAATTTTGACTATTTACTGTTCACAGTTGACTTTCACTATTCACAATTGACTTTCACTTTTCTTGATGACGTGGCACATTCCTATTGGACCGAACTGTGAGTGCACCGTACACGCGACTGCAGATAATCACATTCTAGAAGTCGGTGCACTGTTCATAGTTGATTTTCTAAAAGATTATTGACCGATGATGTGGCACATTTCTATTGGCCCGAATTGTGAGTGCACCGTACACGTGCTGTAAGGAATCATATTCTAGAAGCCGGTGCACTATTCATTGTTGACTTTCACTGATGTGGTTACTATTCATCATTAACTATTCACTGATGATGTGGCAAAATCTGGACGTTCCATTCTAAATTCATACGATGGTCAATTTTCATCCGTATTTTGTATAAATAGGGGACCTCTCCCCCTCTAATTTGCACATTTTGAATCCAAATTTGATATTAAATTTGTGAATTTTTTCTCTCTTTTGTTTCAAATTCTCAGTTTAAATAAAATAGAAATTTTCTAGTTAAATTATGTCTGGCTAATTTTATATAGTTGGGGCCAAAGGTGATAATGTTGGTATGGAAAATATGATCCAATTTTGGTAAGTTTATTATTTTTTTGCTTTCTCCTCTCTAACCTTTGAGGAGTTTTTGACTCACTGCAGACAGACAAAAATTGTCTAGCACAGTGAGTACTTTTACCTATATCCATCGGAGAGTGGTTTCTCCCCTCTGATCTTTGTAGAGTTTTGACTCACTGTAGACAGACAGATGTTGTCTAGCACAGTGGGTACTCTTACCCACATCTATCAGACAGTGGTCAGTGGAGTGGAATACCCTCCCATTAATCTGGACTAAATATTAATAATTGGATCATCATCGAATTACCAACAGTGGATCTCTTAGCCCCGGTTTTAATTTTAATTGATTTACATTTTTATAACAAGCTTCTTAGTTAATCTAGATAATTAATTCTACAAGGACAAGTGAACAACCTCCCTGTGGTTCGACCCGGTCTTACCGGTTAATTTATTACTTTGACACTCTTATACTTGGGGGTAGGAACACTTGTTTAGGACGTGTTAAGTTTTTGGCGCCGCTGCCAGGGAGGTAAGTCTGCATTTTCTTTGTAGAAGTAATTTCTTTTTAATTTTATTTTAGTTTTGCTATTTTTTTTTATCTTCTTTGTTCTTATTTTGTATTCAGTTTTGCATCACTCATCTCAATCATAAACTTCATTCTCTTAAAAAGCATTTGTAATCATTAATCACATTTTTTCATATTAGTCCTTCAACTTTTTATTTGTATTTTAGCTTAGATCTAGTTTGCATTTGCATATAGGTCATTTTATTTTTTATTTTTGCATATCAGTCCATGTAATTATTGTATTTTCACTTTAGTCCCTATATTTATAATTATTTGCGCTTTTGCCCTAGCACTTGTGCATATTTGCATTTACACCCCTAGAATTTGTCATCTTGTTATTTTTATCACTTTTTCTTTTATTTTCTTCATTTTTGTGTATTTCACCTTCATGAACCCTCATTAAATTTACATGAGACGTTGGTCTCGAACATCTAGTGGTAGATTAATTAGGAGATCATAATCACCTACATTCACCAGCAACATGACTGAAAACCCACTTAGACATCCACCAGGAAACCAAGCTGAAATCCTTTTAGACAACCTTGACAACATATCTCAACACAACAACCATCCGCCTTATGTTGACCTTGACCAACACATTAATCCAAATCCACCTAGAACTCTTAGAGACTATATGAATTCCACAAGTATTGGAGCACCTTCATGCATAACTTTCCCACCAAATGCTACACACTTTAATTTTAAACCGGGAATCATTCAACTGTTACCAAATTTTCAAGGTCTCGAATATGAAAACCCATATTTGCATCTTAGGGAGTTTGAGGAAGTCTGTAACACTTGTACTGACCAAAATGTTAGCATGGATATAACCAAGCTTAAGTTTTTCCCTTTTTCCTTAAAAGATAAAGCTAAAACTTGGTTACAAAACCTTAGATCAGGATCAATCTAAACTTGGAATGACATGCAACAACAGCTCTTAAAGAAATTTTTTCCACCTCACAGAACAAACTCTCTTAAGAGGCAAATCACTTCACTTACCCAAAAACCTGGGGAAACACTTTACCAATGTTGGGATAGGTTCAAAGAGTTGTTAAATGTCTGTCCACATCACGGTTTTGAAACATGGAGGATAATTTCATATTTCTATGAGGGACTCACACCCCAAAGTAGACAAGTCATTGAGATGATGTGTAATGGAGAGTTCAGGGACAAAAATCTCGAAGAAGCACTAGACTATCTTGACCACATCGCTGAAAATGCTCAAAATTGGGACACTATTGGTTCTTATGAGTCCATGAGCAAACCATAACCATCTCCATCTAGTGGAGGCATTTACAATCTTAGGGAAGACAATGACCTTCAAGCTAGATTTGCATCCTTAGCTAGGAAAGTTGAAGCTTCAGAAACTAAACGGAGTGAACATGTAAAATCTGTACAAGAAATTGCATGCCATGTATGTGATTCTGATGATTATATCACTCATGGTTGCCCAACTTTACAAGCTATAAAAGATTACCTTCATGAACAAGCCAATGTTTTGCACGCTTTCGACAAGTCAGATTCCAACCCATACTCACAAACCTACAATCCTGATTGGAGAAATCATCCAAACTTTAGTCGGAGGAACAACAATCAAGCCCAGTTTTTACAACCACCATGTCCATCACATCCACGAACACACCAGAATTTCCAAAACCCTCAAGTTTATGCGCCTTATGTCCCACCGTCTAGGAAAAACCTTGAAGACACTTTGCACTCATTCATTGAGAAACAAGAGTCCATTAACAGCCAAACTGCACAAACCTTGATAGATGTTAAAGATACTTTGGGAAAGATTGCTTCTACACTCACCACACACGAAAAAGGTAAGTTTCCATCTCAACCACAACCAAATCCCAAGAGTCAGTCAAGTTCCTATGATAATAACCAACGCCCAGATCAAGTCAAATCAATTATCACTCTTCATAGTGGTAAGGTCATCGAAAAACCTATTCTTGAATCAGGTAAAAATGATGATGAGTCATCTTCCAAGGGTAAGGAAGGGGTTGATGAAACCACTGTTGACGAAGAAATATTTGAATCCCCACCTACACTCCTATATCCTCAGGCTCTTTAAAATTCATAGAAATCGAAGCATCCCCTAGATATTTTTAAAATTTTCAAACAGGTAAAGATCAATATCCCTTCGTTGGACGCAATCAAATAGGTACCTTCCTATGCCAAAATTTTGAAGGATCCGTGCACTGTGAAAAGGAAGCACCAGGTAAGAAAGAAAGCCTTTATGGCTGAACAGGTAACTTCTATTTTTTCCAATAAAAATGTTTTAAAATATAAAGATCCTGGCTGTCCCACTATTTCCTGCATAATTGGTAACTGTAAAATTGAGCATGCTTTACATGACCTAGGTGCTAGTGTAAATTTGCTCCCATACTCATTTTATCAGCGACTTAAACTTGGTGAGTTAAAGCCGACTTTAACCACACTTTGACTTGCTGATAGGTCAATTAAAATACCAAAAGGAATAGTGGAAGGTGTGTTAGTATAAGTGAATAAATTTATCTACCCAATAGATTTTATTATCTTGGAAACAAAACCTGTTGTTAATGAGCACAAATCAATTCCTGTTATATTGGGTCGTCCATTTTTGGCTACTACAAATGCCTTGATTAATTGTAGGAATGGAATAATGAACATATCTTTTGGAAATATGGAAATTAAGCTTAATATTTTCAACATATCTAACGAACCATTTGATGATGAAAATCAAGATGAAGATGTAAACATTGTTGAAATCATTGTTGAAGATCATGTTCAAAAGGATTCTTTTAACTCATCTGAAGTTTGTTTGATCAATTCATCTGAGTCATGCACGCATTCACATCTTGATAATTGTTTGCAGGTTCCAGAAGAAGAAGGTGACACTTCAGTTTTTGAAGAATTGGAACAGAAAGATGTCGAGCCAGAAGAAAAAACACCCAACTGGATTTGAAGCCCTTACCAGAAGGACTCAAATATGCGTACCTTGGAGACTAGCAGACCTACCCAGTGGTAATCTCTTCTAACCTCACGAAAGAGCAAGAAGGTAAGTTGCTATGTGTTTTAAAGAAAAATAAGATTGCAATTGGTTGGACTCTGAAAGATTTGAAAGGTATTAACCCATTGATTTGTTCACATCAAATAAATTTAGAGGAAAATGCTTAAACATATCGAAAACCCCAAAGAAGACTTAACCCACACATGAAAGAAGTTGTCAAGATCGAAGTCCTTAAATTACTTGACGTGGAACTTATCTACCCTATCTCTGATAGTAAGTGTGTGAGTTCTACACAAGTTGTGCCAATTTTTTTTTGGAATCACTGTTGTTAAAAATTAAAAGGGTGAGTTAATTCCAACTCGTGTTCCATCTAGTTGATGCATGTGCATTGATTATAGAAAATTAAATGATGCCACTAGAAAAGATCATTTCCCCCTTCCATTCCTTGACCATATTTTAAAAAGAGTAGCATGACATCCCTGCTACTGCTTTCTTGATGGGTATTCTAGATACTATCTGATTCCCATTGCATTAGAAGACCAAGAAAAGACCACATTCACATGTCTTTTTGGAACCTTTGCGTTTAGAAGAATGCCATTTGGTTTGTGTAATGCTCCAACCACATTTCAATGATGCATGCTATGCAATTTTAATGACATGATTGAACATTGTTTAGAGGTCTTTATGGATGATTTAACTGTGTTTGGGAATTCTTTTGATGATTGTCTGAATAACTTGGAAAGAGTCTTGAAACATTGCATAGAAAAAGGAATTGTACTTATATGACCACATTTGGAATTGTTTTGGGTCATGTTGTGTCATATAAAGGAATCGAGGTTGATAAGGCAAAAATTGAAGTCATTTCGAAGTTACCACCACTACAATCAGTCAAAGATGTGTAGTCATTTTTAGAGCATGCAGGATTTTATAGGAAGTTTATTAAAGATTTCAGTGTCATATCTAAACCACTTTGTAACCTCTTATTAAAAGATGCAAAGTTCTAATGGACACAAGAGTGTAAAGATTCCTTTAAAAAGATAATTGACCTTTTAACATCTGCTTCTATCATGCAATCCCCTGATTGGTCCTTGCCTTTTGAATTGATGTGTGATGCAAGTGATTTTGTTGTTGGAGAAGTCTTAGGACAGAGAAGAGAAGGTAAGCCTTTTGTAATTTATTACACAAGTAAAACTTTGAATCGTGCACAAATGAATTACACCACTACTGACAAAGAATTACTTGTTGTGATATTTGCACTGAATAAATTTCGGTCATACTTGATTGGCGCTTCAACCATTGTTTTTACTGATCACGCTGCTTTGAAGTATTTAATGTCTAAAAAGGATACAAATCCAAGATTGATTCGCTGGATTTTGTTGCTACAAGAATTCAATCTCACAATCAAAGACAAAAAGGGTGCTGAAAATGTCGTTGCAGACCATTTATCACGACTCACCGCTGAGTCGTTATTTGATAAAGAATGATGCCACTCGATTGGAATGCACAGGACAAAAAGAAAATTTTGACCAAGGTAAAACGTTTTTACTGGGATGACCCGTACCTATTCAAGGATTGTACTGATCAAACTGTTTGACGGTGTATTCTAGGCAATGAGGTAAGTAGTGTCATTGAATTTTGTTATTCTGAAGCCTGTGGTGGTCATTTTTCGTCAAAGAAAACGACTGCAAAAATCTTGCAGTGTGGATTTCATTGGCGCACCTTGTTTAAAGACGCACATGCATTCTATAAAGCCTGTGAAAATTGTCAAAAGTTAGGATCCATTTCTAAGCAAAACATGATGCCTTTAAACCCCATTCTTGTCATTGAAATATTTGATTGTTGGGGAATTGATTTTATGGGTCCATTTCCACCATCATTTGGATTTTTGTACATTTTGGTTGCCGTTTATTATGTGTCAAAATAGGTTGAGGCAATTTCTTGTCGAAATAATGATCACAAAACAGTGATTAAGTTTTTAAGGGAAAATCTTTTGAGTCGATTTGGAATCCCTCGAGCCATTATCAGTGACGGAAGCAAACACTTTTGTAACAAACCTTTTGAGTCTTTAGTGAATAAATATGGAGTCACACACAAAATTGCCACACCATACCACCCTCAAATAAGTGGTCAAGTTGAGTTAGCAAATAGGGAGATAAAACATATCTTGCAAAAAACGGTTAACCCTGATAAAAAAGATTGGTCTCTTAGACTAAATAATGCACTTTGGGCTTACCACACTGCATTCAAAACATCTTCGGGTATGTCTCCTTATCATTTAGTTTATGGAAAACCTTGCCACTTACCTGTTGAACTTGAGAAAAAAGCATATTGGGCCATTAAAGCTTTCAATTCTAACCTAACTGATGATGGTGAATTGCGCAAGTTGCAAATAAATGAACATGAAGAATTAAGAAATGATGCATATGAAAATGCAAAAATTCTTAAAGAAAAATCTAAAACCTTTCATGACATACGAATTTTAAGAAGATCATTTGAAGTTGGTCAAAAGGTTTTGTTTTATAATTCTCGACTTTATTTATTTCCTAGCAAATTGAAATCAAAGTGGAGTGGTCCATTTGTTGTGAAACACGTGTATCCATATGGTGCCCTTGACATTGAGAATCCTAGGAATGGTAACGTGTTTAAAGTAAATGGACAACGTGTGAAGCCATTCTTAGAAAATATAGATTTTCAAGAAAACTCAGTGGTCCTTTCTGACCCTTGTTATAACGGTGAGTAAACAAACCTTTTGCTTTTGACTTTATTTGTGTTTGCAATTATTATTTTTGTTTTTGTTCGCTTTTACGTTTTGAATTTTTAAAGGATCAATTTCTAGGTTCAGTTTTTGCTTGGTGTGTTTTGCTATATAACCCCGGTTAAGTGGTGGATAACGGTACTCTGTGACAATTCAAGTCGGTTTGATTCAGTTTCCCAAATAACTGATCCCCAAAACAAGGCATGGATGAAATTTTTACAAACCTACGAAAACATTTTCCTTCGTTGCCCCAAAATGCTCTGAAAAAGATTTACAAAGCACGTTCTGAAAGATTACGCTTACTGATGATAAACAACATTCCTGTTGAAATTCGCTGGTTGATCGAAGCTAAGGTACCTCTAGCAGGTGAGTCTACTGATTCATTTATATCTTACATGCCTGGTTTTGAAAGAAGTAACCTTGCAAGAAAACGAAGAGCTAAGAAGTTAGGCGTTACTTGTCACAAATGTGAACATACAACTTGCAACACATATTGTCATTCTTTAGGAATGGTGTCTAATAATCGGGAAGATAAAATTTTATTCATTAGGCATGGTTTCCGTAGGGAGTCATTGGATAATATCCTAACGACTCTTGATGCAAATCCTAGTGGATATGTACAAATGGCAATCGACTGATTATGGCCACGATTTCAAAAAGAACATGCACAATATAGTCTTGGGAATCTGACTTTAAAAGACTCTGTTTGCCAATTTATAAGAAAATTGGATGGGAAGCATATCTCTGACCCATAGAGGGCGTTGAAGCCGTTTCTGGACGTAAAACCAGAGGAAGACGTGAGCCACAATCACAACTACCGGTAAATATCTTTTTATTTTTATTATCTTTTTCCTTCCGCATTTAATGTCTTTTGTAATTATTATTGTGTACTTTTGATTTTTGAACCATTTGGATCTAATATCATTGACAAATACGCCGCCCTATACATATAGGTGAATCATTGTGTTACCTTTTCGAGATTTATAAATACAAGTAAATGTTTTCCTTTTCTGCTTCAAAGCACTTATAAACATTCAAAAGAAAAATTTAGAGAGTGCATTAATGGCGTCACCTTCAACTAAACGATTCACAAACATTTGTGTGTTTGATGGAATTAATTGTGGGAAATACATAGAGTTTGTTGAGGCTGCAACTCATCTTGGTAAGGTTTTTGTTGAACGGAAAATACACCAAGTGTATGGAGGAGGTAACTTAGGATTAATGAGGTATGTTTCACGAGCTGCACGAGACGAAGGTAGTCAAGTTCTGGGTATTGTCCCAAAACCTATGGCCGCAGCAGACTTCACTGGAAAGACAAACTGCGAAGAGCTAATTGTTTCAGGTATGCCTGAAAGATTAACTGCTATGTTACATCATGCTGATGTGTTTATAGCTTTGCTAGGTGGTTTTGGAATCTTAGAAGAAATCTTTGCAATGTCATCCTGGGCGCAACTACACATCCATGAGAAACCCATCGGGTAGTTGAATGTTAATAAATTTTATGATAGTTTTCTTTCATTTCTTGATCATGCTCAGAAAAATTATTACATTCCACCTTCAATCCGAAAAATCTTTATCTCTGCTTCAAGTCCTCATGAGTTAATTGACCAGTTACAAGTTTTCAATTATGAGCCGGATCCCTCAACCTTCAAAATAGATTGGTCCACTGATGAAGAGAACAAGAAACGCAGAATTGATCTGAATCTCAGTTTGTAATTGTCCCATGGTTTTTATACATTTTATTTTCCTTTATTCTGTATTTCTTTTGTTGTCTTTCAAGTTGTTCAGGGATATCTTCTAAACCTTAACTCTTTCTAAAGACATTGAGGACAATGTCTCATTCTGGTTGGGGGGACGGAATAGTTGATTCAATAACTTTTGTTTTTCAAAAAAAAAAAACTAACTTTTGTCCATTTGTTTTTGTAAAGATGGCCAAGTAAGGAGATCTTTTAGATACTTCTGAGACGCATCTTTGTAGTTCTGACCCATTTTTTTCCTCTCTTCTAACTATTCAAATTATAAACTCTCCATTGTGATATCATTGACAAATCCTTTTGTTCATTAAGTCATCTTGAGAAATTTTTCAAACTATTCTGGACACACACGCATATTGACACATGATTATGTGCAGTAAGTTGAGATTTTACGATATTTAGTTCTGAAACATCATTCAAGGGTAACAATCGAAGACAATGGTCTTGTTTAAAAATATATATAGTAATAATAATAATAATAATTTTGTGTGTTTTTACCAAAACTCTTATTAGCCGGGCCTTATGCCTCAGTAAGCATAGAGTGTTCGCGTAAAACGGTGGAGTCTGGATAAGAATAAAGTGCAGTTCCGTAGCCTCTTTAACTCGAGTAATTAAGTCCGAGGGGTGCTTCAACCCCTAATGCCCTAAGACCAACTGGTTTGGGAGTCATTGACCCAAAGCTCGTTACACGGGTTAAAGAGAAAGCTTAAGGGAATTGTACTAAAAAAAAATCTGCAATCCGTGTAATTAAGCCTATAGGAGTGTTTTAGCACTTAATGTCCTAAAGCCAACTGGTTTGGGAGTCATTGGCCTAAAGCTCGCTACATGGATTGAAGATGGAATGTTTGTTTTCAATTTTGTTATATTTTCTATTTAAAAAAAAAAGAGAAAAAAAAAGTAAAAGAAGAAAATAAGACTACTGCCTAAGGCAGAAGCCTTGATGAGATTTCGGAATGAAAATGTTGCTTGATTTCAATTGAATCTCATAGTTATTGTGTTGATCTTTATTGAGAACAAAATTTTTTGATTGATATCTCGATTGATGATTGATTGACAAAGGGTGAGAAAAGAGGTCTGGGACAGTTTGTTTATCTGGTAGTTTTTTATATTTGAATTTGAGTTTTTACTATTTTCGCTTTAGTTGCTAGGGACTAGCAATAAGCTGGTTGGGGGGCGTGATTAAAACTGAAAAGTGTATGTTTACTAAGGGATAATATCATCATTTTACACTTCTAATATGATTAATTTCCCAAGTTAGACATAACTTCGTTCGCTCGCTTAAATAAATTTGTTGTGTAGTAATCAATGTATTTTTCTTTGTATTTCAGAGGTAATTCGGTCAATTCATAATTTTGGAGAAGTCAGATGGCAAAACAAACATCATTTTGAAGTTCAGAACGTCAAAAACCTTAGGAAGGCCACGAAGGATATTTTTATAATTTTGACTTTTCACTGTTTACAGTTGACTTTCACTATTTACAGTTGACTTTTACTGTTCCTGATGACGTGGCACATTCCTATTGGACCGAACTGTATGTGCACCGTACACGTGACTGCAGAGAATCACATTCTAGAAGTCAGTGCATTGCTCATAGTTGACTTTCTAGAAGTTTATTGACCGATGACGTGACACATTTCTATTGGCCCGAATTATGAGTGCACCATATACGTGTTGTAGGGAATCATATTCTAGAAGTCGGTGCACTGTTTACTATTGATCTTCATGGATGCGGTTACTATTCACTATTCTTTGATGACGTGGCGAATATATGGTCGCTCCATTCTAAATTCATCCGATGGTCAATTTTCATTCGTATTTTATATAAATCGAAGACCTCCTCCCCCTAATTTGCACATCCTGAATCCAAATCTGATATTAGATTTGTGAAATTCTCTCTTTTTTGTTCTCAAGTTCCCAGTTTAAATAAAATAGCTATTTTCTAGTTAAATTACGTCGGACTAATTTTATATATCTGGGGCCAAAGGTGATACTATTGGTATGAAAAATATTATCAAATTTTGGTAAGTTTATTATTTTTTTGCTTTCTCCCCTCTGATTTTTGTGCAGTTTTTGACTCACTGTAGACAGACATATATTGTCTAGCACAATGAGTACTTTTACCCATATGCATCAGAGAGAGATTTCTACCCTCTAATCTTTGTAGAGTTTTGACTCACTGTAGACAGACAGATGTTGTCTAGCATAGTGGGTACTTTTACCCACATCTATTAAAGAGCGGTCAGTTGAGTGGAATACCCTCCCATTAATCTGGGCTAAATTTTAATAATTAGAACATAATCGAATTACCAACAGTGGATCCCTTAGCTCCAGTGTTAATTTTAATTGATTTACATTTTTATAACAAGCTTCTTAATTAATATAGATAATTAATTTTACGAAGGACAAGTGAACAACCTCCCTGTGGTTCCACCCGGTCTTACTGGTTAATTTATTACTTTGACACTCTTATACTTGGGAGTAGACACTTCTTTAGGATGTGTTAGAGTCTAATACCCGAGAAGATAAGGGGTGATATGATGGAGGATAAACCTGCCCTGAGCAGGTAGATAGGCATGACGACTGGAGAAAAAGGTCTTACTCGAATTAGAGTGCTGACGAAACTGCCCCCAAAAGATGCAGGGAGCCAACCCCTATGGTCAGACGTGCCTGTACGGTGCCCAGATCACTTGGCAAGTCCTTAGAGACCCATACGAGCTCACCATCCTCCAAAAAATTGAGGAGCATGGAGAGCCCGACAGGGAGCAGGAGGTCCTTCCTAGAAGAATAGAGGCTTTAGAGCGAAGACAAAGTCTGGAAAACTTACTGATCAGTAACTTTGGGAGTCCATTCATTGATTTTACAAGGCAGACCTCGTTTTGCAGACAAATTTAGGATACCACATGTGGAACAATTCAAGGCCAATACTGACCTGCAGGAGCATGTCGGGAGATATCAAAGCGTACTGGCACAATATGATTGTAATGATGCCTTCATATGTCAAATGTTCCCTCAGACCTTGTGAGATCAGGGATGCAGATGGTTTGAAGGACTTTCAGCAGGATCCATCATGAATTTTGAGGAACTTATACAGACATTCACCAGACAGTTCATGTGGAAAATCCAGCGAAGAAAATCTACATCAGACTTATCAACCTTCAAACAGAGGAAGGATAAAAAAATTAAAAGATTACCTAACCAGATTCTCACAAGAAGTATCAAAAGTATAAAACCCCAATGACGATGCAGTAGTATCTACATTCATCAACAGTCTGCAACATATTAGCTTGTCGCTAAGCCTATGATAGAAAGGGTCGATCAAGTACGCAAGCATGATTGTTGATGTCGGAGGCTACACAGTGATGGCGGAGGAAGAATGGATAGCCCATAGAAGGGAGCTCATACATGGAGGTCGGCTCGAGAGTAGCCAAAAACCCTAAGACGGTAACATGAAGAGTTGTGGCAAAGGGGATGATGAGAATTAATAAGCATCACCAAAGGAACCATTGCATATTCCAATTTGGGCCAATTAAAAGGAGGCAAGAGGATCAAAGAAACATTAAATGATGGGTTGATTCTGATTTGCTGAAGTCCAAATTCAGCCCACATGAAGACCAAACCTTAATTAATGTCATCAAGACAATGGATTGGGCCGAATAAGGAAGACTTGAGTGTGTGGCACAAGCTAGGAGAAGATTCAAGAAGACCAAATCCGGGCTGAACTTCATGGACCTCTACAGAGAGCATCTGAAGTCGGATCGTCTATTAAAATATGTTTTCGGAAAGCCCAAGACAAGCTCTACAGATGATATGAAGATCCTGTCCTGCGAAAAAGATAACAACAAGTCCAAATTCGGCTATCTATCTTATTGCACGAAGACTTGAGCTGAGCAGTCCGAATTTCAGCATATTTCCTATTTTTTGGGCGACGTATGGTTGAAGGAGAATCCAATTTCAGCATATTTCCTACTTTAGCATATTCTTTATTTTATTTATTTTCCCCAAATAAAGAGTTGTTTTGTTTCCCGAATTCAACTTTCCAAATAAGGTACAAATCAACTAGTTGCTAGTTTTTAGTCTTTATTTGTTTCCTAAATTTCTTTGCATTTATTTTCCTGATTGTAAGGCATTAATTGCCTAATATTTATTCCCTTTTAGATCTTAGATATTCTTAGTATAAATGGGACCAATTGATGTAATTTGAGAAAAAAGACTTGAATTGAAATAAATTGAGAGAATTTTTCTCTTTGGTTCTTCATAGAACTATGAACTTATCAAGGTTCTACCTTGTGGCGTTCAAACATTGACTTATCACTCACCTTCTTTCTTGTTCTTGAGTGTGGCGTCTACAACTTTCTTGATACCGTTGGTTCTTATCTCCATATAGATAACTGGTCGCGGTTCGATTTTGTTCTTGTGTACAAACTTGAAATTAGAAAACGATAATTCGTTACCATATATTGGTTCCGGGTCTCACTGTTCTTGGTGAGGTTCATATCAGTTGGTATCAAAGCTTAGCTTCTAAAATCAAGTTTAATCTATCTTTTTTTCTTCTTCGTCTATTTTTTTTTTCTGTTTGATCTAAGAAAAAATCTGATATGTTACAAAAAAAAAAACAAGGTTTGATCAGCTTTTTGTATATAAAAAAAATCCCCAAAAAAAAGTACAGTTTTTTTTAGGTTGTGTAGTTCAACTTTTATCAACAATTTTTATTCATTTTCTTGATTTCGTGCATTGATATTAAAAAAAAAATCTATCAGTAGAATCTCGTTTTTGTCATTCTTGTCCTATTTTTTTTTTGTTTTGTTTTTTTTTTGTTAGATCTTATTCTTGAACTTCTTATGAGTGTCCGTCTAAGTCAAAAAAAAAAGAACTGAAAGAGTGAAAAAAAGTGAAAAAAAAAGACAAGAGAGTGTGAGATTATTAGAGTGTTAAAGCCAAAAGATTGAGTGAACACATGAGTGTGAGTGCCACCATCTTTGAGGGTAAACACGTGAGGGAGTGTTTTGAGAGGTTTACTAGCTTTCTTTGTTTTGCAGGATTCAAATATGTCTCATGATAAGAGTAAAGACTTATCCGATGATGCACCAGAAACAGTAGACCTCAATATTTTATATAAAGCCATACAAAAAAGCATGGAGCAGATAGAGGTTAAGTGTTGTGAGGTGCATGATCGGATAGATAAAGTGGAGTCTAGTTTACAAAGGAAGAAGCCATTCAGGGCTCCTAAGGTGGAACGAAGAGAAAGAAACCCACCTAGGAATGACTATGGAGATGATTATTGGAATGACCTAGAGGAGGATGATCGCATGTCTAATGTGGGTGCGGGAAAATTTAAGTGTGGAATGAGAGGTAGAGAAGTTAGGTATGGGAATAGAGAAGATAAGTATGAGAATAGAGGAGATAGGAATGGAGAGCTTTTGCTGGCAAAAAGAGCTCTTAGTGCTCAAGTCAAGGAAGATGATGATGTACAACGTGACAATATTTTTCACACTCGTTGCTATGTTAATGATGGATGATTATTGATGGGGGGAGTTGTACTAATGTGGCTAGTACTGTTTTTGTGGAGAAATTGAATTTGGCCACTTTGAAGCATCCAAAACCATATAAGCTATAATGGTTAAATGATAGTGGGGAAATCAAGGTGACTAAATAAGTGTTGGTGTCATTTTCAATTGGAAAGTACAAAAATGAAGTTTTTTGTGACGTGGTACCAATGAATGCTGGCCATATCCTTTTGGGGAGACCATGGCAGTTTGATAGGTATATGACACATGATGGGTATACCAATAGGTTCTCCTTTGTACTAAATAAAAATTCAATCACTCTTGTACCTTTAACCCCAAGACAAGTATATCAAGATCAAGTGAGATTTAAAAAAAAAAAGATGAAGAGAGACAAAAGAAATAGAGTTCGAAACGAAAAAAAAAAGAAACAAAAGGTGAAAAAGAAAAAGAGGATGATGAGAAAAAAAGAGAGTGAAAACATGTGACTTTTTATGCAAGAGAAAGTGATAGAAAAGGCTTTGTTTTCAAATCAGCCAATGATTGTAGTTTTGTACAAAGAGGCATGTTTTAGTATTTGATGACTCCCTTATCCCAATGGTATTTACTCAACCTCTTCTGCATTGACTTCTCTTAGAGCCTCTCACCCTTTTGCTCCTTGGTTCAAGCTGGTTTGGTTCCCTGAAAACATTCCGAGAATGAGTTTCATACTTTGGATGGCTGTTAGAGGTAGGCTCCCCACCAGGGACCGCATTCATAAGTATGACCATGGGGCTGTTACTACTTGTGTTCTTTGCAACTCCCATCTCGAGTCTCATGCTCACCTGTTCTTTGAGTGTTTATTCAGCAGAGCCATTTGGACTCAACTTCTGAACTATTGTGGGACTCATTGGATTGGTCTTTGCTGGAATGATTTTATTGCTTGGGCATCCACCCATTGGAGAGGAAACACCCCTGTTATCGTGGCTAAGAAGCTTTGTCTTGGGGCTGCTGTTTATCACATTTGGAGAAAGCGTACATGTCATATTTTTTAAGGGACCAAACGGAGTAGCTCGGTTGTTGCGCGCTCCATTATTGACACCATTCGCTGCCGACTATCATCTATCAATCTCAAAGACCACCCTCTTATAGCTTTGAATTGGAATGTAAACGCTAATTGATTTTAGGCTTTGATCTTGTTCTTGTTTTGAGCCCTTGTCTTGCTCTTGCTTTTTGTTTACTCGTGTTGAGTTTTTTTTTTGAGCCTTTGTTTAGCTCTTGCTTTGCTTATTGGGTTATGCCCCTTGTATTTGTTCTTTCTTTTTCTTTTTATGGTACTATTTACTTACCCAAAAAAAAAACCCTTCCTTGCCTAGTGTTGTTGTTTCTCTTTTGCAAGGCTTTGATGAAGTGTCACAGACTATCAACAACATTATGGTGAAGATTCGAGGACGAATCCTTTTGAAGAGAGGGGGAATGATGAGAATTAATATGCATCACCAAAGGAACCATTGCATATTCCAATTAGGCCAATTAAAAGGAGGCAAGAGGATCAAAGAAGCATTAAATGATGGGCTGATTCCGAGTTGCTAAAGTCCAAATTTGGCCCACATGAAGAACAAACCTTAATTAATGTCATCAAGACAATGGATTGGCCCGAATAAGGAAGACTTGAGAGTGTGGCACAAGCTAGGAGAAGATTCAAGAAGACCAAATCCAGGTTGAACTTCGTGGACCTCTACAGAGAGCATCTGAAGTCGGATTGTCTATTATAATATGTTTTTGGAAAGCCCAAGACAATCTCTACAGATGATATGAAGACTCTATCCTCTAAAACAGATCACAACAAGTTCAAATTTGGTCATCTATCTTATTGCATGAAGACTTGAGCTGAGCAGTCCGAATTTCAGCATATTTCCTATTTCTTGGGCGACGTATAGTTGGAGGAGAATCCAATTTTAGAATATTTCCTACTTTAGCATATTCCCTATTTTATTTATTTTCCCTAAATAAAGAGTTTATTTGTTTCCCGAATTCAACTTTCCAAATAAGGAACAAATCTACTAGTTGCTAGTTTTTAGTCTTTAGTTGTTTCCTAAATTTCTTTGCATTTATTTTCCTGATTGTAAGGCATTAATTGCCTAATATTTATTCCCTTTTAGGTCTTAGATATTTTTAGTATAAAAGGGACCAATTGATGTAATTTGAGAAAAAAGACTTGAATTGAAAAAAAATTGAGAGAATTTTTCTCTTTGGTTCTTCATAGAACTATGAACTTATCAAGGTTCTACCTTGTGGCATTCAAACCTTGACTTATCACTCACCTTCTTTCTTGTTCTTGAGTGTGGCGTCTACAACTTTCTTGATACCGTTGGCTCTTATCTTTATATAGATAACAGGTGGCGGTCCGATTTTATTATTGTTTACGAACTTGAAATTAGAAAACGATCCTTTGTTACCATATATTGGTTCCGGGTCTCACTGTTCTTGGTGAGGTTCATATCAAGGGACAAGAAGGGCATGAGGGAAATGGTAAGGATGGATTTAAAGGCAATACACCAATTACACTCCATTGGCCAAGAGACAAGAGGAGATCTTAAATGAAATAGAAGACAAGAATCTGTACATAAAGCCCCTGAGACAGTCAAGCTTTGTGATGAGAGACACCGCAAATTATTGTAGATTTCACCTAGAGAATGACCATGAAACCTCTAAGTGCTATCAGTTGTGGGATTACATCAAAAAGATGATTAGAGAGGGGCATCTCAAGGATATGATCCTAAGGAGTGGGGATGACCAATACAAGGACACCCTAAAAAAAGAATGCGACATAAGCTAGAGGAGCCCCAGAACAAATTCAGATAGTGGGGCAATCAACACCATCTTTGGTGGGCCAAAATATTGGGGTAGCAGTAGGGAGAGAATGATCGAAGTTAGATAAGCTATAGATGGTCAGAGGAATCTGGAAGTAAATTTACTGAGCCATAATCAGAAAAAGTTCAAGAAAGGATGTGACCTAATAGTCTTCACCGAGGTAGACACACATGGGTCAAAGATAAGGCCGAACGATACAATTATTATGTCAGTTAACGTGGGTCACAGGAAAGTGAGAGGAGTGCTGATCGACAATGGAAGTGATACCCGCGGATTGTGTCGATAGGAATTGTGGGTGCTAAAAAGAAATTTATAAAAAGTTCTTACGCAATGTGCTCTAAACTTGTAAAAGGCTAGTAAGGCAGTAAGCGAGGATATCTTTCCACAGAGAGGTGAGATTCATCGACCGTCTTTAGTTCTAGCTATTATTACAACACTCTAAGTGGACTCGTGTGTTTCGTATGTAAAAAAAATGTGCGAAAAGTAAATTCTAAACTAACTAGCAAACTACATAAATAAATAATATGTACAAAGATAGGATGGAATGAGGAGAATGCATGAAATGTGGATACACTAAGGAAATGACTCAACCGTGACATTCATTCTAATTAAGCACTAGACACACCTAGTCCCTCAAATGTGCAAGTATATCATAGGCTCGTGTCCTCTTTATTAATCTCTAATCTCTCTCGATGCCTTAGAGATCACATCCATATAAAGTATGGATTCATTAAGTGCCATGGAATACACAAAAAGCCATGTATGCCAGCCTAGTGATCTCTCACTTTTTTATCATATACACATTACGTTTAGATGGGAATGTAATGCGCAACTGTATGAGCTATACTATAGCCAATGAATCATCCACAAGGCTAACCAAATATGGGATGGTAACCAAGTGAAAGCATTAAAACGATGAGATACCCATACTACACGTATGTTATATGCTCGTGTTCCCTTAATCAATCTCTACCTTCTCTTGAGCGTATAGAGATTGCATCCATGCATAAGCATGGATTCATTAAGGATGGTGGGATACACACACGAGCTCCACATGCCAGCCTAGTGATCTCTCAACTTTCTGGTCGAATGTAGAGGATATCACGCTAAGCATGCAAATGTGAACCACACGATATGTAACACACAACCTAAATGTCATTCACAAGGTGGCTAATTGAGTGAAAGCATTAAGCACGTTAAAATCCATATTATAACACAATCACAAGAGGAATTTGGTTTATCTTTACTTCTAAGTTAAGGATTCAGTTTTATCAACCTCTCTAGGGTGGAACAGATGGAAACAAGTTCACCAAACAACAATATGCAACAAAGTTGGTTATTATTCATTCAGACCATTCCATTTTAGTTAAGGGTTCATTCTCTTGATTAAGAAATTCACCAAAATCAATTCATCACTCAACCCAAGCCATAGGAGAGAAATTGTTTCTTAATGCAAAGACCCATTAAGCACAATAATATTGAACTAAGCTTAATTAAGCATACTAATGCATCAACCAAGCCTTTCGTACTCTTTAGAGCTAAGGCATGGTATTTTTGCCCATCAACCAACGTATAAACAAACATGGGATGCTAAATTACACTACTCTTACTATAAATTAATCTACTCTTAATCCCAATCATGCATGCATGTCAATTATGGCCCTTAACACTCATGAATTTCAAAACAAGATATTTAATCATTCATAATCGAAGAGTACAACAAAACCAAAATGAATTTAAGAACAATCATATATATATATATTGCACAAGTGTAGGTTTACAAAATTCCTAAATTGGTGATTACATCAAAGAAAACAAGATATACAAGGAAAAGAGTATAAAAGAGACAACCCTTGAATACAACTCTTTTAAAGATGCTCCATGCTTTCCTAGCTCAAAATTTGTCCAAAGACCACTCATACTCCTTGCAATCAACTTTAAGATGGTGGATGAAGTGCTAAAAATGGTGGTGGAGGTGTATGGTGAGCTCCCATGGAGGAAAAACCTCCATGGGAGCTATTTCTCTATCTTATTTTTGTGAAGAAAATAAAAAGGAAAGAGATGAGAGAAGATAGAGAAGGGTTTTAGATTGTTTGTGGTTAGAGGGAGAGAATTGTGAATGTGTTTTTTTATTATTATGAATGAATGTTGGTGAGTGAGAGATGTAGAGAATGAGTGTGATGGGGTATTTAGAGATTGCATGTATGGTGCATGGTGGGAGGTGGAGTGTGGAAATGTTAAAAAACGAAGGAGGTGAAAGAAAAGAGGGTGAGAAATGATTCAAACACAGAGATAAGACTTCGCTTGACGTTCAAGTGAAAGCAGACATCTGAACTTTCAAAAATTTACACATTTGCCCCAATAGTTCTTCAATTTTGCACTTTAGTCCCTCTGATGGAAAATAACCTGAAATACTAAAATGCAACGTTAAATACCCGGTTTTACCCGGGAAAAAAACATAAAAGAAGTAGATATGGGGCTACACAAAGTGTTGAAATAGGCATTATCACACCCCAAACCTACCTTTTACTTGTCCTTGAGAGAAAAAAAAAAAAGGAAAACAAAGTATACAACCAAAATACTATATATAAAACCTAAAATATCCTAGGCTAGTCCACTTTCGCAGGAAACATGATGACACTTAGCGCGTGCCACAAGCCTTTCAACCACTTGGAGGTCCCTGGATGAACAAGTTTTGTCTTCTGAGGGCTTACAGTTATGACACCTATAAATATATTCCTCTGCAGGAAAGTTGAGATGCAATCCAAACATGCCAAATATAGAACACACTTGCATGCTAGAATATCAAATATACCAATCAATAACAATGATTCATACAATGCAAGTATGCCAACACTTATGATGTTTTCAATTTACAAAACAACTATGCTCGAATGCTCAAGATAAAATTTGTCTAGACTCTAATCCTCACCGGATTTCAACCATATATTTTCACTCAGAACCTAGGCGCACTCTCTAGCAAACATATGTGAATTGGAAGTTATGTTCATGGAATCAAATATGTATCACATATGAGTATTTTTCAATTAAGAACAGTTTCTGAAAATGGATCTCATGGAAGGAATTGAAATGCAATGAATGTGGAAAGATATGCATTAACTTGCATTCCCAATATAGACTTCCTAAGATATTGATTGGACTTTCCCTCACTTGTGTTGTGGCCAAGATGATTTGTGGTGGTGTATGGGATGAAGGTTATGGCAAGAGTGGGAAGATAAAGCTATTAACCATGTCAAGGTATTTACACATTATAATACTTTGATAATCTCTAAAACACATTACAACACAAGTGTCTAGGCATTAAACTTTACTTTGCACATTTGTGCTACACTTGTGCTTAATGGTGAGTAACTTTACGATTGGCGAACTTGAAGGCTTAAGTGTTTATAATTTACACTTACTTTTTTTAAGACTTTGCCTTTGCACATTTACACATATTTGCCTAAGTACACATTTACAAACTTTAGAGCAAAATATAACTTCATTAAAGCTATACACTTTAACATGATCAATAACTAGGTAATGACTTGTATTTGGGTTATGTTGGTGTATGGGGGTTTAGTGTTTGGCCTCAAATTTTACAATATAAGCACATATAGGGACATGAGAGTGTTTGGTATATATATGGAGTTTAAGAACACACTCAAGTCCAAGATCATTTCGAAACGTTTATCTAACAAGGGAATACAAATATCAACAAGCAGTCAACATGAGAAGTTCTGTGGCAATCAACGCAAAGTTAAAGTATAATGAGATCGCAATGAATGAAAAAATCGAAAAGTGCATAAAGAGTAGAAACAAAACCCATAATTTTTTCTTTTTAGGCTTAGTTTATAGCTCACGGGTAGTCTCCACTATTTTCCAAAGCTAAACAAACGAATAATTTTATCCACCTCAACATCAAAAGATTGGCACTGTATAAGCAACTTAGAGTGATGCATAGAGCTAAAAGCATATAATGCATGTCTCCACTGGCACACCAAGAAAACGACACAACAAAAATGGACTCTGTCGTATGTAAATTTTACCAAGCATACGCGTCATTGACAGGAAGGAGAAAATAGCCAGGTGGACGCCCAAATGGGCATTCATGAAATATCTTATGAGGCATCATTAAAGAGAAGAAAGCCCGAGTAAGCATATATTGAATGAAACCTACTCGGGATCATTTAACAACACTCGAGACTGGTTAAACAACCATTCCACTCGGGCTCAAACGGCGCTACTCGGGACCATCAGGTATTACTCTTACTCGGGAATAAATACGACTCGAGTAAGATCTTGGTGCTTATTTCACACGGATTAAGTCATTAAATACGCGAAGATATCCATCAGGAAGGAATCCCAAATAAAATGGAACATTAAGTTAAAAGAGTCCCTAATCAGGAAATAACTTGATTTCTTTATGAAGACTACATTCTTATAAGGAAACAAGTCCAAATTGAACTGCACTATTAGAATCCCACTCGATTTCCATAAAAGACTCCAAAACAGGAAAGAAGACAAATCAACCTCAAACAAGTAACCGAATCACAATTAAATACAAAGATATCGTATTACTTGTACAAAGTAGATTAGGGTTCTATAAGCATATAAATAGACCCATAATCTGGTTCCAAAAGATATAGGCAATATAGCATACACAACAATCATAGAAAAATACAGAGAGAAGAAATAGAGATTGAGAGCTTGTAAACATCATATTTTCACAGTGGATTTTGGCTTGGTTGATCCTTCAACCACCCGTGGACGTTTCTCCGATCATCAGAGTTTTACCACGTAAAACTTGTCTTTGTTACTCTCTTTGAATCTCTTTCACTTTGAATCAATAGCAGAAATCCAATCCTTGTTGGCTTTTCTGACATAATCCAGAAATCGACGTCAACAATTGGTGCTAGAAGGAGGCGGTTGAACCTCCGAACTTGTTAAAAACGATGGCAAGAAGCAGAAGTAGTTCAGGGAATGGCCAAAAATCACTAGGCGATTTCCATCTTAGCAACACGTCACAAGATCTTACGGGGATCTAGCAAGTTCCTCCAACCAACAGAGATCTTACGTTGCGTTTCCAAGAGGTCTTGCAGCAATTGGTGACAGACGCAGCAAGGGAAGGGATTGATCTATTGGATGCAGGGACACATACTCCCAATCCTCCACCCGTAAGGCTCTGTTCGGTGGTGGTTGGGCCAGGAATAACTATTCCAAAAACCAGAAGGAACTCTTCCCCAATCAACCTGGCTGGACAGAAAACACTTGAAGAGGAACAACATCACCAGAGGCTCGACCACAATCAAACAGTACGTAGACATTGTAAATACGAACGGTGCAGAGGTCGGTCATCATCAGAAGACAGCGATCAACACCATCGCAAACGTCATCATGGAGTCACACGAGAGGACCTGCATCAGAGTGAAGAGTCTGAGGAAAGAATGACGATAACCCAACGGTTTAACCGTCGGAAAAGTCCAATGGGGGACAGAGATGTCACGATCCAGAGCCTAACTCGAGAAGTCTAGAATAACAGGCGACAGATGGAGGCACTGGTCAGAAGTTATGGCTGTAATGATCTATCCGACGATGACTCTGACAGTCCATTAACTAGGGAGATTTTACGGACCCCTTTCCCAGAAAGATTCAGGATGCACATTAGACGCTATAAAAGTGCCATGGCTGAATATGTCCGCAGTGACCCCCTATTGTGTCTCAACTTTCCGTAAACACTGGGGGACATAGGGTCAAGATGGTTCGGAAGACTACCCCCGGCGAGCATCAGAAATTCAAAGAACTGAGCAGGAGCTTCTCAAGGCAATTCCTGAGCAATGTTCACAGGAAGAAGTCGGTGGCCTACCTCTCTCAAATAAAGCGGGGGAAGGACGAGTCATTAAAAAAGTGCTTGGGCCGGTTAGGCCAAGCAGTATCAGAAATTGGCAGTGCTAATGATGAAGCAATTATTGCTGCCTTCACCAATAACTTGCAGAATGGACGACTATCCTTTGATTTGAGAAGAGCACGGCTGACTAAGTATGCCGACATGTTGGATATGGCAGGAGGATACGCTCTGGCCGAGGAGGAAGAGTTAGCTACAAAAGGAAGCTATATGCATAGAGGAAAGCCCGACCAGAAGAATATCGAATCCAGAGGGAGAATCAAAAGGAAAAACAAAAAGGGAACGGCAAGAAGAAAAAAAAGGATGGGGGTAATGGGCTCAACGCCGAACTGTCCACAGAGAAATACCGAGGCAGATATACCAATTACACCCCTCTTCGAAAAAAACAAGAAGAAATTTTAGCCATCTTAGAAGAGAAGAATATGGTGCGAGAACCGCGGCGACAATCTCAGTTCGCTGGGAGAGATACAACTAAGTATTGCAGATTTCACAAGGAAATCGGGCACGAGACTTCAAAGTGTTTCCAGCTCAGTGATTACATAGAGACTCTTATTCGGGAAGGGCACTTACGTGATGTAATCTTAAAAAAAGATGAGAAATCAGAAACTAAGAAAGAAGTTAAGGCAGATCACTCTGGATGAAATCAATGGCCCAGTCCCGAGACCAATCAGGTAATACATACGATATATGGAGGACCCTCTACCGGGAAAAGCAACCGAGAACGAACTCAGGAAATCAGAGAAGCAATAGAAGCAAGGAATAACTTTGAAGTAAACTCGGTTGAGCCAGACCCGAAAAGGGTGAAGGAAGGATGGGACCCGATAGTCTTTACAGAGGTAGATTCCTATGGCGTTGATGTTCGGCCTAATGACGCCTTGGTTATAAGTTCCCGAATTGGCCATCGGGAAGTCCGGAGAATTTTAATAGATAATGGGAGTTCAGCAGACATCCTCAATGTGGCTGTGTACAACCAGCTAAGACTTGACCGAAAAGATTTACAGCTTTTCCATACTCCATTAAAGGGGTTTGGAGGGATAGAAGTCAGGTCACTCGGGACGGTAAAACTGCCTGTGAAGATTGGAACAACACCTTGCTAGAGGACTATTCTGGTCGACTTCGTGGTAGTTGACTTAGACAATTGGCCGTATAATGCATTATTGGGTCGGCCATTCCTGAATAAAACAAGGGCTGTAACCGCCATTTATGCATTAATGATCAAGTTCCCGACAGACCAGGGGGTCGGGATAATCAAGGGATCCCAAGAGATGGCCAGAAGAGCAAACCTGTCAGTATACAAATGCAAGAATGATGCTGAACAGGTGTGCACCATAATGCAGCCAAATCAGTGTAAAGAATCCTTATCATTCGAGTTGAATCCAAGGGAGGACTCAAATGAATCCAAAGCAGAACCAGTTGAAGGGATTAAAAGAACCAGATAAGGTGGTCAAGATCGGGGCCAACCTGGGAGGAAAAATAAAGCAAGACCTCACCAATCCGTTTAAAGAATACAAGATCTTGGGAATAGTCAGCCATGGAGCTCATTGGATTGCTCGACCAAATGGAAGGGTTTTACCTCGACCATACAATGCCCAATATCTGAAGATTTTCTATCCTTAAGACTATATATATATATATATATATATTAAATATTTTATTCTTTTTTTTTAGTCAGGACAATATTAGTCAGGATAAATATTAAATTGTAATTTAAATCTTTGTTGATTTTTTACAGTAATAAATAAAACTACTCGGAATTTCCGAAAGGATAGCATCTAGCTCGGGATTTCCAAAAGAAGGCATATGATAATAAGAACATATGGAAGCAGAGCATGATAATAAGAACATGCAAATAGAATTCTCGGGACCATCAAATCCCGAATGGCCGGAGAATCTCGTAGGAGCATGCCAGCCGGACAGGGTCAAAATGACCTTCGTAAAAAGGCAAACCCGATGCACCAGACTCTGGAAAAATGCTCAGGACGCTATCAGGAAAAATTCCGGTGAAATGCGTAACTGTGTTGAAGCAATTTCTTTAAAAAAGAGCTCAACGATTCGGCAAACCCTTGAGCATAAAAACTGGGGAGACGTCCTTGGTATTGCGTAAGGACTCGAACGTATGATCATGGTGAGCCTTGATGTAACGTTCGTGTAGCAACCGGGTATGAAACACAAGTGTAAACTTGTCTGTTTCAAGATGACTCGGTTAATAATAAAGAGCCAGTTTAATAAGATACTTGGCAATTGAAGTCATTCGGGTAACAGCCGATTTAATAAGATACTCGGTTAAGTTACCCGAACATTGAAGAAGCCAGTTTAATAAGATACTTGGCAATTGAAGTCATTCGGGTAACAACCGGTTTAATAAGATACTCGGTTAAGTTACCCGAATATTGAAGAAGCCAGTTTAATAAGATACTTGGCAATTGAAGTCATTCGGGTAACAGCCGGTTTAATAAGATACTCGGTTAAGTTACCCGAACATTGAAGAAGCCAATTTAATAAGATACTTGGCAATTGAAGTCATTCGGGTGACACCCGGTTTAATAAGATACTCGGTTAAGTTACCCGAACATTGAAGAAGCCAGTTTAATAAGATACTTGGCAATTGAAGTCATTCGGGTAACAACCGGTTTAATAAGATACTCGGTTAAGTTACCCGAACATCGAAGAAGCCAATTTAATAAAATACTTGGAATTTGAAGTCATTCGGGTAATAACCGGTTTAATAAGATACTCAGTTAAGTTACCTGAATATTAGCCAGTTTAATATAGCACTCGGCAACAATCAGCAATAAACAGATCAAGACCATTCAATTTAAAATAAAATAGAATTTTATTGCTCCTAAAAGAATGGTTACAGTTCAAAGAATGATTCTTTACAAGTAAAAAATAATCAGAATTTTCTACAATTCTACAAAATTAAGGTTGCGAGGATTTCGAACCTTTGCCAATACTCGGATCTGGCACCATCTCGTACTCACGAAGTAGGCTCTCATTAGACGGTCAAGCGATATTGCTGACAGTATCATCCATCCACTGGCTATAATCCTCACCCGGGACAAGCCCGACGTCCGAGACTACACCCTCCACCGACTCTTGACTTGCATAAAAGGTCGAGAGAGAATGCTCGGACGGAATCTCTAAATGCATAGGATGAGGCTCTTTGCCTTGACTACGGCAGTAGGCTTTCCATTCCTTCATCTGAATCCGAAGAGATTCCAAGGACCGGTCCACGTGATGTTTGATTGACAGCTCCCAATTAGCTCGGGCCTTCTCAGTCACTCTATTCTTAACTTTGAAGAACTCGCCAGCCGAAACTAGGGCATCATAAGCAGTGGATCTTTTAAAACGATCCACCCCTTGGACTTCAAGTTCCAACTTGGCCTCTCAGGAAAGGGATTCAATTGTCAGCACTTGGCGCTCCAGATCTTCGATTTTTTGGTCATACGCCTACTTCGCCTGCTCGGCCTTGAGCTTGGATTCTTCAGCAGAAGATAGTAGATTTTGAAGTGATGCAACCTTCTCCTCTGCCAGAGATGCCTTATCCTCGGCTTCAACCTGCTTTGCCAGAAAATGGTCAGTAAATATTTATACAGAACTGACCTCCTGCTGGTAAGCTTTCTCGGCTCAAGCACGGCCCTCCTCACTCGCCTTCAGCTGAGCCTCTAGACGCCTTATTCGATCGGCTTGATGTTGCTGCGTCTGAATAAGCTCATCGAATTCGGCCACCATCTGCAAATGAATATACTTAGAAATCTGGTCGAAGCAAAACAATAAAGGAGTTGGATTACACTTACATAAGATGCACCGTTAAAAACATTTTGGAGACGTTCGGTCAGGGAACCATCCCGAAAGCCGCCTTAACCGTCTTCCCCGATAAAAGCCTGACCGGAGGACATCTCCCGTAGCATATCCTGGTGAGAAAGGAATAAAGAAACCCCCGAGGGTTCAGCTCCCAGATTGCCAAACTCGGGGGCAGAAGAAGCCCTGTTCGGTTCTAAGGATGGAGAAGGAACCCCTAAAGGTTCTGCCCCCATATCTCCAACTTCGGGTGTAGAAGAAGCCCTACTCGGTTCTGAAGCGGCTGCATCTACTGATGCTCCAGCGCCAACACTCAGGGCAATCTTATCCGCAACATCTTCATCACTGGAGTCAATAAATGAGACTACCCGAGGAACTTTGAGAGGACGAGACGACGAACTAACTGCCTTTCGCTTTTCACCCCGAGAACGGTGGAAGTTAAGATCAGTAGTAGGATCTTCCTGCGGATTGTCCCGAAAAGACTCAAAGAATTTGGCACCTACAGGCACTTGATCCGTCAAGACGTTACCACAGTCGCCGGCTTCAAACTGTCCAACAGGCTCTTCACACGGGCCTTCACTCTGGCCGCTTGGACAAGCAGAATCCCTAGTAGGAGGCTGAGCACCCCGATCAACGCACTCGGGAATTTGCTCAGCAATATCAGTTTCCTCATCAGGTCTGGCCGGAGCAATACCTTCATCGCCCTAACGGGAAGCTTCCTTTCTACTCGCTTGCAGAATTGCCTATACTTGGCGAGCCTGAAGATCGCTGACGACATCCGTATCGAACACTAGTAAAAAAAAAAGAAAAAAGATTCATGTGAGAAAAGAAAATGAAAAGCAGAAAAATACAACAGAAAGGGCATCGGGTTACTTACACCGCCTGCGATGGCCTAAAATCTGTCTGAAGAAGCCGAGCTTTATCAAATCCTCTTCATTAAAAAGGTAGCCCTTGCTCCTCTTCTCTAGAGTACGAACAGCTGCCCGAGTCAGCCTCTTTAACTCAGAATCATTATAATCAATTATTTTTTTGTTCCACGCTTCGGGGGAACAGAAGAAACGGGGAACACTCAACACTGTTTGAGAATCCCCATATCCAACAGTGAAGTTGAGCCGGAGAGCCCCTCCAGTAAAAAACCAACTGTTCTTCCAGAACTTGTTGGATGTTGGGAATCCATATACAAAACCCTTCTTTTTTGGGTCATCAGAAGCATCGACCTCCCGATTAACCTTTGCTTCTTTGGGGACCCTACCATCCGATGGAGTAGTTGCAAGAAAATAGGTCCCCGTTTTGCTAACCTGCCTCAGCGTAAAGAAATGCCTGATTTCAATCGGGGAAGGCGGCGAAAGGTTCATTCGACTGAACATGTGCCACATGCACATCAAGACTTTATAACTATTCGGGACCAATTGAGCCGGGCCTATCCCTGCTTCAGCCAAAAACCAGGCAATAAATGGTTGAAAGGGAAGTGTGACGCCACAACAAAGCATGGATCCATAAATTGCTACCATACCCTCGGGAGGATTCCATACGGCTCTATCCCCTGCAGGAACCAAAGTGACTGAGTCGGGCAAGTCGAATCGGGAGCGGTATTTTTCTACCTCAGCTGGCCCGACCACATTTGGCTCAGGATCAAAGCCACTCGGGCGAGTATCAGAAAACGAAAGGCGAGACGCCCTGTACAATTCATCAATGTCACCCTCGTTAATAGTCTGTTTCCTTGTCTGAACGCTACTCGAGCCGTGCTTGTAGACCTTACTTCTGCTATGATGTTTACCCATCCTTCGAAAAGATACCATGTTATCAGAAATATAAGAATCAGAACTAGATGGAGAACTCGATACAGGGCTGAAAGTGACGTCAGCGTGAAGCCTAGAAACATCAACCTCTAAGAATGGAGGTTCACCTATTGGGATATCCCCAGTAATCGTTTAATGCAAGAAACTAACTGGAAATCCTCACGTTCTAATGCATCAAAAGTGATTTTGAAGAGACGATGGCTGGAAGATGGCCCCATTAAAACTAACATTGAATTGAGATTGATGCAAGATCCTCAAACGGAGAATCGCGAACTTCTGAATAAAGAAATCTGAGTTTAAAGAAATTTATGCTGAAAATTGTTGAGAATAAACCAACGATTTCTCTCAACAAAAGAATTTAAGGAAGTGACAGCACGAAACCTTAAAATTTCAAAGCGGGAAAAAACTTATGATGAAACTTGATGACGTAGGCGGCGTTTGGGGAAACACAAAAATCATTTCTCATAAATGATATTGAAAAAGGAAGAGACGAGGGACGCGTGTCAAAACAGGAAGTAGCCCTAGACCGTCAGAACTTCAAAACATCGCCATCATTTAAGATCTCGTGTGATGAAGCGAATCGAAATTACAGAGTCACCATTAAGACACGCCATTATGACAAGACGGTTATTCTGACGAGTAAAAATTAAGACGATTAAAATACTCTGGTCCGAAATGAAATTTACTCGGCAAAAATATTTTAAGGGGCTATTGTCGTATGTGAATTTTACCAAGCATACGCGTCATTGACAGGAAGGAGAAAATAGCCAGGTGGATGCCCAAATGGGCATTCAGGAAATATCCTACGAGGCATCATTAAATAGAAGAAAGCCAGAGTAAGCATATATTGAATGAAACCTACTCGGGATCAGTTAACGACACTCGGGTTTGGTTAAACAACGCTTACACTCTAGCTCAAACGGCGCTATTCGGGACCATCAGGTATTACTCTTACTCAGGAATAAATACGACTCGAGTAAGAACTTGGTGCTTATTTCACACGGATTAAGTCATTCAATACACGAAGATATCCATCAGGAAGGAATCCCAAATAAAATGGAACATTAAGTTAGAAGAGTCCCCAATCAGGAAATAACTTGATTTATTTACGAAGACTACATTCTTATAAGGAAACAAGTCCAAATTGAACTGCACTACTAGAATCCCACTCGATTTCCAAAAGAGACTCCGAAACAGGAAATAAGACAAATCAACCTCAAACGAGTAACCGAATCACAATTTAATACAAAGATCTCGTATTAATTGTACAAAGCAGATTAGGGTTCTATAAGCATATAAATAGACCCATAATCTGGTTCCAAAAGATATAGGCAATATAGCATACACAGCAATCATAGAAAAATACAGAGAGAAGAAAGAGAGATTGAGAGCTTGTAAACATCATATTTTCATAGTGGATTTTGGCTTGGTTGATCCTTCAACCACCCGTGGACGTTTCTCCTATCATCAAAGTTTTACCATGTAAAACTTGTCTTTGTTACTCTCTCTGAATCTCTTTCTCTTTGAATCAATATCCGAAATCCAATCCTTGTTGGCTTTTCTGACATAATCCAGAAATCGACGTCAGCAGACTCAAATTCCAAGATTTTTAAAAAATGTTCCATTTGTGCAGAGATTTGAAAATTGACTAAAACAAACATCCTAAGATCTAAGCATAACACAAATCCATTTTTAGATCTAAAGAGAAATTAAAATAAAATAAAATAGTCATAGCATTCCTAATATTAAGTGCATAGGCAATTCCCGCCCAAGTCGACAACTACTCTACAGGCACTCAAATTGAAGCTTAAGTTAAGGGATACCTCTTGTGGCTGCAGCCACTTGTCCTTTGTGGCGCTACCGTTTCACTTGGAGAGTTGTTGCAGTGCGAAAGGTGCACACCTAGTTCTCATGAGTTGTGCACTCCATAAACTTGAAAATTTCTATTCCTTGCACAAACACAACTAAAAAATAATCAAATACATAAGCTTAACAAAAATAAGATAACAAAAACACGACCAACACCCCCAAACCTACCCTAAACATTGCCGTGCACAAACAATGAAAAGCATTAGTAAGAGATTTGCTTATTATTAACATAACTAACTACTCGGCAAAATAATAATAAAAAACAATAAAAGCAAGCTAAAACTATTAACAGTCAATGAATAAACCGCCTCCCCGACAACGATGCCACTTATGATACCCGCGGATTCTGTCATTAGGGAATTGCGGATTTCAAAAAGATATTTTTAAAAAGTTCATACAAAATGTTTTCTAAACTAGCAAAAGACTAGTAAAGTGGAAAGTGGGGGTATCTTTTCACTTGTGTGTTGCGTAAGCAAAAAGAATGTGCAGAAAGTAAATGCTAAACTAACTAACAAACTACATAAATAAACAATATGTATAAAGATATGATGGAATGTAGAGAATGCATGAAATGTGGATACATGAAGGAAATGACTCAACCGTAACAATCCTCCTAATTAAGCACTAGACACACCTAATCCCTCAAATGTGCAAGTATATCATAGGCTCGTGTCCCCTTAATTAATCTCTAATCTCTCTCGATGCCTTATAGATCATATCCACTCAAAGTATGGAATCATTAAGTGCCATGGAACATACAAAAAGCCATGTTTGCCAGCCTAGTGATCTCTCACTTTTTGATCATATACACACAATGTTTAGATAGGCATGTAATGGGTAACCGCATAGGCCATACTACGCTTTAATCCCTCTGATGGAATATAACCTGAAACACTTAAATGTAATGTTAAATACCTGGTTTTACTCGGGAAAAAAGAATAAAAAAAGTAGATATAGGGCTACACAAAGTGTAGAAATAGGCATTATCAAGAAGCTCAGTAGATATCCTGAGTGTGGAAGTGTTTGACCACATGAGACTACAGAGAAAATACCTTCAGCCGCTCAAGGTCCCACTAAGAATCTTTGGAGGAGCAGAAGTAAGATTGTTTGGAACAGTGAAGCTACCTATGGGGATCATGAGTTTTCCTTGCACCAAAATTGGTCGTACAACGCCTTGCTAGGCAGACCTTTTCTGAACAAGTAAAAGGCTGTAACGACCACCTATGCCATGACAGTAAAGTTCCGAACGGAAGCTAGGGTAGGTGTCATGAAAAGCTCTCAAGAATTGGTAAGAAAGACAAATCTGGTTGTATACAGGGAGAAAGCAGAACCAGGGGGTAATGTGGATAGATATCCAAGGGGAAGAGGAAGGCCCGAAGATGGATGAAGGAGAAACTGAAGCGGAAACGCCTACCCGATTTAACTTGGATACAAGAGAGGTATCTCCAAAAGATGGGAAAACCCAAGAATATGAGCCAACTATGGAAGTTACCCCGATCAGACCATAAAACTTAGGGCTCGGTTGACTGAGAAAGTTTGGGATGAGATGATCAACTTGTTGAAAGAATACACGGATGTGTTTGCATGGAATCATGAGGACATGCCTGGAATTGACACAAAGGTTATCTCACATTATCTAGTGACCGATCCCAACAGAAAACCAGTCATCTAGAAGAGAAGGCGGTTCAACCTTGAGAGAAGCACATCGATCAAGAAAGAGATAGAGAAATTGTAGGCGGTAGGATCCAAAAGGGAAGTGCAGCACCTCGAGTGGGTTACAAACATGGTGTTAGTAAAAAAGAAAAAAGGTCAGTGGAGGATGTGTGTAGACTTCACCAACCTCAACAAAGCATGCCCAAATGACAGCTTTACGTTACCCAGAATCGATCAGTTGGTAGATGCAATGACCGGCCATGAACTGCTGATTTTCATGGACGTTTACTCAAGCTACAACAATTTCCGGATGTTAGGGCCAGATGAAGAATAATACGCCTTCACAACTGACCAAGGGCTATACTGCTATAAGTAATTCCCTTTGGTCCCAAGAATGTCAGAGCATCTTACCAGAGACTGGTAAACCAGATATTCGTCTAACAGATCAACATAAATATGAACATATATGTGGATGACATATTAAAAAAACACAACATCCAGAAAACATGCAGAAGATCTCATAGAGACGTTCGGGGTACTAAGGAAGGTCGGTATGAAGCTTAACCCAAATAAGTGTGTTTTTCGAGTGCCTTCGGGAATATTTTAGGGCTTTCAAGTTTATCAGAGGGGAATCGAAGTATGCCCAGAGAAGATAAAAGCATTGGAGGAGATGAGGTCCCCAAGGACCCTGCAAGAAATTCAAGAGCTAATAGGCTGCTTAGCATCCCTGAATCGGATCATCAGCAAGTCGACGGATAAATGATTGTCCTTCATAGCGATCAAGAAGGGCAAGGTGGTAGAACGTATTGATGAATGTGAGTATGCCTTTCGGAAGATCAAAGAGTATTTAGGGAAAACACCAATCCTATCTAAATGCTTGGAAGAAGAAGTGCTCTACTTGTACTTGTCAGTCACGGTTGTGGCAACAGGGTCAGTGCTGGTTAAGATGAACGAGGGGGTACAAAAGCTAGTGTATTACTCAACTAAGGCTGTACTACCGGCGGAAATGAGATACTCAATAGCCGAGCAGATGGCGTTAGCACTAGTAACAGCAACAAGAAAGCTGAGACCCTATTTTCATGCTCATAAGATCAAGGTCTACATGGATTGCCCATTGAAACAGATTCTATCAAAACTAGAGGTATCTGGGAAGTTAACCAAATGGGCAGTAGAGTTTAGTGAATTAGATATAACATACCTGCCAATAACCGTAATAAAAGAGCAAGCTATAGCCGGCCTAATCACTGAGTCCACCGAGCCAAACAACGAGGTGATCAAGATGTTCTAGGAGAAGGAAAAAAAAAAGAGTTTGCCTGGAAAATTTAGGTCGATGGGTCGTGAAACACATATGACAACAGGACGTGTATAGGCATATCCATTCCGAAAGGTGATCAGGTAGAGTGTGCCCCACGGTTTGACTACAAAGCAACTAATAACATGGTCAAATAATGGGCACTTTTGGCAGGACTTAGGGTTTGTACAACGGTAGGAACGGATGAGCTACAGATATTCAGAAACTCACAGATGGTTGTGAGCCAAATCTTGGATGAATTTCAAGCCAAAGATAATAACATGACCGCTTGGGAGATTCAAGGCCTATAGGATTACTCAAATATCAAGGGAAAAGAATGAGAAAGTTGTCGCTTTATCAAAGTTGGCATCAACAACTGTCAGCATACAGTCAAAGATTATTCCAGTTGCTTACCTCAAAAGACCAAGCATCAATGATGAAGATGGGGAGTCGAAAATAGGAGTGATCAAAGAAAGACAAGCCATTTGGATGACCCTGATCAAGGAATACCAAGAAGATGGAATGCTTCCAGTAGAGGTAACTAAAGCAAAGCGCCTTAGATACAGAACCATAGATACTCGATAGTTGGAGGAGAATAGTACATAAGAGGATTTTTGAAGGCTTTACAGAGGTGCGTATACCCAACAGAAGGTAGATAGATATTAGAAAACATCCATGGAGGGGCATGTAAGATTCATTCTAGCGCACAAAACTCTTAAACAGGGCTTCTTCTGGCTGACCCTATTCCAAGATGCTCAAGCAGTAGCAGAAGAATGTGGCAACTGTTAGAGGATTGCCGATGACATTAGAAGGCCGTCTAAGCTATTGGAGAACTTGACATCACCTTGGTCGTTTGCCATGTGGAGACCAGATCTGATTGGCTCAATTCCAACGATAACCAAATGAGGAGCAAAGCACACCATTATGAGTGTAGACTACTTTACACTATGGACGGAGGCAGAAACATTGGTGCATATAACTGAGGCTTACGTGAAATTTTTTGTGAAGAAGAATATCATCTACCGATTTAGAATCCCGGATACAATAATCATAGACAACCGGACCCAGTTCGACAATGACAACTTCATGGACATATGTCAGGATTTCGACATAAAGATTTATTATACCATATCGGCCCATCCTCAGACTAATGGCTAGACGAAAAGCAGTGAACAAAATAATTAAGCATACCCTAATGGAAAAGCTGGATGCTAAGAAAGGGAATTGGGCGGACAAGCTGTGTGAAGTCTTATGGGCATACCGGACCACAGAAAGGACTTCGATGGGAGAGACCAGCATTCAGGATAGATGCAGTAATCCCGATTCAGGTAATTCATAATTCACTAAGGGTACAACTCTTTCACCCAGAGGTGAATGTTGAAATTTTAAAACAGAACCTAGACAAGTTTGAGGAAAAAAGGGACATGTCGAGGATACGGAATGCTGTCTAACAGCAAAAGCCAACCAGGTATTATAAATCGCATGTCCAGATAAGTAGATTCCAGCTCGAGGATTTTATTCTCAAGATGGTATCACCCAATGCAAAGGGAAGATCAGTTGGATCTTTGGCAGATAAATGGGAAGGACAGTACCAAGTGGTCAGATTGACCGGTCTTGGAGTGTACCGCCTTACCCGATAAGAAAGGGGCGAGCTACCCAGGCCATGCAATGCTCAATACCTGAAGATGCTCAATAGCTTAAAGACTAGTTTTCTTTGTTTTTAATGATTCACTAATTTGTTAATGTTTCCTTTTAGCATTTAATAAAAGTCCTTTGAGGGAACAATTTCAAGAAGTCAAGAAAAGTGTTCTAAATATGCTTTCGTTTACAAAAGCAATCTCGGGGCACCAAGACGTCGCTCAATGTCGATAGGAGCATCTAGGAGGCCCAGTGAGGGGGCCAAAAACACATGCCGTAAAGGCAGTGTACACTCACCAAAACTAACTGGGTGTAATGAAACACTGTTAGGGCGCCTTCACGCCACAATCACCTGATGGGATGCGCCAAGAGTAGAATGAGGGGTAAATTATTTACACTTAAAACAGTTGCAAATAAACTCATAGCACCTGTAAGGTTAGTATAATGTAAGATACCCCATTGCAACAATTCTTGATCAACAGACTATTGAGAGACGTCATAATGACTTAGTTTATAGATAAAAGACAAGCGTCTGTAAATTAGATATCATGTAAATGGTCTACAGGAGAATGGTACTTGACAAAAGAATAAAAGCAGCAAAGCAGTCGGGAAGCAAAAGTAACCTATCAAGTTAGAACCAATACTACCCGATGCTACCCAAAGATGGTCCATGACAAACCCGACCACATACAGTTTCTTGGTTAAAGTTGGGACATTTAACTTGATGCATGTAGTTTAAATTAACAGACGGTCATGACCATACTGATCGGTCATTATTTGTATATGTTTGGATCCTCTTTCCGCCTACCAATTGCTTGTCTTGAGCATTTTTAGGTATTTAATTTGTGTGATTGAGCATGTTTCAGGACATTAGAATTTAATGTTGTGTTTGGAAGATTTGAAAGCAAAGAAGGGCAATTTTGTAAATCACTGTTGCGAAGGTCACTGCCCAAGTAGTGCCTCCACCACGGTCTAAAGAGCGGAGAATCACAGCCGTGACAACTTCAATTACCGCGGTCTATACCGCTGTCAAGGTCATGCCTCCAGAGCAGTCTTCACCGCAGAACATCATAGAGAGCACTTTGCTTCATCTAGCGCGGTCTAGGCAAGCTGTCTGTGCCGCAACCTAGGGAGCGGTCGTGCGTATCCGTGGTGTCTTGGGAATTCTGAACCCTATTTTAAAAAGAGAATCTATATATATACATAGTTTTCGATTTTTTTAGGGATTCCAGTCGACACCACCACTCCATCACAACACATCAACATACAATTTATATTCATCGTTGCACATCGAAGATTGAGGACGAAGAAGAATTCATCATTGAAGATTTGAATAATCCGTTTGAGGCCTCAGTGGGTTTTATTATTTCTTTCTCTTCTCTTTCTATTTTCGCCATGTATAACTAGTTCCATACTAGGAATCAATGTGAACCTCTATGAATGCTCTTTGTTAGAATTGACTATATTTAATTAAATTAAGTTTTGATTTATTCAATTCATCATATGTCTTAATTCTTTATTCTTGTTAATGCATGATCATACGTTGGCATGAATTTAGGATTTTGATAATTTAATGATTGACATTGGAGTATTGATCTATACGTAATCTTAACTAATACTCAATTGAATGGATAAAGCTAATCTTATCATTGATCTATGCAAGTAGGTTTTGGTTCATTGTTCTTGCACTTAATAAGTTCTCAATTATAGTTTGCGCCATTGATCTATGGGTAAATTGTAATGGAGAATACTTGATTCATCCTAGGATCATAAGGTAATAATCATACTTAAGATAAGAACAAACCCTTAACTTGATTAATTTTTTTTACAGTCAATTCGAAACATTGAGTAAACATAGTAGGGGAGCATTGATGACCTAGTAGTTTCTCACCTTTCATCTCAACCAAATCTTTTTAAATGATTTCTTAGTTTTAATTTAATTTAGTTTTAGCTTTAAATCAACTCAACAATCTTCTTGTTACTTTAATTTAGCTTTAATTAGAATTAGCTTTAATCGATAAATCTCTAGTCCTCGTGGGAACGATCCTTACTTGTCGCTGTATGATATCTTCACGATTCATGCACTTACGAGTATTGTTTTTGTAATACGATTTACAACAACAAAGATTACTTGGTCAAAGATGGTGTATCCAAGTCAAGCCTGACCAAATAATCAAGAAACGATCACAACCAAGGGTGATAATATGGTCACAATTGAATCAGTCGACTTGGTATAAGGCAATACGCATAGCTCGAGTCAGCTCATGACTCCAGCCGTAAATAAAAATGCTTAGTTGAAAGAAGATTGTTTGACTCAAACTTAATAACAAGCATATGGTTTAAGAACTGAATGCAAGACAAAAACAATAGTTGATGCCAAAAATAATGGTATTATTCATGTTAAAAGGCTAAAAGTTACATTAACAATTTTTTGAGTTACTAAAAAAATAATGATCAGAGAAATACATATGCAAAACAACCAGAAAGCTGGGCAAAAGAATCATGCATCTAGAGTGCTCAAGGGACCTCTGGGATCGGATCTGCTAGAAGGAAGATCATCACCTCAATAACCCATGGTCAACTCTTAAAAGTCTAGCCAGCTGATATCAACTTCCAGGTCGTCTGCCATAAAAAGGGAGTAATTTATGTCGCGTAAGGGGCCAACATCAGTTGTTTTTGTCGAGGTGCCACTTTCTTTGCCAACATTGAAGGCCACCATAGAGGACTTAGAGGGAAGATCGAAGTGCATAGGGTGAGGGTCTTTCCCAATTGATCTGTAATAGGCCCTTAATCTGATCCTTTGGTTCTGTATGGCTTATAGGGACTCATCTTTATGCTTCTCGATAGTCTTGTCCCATTTTCAGCGAGTCTCCCCGAAGACCACTCATTGCCTCCAAAGAACATCCGAGCAGTGGCCAGCCCTCTCTCGAACTCCCTCAGCATTACAGCCTTAGAAGCTGGAGACCTCTTGTAAAGATCCATATTTTGGACTTTAAATGCTGATCTGGCCTCCTGGGAGAGCACTTCTATACTAACCTACTACTGTTCTAGATATTGTGCCAGATGCTCGGAATGGATCTAAGCCTCCTCAAATGCCTGCTACGACTCAAGTATGATTTGTTGAGCAGAAGTAAGGGTGTCACAGGCGATTCGAGCCTCCTATTTATGTTTATCCGCTACGATTTTAGCCAGGATGGCCCTCGACTCGAGCTTGGTGCCTCATAACTCTGCCTTCTCAACTCTCTTCTCTAGCTCATCATTCCTTATGGTGAGCTCTCTTAGAGTCGTCTCGACTGCGGAGGCTCTGCTCTTAACATTAGCAATAGTCTACCTTAGAGCAGCCTCAATCGTAGCATGATTCTTCAGCTTCTCTTTGTATTGCCTAGCCTTAGATGTATTGGCCGAGAAATACTTAAGAGCATCATCTTTTTCAGCAAGGACCTTCTTCAACTAGGATATCTCCGTAGCCTACTTCCTTAGATCAGTTAGGGCCCTGACCAGCTTCTCCATTGCCTGAAAAAAAGATGGAGAGAAAGGTAATATTATTGATGCACAAGCTAAAAGTAAAGTGGAGGACATTTACAAAAAATCTGTTATTGAAGATCATACAGATTCTCTCGGAGGCACTAGAGGCTCTAGCCTCCCTAGCTGACATTGTATGAAGCTTGAAAAATGGGTTGGCACGAGATCTACTCAAATTGAGGGGCATAGAAGACCTAGAAACAGGGTAGCCGCTGAAGTTGATGGGGTTGATCCATCTTGACCTGAAGTAAAGATGGTCGGAAGTACTGCTAGAATGGTCAGGCCCGTAACACTCTTCCCCCATGAAGTTTCACCACCCTCTCCAACCTGAAGGATAGTAAGGGCTTTGAGTTCTTGGCCTTTAGGGACTTGACATTCACTTACACCATCCTGGCAAAAATGTACAGGAGATGCGCTAGTAGAAGCATTCAGAACTGGGCTGGTCCGAACATTCCTGACCAAATTAGCAGCCACAACATATGAAGGGACCCCATATTTATCTTATTGAAGAGATGCATGCCCATCAGTACCATCAAGCTTGTTCTTGTCTGAAAAAAACCTTTGAATTGGGCCTATCATAATCAGAGTGAGATTCAGTGATAACTATCTAACGTATAACTGAGAACTGTATGGGGGCCTTGCCAGGACGTTGTGTAGGCGAATTAGAAGTAGCCCGGTCAACAGGACAATCATCTTGGACTTGAGATGGCTCAAGGTTAGAGGGAGGTGTTACTGGTTGTGACCCAACCATATCACTAGTTCTTGCCAGAGCCGGTTCACTTGTCGTAATCGGAGCAGATGTGGTAGATTTACGGTCACCCCTTTTCTTCGACTACTTGCCTGTGAAATTATATCAGTTAGGTAATTCTTGTCATCCTCGTCATCCTCGTCATCCTCGTCATCCTCGTCATCCTCATCAAGGATGATAGGGTCAACCCTGACTGGTGAACCACCGAATCAATGATAGGAGAAGCCTCCATTCTTTTACAGATAACCTCTGGGGTGGAGGATTCCACCACAGTCTTGGCCACTTTGCCACTAGGAATTTCTCTGCCAGATTCCTCCTAACAAGACCTCTCTCTACTTGGCCTATCGCTAATAGACCTCTCCTGATTGGATCTGTCTCTGTCAGATCTCTCTTATATGGACCTTGCCCGAGTAGATATATCCTGGGATGGCCTTCTTCTACTTTCTCTGGGAGGAACATTGAATTTCCCTTTATCTTTATAGTGTAAATATACCTAGAGGGGGGGGGGGGGGGTGAATAGGTATATGCTCAAATTTTCAACTTCTTTTAAAACAACGCAATTTTAACAATGCTACATGAAAATTACAAACAATGACAAGACATTTACGTGGTAAACCTCCAAAGAGTAAACATCCATGGGTTGATACCACAACCACCGGTAAAAGCAAATCCACTAATTCAAATAGGAGTTACATACGCAAGTAATCAATACATTCTCTCTAAGCTATCACTCTTACTCTACCCTTGAACCTAGTGATCTACTAAGCCGACTTCCTATCCAAGACCTCCTGTCTCTAGGAAGATTCATTGCTCACCTATCTGGATCCTCCTGACCCTAGGCAAGGCTTCCTTGCTTAGTTATCTCAGTACTCCCAACTCTAACTAAGACTTCTTTGCTCAACAATCCGAGGTCTCCTACCTCTTGTCGAGACTTCCACTTGCTTAGCAATCCGAGCAATCCCAACTCTAGCTAAGACTTTCAATTTTTCAAATCAAAGAATCAATCTAAGATATGAGACTTCCTATCTCTTCACAAGGCATCTAAGTGATCATGAATGTTAGATGAAAACAAGCACGCAACATAGAAAATGATGATCAACAAATTCTATGGGTATACAACTAGATAGCTAGATTATGCTTTCAAAGAACAATCACAATGTATCTAGTCAACCTAAGCATGTTATCAACTAAGAACCAAACCAATGAAATGAATATACCAATTGATAAAGACCTAGTTCTTAGAATATAAAATTAAATCTAGAAATAGTCAATCAAGCATAAGAACAAAAGATTTCTAGAAGCAGTTTCACGTTTATCAAGTTTAGCACAAATCATTCAATTTATCAAAAATCTAGCCAAACTTGAAAATCATATCAACAAACCATAAAATAATATCAAAATCATCCTAGTCAAGCTTCTTAATCAAATATCATCAATCAATAAGAAGATCTAAGAAGAAAACTAAGAAGAAGATGATTTTACCAACAATGATGAATGTCATGAACTGAAGATCTGATCACTATGAAAAATCTAGATATCTGTTGGTTCTGGAAATGCTTGGGGTTTGTAGAAATCTTAAAGAAACTTAAAATTGGTTTTTGAATCAAGTGATTTGGAGCAGAAATGAAGAAGTTATCACAAAAATAAAAATCAAAATGTTGAGGGAAAAATTCTGCATTTGTTCTTCAAATTCTATTTTCTCAACTTGTAATGAATGAGAGGGAATGAGAGGATTTAAAGAGAGAAGACCCAAAAGACCAAAATGCCCCCATGCTTTAGTGCCTCCCCGAAATGGCCACGCGCCATCTCGGGAAGGTGCCAAAGTGATGGCTTATGCCATCACACCTCTTCCCTTGCGCTCTTCTCGCGTTCTTTGACCGTTCTTTGGTCTCCGAACTCCGAATTTGAATTCGTTTGAAGATTATGAACTGGGACTCCCTCACGAACATGTAAATATAAAGATACTCAACCCAGAAATTAGAAATTTGACTCGATATATGAAGACAAAGAAAACGTATGCAATCATGATTTGAAAGTGTAGTATCTTTTGACTTAGAATTCGAAATCAATAGTATGAGCAACCGAAATGACCGGAACTCAATCATGAACAATCTAAGACTGAAATCAAGTTCAAAATCCATGTTATACAAACATATAAACAAACAAACACATTTCATACAAGAATGCAAACTACATAGAGATAGTCTTCAATCATGCATTTTCCAAAAACATGTTACTTTCATACCAATGCATGAGCATTCAACTTCAAGTGTGTGAATGTGTTATACCAAATGATGTGATAATATGCAGGGACACAAATGTATGATATGTGTGTGTGCACATTTAATGGTGCACAATTATGTAGGGACGCATATGAATGATTTTTTTTTTGTGCACTTATGCCTTGCAAGAGGAAGAAATATCTCGATACCTTAGCATCCAAGAATAGTACCAATTCTCTTGAAGATGAACTTTGCATCATGAGTAGTTGCTTTTCTTCATTGAACCTCTTATTATCATGAACCACTTAAGCAACTAATCATTACAAAGAATTGAAGTTTTGTTATGGAATCAAGCTAACACAAATTTAAAACCTAACAATCTCCCCCATTTGGCTATTCCATGACAAAACCTCTACCTCACCATACAATGATCACTCATAATCAATGTTGATTGCATTCTCACATCACAAAGAGATATCCCTAGACTAAAGTGTCTTCATGAGTCTTCAAGAATATCTTCGCACATTCAAAGCACCTGTGAGACAAGAACAATCAAAAGAAATCTTCTACAAAGAAGATAGGTGAGATAAACAAACAATATACAAAACAAAACAAAAATTCCCTCATCTCTTCTTATCTCATGCAAACAAGAATTTTTTCTACCCCTTATGACAAGATTTCTCCCCTTTAATGAATTGTCTCCCCTTTATATCAAAAATAAGTAACATGGTGAGGAAAACACTTTCTCCCCTTTTTTGGCAAGGAATAGACAAAAACATATTACACAACCTAGAGGGAGAAAGGTAAATGCCAATTGAAAATACTTACAAGGTTATAAGGTATGCATAATAAAATCATGAGATAATGAGCAAACAAGTTGTATAGAGAACTAAATTAAACAAGCTAAGCTCCCCTTAACATATACTCCAAATATTAATAAGCAAGTAAACTTGTTCACAAGAGAATCATACAATCAAACATTTCAAGCAATAAACGAAAGTAAACCATTTTTTTAAATAAAAAAGAATCATAGATTTTCGTTACTCTTTCAAAAATAATCTCTAATTGCTAATGAATCAAGCATATTAAGCAAAAATGTGTGTGTGTGTGTGTGTGTGAAAATGCTTCTAGCATATATAAAAGAAGTGTTTGTGATATCAACATGCAAACCACTTCAACACCTATGCATCTAAAGCTTTTCCAATCAAGGTCAAACCAATTATCATCCGGATTTTTGCTTTAAAGAGAATAAATTTCAACATATGAGTGTTATGTGTGCATGCGGCTCATCATCCCATTTCTGTTTTTCAACTCGAGCATTCACTATATTTTTTCAACTATACTCCATTTTAAGTCTTCCTCAATTTCTTTTTAGGCTTTGTATCAAAGTTTTTTTTAATGATTCTTTTTCAACACTTCTTTGATTTTTCTAACATAAACATATACTCTTCATGACGGCTTTCACTCATCACAATGGTGTAGCCCTTTCCTACATTGGGCAGCTTCACAACTAAGGTGTGTAGCCCTTTCCATGAAGGTGCTCATTGAGTTCTATGTAGATGTCGAAGCAGAATGGATGCTAACCATAGGCCATCTATCATGTACTAAATAATGAACTTCAAGATGCATCCATAGTCTACATGCTTTAAAACTCAATTACTCAAACTTAGACATATAAGAGAAGATTTTGTGCACTTTTAAAAGCAAGATTTACAAAGACTTAAGTGCATGATCTAGAAGCAATAAAAACTATTTTATCAAGATTATTACTTCTCACATGAGTAGCTCTCAAAGAAATAGATATACAATATAGTTTTGCTTATCAAGCCACCCACAACCACACACAAGCATTAATCAACACAAATCATGCCAATGGATCTTCTAAGAGATACAAATTTCTCTTTATCCAAGGGCTTTGTGAACAAATCCGCAAGTTGATTTTTAGTAGGCATATGTTCAAGAGTTACTACTGAATGTTCAACAAGTTCTCTAATGAATTGATGCCTAATGTCTATATGCTTTGTTCTTGAGTGTTGAACAGAATTTTTAGAGATGTTAATGACACTCATATTATCACAATAGAGAGTCATTTTACCTTGATCAATCTCATAATTCTTGAGAATTTGCTTCATCAATAGAAGTTGTGTGCAAGCACTTCTAGCCGCAATATACTCGGCTTCGGATGAAGAAAGAGAGATGAAATTTTGCTTCTTGCTTTGCCAAGCAACCAAATTATTCCTTACGTAAAAGCAACCGCCCGATGTGCTTTTACAATCATCAATGTTTCCTGCCTAATCTGCATCACAATAGCCAACAAGAATATCATTAGGATCAATGGAATTGAATAAACCAAGATTATGTGTTCCTTTTATATATCTAATGATTCTTTTAACGGCTTTCAAGTGAGATTCTTTAGGATTAGCTTGAAACCTAGCACACAAACCAACACTAAAACAAATATCTGGCCTACTAGCCGTTAGGTAGAGAAGGCTACCTATCATGCTCCTAAAGAGACTTTGATCAACATTTTTCCCTTTTTCATCTTTGTCAAGTTTTAAAGTAGTAGTCATAGGTTTTCAAATTCTTTTCCACTTTCAAGGCCAAATTTCTTAACAAGATTTCTGGCATATTTAGATTGAGACAACATGATACCATTGCTAGATTGTTTCACTTGCATGCCAAGAAAGTAATTGAGTTCACCTACCATACTCATTTCAAATTCTCTTGACATATCATTCACAAAATCATCAACCTTGGTTTTACATGTAGACCCAAAAACAATGTCATCAACATATATTTGTGCAACAAAATTGTCATTGTCATAATGCTTGACAAACAAAGTTCTATCAATACAACCTCTCTTATATTGGTTGTCAATAAGATATTGAGTCAACCTATCATACCAAGCTCTAGGGGCTTGCTTAAGTCCAAAAAGAGTCATTTTCAACTTAAACACATGATTAGGAGAGTGTGGGTCTACAAAACCCTTAGGTTGTTCAACATACACTTCTTCTTGAAGATATCCATTGAGAAAAGCTCTTTTGACATCCATTTGAAACAATTTGAATTTTTTAAGACATGCAATTGACAATAAAAGTCTAATGGAGTCAAGACCTGTAACGGGTGCAAAAGTCTCATCAAAGTCTACACCCTCAACTTCAGTATAACCTTGAGCCACTAGTCTTTCTTTATTTCTCACTATCTTGCCACATTCATCGGTCTTAATCCTAAACACCCATTTTGTACCAATCACATTGATATCTTTAGTCCTAGGAACTTAGGACCACACTTAATTCCTCTCAAATAGATTTAGTTATTCTTGCATGGCATTTACCCAATATTCATCAATAATTGATTCATTAATATTTTTAGGCTCAATTTAAGAAGTGTAGCAAGCATATGAAATTTGGTTAGCTAGTTGTCTTCTAGTTCTAACCCCTTCATTCAAATCACCTATGATGTTTTGTTGATAATGCATATTCCTAAGTCTAGAATTAGAATTTTCAACATCTTGTTGGTTATCATTCAAACCATTTTCTAACTTTTGACTTTTTTCTCTAGCAACACTATCATTATCATCATTATGACTAGACTCACTTTCATCATAACTAGTCACATCAATAGGAGCTTTAGTATCATTCAACAAATGTTCTTTAGGTTCATTGACACCATTATCATCTCACACATCAAGCGTGCTAAGATCATCTATTTTCACATTAATAGACTCCATAATAGTCTTTGTTTTCAAATTGAACACTCTATTTGCATAACTATTATTAGCATACCCAAGAAAAAGACCAATATCATTTTTAGCATCAAACTTTCCTAAGTGATCTCAACATTCAAAATAAAACACTTACTCCCAAAAGTGTGGAAGTAACTCACATTTGGCTTATTGCCCTTCCAAAGCTCATAGGAGGTTTGTTTTGTGTCGAGCCTTCTAAAAACTCTATTAGTGACATAGCATGCAGTATTGACCGCTTCAGCCAAAAGATTTCTAGGACTTTCTTGCTATTGACCATGACCCTAGCCATCTCTTGCAGGACAAGATTTTTCCTCTCAATAACACCGTTTTGTTGAAGAGTTCTAGGAGCCGAGAACTCATGTGAAATCCCATAATCATCACAAAACTCACTAAATCTAGCATTTTCAAATTCACTCACATGATCACTTCTAATGTGACATATTTTCTTGATACCAAGACCTTTTTCATTTTAAACTTGATTACAAAACTTCTTAAAGTAACCAAAAGTTTCGGTCTTGTCTCTAAGAAAATACACCCAAGCAAACTGAGAAAAATCATCAACAGATACAAAAATGTATTTCTTACCACTTATGCTTTCGGTTTGGATTGGTCCCATTTCGTCCATATGCACAAGTTCTAAGGGCTTCTTAGTAGCAAAATTAGTGTACTTTTTATAAGACACTTTGGTTTGTTTACCTAATTGACATGGTTCACAAACACCATCAAACTTTTTACTATGACTAGGAAGACCTCTAACAATGTTATATTTCTCAAGCTTCATTAAATCTTTATAATTCATGTGGCCTAATCTTTCATGCCATAATTCAAGCTTGTTTCACTCATGTGCCATATTACATGTTAGTGGATCAATCTCTAGATAATAGTAATTCTCCGAAGGCCTTTTGACTTTCAAAAACAATCTTGCCCTTTTTATCGATTATTGTGCACACATCCTTGTTAAAGTTAACTTCTTTAAAAATTTCACACAAGTGAGTGATGATTATTAGATTAGCTTGTAGGCCATATTCATACAAGGTGTCACGAAGTTTAGGCAATCCGGGGATACAAATTTTTCCCATGCCTAGAACTTGCATTTTGGTGCCATCACCAAATATAACCCATCCACCATCTTTCATAACAAGATTCTCAAAGAATTCCTTGTTACCGGTCATATTCCTAGAGCAACCGCTATCTAGGTACCAACAATAGGATGAGTTAGCTCTTAAAGCATATTGTGCAACCAAACATTATGTTGTGTTTTTCTTAACCCAAACTTTCTTGACAAGTTTCTCATTCCTACTTTTATTAACATGCTTTGACTTGTTTTTAGGCACATTGATTCCATTAGTCATATTTTCAAACAAATCAAACAAAGCATTATCAGCTTTCTTATGCATAGTAGAACGAGGCAGAACACAAGATTTAACAAACAAATCATCAACACATTTATTCTCAACATGCTTTTCCAAGGTCTTCTTAGGTTCAATTCTAGATCCATACATGGATGATTGCATAGGACCATTCAAAGACATATCATGCAAATCATTGTCAATTTTACATATACGAATGTATTCAAAACATCTAGGTCTTATGTGTCCTACCATGTTGCAATAAAGAAAAATAGGTATGAATTTGAGAATTTTACCATTTGCTTGAGCATTCAACTCATTTCGCATTCTCACATTTTGACCTCTTTAGCAGGCAACACTAGATGTCTTGTCTTTTGTATTTGATGATGACTAAGCTTGTCTTTGGCATTGTCTTGACCTTCATTGTTGATGTTGAGGCACCTACGGTTGCATTCATGGCTTTACCGTTAGAGAGTGTACCTACATTTAAATTGCTACAAGCTTTGATAAAAATAGATTTGTTAGACGAATGAGTTGATTTTTCGTTAACATATTCTAAACCTCTTTTGTCACTTGAAGACTTTCCAACCTTAATGAGAGCTTTCACTTTGTTAGAGCTAGATAACATCTTGTTAATCATCTCTTTAGCCTTATTAAGTTTGTCATTAAGCACTTTCTCTTGATTCTCATGCTCATTAAGTTTTGCCCTAAGCACATTTTCAATTCTCCTAGCACGATCAAGAGATTCATCTCTTTGCTCAATTTCAAACTTCAAAATACTTAATGTATCATTTCTATCAATCAAGTTTTTCTCAAGATTAAGAATTTTGTCATTAAGATCATTAACACATTTTGAGCTACAATCATGATTTTCTAATCTCAAGTGAGAGACTTATTGATCTTAGAGATCCTTTCATTTTCTTGAATAAGATCTTTGATCATTTGATCATCTAAGTCAACAGACTCACCTTCAACAAGAGAAACCATAAAAGAATACATTTCTTTAATCATGATGAAACAAACAAAAGAAGATAACAAACACTACAAAGAAGATCTATCTAAGTGCATCTAGACACCGGCTCTGATACCAATTGAATTTATCTTTATCTTTATAGTGTAAATATACCAATAGAGGGGGGAGGAGGTGAATAGGTATATGCTCAAATTTTCATCTTCAAACAATGCAATTTTAACAATGCTAAATGAAAATTGTGAACAATGACACAAGACATTTACGTGGTAAATCTCCGAAGAGGAAACATCCACGGGTTGATACCACAACCACCGGTAAAAGCAAATCCACTATTTCAAAAAAGAGTTACACACTCAAGCAATCAACACATGCTCTCCAAGCTATCACTCTTACTCTACCCTTGAACCTAGTGATCTACTAAGCTGACTTTCTATCCAAGACCAACTGTCTCTAGGAAGATTGCTTGCTCACCTATCCGGATCCTCCTAACCCTAGGCAAGACTTCCTTGCTTAGTTATCCGAGTCCTCTCGACTCTAACTAAGGCTTATTTGCTCAACAATCCGAAGTCTCCTACCTCTTGTCGAGACTTCCACTTGCTTAGCTATCCGAGCCCTCTTGGCTCTAGCTAAGACTTCCAATTGCTTAAATCAAAGAATCACTCTAAGATACGAGACTTCCTACCTCTTCACAAGGCATCTAAGTGATCATGAATGTAAGACGCAAGCAAGCACACAACATAGAAAATGATGATCAACAAATTCTATGGACATGCAACTAGATAGCTATATTATGCTTTCAAAGAACAATCACAATGTATCTAGACAACTTAAGCATGTTATCAACTAAGAACCAAATCAATGAAATGAATATACCAATTAATAAAGACCTAGTTCTTAGAAAATGAAATTAAATATAGAAATAGTCAATCAAGCATAAGAACAAAAGATTTCTAGCAATTTCACATTTATCAAGTTTAACACAAATCATTCAATTTATCACAAATCTAGCCAAACTTGAAAATCATTTCAACAAACCACAAAATGATATCAAAATCATCCTAGTCATGTTTCTTAATAAAATAGCATCAATCAATAAGAAGATATAAGAAGAAAACTAAGAAGAACATGATTTTACCAACAATGATGAAAATCACGAACTGAAGATCTGATCACTACGAAAAATCTAGACATCCTTTGGTTCTGGAAATGCTTGGGGTTTGTAGAACTCTTCAAGACACTCAAAATCGGTTTGAATCAAGTGATTCAAAGTAGAAATGAATCACAAAAACAAAAATCAAAATGTTATGAGAAAAATTCTACACTTGTTCTTTAAATTCAATTTTCTCAAATTGTAATGAATGAGTGAGAAGGAGAGGTTTTAAAGAGAGAAGACCCAAAAAACCAAAAATCCCCAATGCTTTAGTGCCTCCCAAAGATGGCACGTGGGCATCTCTGGGTAGAGCCGCTTTGGGGCTGAGATGGCCACGCGCCATCTCGGGAAGGTGCCAAAGTGATGGCTTATGCCATCGCACCTCTTACCTTGCACTCCTCTTGCATTCCTAGACCGCTCTTTGGTCTCTGAACTCCGAATTCGAATTTTTTTAAAGATTACAAACCATGAATCCCTCACAAACATGGACATATATGATAATTAACCCATAAAATAGAAATTCGACTTGATATATGAAGACAAAGACAACGTATGCAATCATGATTTGAAAGTGTAGTATCTTTTGACTTAGAACTCGAAATCAATAGTATTAGCAACCAAAATGGCCGGAACTCAATCATGAACAATCTAAGACTAAAATCAAGTTCAAGATCCATGTTATACAAACATATAAATAAACAAACACATTTCATACAAGAATGCAAACTATATAGAGATAGTCTCCAATCATGCATTTTCCAAAAACATGTTACTTTCATACCAATGTATGAGCATTCAACTTCAAGTGTGTGAATGTGTTATACCAAATGATGAACTAATATATAGGGACACAAATGTATGATATTTGTGTGTGCACATTTAATGGTGCATAATTATTCAAGGACACATATGAATGATTTGTTTGTGTGTGCGCTTACGCCTTGCAAGAGGAAGAAGTATCTCGATACCTTAGCATCCAAGAATAGTACCAATCCTCTTGAAGACGAACTTTGAATCATGAGTAGTTTCTTTTCTTTATTGAAGCGTTTATCATCATGAACCACTTAAGCAACTAAGCATTACAAAGAAATGAAATTTTTGTGATGGAATCAAGCCAACACAATTCTAAAACCTAACAAACATCACTTTCACTCCCTTTGGCCTGCTCAGTGGGTGTCGTCAAAGTGTTGGGGTCAGGCTCGGATACATGTTTTACTAAATGCTCGGGGGGGGGGGGGGCACAGTTCCCTAAGCTATATGATCTGGGATTCTTTCTTATTGACCCGATCGAGGTTCTTAGCCTTCTCTGTTTGCTCGCTTGCCAGCTACAACGTCCATCTCGTATACTAAAAAGAGAATCCAAAGAAAAACAATAATGAAAAACACGTTGATAAGCTCATTTTTATGCTTTACGTACCCATCATTTTGTATAGTTTTACTTTCGTTTTGTTTGCAAACTCCATCTTTTGAGGTTCTTAATGCTTAAACAAATCCTCTCTAGCTAGGAGTTATCCTTGTGTGGAACTGGGAGATTTCAGAGCGAAAAAAAGGGTTTTAGCTTGATATGGAACGAGAAGTGTGGTATGTGTACCGTACTAGAAGCAAATGCGTATCGCACTTCATACCGCGTAGGAGAACAATAGATATTATAAAAGTAATTACGGTATACCTTGTTGAAGTGAACCACACTTTGAACACGTAGGAGGGCAGACGAAATTGTAGAATGCTTCAAGTGTGATAGAATACCGCACCAGAAGGAAATTTGTACCTCACATCGTACAACATATAAGGGTAGCCGCTCAAATCAAACTGATATACGGTACGATGTGTCGAAGTGAACCGCACATCGAACCACACTTTATGGCAGATTATGAATACTCTGTATCGCGAACAAAGTAGGTGCTTTATTGTGGGACCCCCTCTCATATCTCTTATTAGGCATGGAGAAGGGATATTCCTAGAGGCTAAGAGGACGTCTTTGGGACCCTCCTACACAAGTGGGGGGACTTCTTGTTGCCTATAAAGGAAAGAGATAGAGGAGAGAGAAATGGGATCTAAAAATCATCAAAACTTCAGACCAGCTCTTCTCCTTCACATTTTGGAGGTTCTCTCTTTATTTCTGGACTGAGTTCTTCAAGGTTGGAGCAGCTAGGGCAAGGTTTGGTTGATCCAAGGAAGCTATGGAAGCTCCAGCTACAAGAGATTGAATCTACAACTTAGTTTTTTGTCTTCAACTATACTCTTCTCTTGTTTCTTTGTATTGATTCATGATTTGTATTGATGTTAGCTCATATGGCTTCTCTTGTATAGTATGAGCTAATTATTCTTATGTTAGAACAAGATGATGCTTAACCCTTGATTCATTTGTGATAGACTCTTTGATTTCTCTATTTTGTGCTTGTGAAGCTATATGGATGTTTTGAATGCTTAAGGCTTTTGCTTAATTGATCATTTTGTAATCGATCTACGGTTAAATGCTAAGTACCGAAAGGAGATGCATTTGACAATGCTTAGATAAACATTCACTATGCTTAACTAGAAAGTGCTAGAACCACTAGGCTAGCATATAGTGTTCATTTTGTACACCAAATGCTTAACGGGTCTATATATATTGTCCGGGTATATAGATACTATCTCTAAAAACATCCAGAGAGGTTAGAGATTTGTTTAGGGAATACGAACTATAACATGTACAAGCATGAATTAGGAGTCAAATGAGTCAAGTGTGCTATTGGGAGGGTTGAAGCGGATTCGAGTTCTAACATGTTTTTCTTACATTTCTATAAGTGTTGTGTTAGATAATTTAGTTTGTGTTTGAGTTAATTTACTTTATTGCAACTCTTGGAAACTCACGTTTTAGATTGTTCAAATAGTTTGCAAGCCTTTGAATTCTAGTAATCATAACCTCGATCCCTACATTGGCATTATACTATCATCCCGACCTCGTGCTATTGTGAGTATCAACAAGTCAAGTTTGACATGATCAATTTTTGGTGCCGCAGCTGGGGATTTAGTTGTATTTGATATTGGAAATATTTGGTTATAAGTAATTTGAACGTGTTACTTTTAAATTTCTTGTTGTATCATTTCAGGCAGGTTGTTCTTGTGTGCACCAACGTACAAGGAGTAACAGTTCACAAGATTTGCAATTTGAACTACATATTGATGAACGACAAGGAGAACTCACCGAAATCGATGAAGAAATGGAGCAACGACAGATCCTCCTAATGTTCTAAATACTCTCATAGTTACAAATCATCCATAACTGGTCCAAGGACCAGTTTATATCGTGGGAGTTGATGAAAGGAGTCTCCACGATATTATCATGCCAAGGGTGGATCCGAATGTTTCGTCCATTAGAAAACCAATAGTTGCGGCTAATAACTTTGAGATCAAGCCAACTTTGATTCAAATGATCTCAAACACGATTCAGTTCTATGGCCATCCATATGAAGACCCAAACCAGCATCTCCAAAACTTCAACGAGATATGTGAGACCTTCCGCTGCAATGGAGTAACAGAAAACTTCATCAAGCTGAATATTTTTCCGTTCTCTTTGAAGGACCGAGCAAAAGCATGGCTACAATCACTACCACCGGATTCCATTGAATTATTCAAGCAGTTGGCTCAGCAGTTTATGAACAAGTATTTCCCTCTGAGAAAAGCTGCCCGCCTTGGGAATGACATAACTTCATTTGTGGCATTTAATAAGGAGAATCTCTATGAATCATGGGAGAGATTCAAGGAGCTGATTAGGAAGTGTCCACACAATGGATTGACAAAATGGCAGATTTTGCAATCCTTTTACAATGGAATCTCAGAACCAACTAGGAATTTTATGGATGCAGCTTCAGGAGGGTCGCTTCTAAGCAAGACAACAAATATGGCCAATGATTTCATAGAAGGAATGGCCAGTAATAATAGCTATTAGGGATATGAATGGAAACTGCTGAAAAATGGTCATGGTGTTTTTGAGGTTGATGAATTAACTAGTGTGAAGGCTCAACTTGAAACACTTACGAAGCAAATGATTAGGATGAGTGCAGAGAGTAGTCGTGCGGTAGTCGCTTGCTGTGAATTATGTTCAGGACCACACATGAGTTCCGAATGTTAGGATGGAAACCCTTTTTGCTTCAGATTCGTCAGATCAAGTTGCTTTCGTTGGATATAACAGAAACTTCAACAACCAACAAGCAACTCAGAACCCTCAGAACAATCCCTATTCAAACACGTATAACCTAGGATGGAGGAACCATCCAAATTTTTTGTGGAAGGATACCCAACAACAACAACCACAACAAAATTTGATCCAGAGTCAACCTCCAGGCTTTGACAACCAACAACAACCTCAGACTTACAACCGACAAAATCCTAGTTTTCAGAACCAAAATCTAGCCTTTAAGGCATAAAGAAAGCCAACAATTGAAGATCTTCTCTCCAAGTATTTAGTGAAGATAGACAGCCGGATGGACACCCTAGATGCCACACTTAAGAAGCTAGATGCTAAGTTGGACCAAATAACACAACATAACCTAGCCTCTATTTAAAGTTTAGAGATGCAAATTGGTTAGTTAGCTAGAGGAGCTCAAGTGAGACAACAAGGGACCTTTCCCAGCGATACGATCACTAATCCAAAAGATCAATGTCAAGCAATCACCCAAGGAGTGGAAAGGATGTGGAGTTGGCAAAGGACTTTGGAGTAAGAGAGGAGGGTGTGATTGAAGATGGAGAGGAAATAGAGGTTGATAAGAATGAAAAGTTGAGAAATGAGGAAGTGATATTGGAAAAGGATCAAGAAAGTAAGCCACCAACACCTCCATAAGTCAAAACATCTGTTCCACCTATTTCATAACCGTAAAGGTTGAGAAAGCATATGGATGCCCAGAGCTTTGCAAAGTTCTTGGAAATGTTTAAGAAACTGCACATCAACATCCCGTTTACGAAGCCCTATCACAGATGCCAATCTATGTGAAGTTCTTGAAAGAGGTTCTATCTAACAAAAAGAAGCTAGAAGAGTTCGAAACAGTGACATTGACTGAAGAATGTAGTGCTAAATTGTAGAACAAGCTTATACCCAAATTGAAGGATCTAGGGAAATTCACCATCCCTTGTACCATTGGTACATTGGTATTTAGTAAGGTTTTAATTGAATCAGGAGCTAGCATTAATCTAATGCCGTTCTCAATTTTTTAAAATTTGGGAGTCGGTGAAGTGACCTTGACCAATGTCACCTTGCAACTAGCGGATCGATCAATCAAGTATCTGAGAGGAGTGATAGAAGATGTTTTGGTCATGGAAGACAAGTTATACTTCCCGGTTAACTTTGTGATTTTAGATATGGAGGAAGATGTAAAGTACCTCTACTCTTAGGAAGGCCATTTTTGAAGACTGTATGAGTTATGATAGACCTAAGGAATGATAAGATGACGTTAAGAGTTGGTAAGAAAAAGGTTGTATTTGATATGGTTAAAATGGTGAAGAATTCGGATCCAATAAATGATTGTTTGAGAGTGGAGAGTATGGATACATGTGTGGAAGAACTTCTAAGAATGAAAGAAACGGATGTGCATTTGCTAGCTTACATAAATAAAAGTGCAACAAATGAGGACAAGGATGAGGAAATAACAGAATGTGGTGTGAGTTTAGATGTAATACCGGTGTGGCGAACCAAGAATAGATGGAGATTCGAAGACCTTGGCTAAAGCAAGCCAAGAATTCCTCCCTCCATAGAAAAGTCTCCACTACTTGAGCTAAAAAAATTACCTTCTCACTTAAGGTATGCCTTCCTAGAAGTACCAACAAGTTTATCGGTGATTTTGTTATCTCTGTTGAACAAAGTGGAAGCAGGAACGTTGTTGAGAGTTCTTAGAGAGCATAAGAAGGCTATAGGGTGGTCTATTTCCAACATTAAGGGAATTAGCCCATCCTTGTGTATGCACAAGATCTTGATGGAAGAGCAGTTCACACAATTAGTGGAGCACCAAAGGAGATTGAACCCAAACATGAAAGAGGTAGTAAAGGCAGAGATTTTAAAACTTCTAGATGCAACAATCATATATCCGATTTCTGATAGTCCATGGGTGAGCCCGGTTTAGGTAGTACCAAAGAAGGGTGTGATCACCGTAGTACAAAATGACAACAATGAGTTGATTCCCACCCGAAAGATTTCAGGATAGAAAGTGTGTATAGACTACCGAAAGCTGAATAGTGCTACTAGGAAAGATCATTTCCCGCTGCCTTTTATTGATCAGATGCTAGAAAGATTGGTGGGACACGAATACTATTGTTTCCTTGATGGTTATTCAGGATATAACCAAATCCCTATAGACCCTGAATACCAAGAAAATACCACCTTCACATGTCATTATGGGACATTTTCCTACAGAAGAATGCCGTTTAGGTTATGTAATGCTTCGGCTACGTTTCAAAGGTGTATGACAACAATATTCTTCGACATAGTGGAGAAGTTTATAGAAGTTTTTATGGATGACTTCTCAATGTTTGGGACATTCTTTGACAACAGTTTAAAGAACTTGACATTTGTATTAAAGAGATGTGAGGAAACTAGTCTTGTTCTCAATTAGGAGAAGTGTCTATTTATTGTGAAAGAAGGGATATTGCTTGGTCATCGAATTTTAAGCCAACGAATAGAAGTGGATAGAGAAAAAATTTAAGTGATAGAGAAGTTACCACCGCCGGTGTCAGTTAAAGGCATTAGGAGTTTTCTGGGGCACGCCGGGTTTTACAGGCGCTTCATCAAAGACTTTTTGGAAATTTTAAAGCCCTTGTGTACTTTATTGATTAAAGATTCACCATTCGTATTTGATGCAGGGTTTCATACAGCTTTTGGCCTTATGAATAAAGAACTTACATCGACTCCAATCATTTTTGCCCCAGATTAAAGTTTGCCATTCGAATTGATGTGTGATGCTAGTGATTTTACGGTGGGAGCAGTTTTGGGGCAACGGAAAGAGAAGAGGTTTCATGTGATCTACTATGTAAGCCAAACCTTGAATGATGCCCATGTCAACTATGTAACAACAGAAAATGTGCTTTTGGCTATAGTGTTTGCATTTGACAAATTTAGATCGTACTTGGTAGGTTCAAAGGTCATCTTGTACACAGATTATGCAGCCATCAAGTATTTGTTGAACAAGAAAGAAGCGAAGCATCGACTGATAAGATGGGTATTTCTCCTACAAGAGTTTGACTTGGAAATCAAGGACATGAAAGGAATAGAGAACCTTGTAGCAGACCACCTATCTAGTTTAAAAAGAGACGAGAAGGAAGAGGTAGTGATTTCAATCAATGAGCAATTTCCAGATAAGCAGCTCTTTGCTTTGAAAGACTTTATGGTTCCATGGTTTGCCGACTATGTGCACTATCTAGCTAGTGATATTATGCTAATTGACATGAACTACAATCAGAGGAAGTGGTATTTGTGGGATGAGCCCTTGTTATTCCGAACTTGTGCGGATGGAATGATAAGAAGGTGCGTACCAGAAGAAGAGATGAATAACGTATCGGGCCATTGTCACTTCAGAGAGTAGGAAACATTTTGGTGGAATCAGAACAACACGAAAGATTCATTCGGGTTTCTAGTGGCCTACCATTTTTCATGATGCTAGAAGATTTGTAGAAGCATGCGACCGGTGCTAAAGCATCGGAAACATCAGTAAAAGAGATGAACTGCCATTGAATTTCTTGTTGAAGGTGGATTTATTTGATGTGTGGGGTCTAAACTTCATGGGCCTTTTCCCAAGTTCACATGGGAATCAATACATATTGGTAGCAGTGGACTTTGTGTCCAAATGGGTTGAAGTCGTGGCCATTCCAGCAAGTGATGTGAAAATAGTCACTGAGTTTTTAAAGAAGCATATTTTCTCACGGTTTGGCACGCCAAGGGCAATAGTGAGCGATGAAGGCTCACATTTCTGTAATAAAAAATTTGAAGCATTGCTAAGAAAATACGGTGTAAGGTATAGAGTGACCACTCCTTACCATCCGCAAGCAAACGAGCAAGCTGAAATCACGAACCTCAAGCTCAAGAGTATTCTAGAGAAGACTGTAGAGGTTGGAGAAAAGATTGGGCAAAACAACTCGACAATGCATTATGGGCATACAGAACCGCTTTCAAGACTCCAATTGGCATGTCTCATTTCAGGTTGGTGTTCGAAAAAGCGTGTCACCTCTCAGTCGAGCTAGAGCATAAAGCCTTTTGTGTGGTAAAGGCACTAAACTTCGATATTAGAGCCGTTGGTGTAAAAAGACTCATCGAGTTGAATGAGCTAGACGAATGTGTCTAGATGCTTATGAGAATGCCCAGATTTACAAAGAGAAGAGTAAGAAATGGCATGATAGTCGATTGGTGAAGAAGGACATTCAGATGGGTAACCAAATTTTATTGTACAACTCAAGGCTTCTTCTCTTCCCCGAAAAGTTGAAGAGCGAATGGACATGGCCATATACTGTGAAGCACATTTTCCCATATGGAACGGTTGAGATCGAAAATGACGTAAAGGAAAGCTTCAAGGTAAGTGGACAAAGGCTGAAAATCTACCGGGAGCATGAGACAGAACAAATTATGGAGGTAATCCACCTCGGAGACCCCTATTGAGAACAATGGAAATGTATAATAATTGTAAATAGTAAGTTTAGCATTCAGTTTAATTTAAGTTTCTTTTGGAATGGCATATTTGTTTTTGGTATTATTGCATGTTGAGTCACCCATTTTCACCTTCACATTTGATGTGGTTTTGTGAGTTTTGAAAGAATATATGAGTGTAAACAGGAGGGAGAAAATTCAGGGAAAAGAATCACCCAAATGAAATGCCTTCATCGGTCCAATACTGGTGAGAAGTGCGGTACGCGTACGACACTAGAAGGAAATCTGTACTGCAGTTCATACCGCGTAAAAGGGCATCCAAAAATAAATGCCCAGGATACGGTACGATGTGTTGATACGAACCGCATCATGTACCGTAACCTTGGCCATATAACAAACGCTTTAAAAAGGGATATACAGGTAAGTGCGGTACGAAGTGTCGAAGTGAACCTCACTTCGTACCGCATCTCGTTAAAATTTTCGAGTTAAAAGAGGTGAAAGGAGTCATTCTTTCATTCTCACTCACTCTCCCCTCTTTTCAAAACTCTCTCAAGCTAAGGCCTTCCACGAATTCGACCGGTATGTGATTCTATATTCCTCTCCTCTCTCTCTTTCTTTTTTCTTCATTGAATCATGCCCTAAATTTAGCATCTTTCAATTAAATCAAGCTAGGGTATAGTTTTATGAATGATTGATAGGTTAGGGTTTTGAAATTTAGGGGTTTTTGTTAGTTTGCCCTTTTTGAGTTTCTATGGGTTTTGTTGACCACAATCACACACAAAATACCATAATATAGTATTTATAGTTTTTTTGAGCAAATTTTATGTGTGGATTTGTGGGTTTTTGAAGAAATTCCAAATTTAGGGTGATTGTGGGTGCAATTGAGTTGTATTTAATGATTGCATGAGTAGTTTTTCTCATATGATGGAAGAATGGTCGATAAACTAGGCTATATTTGTGATTATGCTTAGCTATGATTTTGTGGAAGCTTAAAAGGAGATGGATATTTTGGGTTGTCATGTTGATTGTTTTGTTTGAAGTGTTAGAACTAAGAGTGATTATGGGTTTTTATATTTTTGTGTGTTTCTTGGTTTGTTTTTGTAGAAACATAGTCTCACAACTAAAGATGCCACCCAAGAAGAATACAATGTCCACTCCCGTCGGAAAGAGAAAAGCCGGATCATCTTCCAAAGAGACGCAACAATGTGTACGGAACCGCGATTATGAGAGAAGAATGGAAAAGCTCAACGATGCACATATTATTTTTGAGAGAGGTATGCACCTCGTGGAACTCAAGGATACACCAATGCCCACGACCGTGGCACAATGAGGATGGCAGAACTTTGTCAGCGTCCCGACGGACGCCAATGTTCATTGGTGAAAGAGTTCTACACAAGTATGATACCTGAGGTAGTGAAGGAAGGTAGTGCATTTTTGGTAAGGGACATATCATTCATGATCAATGTCACCAGGATTAACTCCCACTTTGGCACGTCAAACTACCCATAATTCAAAAAAGGGTATAGGTTCAGGCATAACACTAAGTCAAGTTTGGCTATGGCGCTCAGAGGGACAGATGATGGTGTGTGGGAGAATGGCCACATGCTTAAACAATCAGAGATGCCTCAGGAGTTGGCATTTTGGAACCTTTTCAACACTTTCTCCCTCCTACCAACCACTCACAGAACCATAGTTTCAGAGCTTACAGCAGATTTACTCAACTGCATTCAATATCAGACGAAGATTGATATAGGCTAAGTCATAACGAAAGCAATTTTAGAGGCAACCTCGATTAACGTACATTCACAGACAAACTGAGGTCAATCATCTTTCCTAGCCTTATCACTGTTCTCCTGAAGAAGAAAGGAGTTCCAGAAATTACCACAGATAAAATAAAGATCAATCCCATAAGGGACCTCAATAAACGATCATGGCAGGACGTTACAATCAAAACCAAGGGAAAGTAAAGGCCATGGATTACCGAGGGTCCATCTAGCACTCCGGGTGAAGAGGAACCTGATTTCGAATTTGGGGAATCAGAGGAAGAGAACCAGGACTACGAAGACCCTGCGTCATAGTTCGTGCTAGCCAAGATTCTGAGTGCTGTATAGGGCATCCAGCTTGGTATGACCAGCCTCGAGGATAACCTGCAGGTAGTGAAGGAGCGAAAAGATCTGATCCATAATAGGATAGATCTCTTTGAAGAGGAGATGAGAGACCAGAGAGATGATATTGCTGACATCCGGAGGTTAGCTAGCTTCCAAACTTTTCAGAGGTGGAGGAAACCTCTCTCATCTTCTGCCGGTATCTCAATTTCAGAAGACTAGGTTGCCTAAAGGGCTGCAGTAGAGGCTGAGAGAGTTAGAGCAGATGATGCAACTGCATGGCATGACATAGGGAAGGGTAACATGTAGCACCAGTATTTTGTTGATATGATTTCTCTAACCAAGTTTTGCGTTTATGTTTGTTTTTCCATGATATTATTGTTTTGCTTTTATAGCTAGTAGACTTAGCATTGTTACTAAATGTGTGGATAATTCATTTTGCTTTTGTTTAACATAGTTCAGATTTTTTTTAATTTGGTTTTGCTTTTAAATTTCATTGAGGAAAATGTTAGATTTGGTTTGGGGGTGCAAGCCATTTTGCATAGAAGTTTAGAGAACATTGTACATTGTACAAATTTTTTGTTTTTCTTGCTAAGTAGAATTTCAGAGCACTAATCCTGCTCGAACGAGATGTTGTTGGGTTGTGCCTTTTTCAAGCAGTTGTTGCATGCTTTGTACCACTAGGGTTGTGCTTACTAAAATCACACCACATGGCTTGCACACATCTTGTCGGGCTCTATAGTGTCCCAGTGAAGAGGGTAGTGAACTTGAAATGTCTAAACCATTAGTGGAGACTACCCCTGTAAATCTACAGAGTCCATAAGTGTGTCACTTGAGCGATAATGTTATTTACCTCTCTATACACTCTTCCGTTAGGCATTTAGGAGGCATCATTAGGAATCAGGCATGTTTGTTAATTTTTCTTTGAGTTTGTTGCCGTGGTTTCATTTTCGTTTGTTCTATACCTTTAGAGATGAAGTAGGCTTATGTGTAAAACCTAAGACAATGACCTAAACATGTCCCATAACCGTGTGTGCTCAAAATTTCTGTACGAATTTATCCAGCCATGTTACACACTACATCACAAATCCTAAACACAATACTAACCCCTTGCTATGATCATGACTTGGTAGTTCTAATGACGGCTTAAATAAAGAAGCTCCGTAAAATGTGCAGTTCCGAATGTAGTTGAATTTCGTGATTTATATTGAGTATGCTTAAAAAAAAATTGATGATAAAGAATGAAAAATTGTGGCAATCAACACTTATAAAGCCACTTAATTCTCTTGCGTATAATCAACGCCTAGTCAATTGGGCTAACAAATATGGGTACTTATTTTTGTACTTCGTATATCCAAGCTCGATCACTAGCCTTACTTGTATATATACCAACCCAGCCTCGCCATACCCAATTTGACATATACCCAGTGAAACAAAATAGAAGTCCTAGCTGATCCTTAGGAATGACCTGTTTTTGGAAATGTTACCACGATAAGATGATATTATCTGATTCTTGTTTAATTTTTCACTTCTCTTAAAATACTAGCGGTAAAAGATTTTCATATGTGCAAATTTCTTAATCTTTTCATGCATAACTCCAGTGTTGTGCATATACTTGTTGAGTGAGCCTAGGATCTGTGTGGAAAAAAGAGAGTTGAATCTGGTAAGTTTTAGAGTCAAGGCAAAATACAGTCATAAGACTTTTATGTCCGATACTTTTGGATCTAGAGTCACAGTGTAGCCTGGAATTTCAATCCTTCGTGTTGAAGCACCTTGGTCTGCACTTCTCAGTGGTATTAGCATGCTAGTATTATGCTATTTGATTCACCCAAATCCACATCCCGTTCTTCAGCTGATTCAGCAAAAAATAAAGTAAATATAGATATAGTTTAAGTCTCGTACATTTTTTTGTCACAGGTTTTGCTTGAGGACGAGCAAAAATTCTGGTTTGGGGGTATTTGATAAGCTCATTTTTATGCTTTACGTACCCGTCATTTTGTATAGTTTTGCTCTCGTTTTCTTTGCGAACTCCATCTTTTGAAGTCCTTAATGCTTAAACAAGTCCTCTCTAGCCAGGAGTTATCCTCGTGTGGAACGAGAATATTTCGGAGCGAAAAAGAGGGTTTTAGCTTGGTATGGAACGAGAAGTGTGGTACGCGTACTGCACTAGAAGCAAATACATTTAGCACTTCGTACCGCGTAGTAGAACAATAGATATTATAAAAGCAGTGCGGTACACCGTGTTGAAGTGAACCGCACTTTGTACCGGGTGGGAGGGTAGGCGATATTGTAGAAAGCTTCAAGTGCGGTACGCGTACCACACCTGAAGGAAATGCATACCGCACGTCGTACCGTGTAGGAGGGCAGTCGCTCAAATCAAACTGATGTGCGGTGCGATGTATCCGCACTTTATGGCAGATTGTGAAAAATCTGTTTCGTGAACATAGTAGGTGCTTTATTGTGGGACCCCCTCTCTTATCTCTGGTTAGGAACGGAGAAGGGATGTTCTTAAAGGCTAAGAGGATGTCTTTGGGACCTTCCTACATAAATGGACGAAGGGGGGGCTTCTTGTTGCCTATAAAAGAAAGAGATGGAGGAGAGAGAAAGGGGATCTAAAAATCATCAACACTTTAGACCAACTCTCCTTCTTAACATTTTGGAGGTTCTCTCTTCATTTTTGGACTGAGTTCTTCAAGGTTAGAGCAACTAGGGCAAGGTTTGGTTGATCCAAGGAAGCTATGGAAGCTCAAGCTACAAGAGATTGAATCTATAACTTAGTTTTATCTCTTCAACTCTTCTCTTCTCTTCTCTTGTTTCTTTGTATTGATTCATGATTTTTATTGACGTTAACTCATTTATGGCTTCTCTTTGTATAGTATGAGCTAATTATTCTTATATTAGAACAAGATGATGCTTAACCCATGATTCATTTGTGACAGACTCTTTGATTTCTCTATTTTGTGCTTGTGAAGCTATATGGATGTTTTGAATGCTTAAGGCTTTTGCTTAATTGATCATTTTGTAATCGATCTATGGTAAGATGCTAAGTACCGAGAGCATATGCATTTGAAAATGATTAGATAAACATTTACGATGCTTGACTGGAAAGTGCTAGAACCACTAGGCTAGCTTATAGGGTTCAATTTGTATTCCAAATGCTTAACAGGTATATATATATTGTTCGGATTGCATAATAAAGATTCCATGTATATATAGATCCTATCTCTAAATACATCGAGAGAGGTTAGAGATTTATTTAGGGAATACGAATCTATAGCATGTACACGCACGAATTAGGAGTCAAAGGAGTCAAGTGTTCTATTGGGAGGGCTAAAGCGGATTCGAGTTCTAGCATGTTTTCCATACATTTCTATAAGTGTTGTGTTAGATAATTTAGTTTGTGTTTGAGTTAATTTACTTTATTGCAACTCTTGGAAACTCACGTTTTAGATTGTTCCAATAGTTTGCAAGCCTTTGAATTCCAGTAATCATAACCTTGATCCCTATGGGAATGATCCTTACATTGTCATTATACTATCATCCCGACCTCGTGCTATTACGAGAGTCAACAAGTCTAGTTTCACATGATCACGCGCACAACCAAAACCAAGCGATAAGGAAGGCAAGACTTACAGCGCTTGCACCAAGCAGGGATAACTAGGAAAAGCCCCAACTTGTTAATTTCCTTCTCTGCTTACAGATTACGGCGATCCCTGACCTCACAGAAAGTCTGGGCCGCATTGAAAACCATGTTTGTCTGGCTCTTGTTCATCACAGACGCAGTATTTCTCCATAGCTCGGGGCTATAGAAGTGACTTGGACACTATTTTTGGTTAGCCGTTGGTTAGGATCGGCCACCATGATCTCGCCCCAATCACCACTATCAAAGAACCTTTTATTCTTTTAGTATTTGTTCAAGGAGGGGAGACAGCATATGAAGCCATTGTGGCCCTTGTGAGTGGGAGGGCAGGCTTATCCTCAAAACCATGAGGAATACAGTTTCTTGAAGAGGTCGATTGCAGATAGAAGTTGCCTGCAGCGTCTGAGTGTCTAAAGGTATAACAATTGCGTATCTCCTAAGGGTCGGGGGTACTTGGCCCCGATCTTCTTCCGCATGTGCCACAAGCTAATCAACACCCAATAAGAGTTGGGGATCAATTGTGCAAAAACGATGCCGTATCAGCCTGAAACCGAGTAATGAAAGGTTGAATGGGAATGGTGACCCCAGAAGACATCATGGCCCCATAAAAAGTGACAGCACCAGGAGGAGGGTTCCATAAGGCGCGCTCACCGCTGAATATCACTTGCACCGAATGAGAGATGCCAAATAGATCCTTAAACATTCCAAGTTCATCATCATTCACCACATTATTTCATAGTCGAAGGCACATGGGTGATCAGTAGAAAACTTTAACATGTGTGCCCGTCTTTCTCTTGGAACCTCTTCCATCTTCAATTTTTGTGAGGTTATCTTCAAATCACTCACAAGATGGGTTGTTTCCTTGCACAAGGCCATAACAACAAGCCTTGTGAATTTCCCTTTATATTTATAGTGTAAAGAAGAAATGGTGAAATAGGAGGGAGGAGGTGAATAATTATTTGCTCAAATTTTAGTCTTCTTTTTAAACAATGCAATTTTAATGATGCTAAATGAAAATTGCAAACAATTACACAAGATATTTACGTGGTAAACCTCTAAAGAGGAAACATCAACGGGTTAGCAACCACCGGCAAAAGCTAATCCATTAGTAGATAAAATAAGTACAATCTCTCAAGTGACCCCCACCTAGAAACTGCCTTTCGATCTTACTCAATGAACTTGTTGCCACCTTGCTCACCTTACAGATCCTCTCGATCCTATGCAAGACTTCCTTGCTTAGTTATCCAAGTCCTCCCACTCTAACTAAGACTTACTTGCTCAACAATCTGAGGTCTCCTACCTCTTGTCGAGACTTCCACTTGCTTAGCTATCCGAGTCCTCTCGACTCTAGCTGAGACTTCTAATTGCTCAAATCAAAGAATCACTCTAAGATATGAGACTTCCTACCTCCTAACAAGGTAAAAATCTAAGTATGCAAATGATGCAATCACACACAAATAGACTATGTTGATCAAACACAATCTATGAACATGCAACAAGATAACTAGATTATGCGTTCAAAGAACAATAAAAAATGTATCTAGACAACCTAAGCATGTTATCAACTAAGAACCAAATCAATGAAATGAATATACCAATTGATATAGACATAGTTCTTAGAAAATTAAATTAAATCTAGAAATAGTCAATCAAGCATAAGAACAAAAGATTTCTAGAAGCAATTTCATATTTATTAAGTTTAGCAAAAATCATTCAGTTTATCACAAATCTTGCTAAACTTGAAAATCAATAGAACAAACCATATAATGTAATTAAAATCGTCCTAGTCATGCTTCTTAATCAAATAACATCAATCAATAAAAATAACAAATAAGAAAACAGAAGAAAACATAAGAAAACTTAGAAGAAGATGATTTTACCAACAAGGATGAAAATCACGAACTGAAGATCCAATCACTACGAAAACTCTAGACTTTCTTTAGTTCTGGAAATGTTGGGGTTTGTATATCTCTTCAAGGCACTCAAAATTGGTTTTTGAATCAAGTGACTCAGAGTAGAAATGAAGAAGTTATCACAAAAATAAAAATCAAAAGTTAAGAGAAAAATTATGTACTTGTTCTTCAATTTCTCAACAATAACTTGAATGAGAGGGAATGAGAGGTTTTAAAAAGATAACAACCAAATGACCAAAAAGCTCCCATGCCTTAATGCCTCCCCGTGATGGTACATGGGCATCTCGGGGTAGCAAAACTTCTTGGCCGAGATGGCCACATGCCAACTTGGGAAGGTGCTCAAGTGATGGCTTATGCCATCACACCTCTTCCCTTGCACTCCTCTCGCGTTCTTCGACCATTCTTTGGTCTATGAACTCCAAATTTCAATCCGTTTAAAGATTACAATCTAAGAATCCCTCAAGAACATGGAAATAGAAGATACTCAACCCAAAAAAATAGGAATTCAACTCGATATATGAAGATGAAGACAATGCATGCAATATGACTAGATAGTTTCATATCTCTTGACTCGGAACTCGAAATCAAATGTATGAGTAACCGAAATGACCAGAACTCAATAAGGAACAATATAACATCAAATTAAAGTTCAATGTCCATGTTATACAAACATATAAACATACAAACACATTTCACACTAGAATGCAAACAACAAAGATAGAGTTTTTAATCATGCATTTTTCAAAACATGTTACTTTCATACCAATGCATGAGCATTTAAAGTCAAATGTGTGAATGTTTTATACCAGTTGATGCATAATGATGTAAGGACACAAATGTATGATATGTGTATGTGCGCTTACGTCTTGTAAGAGGAAGAAGAATCTCGATACCTTAGCATAGAAGAATAGTACCAATCCTCTTGAAGATGAACTTTTCATCATGAATAGTTGCTTATCTTCCTTGAAGCTCTTATCATCACAAACCACTTAAGCAACTAAGCATTATAAAGAAATGAAGTTTTGTTATGGAATTAATCCAACACAAATCTAAAACCTAACACCTTGAACTAGTTATCCTTGACATATCTGAACAAACATCAACATAGGTATAAGTAGGGGGATTAGCATGAGAAATAATAAACTCAGGATGGGCAATATAGTAATCTACATTAAAGGCGGCAGGTTAATATGAATGAGTGTATGTGTGAAGTGACCCCAGAGAATAGACTCAAGCCTAGCATTATTTTCTCTATCACCGGCCTCAATGGCACGTATGGGGACTTCAAAATACTGATAACGAGGAGTAAAATCTGTATCTGAGAGATTGGTGAGAGCAATGAAACACAGACCGTTGATAAAGAAGAGGTAGAACGAAGAAAGAGCTCGAGATTTGGAGAAGAAGAAAATATTAGGGTCTTTTACAAAAGAAAATGTTGAGTTGTGAGAGGGAAATGGAAAAGTTTTGAAATATATATAAGAGTGGGCGACGTCATCAGAACATGCAAATGTCACCAGGCATAACATGCAAAAGTGGGAGTAGGTGCATAAACCTCGAAAATCACACGCCGTTCGAAATTCAAAAATTTACTAATTATTGCAACATTCGAAATGGATGTGGTTAGAGATAACGCTTAGTTATTAAGCATTTGATATGCATTGATGAGCTATGAGACAAAAAGATGAAAAAATTAAACACACTTCGCCGAGTAGGTTCCTTTTGGAACGAGATACTCAGCCTTGTATGTTTAAGGGGATATTTTTGTTGGTGTAATTTAGATTATATGACATGTCAGCAATAGACAAGAGTCGGGGGTGCCACGTCACTAAAGGTCAACTGAACTGAACTAACCCAAGTTTCCCAACGAAGGCCCATCGAACCCCCTCAACCAACCCAGTCAGGACCGTTAAGATGATTGAAGCAAAGCCTATGATCCGGTAAAATCGCTGGTCGGGGGAAGGAAATTCGACGGGTATGGCAGATGGTCGGCTGATTGACACGTGGATAACATTCAGATTTAATAAAGTTACGATTATAATACACAAAAGAAGAATCCAATTTAAACAAGACATCTCGAATTACATTCTGATAAGGAAACAAACTTTCTTATAGGTATCAAGGTGCAAAGTGGGCAAGAGATCTAGTAAAATTAAACTACAAGCATCATAAAATAAGAAGGAGAATAATACGATTTCGATAAGTTAGAATTCGGTTCCATTATGGGAACATGATTTACTTGTACACCAAGACTTATGGTTCCATGTATGTATAAGTAGACCCTAATAACACCCATAGAAGGGTTAACGAAAATTTTTCTTACAAGAGTACGAGAGATATTGATGGTTGTAATCGACTTCTACATAGTGATTTTTTCTCACCGTTACCGACAACCGTGGACGTTTCCCCACATTGGGGTTATACCATGTAAAATATTGTCTCTGCTCTTGCCATCTATCTTTCTTTCATAGCTTACTACTTCTTCTTATTTACATTTATTTGTGTAACGTGTGGTAAACTTTAATTTATCCAAAAATCACTGTCAACTGCTGTATTTGTTAAAATCCAAAGATGAAGCTTATTCTATATTTACTATATTTCATACTACAGTTTCCAAACAATTTGACAGCTCTGTCAAATGTATTCAAACAGATTGAAGGGGGGGATTTTGCTCGCTCCTCTCCTTCCTCAATAAACTAGGCATTCAGCATCATATTTCTTTCCCACATATTGCTGCTCAAAACAGGCGTATTGAACGTAAAAATCGACATGTCGTCGCGGTTGGATTAACCCTATTGGCTCAAACCCACATGTCTATTCCATTTTGGTCATATGATTTTCACATAATAGTCTATTTGATAATTAGATTACCAACCCTGGTTCTATCCAACCGATCTCTATTTCTCACTCTCTATCATAAACCACCAAATTATGGTTATCTCCATGTTTTTTGATTTTCTTGCTTCCCATTCTTACGTCCCTATAATGATCACAAACTTCACTTTCGTTCCAAGGAATGTACCTTCATCGGGTATAGCTCCCAACACAAAGGTTACATGTGCCTAGATAAATCAAGTGGTCGAATTTTTATGTCTCGTCATGTCATCTTCAACCCCTCCTACCACAACTACTATACCTCCCATTTCCATTCCTCTATCTTTGTGCCCTCCTCTCTTTCATCCTCCATCTTAGTCTATCTCTTCATTTTCCTATACATATGTCTCTTCTTCCCTCATTTCCTCACATTCTCTTTCCATTTCTATCACGTCTCCCTAGCCCTCTTCTCTTCTTACTCCACCTTCTTTACCATTGGATGTTGACACACACGGCCTTTATGATACTAGTACATATCTTATTGTTAATGACCATCCAATGATCACTCGTTTAAAAGTAGGTGTGTTCAAATTGACGTTATTTCTAAGTGTGTATGCAGATGCACCTGTTGAACCAATAACTTATGCTCAAGCTGCTCCTTCTCCGGAATAGCAGCAAACCATGCTAAGTGAATTTCAAACTCTTCAAAGGAACAATACTTGGCAGCTTGTTCCATCTCCCTTTAGTGCCATGATAATATAATGCAATTGGGTCTTTCGGCTTAAGCTCCATCCCAATGGCACTATTGATAAACATAAAGCTCGCCTGGTAGTAAAGGGCTATCATCAAACGACCGGTTTGGATTATTTTGAAATATTCAATCCGGTTATAAAACCGATAATAGTTCGTGTGGTTTTGAGTGTTGTTGTCTCTTGTCAATGGACCATTAGACAACTCGATGTTCAAAACGCTTTTCTCCAAGGTGATCTCACTGAAGAAGTCTTCATGACCCAACCACAAGGATTTGTTGATAGTGAACACCCTACTCATGTTTGTAAATTGTCTAAGGCCTTATATGGTTTAAAGCAGTTACCAAAAATGTGGTTTCACAAACTTAGCTCGGTCTTAATTACTATGTTATGCATTGCTTCAAAAGTTGATACGTCTATGTTCATTACTCATCGAGGAAACTATATGAATGTGCTTCTCATCTATGTCGACGACATCATTGTTACTAGTATGAACCCTCACCTAATCCAAGAATTAATCTTCAACATCAATTTGCTATTAAGGATCTAGGTGATCTCAATTAATTTCTTGGTCTTGAGTCATTTCGCACCACCTCTGGCCTTCACTTATGCCAGACCAAATACATCTCTGTTCTCTTCAAGAAAGTATCTCTTATTGATTCCATGGCAACAACAACTCCTACAGCTTTTGCTTCCACTCTCTCTGCTCACTATGGTCACTTACTTGCTGATGGAATCGAGTTCCGTAGTGTTGTATGACCAGTACTACACAGTCACTCAGCCCGATATTGCCTGTGCGGTCAACAAACATTGCCATTTTATACACACTCTAACTGATACACACTGGACAGCCATGAAAAGACTTCTCCGATGCTTGAAAGGTACATCCCATTATGATCTTTTGCTGCAACCATCTTCAGATTTCAACTTAATAGGCTATACAGATGTTGATTGGGCTTTTTTCCCCAATGATTGTCAAAGCATCTAGGCGTATTGTATCGTCCTCTATGCTAACCTTGTCTTCTAGTCTTTGGATAAGTAGAAAGTCGTCCCCCGCTCGAGTACAAAGGCATAATACCGTGCTCTGGCCAATGGTACTTCAAAGCTTATGTGGATTGAATCTTTAATGCGAGATCTGTTTGTTCATTCTACACAGCCTTCTCTAGTCCTTTATGATAATCTGAGTGCCACTTATCTGACACCCAACCCGATTATTCATGCTCGAATAAAACACATTGAAATCTACTTCCATTTCGTATAAGAATGGGTTGCCAATAAATCTCTTTCAGTTAAATTCATTCCTTCAGATGATTAGCTTGCCGACTGCTTAAGAAAACCACTGCCTTATCAATGTTTTGTTTCACTTCAGATCAAGCTCACCATTCTCACCCGCCCGGTGACCTTGAGGGGGGATGATAAACCATGTATATAATTAGGATTAGTTCTTTTGTCCTCTCTGTATTTTATGCTCTCCATCATTTTATAGACACGTGTATATTTCTATTATAATTTTATAGTATATATGTAACTTATGCACCGTAAAACAATAACATAACAGAATACATTACTCTATCATTTCTTCTTGTACCTTCTTATCCTTATTTTACAAGAGAGAAGGGTTTGTGTAATTGTTAGGTTCTTGTTTTTTATTTGAGTTTGTGTGATTAACTGATGAAAAAGAAAGGGATGATAATGAAAGAAGTTGAAGGTGAATGATGACGATGATATGAAAGTTGAAGAGAGGGAGATTTACAGTTATATTATTATTGTAAATCATTAAAGCTGGATTTATAACTTAACTTCCATCACAATGATGAGATGAAAGCTGAATTTTTTTTCAATTTTTTTAATTTTTACCATTATATTTTTTTTTCGAATTTAATATTTTGTTAAATTAGTTTCTATTTGCACTTTTACATATTATCGTCTGAGGATAACAGTCAACACAAGGTTTTAACGGAAAAACTAATGGTAAGAGGGAAAATGACGAATAATTTTATTTGTAGAGGGGGAATAAAATTAGAAGGGGCATCATTCTCTCTTGTGTGTTTTTTTTTAAATTTATTTGATTGAAAGACGGAGCAAATTTTAATGATGTCAAAGTCATTTGAAGTTTCTTTTTTAAACCAATTACACCAAAATCTTATGAGATTTGCTCTTTTACATACGAAAACAACTTTACCGTTAATTAACACCTACATCCCATGCCGTTAGGGTTTGACCGTTAACTACGAGAGTTGACTGTTAGAAAATGATAAAAGACAGAAATACCCCTGATTCACCAAAAATCTAAAATAACTAATTACATAAAATTCCCCTAATGTTTGCTCTTTGACATACATAAACAACTTTATTGATAATTAACACCCACCTCCTCTACCGTTAGTCAAAGTTGGTAAAACTAAACCGTACACCGATTTTGACTATCAAAACTAAGGATAGTTTAGTCATTTGAAGAATTATATATATATATATATAATTGAATAAATATTTTAAAATGAAGATTTTTTAAGGTATTTTAAAATGAAGATTAAGTGAAAAAAAAAAATTTGTTTTGTTTTATCAAGATTTTTTTTTGGAAAGAAAATTAAGGTTAATTGAAAATTAAGAATTACAGAAAGGTTTTTTTTTCATTAAAAATTGGGACAGTCCAATCTAATTAAATGAAATTCAAATAAAAAAAATAAAAAGTCGTAATACCTTTGACAGTTCGACAGTTCCACCAACAACACGAATCACAATCCCTTCATAATTTGTCCAATCTCCTCTATGAGAGATTGAGCTAGATTGAGTCAGTTCACCAGTTTCACCAACAACACAAATCACAATTCATACCTAATATGATGCAATCTGTTTTTAATTTTTTTCTATTCAATAAAAAACTTAAAAATGTTAATTCTATTTATTTGGAAAGCATTTTTTTTCTTATTTATAAACAGTTTTTTAGCTTTTTTTCTTTATAATTTTTTTGAACAAACTGCATAATATTAGGAAGGGATTGTGATTTATGTTGTTGATGGAACTGGCAAACTGACTATTAGGTTTTAGATTATGTTGGCATTAATTTCATATCAAAATGATGTTTACTTGTAATGATTTAGTTGTTTAGGTTCATGATGATTCAAGCTTCAAAGAATAAATAACAACTAGTCAAAGCAAGTTCAAAGTCTTCAAAGAGAAAGGATGTTGTATGGTTCTATAAAGGTATATTAAGAACTTATCTTTCTCTTACAAGGCTTAGGCACATACACACAATTCATACATTTGTGTCCCTGTATAGTTGTGCACCATTAAAGGCACACACAATTCATACATTTATGTCCCTGCATAGATGTGCACCATCATAGGCACACACACACAAATAATACATATGTGTCCCTGCATCATTGTGCACCATTTATAACACGTTCAAGCACTTGAAGATGAATGCTCATGCATTGGTTTGAAAATAACATGTTTTGGAAAATGCATGATTGGAGACTCTCTCTATGTAGTTTGCATTCTAGTGTGAATTGTGTTTGTATGTGTATATGTTGGTATAACATGGATATTGAACTTGACTTTAGTCTTAAATCATTCTTGATTGAGTTCCAATCATTTCGGTTACACATACTCATGATTTCATGTCTAAGTCAAAATATACTACACTTTCAACTCAGGTTACGTACATTGACTTTATCATCGCAAATCAAGTCAAATTTTTTTTCTTGGTTGAGTACCTTATATGTCCCTGTCCATGAGAGAGTTACATTTCATAATCCACAATCAGATTAAAATCCAGAGTTCAGAGACCGGGGAACGGTTGAAGAATACAAAGGGAGGTCGAGGGCAAAGGAAAACAACACAAAGCTCTTCTTTCCCGAGATGGCGAGTGGCCATCTCGGGCCAAAAGGCTTGCTGCCCCGAGATGCCCACGTGCCATCTCGAGCAGCAAGCAAGCTTGGCTGCTTCTTGTCCCTCTTGTTCATTTTGACTCTATTCTTTTCCCTCTCCTTTATATATCCCTTCCCTCTCACATTTCATTCGAAGAAGAGATTTAAAATTTGAGTGCAGAATTTTCTCCCAATTTTTCTCACATTCCAAACACCATAACTTCTTCATTTGAACTCCGATCTGAGTGATTCAAAGTTGAGAATGTTTGTCTGTTCATCCTCCATCTTTTCTAGGAATTTTTGAGTTAGTATCATTGCTATTTTTGGAGTCTAACCTCATAAAAACAGTACTGCACCAAATCAACTAAAGTACTGATTTTCTCTCAAAGTTTTCTTTTAAAACTTGGTCAATTTCCTTGGGTTTTCTTCTTCTATATATATATATATAGATATGTCTTGTGATAGTTTTTATTTGAGTTTTGAACTCATTTAAAGCCAGATTGAGTTTCAATTGAAATCTCATATGTTGAGTTGGGTTTTGATTTTACCTATGTTTTCACATGTTTGGAATTGTATTGTGCTAGTTTGGGTTCTAGAACTATTTGATGATCTTTGATTGATTGATTTTATAAAAAATAGTTCATCACATGTATTAGGCTCTTTTTGGCCGAATTCTCCTATTAATAAATGTGTTTGTGTTCTTATTTGTTATTCATGTGCTTTGTTGAATCTATGAATTAAAAATATGCTCTAGAACTCTTGCTTTAATCCAAATGACTTTGTCACATGATTTTAGCATGTTTTTGGCATATGAGATTTAAACTTGATTATGTATTAATTGAACATATCTTGTGACTCAAGTTTTAGATCTATGCATGTATCTAGGTTGTAATTAATGTTGAACATATCTTACATGATCTAGATGAATTAAACATGCATGAATAACTAGACAATAATTTGTTATGTGCATTCATGCTTATGTCTAGTATTTTCCGTAGGATGTGTTGATCATGACATTCTATGTTGCGTTATTGTTTGCGTTTTGCATTCATGATCACCTAGATGCCTTGTGAGAAGGAAGTCTTGACAATAGGTGTAAGACCTATATTTTTGAGTATGGAAGTCTTGGCAAGAGGTGGGAGACCTCAAAATGTCAAGCAAGGAAGTCTTGCCTAGGGTTGTGAGGACCCGGAAGGGTGAGCAAGGAAATCTTGCCTAGGGTCGTGAGGATCCGGAGGGGTGAGCAAGAAAGTCTTGCCTAGGGTCGTGAGGATCCGGAAGGGTGAGCGAGGAAGCCTTGACAAGAGGTGTGAAGCCTTGGAATGTTGAGCAAGAGGGCGACATATTCATGAGTAGGATATGAGGGTTTTTTCTAGGTGAAGGGGTCACTTGAGAGATTGTACTTTTCTTATCTATTAGTGGTTTTTGTTTGCCGGTGGTTGCTAACCCGTGGATGTTTCCTCTTCGGAGGTTTACCACGTAATATCTTGTGTCAACTTTTCTCTATCCCTATCTCTCTTATATTGGCATTTGTTATTTGAATACTATGGATAGAACTTTATATGTGCGTTGACTTCCTTACTATAATATCAATTGTGTATATGTTATGGTTGTTTGTTTGTATCACACTTTATATGTTTTATATATTGATTAAGTATCTTTAATTGATATATATGTTGTGATACAAGCAATCTAGAGGGACAAACTTTTGTTTGTTTATAAGGGAGTCGAAAAGTGTGTCTAACCTATTCACCTCCCTCTAGGTTAGCTATGAGCATTTAACCGTGTTTGTATTTTTAATTGGTATCAAAGCAGGACACTAGATTGTACTTAGTGAGCATTCAGGTGATACATTCACGGTATTTGCAAAGCTTTTGAAATCATGGGTTTACAAGATGATGTAATGGCGGTAGGAGCCTCAAATACTAGGCCACCATTACTTTGAGGCACTAACTGTTGAGGTTTATGCCCTAAAGATGTAATTTGTAAATGGATTTATGAAATAAATAAAAGGAAATATTCAATTCATTCTTGTTATGTTGTTTATTTCATAACTTGTGCATATATTTAATATCCAAGATTGCCGGATATAATCTCGAGCTGTGTATATGAGTGTCATATACGGATGGATACAGTAAAGAGACATGCAATCTAAAGAGTCCATAGATAGCAAATAAAGATGGGTACTTTATTTGTGCTTAATCTATAGTTGTGGTCCATTCCGTAATGTATGATGATTCTATCCTGAATCATTCTTATGAGACATGGGAATGGAGGCACCTTGAATGATGTGATCATATAGGACTGGGCCATGATCTATATGAATCTCTCACTAAGATCCGTTTACCGATAAGATTTATATATATCAACTAATGATGGCTATATGTGGGTCATCTTAATCCTAAATGTCTTATCGACTTCTTCAGGTTAGATCGTGGTCTTTGATATACAATGGGTGAGGTAGGATGCAGTTCCCGATCAATATGCTCCGTATGTTGGGATTGTGGTTTGGCTTGTGGCTGGAAAGGTTTGTACACAATAGTGGAATCCACTCCTTCTTTTGAGAAGTAGACAGTAGTTCCTTTAATGATTTGGGGTTTGGACAATATGAGCGCTCTCCTAATTCCTTGAGGAAATAAGATTTATTGTCTATTAGAGATTCAGTGGTACTTAAATGATATATGTAATTAGAGGGGTATAACGGATATTATGACCCAGCTCTAATTAAGAACTATTGTGGAGGATCACACCATGTGTAATAGCTTTATCGATGGACACCGAGTTGTATCGGTCTGTGTAAAAGCGTCTGCAGTTGAGAGAGTGCAGCTTCAGGTTTTTAGTGGAATAACACCGAAGTTAATAATAAAGGAATATTAATTAAAGAGTTTAGTTAATGATTCCGAGGATTATTGTAGCTCAAAATATTGTGGGTCCATTAGGTTCCCTTGCTAGCCCGATCGACTAAGGTAACAAGGGTCACGGTTAATTAATTGGATTGTCCAATTAATTGTGTTACAAAAGTGACACGTATATATATATATATATATATATATATATATATTCAGGAATTAATTGAATGAGATTATTTAATAATTAGATTATTTAATTATATTGATAATTATGAATTATTAATTAACTATTAATTGGAGGGTGTTAGTTGATATATGGATTTAGGTGAAGATAAAATAATAGGATTTTTTTTACTAAATCATTTATCTAAGTATTTGAATTTAAGTTTAAATTTAAAAATACTTATTATCACTTTTAATATATTAGATATGTTAATTAGAACACAAGAGATTGCATTGGATGCAAAGTAGTGTGTGCACATGTATAAGTGTTTGTATAAGATACAAACAAGGATATGTATATATATATATATATATATATATATATATATAAGAGAACACAAAAAAAAAACGTGCAAAAAAAAATAGAATTAGCATGAAATGCAATTTTTTTTGGTGCATGAAACAAGACGAAAAAAGAAGAAGTGCAGGGGTGGTTTTGTTTTTTGTTTTTTGTTTTTGTTTTGATCAGGTGCTTGCTCTGTTATCATAATAAAAGTGCGTGAAAAATAAAATTATATATATTAGATATATATATTATGATTTGAAGAAGGAACCACTTAAGTCAATTTAAGTTTTGCATGAGATGAATTTATGTGTGCATCATATCAATTAACCAAATTGAGAAGAAAGAGTTTCTTCAAGTATTTTATCTACATCCTCCATTCAAGTTCCTGAGACCGTGACGCGCCCACATGCAGTTACCAGTCCTGGGAGATAGCGATGAAGAATGAGTGGTTAAGATAGTAGCATATCGTAAAGTTAAGGAGTCTCCAAATATTGGTAAGAATGGTTTAGACAGGAGTATATCGTAAAATGAAGGAGCCTCCAAACGTTGGTAAGATTTTCTTCTTTTGATTATATCGATTTCAATTTCCTGTGTTTACATATTGTATGTATTAGTTTCAAAAATTAATTACGGTCCCAAGTTCATTGGTCCCAAATACAGATTATGATATGTATTAAAAATTTTAAAACCTAGTTCCGCTGCGTGACCGGTGAACGGGGTTCCAACACTAACTATAGGTATTGGAAGTTGAGGATAAAGGCCTACATCCGCTCTAATGATGATGGGGCGTGGATGGTAGTGGAAGAAGGTTATCGTCTTCTTACCAAGGTTCAAGAGGATGGAACCAATATACTCAAGCCAATGAGTGAATGGACAACGAATGAGTTTGAGGTTGCTAAATGGCACCACCATGCTTTGAAAGCCATATTCGGAGGAGTTGATGGGAATCAATTCTCCTACATTCAAAATCTTGAGTCCACAAAGGAGGATTGGGATACTTTCCAAGTTACTAATGAAGGAACCTTAACGGTGAAGAAATCAAGGCTTCAAATGTTGGCATCACAATTTGAAGGTTTAAGTATGGGTGAAGAAGAAAAGTTTGAAGACTAAAAGTTTGAAGACTTTCGATTCCGGCTTCTTAACATTGCTAACCAATGTCAAGCACTTGGAGTACCTATCTCTTGAAAGACCATTTAAATTGGAAAATTCTTAGGTCTCTTCCCAAGAGATTTAAATTAAAGGTGACGGCCATTGAGGAAAGCAAGGATGTGGATAGCATGAACATCGATGAGTTGCTTGGGTTTCTCCAAACTTATGAGATGTGCTTGAAGCCAAAGATTAAGAGTAAGGGAATCGCTCTCAATGCTATTGAGGAGGAGAGTGATGATGAAAATGAAGATATGGATCTTTTGGTTAGAACGTTCAAGAAGTTTCTAAAGAAGAATGCCAAGCCTAGAGGCAAGTCTTCTAAGGAAAATGGAGTTAAGAAACCATCATCTCTAAGGATTGAGATGAATAGTCAAGTCATGAACAAGAAAGGTGTTCAATGCTACAATTGTCATGGTTTCGGTCACTTTGCTAGTGAGTGCACCAAGAAGCCATCTAAGAAAGACAAGTAAGGAAAAGTGTTTATAGTGATGATGATTCTAGTGATGATGAGAGCTCTAGTAGTGAGTCTTCAAGTGATGAAGAGTTGGTGAGCAACTTTGTAGCTCTAACGGCTTCTCATTCTCCACTAGATGTTGATGGTACAATATCTTTGAACAAGAACTTTGATGCAAATCATCATGGAAGCTCTAGTTCCATTCCTATTAATCTTGAGTTGTTGGCCTAATGCTATGCTCTAGGAGAGGTAGTTGAGAAGGATGATTTGATCTGGAAACAACTAGATGAGTTTGTGATTGTTACTCGTAGACTTCTTGGCAAGAAAGGTGATATTATGAAGAAGTTTAGAGAACCAGAAAAGATAAACCTTAAGATGGATAATGTGATATCTTCCTTGAGGAAGAGAGAATAAGAATTAATGGAAGAGATAAACACGGCTAAGGAGGCCATCAAGGACTTAGTAAATGATTCGGTGAGTGTGTCTAGTGTTAGGAATCTTGTTAACTCTCATAGTGGTGAAGACGACTTGGTAGTTAAAGAGGAGACCTTTTGAAACACCACTTTCTACTCTTTGGGTGAAGTCGTGATTGACAAGAAACAACACAAGAAGAGAAGATCAAAAGCTATGAAGAAGTTGGCAAACAAGGTATCTTTGCAAACTCCTAGTGAAGCTAGTTCAACTCCAAAAGGTACAATCTCATCTTTTATTCCAATTTCTCATTATTTCAACACAATATGTCAGATTAAGCCTAGGTGTTATAAATTTATTGAAAAATGCAAATTAGGAAATGAATCTAGAGATAAGGAGATTAAACTTCAACTTGAACGTGCTAAGGCTTTGAAAGTTGAAAAACTTTATAATATTGCTAAGCATGAAAAAAAGTTATGGAGTAGAAAGAAAGTTAATATTGTTCAACTTGACAAAACTTGTGTTGAAAATATTAATGAAGAGTGTATTAATGATATTCTTGTTAATCAAGTCATTGAAGGACTTTACTCTAGATTTAACATTGTTGTCAAGGATGATATTGGAAATGTTTGTGTAGGTACACCCAAGAACAAGTGCTTCAAGGTTGGGTGTTCTTATCACTAATGTAAAAATCACATGTGAGGTAGCTTTGAGGTAATATATCAATTGTGTTGAGAATTCTTGCTTGCTAGCTTTGAATACTCCATGTATTGATATGAACTTGGTTATTTCACATCATGTTTGTTATGATGGTCAAAATTTATTGGTTAACTTTTGAGAAGTTCTTTTGATATATGTGTTGGTTAAGTTGAGGTATTATGTTTTTTATACTCTTGTTGTGAAACATCATCAACTTGGTGTCATGAGGACATTCAAGGCAAGAGTGCTCATATAAAGGGCATAAGTATGATATTTGGTGAATATAATGCGCAAAAGGTATCTCTAGACTCTAATAAATGTTCTCTTAGATATTCATCTTTTGACTCAATTTTTGATATACATAACATAGCATGTCATATTAGAGAATTTTGTATAGCATACATATGATTCTCATTTACATTTGCTAATTTAGGATCTAATAGTGATATTGTTCAAATTGATCTTAACTTTGATGATTGTTTGTTTATAGTATATTGAGTGACATTATTTTTGAAAATATGAACTTCATATTCTTTGAAAGCTACTCATTAGAGAAGATTGATCTTGAATAAGTCTCTACTTATTGCTTTTAAGATCATGTGCTTATGAGCCATAAAAAAATTGCACTTTGCTAGTAGGTTGAGTTTACTAATATGTAAACTTTGGATACACCTTTAAGTTTTTATGCTTAAATACATTTAAAATGACCTATGGTTAGTATCCATTTTGCTTCGGAAAATAAATAAAACTCAACGAGCACCTTCATGGAAAGGGCTACACACATTGGTTGTGAAAGCTACCCAATGTTGGAAAGAGCTACACCATTGTGATGAGTGAAAGCCGCCATGAAGTGAATTTGTTTTTTATGTTTAAAAAAAATCAAGGAAGTGTTGAAATGGAATCATGAAAAGAAAATTCTTTGATTCAAAACCTAAAAAGAAAAAGGAACAAGGCTTAAAAAGAGATATAGTTGAAAAATCAAATGAGTTCGGGTTGAAAAACAGAAATTGGATGATGAGCCACATGCACACACACGCTCATATGTTGAAATCTATTTTCTTAAAAGCAAAAATTCCGGATGATAATCACTTTGACTTTTTATGGAAAAAGCTTAAGATGAATAGATGTTGGAAATTGTTGGCATGTTGATTATCAAACTACTTCTTGATATATATATATTTGAAGCATATCTCTCTCACACACACTTTGTTTATGAGTACGTTGATATTTTATCAATTGTTGAAGAATTATGAGAGAACTTGAAAATCTTTGTGTTTCTCTCTTAGCATATGAAGCTTATTTTGTTGAGATTTCTTCAAATTGCTTGAATGTGTGATTGTGTGAATATCTTTGTGAACTTTATGCTATCATTGATTTTAGTTATGACATTTATCAATGGGGAGCATTGTATGCTAGACATTGTTCTCTTTCATGATATGTTCACATGCTTCATTTTGTTATATGTTGGCATATTTTGACTTAATGACACTTACTCACTATCTTTGTCTTGCATGATGATTCATTCTTAAGTCATATGTATTTGTTTTTATATCTTTGTGACTAACGTGCTTGTTTTATTTTCTCTCACTTTTGTTGTATGTATATAGTATCTTATAACACAAGAAAAATGGGTAGAACTAAGATTACCATAAGTGAAAATCAATTAAATCACGTTGTGAAAGCCAAGTCTACCTCAAAAGGATCCAAAGCTTCAAGAACAAAAGATTTAGGGATCTTTGGAACAAAGAAGATATTTCAAGAGAGAGACATTGACTTTGGTAAGTGTAAAGATTCTTATGTTCTTAAGTGCTTAAAGGATAGAAAATGGGAATCTTGGGTGAACATGTTAGGAGTTATAAATGATACTCTTGTTAGAGAGTTTTATCATGAATATAAGGAAAGTGCCACCTTATTAGATGTTTTGATGGAAGTAAGGGGTATTGTGTTTAGAGTTAACCCGGAGAACATTAACAAGTTTCTTGGGTTATCTAATGATATAGATTCTAATTTTCTAGATGTGGATATTATTGAGAATCTAAATATCATGGGTATAACTCTTTGTGACAATGCTTCATTTGAGTGGAAAAATAGGACATACATTAGTCAACATGAGTTAACTAAGGCTAGTGCATTTTGGCATCTATTCATTTGCTCTAACATTATAGGATCTTCGAATTCAACCTAGTTGAATAAAGACAAGATCAAAATAATGTATGTCTTGGTAACTAATCAACAGATAAACCTTGGAAATCTTCTCATGTATTACATTGATAGTAGGGCTTTCTGTACTAGAGGTGATAAAAAGCTTGTATTACCGGGGTTTATTACTTCATTGTGTTTAGCTCGTGGGATTAAGAGTGGAGAAGATGATGTGTTAGTTCAACCCTTGGAAAAGTATTGTGATAAACATGTGTCATACATGTCCTATAAGAATAAGGGTAAGACTTGTGATACTTTTGGACTATTTAGTAGTTCTCAAGTCGATAGTCATTTGATTAGCACAAGTATTCTTCCTGATTGGGCTATACAATTGAAGGAGAAGGTTGATGAACTTAGTGCAAAAGTTGTTCAACATGATGCTAGGATTAAAGAGTTGGAGGAGTACATTGCTTCACGCTCAAGACCACCTCTCAAGCATTATGTTAGATCGGCTACTCATACAACTTTCTTTGGTGGAACAAGTGGCTAGTATTTGAGCTTTAAGATACATTTCTTAACCTTTTGGCGTCATTTCATGTCAAAAAGGGAGAGAAAGAATATATGCTAGTTGCTTAGTTTCTTTCTATTTGTTTTTATGAACTTTTGAACTTAATGGCACGTAATAATTAGTCTTAAGAATTGGTTAAGAATTTTTGTTATTTGGCATGTATTAAGGGGGAGATACATGTATTTTTGGACTTTAATTATATATTCTTATCCATATTTTATGTTGTCATTTGTTGTTTTTTTCTTGTATATGCATTGTGCTTTGAGATGACTTGTAGGTTGTTTCAAGAGAAGATCAAGATGAAGTTCAAGAGTTGATGAAGATTAGTTTTAGGAATCTTACTCATTGTAATGTGAGGGAGTGATTTTGTGACCTATCTTCATTTTTATATTTGTAGTAAATGTATAGGTGTTTTGACATGGAATTTGCCAAAGGGGAGATTGTTAGGTTTTAGATTATGTTGGCATTAATTCCATATCAAAATGATGTTTACTTGTAATGATTTAGTTATTTAGGTTCATGATGATTCAAGCTTCAAAGAAGAAATAACAACTAGTCAAAGCAAGTTCAAAGTCTTCAAAGAGAAAGGATGCTATATGGTTCAACAAAGGTATATTAAGACCTTATCTTTCTTTTATAAGGCTTAGGCACACACACAATTGATATATTTTGGTCCCTACATAGTTGTGCACCATTAAAGGCACACACACAAAATTCATACATTTGTGACCCTGCATAGTTGTGCACCATTAAAGGCACACAAACAATTTATACATTTGTGTCCCTATATAGTTGTGCACCATCATAGGCACACACACACACACACAAATCATACATATGTGTCCCCCCATCGTTGTGCACCATTTATGATGAGAATTAAGAAGCATCACCAAATGAACCATTGTATATTCCAATTGGGGCAATTAAAAAGAGGCAAGAGGATCAAAGAAGCATTAAATGATGGGCTGATTCCGAGTTGCTAAAATCCAAATTCGGCCCACATGAAGACCAAATCCGGGCTGAACTTCGTAGACCTCTACAGAGAGCATATGAAGTTGGATCGTCTATCATAATATTTTTTCGAAACGCCCAAGACAAGATTTACAGATGCTATGAAGACCTCATCCTCTGAAGCAGATCACAACAAGTCCAAATTCGACCATCTTATTGCGTGAAGACTTGAGCTGAGCAGTCCGAATTTCAGCATATTTCCTACTTTTTGGGCGTCGTATGGTTGGAGGAGAATCCAATTTCAGTATATTTCCTACTTTAGAATATTCCCTATTTTATTTATTTTCCCCAAATAAAGAGTTGATTTGTTTCCCGAATTTAACTTTCCAAATAAGGAACAAATCAACTAGTTGCTAGTTTTTAGTCTTTAGTTAATTCCTAAATTTGTTTACATTTATTTTCCTGATTGTAAGGCATTAATTGGCAAGTATTTATTCCCTTTTTAGGACTTAGATATTTTATTACAAAATGGACCAATTGATGTAATTTTAAGACAATACTTGAATTGAAATAAAATTGAGAGAATTTTTCTCTTTGGTTCTTCATAGAACTATGAACTTATCAAGGTTTTACCTTGTGGCGTTCAAACCTTGACTTATCACGCACCTTCTTTCTTGTTCTTGAGTGTGGTGTCTACAACTTTCCTGATACCGTTGGTTCTTATCTCCATATAGATAACGGGTCGCGGTCCTTTTTATTGTCTTTGTTTAAAATCTGAAATTAAAAAACGATCCTTGCTACCATATATTGGTTCCGGGTCTCACTGTTCTTGGTGAGGTTCATATCAGTTGGTATCAAAGCTTAGCTTCTAAAATCAAGCTTAATCGACCTTTTTTTCTTTTTCATCTATTTTTTTTATGTTTGATCTAAAATACAAATCTGATCTGTTACAAAAAAAAAACGGTTTGATCAGCTTTATTACAAAAAAAAAATCCCTAAAAAAAAGTTCAATTTTTTTTAGGTCGTGTAGTTCAACTTATATCAACAATTTTTATTCTTTATCTTGATTTCGTGCGTTGATATTCAAAAAAAAAAAACTTTCAATAGAATCTCGTTTTTGTTATTCTTGTCCTATTTTATTATTATTTTTATTTTTATTTTTATTTTTTGTTTATTTTTTTTTTACATCTTATTTCTTGAACTTTTTGTGAGTGTCCGTCTAAGTCAAAAAAAAAACTGAAAGAGTTAAAAAAGGTAAGAGAGTGTGAGCTTATTAGAGTGTTAAAGCCAAGAGATTGAGTGAAACACGAGTGTGAGTGCCACCATCTTTGAGGGTAAACACGTGAGGGAGTTCTTTTTTAGGCTTAATTGTTTTCTTTGTTTTGCAGGATTAAAAATATGTCCCATGATAAGAGTAAAGATTTATCCGACGATGAACCAGAAACGGTAGATCTCAATTTTTATATAAAGCCATACAAAAAAACATGGAGCGGATGGAGATTAAGTTTGGTGAGGTGCATGATCGGATAGATAAAGTGGAGCCTAGTTCGTAAATGGAGCAGCTATTCAGGGCTCCTAAGGTGGAACGAAGAAAAAGAATCCCACCTAGGAATGACTATGAAGATGATTATGGGATTGACCTAGAGGAGGATGATCGCATGTCCTAATGTGGGTGCGGGCAGATTTCGACTTGGAATGGGAGGTAAAGGAGTTAGGTATGGGAATAGAGAAGATTGGTATGGGAATAGAGGAGATAGGTATATAGAGCTTTTGGTGGCAAGAAGAGCTCTTAGTGCTCAAGCCAAGGAAGATGATGAGGTACAACATGAAAATATTTTTCACACTCGCTGACATGTTAATGATAAGGTATGTAGCATGATTATTGATGGGGGGAGTTGTACTAATGTGGCAAGCACTAGTTTTGTGGAGAAAATGAATTTGACCACTTTGAAGCACACAAAACCTTATAAGCTACAATATGATAGTGGGGAAATCAAGGTGACTAAGTAGGTGCTGGTGTCGTTTTCAATTGGAAAATACAAAGATGAAGTCTTTTGTGACGTGGTACCAACGAATGCGAGTCATGTCCTTTTATGGAGACCAAGGCAATTTGATCGGCATGTGACGCATGATAGGTATACTAATAGATACTCCTTTGTACTCAATAAAAAGTCAAGCAGTCTTGTACCTTTGACCCAAAAACAAGTGCACGAAGATCAAGTGAGGCTAAGAAAAGAGAGAGATGTCAAAAAGAGAGTGAGAGTGAGAATTCAAAAGAAAGAGAGAGAAAAGAAAAAGAGTCTGAAATAGCAAAAAAAGAAACAAAAGGTGAAAAAGAAAAAGTGGCTGATGAGAAAAAAAGAGAGAGAAAACAAGTGAGTTTTTATGCAAGAGAGAGTGAGATCAAAAAGGCTTTGTTTTCAAATCAGCCAATGATTGTACTATTGTACAAAGATGCACGTTTTAGTACTAATGGAATTAACCATTCCTTGCCTAGTGTTGTTGTTTCTCATTTGCAAGGCTTTGATGAAGTGTTGCAGGCTATCAATAACATGATGGTGAAGATTCGATGACGAATCCTTTTGAAGAGGGGGAATGATTAGAATTAAGAAGAATCACCAAAGGAACCATTGTATATTCCAATTGGGCCAATTAAAAGGAGGCAAGAAGATCAAAGAAACATTAAATGATGAGCTGATTCCGAGTTGCTAAAATCCAAATTCGGCCCACATGAAGACCAAATCAGGGCTGAACTTCGTAGACATATATAGAGAGCATATGAAGTCGGATCGACTATTATATTTTTTTTTCAGAAAGCCCAAGACATGCTCTACAGATGATATGAAGATCCCGTCCTCCGAAACAGATCACAACAAGTCCAAATTCGGCTATCTATCTTATTGCGCAAAGACTTGGGCCGAGCAGTCCGAATATCAACATATTTCCTACTTTTTGAGCGACGTATGGTTGGAGGAGAATCCAATTTCAGTATATTTTCTACTTTAGCATATTCCCTATTTTATTTTTTTTCCTAAATAAAAAGTTGTTTTGTTTCCTGAATTCAACTTTCCAAATAAGGAACAAATCAATTAGTTGCTAGTTTTTAGTCTTTAGTTATTTCCCCTGATTGTAAGGCATTAATTGCCAAATATTTATTCCCTTTTTAGGACTTAGATATTTTATTATAAAATGAACCAATTGATGTAATTTTAAGACAAGACTTGAATTGAAACAAAATTGAGAGAATTTTTATCTTTGGTTCTTCATAGAACTATGAACTTATCAAGGTTCTACCTTGTGGCGTTCAAACCTTGACTTATCACTCACCTTCTTTCTTGTTCTTGAGTGTGGCGTCTACAAATTTCTTGATACTTTTGGTTCTTATCTCCTTATAGATAACGGGTCGCAGTCCTTTTTATTTTCTTTGTTTAAAATCTGAAATTAAAAAACGATCCTTATTACCACATACTGGTTCTGTGGAGATAAGAACCAACGGTATGAAGATGAATGCTCATGCATTGGTATGAAAATAACATGTTCTGGAAAATAACATGATATATCAATTTATAACACGTTCACACACTTGAAGATGAATGCTCATGCATTGGTATGATAATAACATGTTTTGGAAAATGCATGATTGGAGACTATCTCTATGTAGTTTGCATTCTAGTGTGGTTTGTGTTTGTATGTGTATATGCTTGTATAACATGGATATTGAACTTTATTTTAGTCTTAAATCATTCTTCATTGAGTTCCGGTCATTTCTGTTACTCATACTCTTGATTTCTAGTTCTAAGTCAAAAGATACTACACTTTCAACTCATGTTACATACATTGTCTTCGTCATCGTATATCGAGTCGAATTCTTACTTTATGGGTTGATTATCTTATATGTCCTTGTCCATGAGAGAGTTTTGATTCATAATCCATAATAGGATTTGAATTCCGAGTTCAGAAGCCGGAGAACGGTCGAAGAACTCGAAGGAAGGGTCGAGGGAAAAGGAATACAGCACAAAGCTCTTCTTTCTAGAGATGGCGCGTGGCCATCTTGGGCCAGAAGGCTTGCTACCTTGAGATTCCCACGCACCATCTTAGGCAGCAAGCAAGCTTGGCTGCTTCTTGGCCCTTTTGGTCATTTTGACTCTATTATTTTCCCTCTCCTTTATATATCCCTTCCTTCTCACATTTCATTCTTATAAGAGATTTAAAATTTGAGTGCTGAATTTTCTCCTAAATTTTCTCACCTTCCAAACACCATAACGTCTTCATTTGAACTCTGATATGAGTGATTCGAAATTGAGAGTGTTTGTCTATTCATCCTCCATATTTTCTCTGAAGGTTTGAGTTAGTTTCATTGCTGTTTTTGGAGTCTAACCTCACAAAAACAGTACTGTACCAAATCAACTTAAGTACTGATTTTCTCTCAAAGTTTTATGTTAAAACTTGGTCAATTGTCTTGGGTTTTATTCTTCAATATATATATACATATGTGTGTGTGTGTGTGTGTCTTGTGATAGTGTTGATTTGAGTTTTGAACTCATTTCAAGCTAGATTGAGATTCAATTGAAATCTCACATGTTGAGTTAGGTTTTGATTTTGCCTATGTTTTCACATGTTTGGGATTGTATTGTGCTAGCTTTGCTTCTAGGACTATTTGATGATCTTTGGCTAATTGATTTTATAAAAAAAATAGTTTTTCACATGTATTAGGCTCTCTTTGGCCGAATTCTCCTAATAATAAATGTGTTTGTGTTCTTATGAGCTATTCATGTGCTTTGTTGAATCTATAAATAAAAAAAATGCTCTAGAACTCTTGCTTTAATCTAAATGACTTTATCACATGATTTTAGCATGTTTTTAGTATATGAGATTTAAACTTGATTATGTATTAATTGAACATATCTTGTGACTCAAGTTTTAAATCTATGCATTTATCTAGGTTGTAATTAATGTTGAACATATCTTACATGATCTAGATGAATTAAACATGAATAATTAACTAGACAACAATTTGTTATGTGCATTCATGTTTATGTCTAGTATTTTCCATATGATGTGTTGATTATAACATTCTATGTTGCGTGATTGTTTGCGTTTTGCATTCATGATCACCTAGATGCCTTGTGAGAATAAAGTCTTGACAATATGTGTAAGACCTATGTTGTTGAGCATGGAAGTCTTGGAAAGAGGTGGGAGACCTCGGAATGTCAAGCAAGGAAGTCTTGCCTAGGGTCGTGAGGATCCAGAAGGGTGAGCAAGGAAATCTTGCCTAGGGTCGTGAGGATCCGGAGGGGCGAGCAAGAAAGTCTTGCCTAGGGTCGTGAGGATCCGGAAGGGTGAGCGAGGAAATCTTGACAAGAGGTGTGAGGCCTTGGAATGTTGAGCAAGAGGGCGACATATTCATGAGTAGGATAAGAGGGTAGTTTCTAGGTGAAGGGGTCACTTCATAGATTGTACTTTTCTTATCTATTAGTGGATTTTGTTTGACGGTGTTTGCTAGTCCGTGGGTGTTTCCTCCTCAGAAGTTTATCACGTTATATATTTTGTCAACTTTTCTCTATCCCTTTCTCTCTTATATGTCATTTGTTTTTTGAATACTATGGATAGAACTTTATATGTAAGTTGACTTCCTTACTATAATATCAATTGTGCATATGTTATGGTTGTTTGTTTGTATCACACTTTATATGTCTTATATATTGATTAAGTATCTTTAATTTATATATATATTGTGATACAAGTAATCTAGAGGAAGGAACTTTTGTGTTTTTCTAAGGGAGTCGAAAAAGGTGTCTAACTTATTCTCCCCACCCCCCCCCCCCCCCCCCCCCCCCCCCCCCCTTCTAGGTTAGCCTTGAGCATTTAACCGTGTTTGTATTTTCGATGACTCCATTTTGGGAAGAAATCTAGTCAATCGCTTATGGAGGAGATCGAACAAATTAGGATGGGATTGTGATTTGTGTTGTTGATGGAACCGACGAACTGTTAAAGGCGTTAAGACTTTTTTAAATTTTTTTTATTTGAATTTTTTAAAATAAGATTGAACTATTTGTTTTTTTAATCTTAATTTTTAATTAATCTTATATTTCTTTCCAAAAAAAAATCTTTTTGCTCACTTAATCTTTATTTTAAAATACCTTAAAAAAATCTCCATTTAAAAATATTTATTCAACTTTTTAAAAATATATATATTTAAATAGCATTAAATGACTAAACTATCCTTTGTTTTGGTAGTCATAATTGGTCTATAATTTAATTTGACCAACTTCTACTAACAACAAGGGAGGTGAGTATCATTTATCAATAAAGTTGTTTACGAGTGTAAAAGAGCAAGCCTCACAGGAGTTTGGTGTAATTAATTATTTTAGTTTTTTGGTGAATCAAGGGTATTTCTATATTTTATCATTTTTTTAACGGTCAATTCTCACACTTAACGGTCAAACCCCTAACAATAGGAGATATAAGTGTCAATTAATGATAAAGTTATTTTCGCGTGTAAAATAGCAAATCTCAGGTGAGTTTGGTGTAATTTGTTCTTTTTATTGTTTTTTAAGTGAACCTTTATTATGAGAACAAGACAAAACATCAATCTGAAAAATCATCGTTAAATACCTCTCCACACACGAAGGGTAGTCAAAAAAGGTCTTCACCAATATGCAAAGCTAGTTTCAAAAGAGTGTGAGTGACAGAATTCGCTTTCTTAGGAACAAACCCCATTGTAGCACCCTTAGAATCTTGAAGACGAGCCAGAATGCCCCCAATAACAAGGCCAATATCTACCGAAAAGGAGCTCCCTATCTTAACCATCTGGACGACACCCAAAGCATCTGTTTCTACAACTAAAGGAAACACACCCGTCTTAAGAACAAAATTAATACCACGCAGCACCGCAACTGCCTCTGCCACCAAAGGAGAATAACACGCATGGATACGTTGGGCACACAAAGCCAAAATCGAGCTGTAGTGATCACGGACAACGAGCCCAATCCCCACCAACTTATTATTCATATCCAGAGCAGCATCACAGTTTACCTTAAAGATGCCCACACTTGGATCCTGCCAAACTACACCAGTAGAATTATCTAAGCCTCTGTTACCACCATCCACAGTAATTGCTATTCGAAAATTGTTTAAAAACTCCACAGCCCAAGTATAGACATTTACCAAAACTAAAGAACCCTCCCAACAGTGTACCTAGGAATTTTAATCAAGTAGAACACTTGAATAAAATAATAATTATTAAAAAAAATACAAAAAACATAAGGTAATAGTAGAATGAGTTTTTTTAAAACTAAAATGTTTTTTTATATATATATAAAGAAAAATTGAAGATATAACAAAGTTTAGATAAAATAAAACAAAAAGAACATTTATTTAAAATGAACTAAATAACATTAGAAAAAAATAAGAAACCGAATATTAAAAAAAACAATGTTCTAGTAGGCGCTAGGCGCTAGTTGTACGGTGGACAAGTGCCTAGGCGCCATCTAGCCATCTAGGCGGCAAGAGAATCACAACCTGATTAAATCTAACAAAGTGAATAAATATCCACATAAAATCATTAGAATTGTCAAAAAAATGATAATTTTACAGATCTAACAAACAAAATGAAACAAAACAAAACAAAACACCGGATTGGTGGTTTCAATTGGAATGTGGTTTCAATTATTAGTCCAGCTGAAACTGTTTATGGTGGTTTCAATTAGAGTATATGTTTGAGAAATGAGAATATTATGTTTACTAACCAAAACACTGAAAACAGTGTCGTTTTAAGAAAAAAAAAACGCATAAGCCGATTAATCGGCTTGCCTAGGCGGATTAGGCATCCGACTGCCTACAAAGGCCGATTAAAGGAAAATCGAGGCGACCGGACCCGCCTAATGTCTAGGCGCCTTTCTAGGCCGAATACTAGAACACTAAAAAAAATAACAGGAAAAACAAGAAAAACAATTAAAAAAATACAATATTTATTCCTAAAATAGTGAATTACATTCAAATTTTATAATAAGTTTTTTTTTTGTATTTATAATGAATTCACTTTAAATTTATATAAAAAATAATTAATTAATAAAATTTACTAAACATGTTTTATTTTTTTATTTTTTTAGGTTTATTGATCGAATGTGTTACGTATATCACACTAAACTATTAGAAATAATAAAAGTTAAAACTAGCCATAAAAAGACATAATAAATAAATATTAAAATTTTATGATAAAATTGAATTAATGAAAAAAGATATTTAACTTTCTTAAAAAATACAGTTTCCCCCTAACCATCAATAGAGAAAAAGGAAACATTACCCACCGTGCTATAATTGGTATGTTGTGATAAATGTTATAATAAATTTTATCAATTTAAAAAAAAAAAATTAAGGTAGGACATGGGTCTTGCCTGGCATTAAGGTGGGTCCACCACTGAACGCTCCCCATGAACCTTATTATTTGGAAGAAACCAGATTCGCCACATGATAATACAGAGGAGAGCCACTTCGTCACTTTGTAAACGATGAAAGCAAGATTGCAAAAAATCACGGAAACTAAACTTATCATCGCATCGCAAACCCTTCATAAAACCACAACCATTACGAGACACCTTCAAATTCGAAAAACCCCACAAAGCATGTACAATAGTCTCCGACAACTATTTATAACTAGGGCATAGACTATCCACTAGAACCCTCAGATGGAATATCAATTTGCTAGAAAGCTTTCCACCAAGAGTCAGAATTTTGTACGTAAGTACACGGTAAGGGATTTTGGGCCGTGCCTACCTTATATCCATTTTTCACTGAATAATCGCCATCCATATTATAATGCTAACACAAAGCATCATCCCATTGAGTACAAAGTACTGAGATGTATAGGATCGTAGAAGCATCTTTCTGCATGAAAACCTGCTGAAAAAGAGGACCATTCCAGCTTCCAAACTCAGTTTTCAATCGACTAGCAAGCACTAAATCATCTATCTTTCTTGTGAAAATATCTTGAATAAGGTAGGTTTGGGTATCCATTTCTCATAAATTTTAATTGAAGTTCCGGCCCCTACCCGCCATACAGTCCATTCTTCAATCAACTCACGATCTCAGATATGGCTCCTCCAAACCATAGAACCGTAATCCGAGTCCCAAACAGTCATAAAAGTATCTTTGGGAAAATAACAGCCTTTTATAACTTTAGGTGTCAAAGAATGTGGGTGTTTAATCAAGCGCCAGCATTGTTTCGCCAGTAAGACATGATTATAGATGTTAAGATCCCAAAAACCCATCACACCTTTCTACTTTGGGAGGTCCCGATTCTCCAGTTCTGCCAGTTCGGAACCGGTTTCCCTTTTTACTTATTACTATTAAAAAAGATATAAATACATTTTATTAGGTCACCCAAAATAAAAAAAAAAGATTAAAATGAAACTAAAAAAATGTAAAATTGGTTTTGCACTTAATTTTTGTCGCAGTTAAGTTACCTATGTATCCTGCTGGGGTTTAAGGGAATCATAGGCCATGTAGTTCTCTTACCTTTTATTGCAGGTTTGGTGATGACATGGACACGATGTGTGAGGTTGCATCGTAAGTCCGTAACTTGTCGTTGTCATGATCATCTTTTCAACTTTCAGCAGGTTGGTCATCTTTGAAGAAATCGTAGGGTGCATGTGCAACCTGATCGAGTTCTTGTTGTCTGTTTTGTGCCTTGGACCAATCATCAACACAAGCTTGTATCTGAATTGATTACAGACTCAAAAGCGAACGTCTTGCGTCCGGAATATTTCCACTGACACTAAACTCTTGTTCCAAAGCCTCGTAAAAACTGGTGTTGAAAGAATTTTTTTGACTGTAATAGCCAAGATTGGAAAGTACATTTCATGTTCATTCCACCGGTGTAGGATATCAAATTTTTTAACAGCACTATCTTCCACAAACTCAAAAAAGATACCTATATAGGATTCAAGCTCGACATACGAGTTCAAGCTTGAAGAGGAAGAACCTCGTAAGTTTTTGGTTATTTTAGTTAACAAATTATACTCTAAATTCATAAATCCAGAGGATGATGTGGAATGAGATACATTTTGAGTTTGTGGAACATCTATGTTCAGTGACAAACCATGAACTTTAAGATATTCACATATAAATCATACAGTAATGCCTTAACTCTAAAAGAAGTTATAGCAACATCAAAATCTATTTCTAAACATTGATGTTAAACCGTTAGATATTCAGACAATTTTCTAATCTACAACGTGGATCAAAACACAGTGCAATCAAATAAATATTTGGAATCTCCTTATAATAGTATAACCATTTTGATTTCATAACATTAACGAACTCTAGTAATTCTAGAGGTGGACACAAAGTTCGGAACCGAACTGAACTCCCCACCGAACCGAAACCAAAAAAAGGGGTTATGTTCAGTTCATTGATTAAATTCGGTTTAAATTTATTCAAAAATGTAAAAACAGAAAAAGATTTCAGTTCAATTCGGTTTTGGTTTTCAAAAATCGGTTTGAACCAAATAAACCAACTATATATATATATATATATATATATATATATATGTGTGTGTGTGTGTGTGTGTGTGTGTGTGTTAAAAAAAACCTAACACTATGTTTGGTTTGATGGAATAGGAGAGAAAGGAAAGGAAATGATTTGGATGAATTTCTAATATCTTGTTTGGATTGTTAAATGAGAGAGAAAGGAAAGGAAATGGAAGGAAAATTCTTCTTGTCTCACCCAATTTGGTTTCCATCCAAATTTGGGAGGAATATGAGGGAAAGGAATTTAGAATTAATGATGTTTCCAATATCCCAAAACTAACCCTATTAATATTGGGTAGTCATATTGTTAAAAGAATGATATTTTCGTAAATAGAATAAAATTAATTCAGTTATTTCTCCCCACAAAATAAGATTGATTTCCTTTTATTTCTTTTATTTCTTTTATATTTATTATCATCCAAACAACAATCATTAAAAACACTTTTTTTTCCTTTCCTTTCCTTTCTTTTCCTCATTTGTTTTTCCTTTCCTTTCTCTCATATTCTACCAATCCAAACATAGTGTAAGTTCCTATATTTTTCTCTCTTAGAGTCTCAGACCATTTCTCTAAATATCCCTGGTTTCTCTAAATCTTTCAGCAGCACCGTCTCCCTTCTCCGTGGCTTAAATCAAAGGTTTGTCTTCTATGTCTTTCATCTTATTATTTTTTATGGGATTTAAACATTTTTTCCTATGATTTTATATTTGTTTTGTGGCCTTTATCTCTTTTAGTTTTATTACTAATTACCTATCGATGGTACGTCAATCTTCATCTTTTTAATCAAAGATGAAGATCCATATCGATTTATTATTCTATTATTTTCCTATTTTTCTTCATTATTTTCATAAGATCTGGAGATTTTTCGATATGATTCATGTTTTTTTTTTGTTTGGTTATGACAATGTAGATGGTGGATCTAGATACTCTAGGGGCGGCAGTGCCTCAGAGCGTAACTGGAGGAGTTAGATCGTAGGGTTTGTTATGGTGGTGGTGTAGGGTGGTGATAGTGATGACGTCGATGGTTTTTGGTTGGATGGTGGTGGTTTTTGGTTATAGATGTTTAGCATCTATGCTACCTGATTGTTACTGCTGCAATTTGGGCTCTCTTGTTTGATCAATTGTCTTTTTGATTGCTGGGTTTGTTCGTCATGTGTCACCAAAAAAAATAATTGGATATTGAAATAAAGTTATTGATCTTCTTTTTAGAAAAAAAAATTAGTTATTTTGAAAATAATTGTACATATGTTTGACTCAACTAACATTGTGTTCTGGTTTCCTGGGTTTCTTTCACTTTGTTTCCTTATACATGTAAATCATTTAATTGCTTATTTAGATATTTCCCCAATAAACTGTTTAACAATTCATAACTTGTTGATTTGCTGTAGTTTCTGAAAAATGAATAATTGAACCTTGAAGTCGAACAATTTTTTGGGAAGTTGAACCTTGAAAAACGTAATCTGATTTTGGACCGTATTATATTACAATTATCATTGTGTATATTAATCATCAAATACAGGTTTTCCTCTCTTGAATGTTGTTATGAATGAATATTGTTAATTTGTTATATACTGAAGTGGCATTAATATACCATATATACAAAATCAGCAATTCAAAAAACCCCTATAAATAAGTATTTAACACAAAAACAATTAAAATACCCATTAAGCTCATTTGGCCCATTTGACCCAAAACCGAAATGAACTGAACCAATTAAAACAAGTTTAGTTCGGTTCGCATATCTCAATCAGTTTAAACTGGTTTTGTTTTTTCAAAGCTGAATATTTTATGTTCAGTTCGGTTATACACAAAATTGATCCGAACTGAATTTTGTCCACCCCTTAGTAATTCTGTAACGGATGCACAATGAGAAAATACACCAGCAATATTAACATTCTCAACAATAAATAAATTAGTTATAGGATGATAAACATCAGATAAATTGTTAGTAGCATTATTTAAAACTTTTAACAACTCACAAATATTTGAACAAACATCCCAATGTGCGACATAAAGATTAATGTGTCTAACATGATATTGAATAAAACTAACAAATAAATCCCTATAAGCGTAACTTTAAGTAAGCAATTTATATGTAGAACTCCAATGTGTTGGAACATCACGAGGAAATCTAATGGGAAACCTATCATTTTGTTTATAAACTTTTGCCCATGCTTTTATTGTAGAATGATGTTTCCAAAAAAAATACAGACATTTTTTTTAGATTATGCTCAATATCAAGATTGTGATAATTTATTTGACAATATTTTCATATTAATAAAGTTATTTCTAGTTTAACAAATCTTATAGCATTTATAGTTTGATTATTATAATTGTTAAAAGTAAATAATCATAAGGTCAACAGACTATGAGAAAAGAAGAATTGTTTGTACATCTGGATATGTATGAGGTAGATATAATTCTTTAGTTAGTCTTAAACAATATTCACAACTTAAGATAAATGTTGGGCGCCTTTACCTTGTTAAATTGTAGATTCTTTTGCTAGCATTTGAGTGGGATCAAATGTGTTATGATGAGTCTAAAATCATCAAAGTGTGGTGTCTCTGGGCAAAAGAATCTAGTGCATTAGGTGCAGTGAATATGATCACAATGAAATACTTTATCTAGAACCGTCAATGGATAAAAGATTTCACTTGAAGACAATCGGAAAGTCTATCTCAATCCTGAGATAAATGATGGACTTATAGTTACAAGTGTTATCATTTGAGCTATCAATGAGTGCGATTATCTAGCATAGTCTATATTCGGTAGTTGGTGGTATTTATTTGTTAATCGATGGCTTCATTTATTAAATGTAACTTCATAATTGAAACTTGAGAGTTTAGAGAGAATTGAGAATCGAGAGAAAAATGAGAATTAGAGAGAATTAGGAGAAAATTGGAGTTAGAAAAAATTAATTGGGGAGGTGTATTTATAGAAATGAAAAAGAAATCAGCCGTTATAAGCCCAACGACATGCTGATGTCAGCAGACCTTTGGGCCTCCAACGACTTAAAAAAATCATTTTTTTTAAATAATCAGGGACTGGAACCGTTGGTTTCAAAATCGGAATCGAACCGGTGGTTCCAATCTGGTTCTTTATTTTTGGGAACCAGAACCTACCTATTTCGGTTCACGGTCCGGTTTCGATTTTGAAACCGAAAAATATGTTCCTATTCCTATTCCAGTTTCAGTTCTGGAGAGGACGGTTACAGAGAGGGCAGTTCCGGTTCCGTTCCATGGTTGGAACCGTACCAGCATCATGTCTAGAGGAACATTAAACTCATTCAACCTACATTGAATTTGTTCATGAAGGGTTATATGTTGACTCGTTCATTGAATAGGTTTAACGTTGAGAGGAATGTTAAACTCGTTCAACTTGCTTTAAACTTGTTTTTGAAGGTATGCGCATACTTGTTCACTGAACGAGTTTAACATTTAGAGAAAAACTTGTTCATAAAGTTTATATTAACTTGCTCATTGAACGAATTTGATGTTTAAATGAACGGTAAACTCGTTTATGAAGGCTTACATTGAGTTGTTTACTGAACGTGTTAAACGTTTAGAGGAATTTTAAACTCGTTCAACCTATATTAAACTTGTTCATACATGTTTACATTGACTTGTTCAACCTACGTTGAATTCGTTTATGAAATCTTACGTTGACTTGTTCACTGAAAAAGTTTAACATTTAAATATAAACATTAAACTCATTCGACTTTAGTTAAACTTGTTCATTAAGAATTTGCTAACTTGTTCACTGAACGAGTTTAACGTTCAATGGAACGTTAAACTCATTTAACCTATGTTAAACATGTTCATAATATAATATAATATTTATAAAAAATTTAAGTTTCATATGCTTTGATTGAATTTATTATTATTTTTTTGAAAAATATAATTTTTTATTAATTAAAATTAATATAATATATTAATATATATATATATGATATAATAAATATAAAATAAAAATCAAAGATATTGTGCTACCGGTTGAAAACCGGCTGCTGTACAAACTGTTACCAACTTTGGCAGCCAACTGGGTGGCCAAGTTGGTTTGTATGATACAAGTGGTTTGTATCCTAGCCATCTCCCAATGTCAAATAACAAATTTCAAAATAATAATAATAAGCTGGGTAGGAATTAGGATAGTGTTATAATTGGCTTCCCTACCAAGTCTCTATTGTTGACTTCATATGTAATTGGAGTGGCTGGTGCAAGTTGGCTTGATGCAGGGCATGATGCACATAGGATCAGATATTTTACCTATAAATGTATACATTGTTCTCTTCTTTTGTAAGATAGATACAGAATATCAATACAAAATCTCTCTCTTATATGTCTCATGTCTTTCGTCTCTCTCATTTTTCTCATCTTTGTTTTATTTAGTTTATTATTTCAATTATTTACAACACGTTATCAACACGAGCATAGATTAGACATAGAAAGTAGTGATTTTATTCCGGTAAAGGTTCTCGACAGTTATACTTTGTTTTGGATCGAGTTCAGAAATTTCAAAGTGCTCGAATTTTATTTTGAAGGATACCGTTGTGTTCCTCTCGAAAATACGATTTCGACACCACTGACCGCGTCTCAAACGGAGCTCTAACGAACTCTCTAGCTTCGATCAAAGTTTGGTCAAAACTGAAAAAAAAATCAGATTTTTCTATAGATTTTCAAGGAGAAGACGACACTGTAGCACCATGTAAGCGATGCGTTAGTGCCACGTAAGCACCCAGTCATGTCACGTAAGCGACACTTCAATGCCACTTAAGCGACACATCAGTGCCCAGTCGTGCCACGTCAGCAATAAGCCACCTTGTCAGTTCGAAATCATTTTTTGTTATGTTTTTTTGAATTTATTTTTGATGTGTTATTTTTGTTTAATTTAAAAATTACAATACAAAAATTATATTAGTTAATTATGTAATCAATTTTTGATAGTTTTCAGTTAACCTACCAGACGCGTTTTTTCCATTTTCATTTTCAAAATACAACTTTCAGTATTGCTACCAGACGCATTTTTGGAATTCGAAACTGAAACCAAAAACACTGTTTTTATTTTTATTTTTATTTTTATTTTTATTTTTTATTTTCAAAAAACAGCAACTGGAAAACGCTTACAGGACGGACTCTTATATCTCAACATTCAGGATATTTATGTATATAGTTCCATATAACAAGATGGCTTATGCCATCAATGGAACTTTTATATTATAGTTATGTATTTATTTTTATGCACATATTAGGTGAACTCATATCCCTTAAATCATTTATTTTTATGCAATATATGAGACTGACTTATGCTATGTCTCGAGACTGGCTTTGGCTTAGACTTTGGCTTAGACTGTGTCTTAGAACTGGCTTATGTTGTGTCTCCAAATAAATTGTTTAAATATTCAGCGTTTATTTTTACACAATATATGAGGCTAGCTTAAGTCATGTTTCGGGACTGGCTTAGGCTGTGTCTTAGAGCTGGCTTATGCTGTGTCTCCAAATAAATTGGTTAATTATTATGATCTTTAAATACTCGTATTATTTATACATAATATATGAGATTGCCTAGACCAACTAACCAGAACCTAAAGTTTCTGCATTTATGATACTTAAGTTGGTAGAGTTTTGAAAACCGATGAGAACCTAGAGTTCTGGATCCAGTGTTATATACATGAATTTTGTACATCATTATTTGGAACATGGGGTTTTCAAACCCGTTCAGAATTTGAAGTTATCTCATATATATGAAGTGGTATGTTTACATGTCATTCATTTGAACAAAAGGATCTACACATCTAAGCGGTATGATGAGAGTATCAAAAAAGAGATTTAAGATTCTAACGAATAATAAAATTGGAAAAAATCTATTATCTATTTCATACATATCCAACAGGCTGCTGTGAGTATCACAAAAAAAAAAGAGATTTAAGGTTCTAACGTATCATTTACTTGAGAAAAATGATCTACACATCTAGCAGGATGCTGTGGGTATCATAAAAGGATTTAAAATCCTAATATCACTTACAGTGAGATTGTAAAGGATATTTTATCCATTTTATACTTGCTCCTGAAGGAGAAATATTAAAAGAGTAAATTTGGATAGGTTTATATTCATGAGAAATCAAAACATACCCCAAGAGTGGATGTTTGTAAATGAAAAGAGAAAAGGGTTTATAGAAAAAACCTATAAAAAATAAAAAAGGAGGAGATTATTATCATTTCAGATGAGATATAAAATGACATTACACATAATGTCCATAAAATTCCCAGAAAGGAAATATATGTCTTGTTGAGGGTGCAACGACTTATACAGTTCTGCAGAGTCAGATATATTTTATGAATTTGTTAGATTATTATCATTTCAAATGAGATATAAAATCACATTACACATAATGTCCATAAAATTCCTAGAAGGGAAATATATGTCTTGCCGAGAGTGCAACAACTTATACAGTTATACAGTGTCAGATATATTTTATGAATTTGACTTTGCTCTGATCAAATGTTTATACTGTATCAGGTCCAATGGATATGATAAAAGCACTCGAAGAGCCAAAATCTTATTACCATATGGTATTAAATTGTATATCAATGATACTTTATATCATATATTCAAATGAAATATAAAGGATTGTAGACAAATTATATATGCAAATTTTGAAACTCATAATATCAATGATTGTAGACAAAGGCATGATTGGCCTAAATGAAAATAAGAAATCGAGAAAAATTGACTTCATAAGCCAAACATAAAGTATTTATACCGATAGTACTCCAGACACCTGGAGATGTCAAACTAATTGGATACTAATGAGTCTTTATACGGAAACGTAATGAGAAAATTATAGAAAAAATCACGAGGCGGAAACGAAAAAAGGGTTTGGTATATTTTACAATTTTTCCTTTAAAAGAAAGAACCTTAACCCTTGATTAATTAATATATAATAAAAGTATCGTACCCTTTTCTCATGATGATTGAAATTGCGTCGAATTGAATCCGCATGGTTTTCTAATCCAATCACGAACGTGAATCAACTAGGACTGTGGGCTCCCTTTCTTTGGATTGTAAACCTGAGGATGGAAACAAACAAAATCTTTTTCTTTTGTTAGTCACAATATTCCTCCTAGAGAAAACCCAAGAATATTTGGTCACTTGTGAATTATCAATCTATTTGATTGAAACTCGCGTGAACCTGATTCAATTTTTATACACAAAACTCTTTGGAAGTAAATGATACTAGTGCATTATCAAAAACAAAAACATTCCTTTTTTTCTCTATGTTTGGCCGAATTCTACATACACCTATCTTAGAGTTGGACGAATTTATCTAGAGTAAGAACCGAATTTTCTTCACTCAAAATTCTAATGTTCCAAACCTCTCTTGGCTGAAATCTCTCTTGGGTTTATTATGGCTTGGTTGAATTCTACATAGCCATATATATGTGTGTGTGTGTGTGTCCAAATCCTCTCCTAAGGAGGATTTACTTGGTGGGCAAGAATTCTCTCTCTAGGTGGATTTACTTGGTGACTAATAATCCTCACTTAAAGAAGAATTCTTTCTACACCAAGACTTCTATTCCAACTCAATAGTGCATTTATCCAATAACCAATTATTGAATATAAATTAAATTGTGACTACATCAAACACTTCCTAATTTGTGTGTGTGTGTGTGTGTCCAAATCCTCTCCTAAGAAGGATTTACTTGGTGGGCAAGAATTCTCTCTCTATGTGGATTTACTTGGTGACCAATAATCCTCACTTAAAGAAGAATTCTTTTCCACACCAAGACTTTTGTTTCAACTCAATAGTGTATTTATCCAATAACCAATTATTGAATATAAATTAAATTGTGACTACATCAAAAACTTCCTAATTTGACCAATAGTCAATTAGAGTTTTGACAGATATCAAATGCTTCCTAATTTGACTAGATAAATAAATTCCTTTCATTTATCTACTTATCAAATAAAGTATTTGATACTTATCATACTACCAACAATAGTATGACACTAGAAGACCTTTTTCTACTAGGAAAAAAATTTCGATTTTTAATTAAAAAGTGAATTAATTTTCATTTACTTAAATAATAAAATAAAAACAATATATTAGGCTAATGTCCATAGCCTTGCCGCCCAAGCTATTATTTATGGGCCATATATTGTTTTTCTATTTTATTAAATCCATTGGACTTTAATAAAAAATCTACATGTGAATTAGACCCATTCTTACTAAAAAAGAAACAAGTCCACATGCCTTAAATTAATACATTAATATAATTTAAACAACCCATTAAATTAAAATGTGCAAATTATATTCTTAATGTATTAATTGAATGTTAATCGCACCCCATTAGGCCCGCCCAAGGATTCCCACATCCTTGGCTGCCCAATCCAAGTATTTTGAAAAGTTTTCGTGTGTCTTGATCATACATGACCGCACCTCTTCAAAGCTTTTCGATTCCGAAATCCAAAACAATTCTAGGTGGACCAAGAAATTGGTCTGGTAGAATATAACAAGTGATTTATGCAAGTTCGTGTGAAATGGGGATCTTGGCGGGCTTTTTAAATTTAAGCTCCAACAGACACAACCTAATCACAATCAAAAAATGATTCACTGAGGTTCGATCTATTAATTTTAGTTCATTCCACTGAAGAACTAAAATTGAACTCTTAAATAAAAATAGAATAAGTTAATGTTCCTCATTTGTACCCTAGACAATCTTAATGGAGATAGTGTATCCTCGTGAAGAACACCAGTAATCGCCAAGAGTTCTAAGACCGCCTATAACACTCCTAGCTACCATATTTACTCATATGACCACATTTTGAGCTTGAATATTTTGACTTGTCCTGAAGCCATATTTCAATAGACATTATTGAAAACTTAACGTTAAGATTTAATATCCAATACCTCAAAACATCCATATGTGATATTCTACTCAAATTTAAAAAAAAGGACCCACGATGTCCATATCTATAAATGAAGTCCTTTATCGATTAAAAAATGAATACCACCAAACTATCAAGGATATACTATGCTATATAATCGTACTCATTGATAGCTCAAATGACAACACTTGCAACTATAAGTCCATCATTTATCTCAGGATTGAGATAGACTTTCCGATTGTCTTCAAGTGAAAACTTTTATCCATTGACGGTTCAAGATAAAGTATTTCACTGTGATCCTATTCAATGCACCTAGTGCACTAGATTCTTTTGCCCAAAGACACCCCATTTTGATGATTTTAGACCCATATTAACACATTTGATCCCACTCAAATGCTAGCAAAAGAATCTACAACTTGAACAAGGTAAAGGTGCCCAACCTTTATCTTAAGTTGTGAATATTGTTCAAGACTAACTAAAGAATTGTGTTTACCTTATGCATATCCAAATGTACGAACAAATCTTCTTTTCTCATAGTCTTTTGACCATATGATTATTTACTTTTGACAATTATAATAATTAAACTATAAATGCTATAATATTTGTTAAACTAGAAATCACTTTATTAATATGAAACGATTGTCAAATATATTATTACACTCTTGCTATTGAGTATAATCCGAACAAAAAATGAGATTGTGAGATATGGGGCACAACTCGTAGTATAAGGTTTCTTAAAGAAATTTTGTATTCACTACTGATGAATACGATTACGTTCCAAATTTTTAATAAATTTGGACACCTTTAAAAGATTTGAAATACATCTTCTAGGCGTAGTAATTATTTATATATATGATTCACTCAATGCCGATATTTATAATCTTGGAACGATTTAAAATGCTAGAAGCATGTAAATCGAGATCTCGTAATCTGTATTTGATGAACATACAAAACTCCTTATATAGATTAAAAAATATGAACAGATTTATTATAACCGTCTCTATTAATATCCAATAAGATAAGGATATAATAAATCATATTATATGCTCATGTGTCTTTATAAAGAAATGAGAAAGAAAATATTATCTCATCTGAAGACCGAGCATAGATCAAAAGGAATGTTTATCTATCAATCATAATATATTGAAAAGATTCCACATGGATATTACTCCATAAAGCAAGTATTTGCTTATACTCCCCCAATTATTTATGATGTTATTTCATGAAATAAACATCTATATGCGTCAGCTTAGCAATCAAAAAGATTGCTTCAAAATAAATTTTATTAGAGGGAGAGTCCCATTAGGGGGAGCATGGAGAGGAAAAGCAAAGGCATAAACAATTGGCCGACAAATTTTTACAAGGTCGGTAAAACTTTTTGTTTTCTTTTAATAATGCAATCTCTAATAATGCAATCTTTATACTGTTCTTGATAATTCTGATCTTTATACTGTTCTTGGTAATGCTGATAATGATGGTTGACGATGCTATACTTTCTATTGCTTGGCTTTTTCTACCAACACTTTTGTCGCCTTCAGGCGTCCAGATTATGGATAGCCTCCTCGTCTAATTCATATTCTTCATCTTCTAGAAGAGGGTCTTCTAGCCTTAGTATCTCCTGCTCTTGAACTTCTCTCAGATAATCATCTGTTTCTAGGCTTAAGAAAACCAAGGAATAGGATACTTGAACCAGACATACTGATCTCTGATGGAAATCGACATGTGAGGAGTTTGTCTGATCAACTTTGGTCTGATCAGATTAATGCTGAGGTAGTACTTCTGAGCTCTGTATCTCTGCAGATACTCAGAACACATATCATGGCAGTCAGCAGGAAGACTTTCTTCTCTTATAGTCATCCCTGGGGAGATTAGCGGTACCACCACAATGTAGTGATAGGTTGGTAGATAACTTGTCATCCTGTAGGGTTGACTGATAATCCACTCACATAGTATGGAATCAATGTCAAGGCAAAAGCCGTCCTTTCCTCCAAACATTCTGATAGACTTTTGGAGTTTTTTAGGGAGAAAGGAGATCTTTATGATGCTAAATGCACTTATAGCATCAATAATTCCATAACTAAATAATTCTTCAATACCAACTTGTCCAAGATCAGGAACTTCAAAGTTCATCGGGAAATCATCCAAATGAATCTGGGCAGTCATGAACTTGAAGGGATATTCATAATTTATATTTCCTTGATGAAAAAGTGTAGTCATACCCTTACGTAATCCTACTGCTTGAGAAAAAAACTTTCGGATTTTTGAAAATCGCTTCAGATTATCATCTCGGGCATGGCCAAAGATGCTCTGTTTTATATCATTAGGTAGAGTCTCTACCGCTTTATAAAGATTTTTTGTTTGGCCCTTCATTAGGGCAATATTAATAATATCTAAAGGCCTTTCCATTTTTTCTGTCTCATCCATTTTTTCTTTGCCCTTTTCTTTTCTTTTTTGTTTTTCCTCATTTGTTTCCACATTCTGAAACTGCTCTACTAGCTGTTCAGCTCTAGCCAATTCTTGCTTTAGTACTGTATTCTTTTCTTGAAGATCTACCAAGAGATCATTCATAACTTTTTTGCAGTTCCCTAATTCTTCAGAAATTTCATTTTTTGCTTCATTGATATTTCTAAAATGATTCATAAAACTTTTTACTTGATCTCGGCTATAAGTACAGCCATTAAATTCTAAAACCGGCTCGAAACCATCTTGATTTTGAAAAAACATTTTTAAAGCTTTATGGGCTTCTTCATAAGAGAAATAACCTTTGAAAATGGGATTAGGAAAAGCTTCAATACTTCCAGTAGTCTCCTGCCATGTAGAAAAGATTCATGTCCTTCTTCCACTAAAAACAACATAAAAACTTATTACTTTCTGAAAAATGCTGACTTAAAATATTTAAGGACTGAAGAAAACCTTTGTTATCATTTCAGAAAAACCAAATATTATTTAACGTGCTTGCTGAACTTCAGTAATCTTGTCCTTCAGTTGTGCTAATGGCTGAAACGGAACACTTGGACAATAGTTAATAATATGAGATCCTATGTTAATCTTTTGACCACTATTGCTTTGAGAAATGGCTTTCGAACTTTTTTGACTATCTTTTGAACTTCCTGTCATACCTACAGATTAATCAACAATCTATTAGTCTTGACAGAATATCTGCTATAGTATTATGTTTTCCACTTATGTGTTCAAAATCTGCTTTATAGCCTCTTCCTGTTAATGTTTCTAGAAATCCTATCCATCTTTTGCTAACAAATGAATTTTTCTTTTCAAAATTCTTTTTCTGTACCTTTTTATAAAATTCTACTATATTGTTACAATCAGTTCTTATATATATAAATATATATATATAAATATATATATATATGAAACTGATTTAAAGAATTTATAATTCCTAATATTTCTAATTCTGTACTAGATCTTCTAGATTCAACTTCTGAAAATTTTCCACTAGCATACATAGCTATTTCTTCTGTATTCTTTAAGCTATTCTTTGTGGGCTTTTGAATTAATATGCCAGCACATCCCTTGCTACTAGCATCTATTTGCACTATCTTATAGTAGCTATCTATTGGTAAAGCTATTGGGCTTAAGTTTTGTACTTTCCTTTCTATTTTCTATACTAGCTTCACATCTTCACTATTAAAGTATTTCTGACCATTTTTACTAACTTTGTTATAAAGGGGCCTAACTAGGGTACTTAAATTATGTATAAATTTTCTAACATAATTTAACAATCCTAAAAACTTTTGTAGTTCTTTAGTCTCTTCTATTTTGTCGGGGAATTCTAAAATCTTTGTAACTATGTGAGGCTGTAGCTCTATTTTTCCTTTGTCTATAATTAATCCTAAGAATTCTATTTTATTCTTGAACAATTCTATTTTTGACTTTGATATGATTATATTATTCTTTTTAAAGGTTTCTAAAACTTGCCTAACATGGTTCATGTGTATGTACCTATTATTACTAAAGATAAGAATGTCATCTATATAAACAATGCAGAAATTTAAAAGCTTTTTAAAGATCTTATCCATTCTTTCTTGGAAAACTTGGGGAGCATTCTTTAATCCAAAGGGCATAACTAACCATTCAAAGTGCCCTTCTGAACAACTAAAAGTTGTCCAATTAACTGATTCTTCATCTTATTTTTATCTGCCAAAATCCACTCTTACAATCAAACTTTGAGAACCAACTAGCTTTTTGTATACAATTTATTAATTCATCTTTATTAGGGAGTTTATAACTATTTCTTAAGGTATTATCGTTTAGTCTTTTGTAATTCATTATCATTCTACTTTTTCCTCTTTTCTGCTCACTATGGCTAGATACTACAAATCCTGGGCTCTTATGCCTACTTGTGATTTTTCTTATTACCTTTATTCCTAACAGATCTTCTATATGCATTTTACACTGCTTCCTATCTTCTAGACTGTATGGTAAGTCTTGGGTGATTATTGTAATATCTGGATTTATTATTTCTATTTTATACATTTCTATGATTTCTTTATTTTGAGGATTATCACCTATTATTTTTAATTCTTCTAATTCTTTTATTTTTTTTCTTATTTCTATTGGCCAGTCCTTAAAATCTTCTTTTGCAACTACTTTCATACAAATTCCTTTATGATATTCTATCATCTCTTCACTGCTTAAGGCATCTATACTGGGCTCTTCATCTGAGGCTTCTAGTATTGAGTTTCATATTCTAATTTTAGAGGTTCTTCTATGTTAGTAACTTTCTTTATATAAGGGAGATTACTAGTCTTTAGTTTAGGCTGAACAAAAGTTGACTTTTTAAAGAAGTTAACACCATTGGGTGTAATCAGAATGCTTCCATTGTTTCCTAATATAAAGTTTAATCCTAAAACAAATTTATAGCTTGCTGGTTGATTTGTAATTAATGTTTGGGGTAAATTATGAGTTTCCCCATTAATCCTAATAGGTATATTTATTAAACATTCTGTTATCTGAATCGTACTTTCACTAAAAGTTCTTAACCCAATATAAGCTCCTAACTTAGTCCTATGTTGTTCAGGGGTTAAACTTTCATGGATGATGCATTTATTAGCACCAGTATCTATCATTGTTTAGTTTTTACTAGTATTGTCTTATAAAGAATTTCTACATCTATCAAAATTAACTCACTTCCAGCTCTATTTATTTCACTTTCTTGGCTACTAACTTTACATTTTTCACAATAATAATTCGCATTATCTTTATAACCTTTATTAAATTCATTATTACAATTACAACAACATTTTCCTAAGAATGATATAATTTCTATCATATTGACTTCGGATTCACTACTTGGCTCTTCTTCACTATAGCTTCCTTCTGATTCTAGATCACTAACTGATTCTTCTTCTGAACTATCTGTTATACATATACTTTCATCTTCAGATATTTCTTCTAGATTGTAAACTTCTTCTAGATTCTCCAAATCTTCTTCTATTTCTACTAAATTAGCCTTTTCTTTATTATCTGGGCAATTTGGCTTAATATGACCCATCTTTCCACATAAATAGCATTTACAATCTTTATGATTTTTTCTCTTGTATATCTTCTTCTTATACTTGAAGGCCTTTTTTACTACATTCTTTTTATTATTCTTATACTTAAAAAAAATTCTAGGCTCAGATTTTTCATGGTTAAGGTTTACTATAAGGTATACTATAAGGTTTATAAGGAGGGTTATATCTCTTTCGCCTTTCCTTATACCTTTTCCTATAACTCTTTGAACTACTTGTAATTCTCTTTCCACATCCTAGTGTTGGTACTTCATATAAATCCACACACTTTTTGCTAAATTGCATTTGAGCTTGCCTTTTAAGCTTTTCTTCATCACACATTTCTCTTATTCTTTTTCTAACAAATTCTACCATTGGTATAAATGACACTTGCCAAAATAATCCTTCTTTCGTTTTTTCTTTAAACCATTTGTCTACATCTTTATATAAGCTTTCACCTATTTTTCCTGGTAGCTTATTAACAAATTTCATCAACTGACTTTCATCATAAGGCATACCTATCTGACTCCAATATTTGTAAAATAAATCTACGTAAAGATCAAAATAATGTAAATCATATATCTTTAATTGTTCTAAACATCTTATTGTCTTTACTTGCTTATGAGTATATTCTAATTTTTCCATTGAGGTTCCTAATACATATTTTCTTATTCCATCTATAAAACTTAAAACTGTAATATTAACCTCAAATTCTTCTAATTCTAGGTTTCTTTCTTCATCTTATTTCATAAATTCTCGTCATCCTAAGTAAGTTTGCTTCTCATTATAACCTAGGGTACTTTCTAAATACACTAGCTTATATTTATAATCCACTATACTACTAAGTGCTTCCATTGAATGTCTAATTAAATTTCCTTCCCATTTATTGAATATGTGCATCCATTCGTCAGACCTATGTCCTTGTAGGCTCAAAATTAGTATATCCTTAGCTTCCGATGATTTTCTCCAACTTTCTAACTTTGTTTTTCCTATATATATCCTTTCTTTGTCTTTAAAATCTCTATATTCTTCTTTTGAATCATGTATTCCTCTTTTTTCTAGATAATCTTCTATCCTAGAGGTAGTTGGGAGACCTTCTACATCTGGTATTCTTGGTCCACTACCTTCTCCTACTTCCATTTTAGCTTTGTCTTCTCCTACATATACTTCATCTTCTATGTAGTAAGTGTTTATTGATTCTTCTAGTCTTAGTTGTTTATTGTTTATGCTTTCATCAAGGATTTTATCTATTTCTTTATCATCTAATTCTAAATTATTACAAATTTCTTCAAATACTTTTTCTAGTAAGTATTCAGCGGGCCTACCAAATATTAGTTCTATAATAACTTCCTTATTTTCTATTAGTGTTTTTTCTTTATTAATGGCTTGCTCCATTGCTAATCTTCAAACTCTTCTTCAGCTATTTCCCCATTACCTTGTTCCTTATAATCTTTAAATTTTTGGAATGCTTGATTATCCTTATCAATGTATATACTATTATCTTCAAGGATTTCTATGTTCTGAATTTCTAACTCATGTAATTTCCATTCTAATCCTTTTAACTCACTTTTATTTAATTTCTTAGGTATTTGCATTCTTACATAATCACTATGGAAATGTTCTACTATACTTTTATTTATGAATCTAAACTTCTTATGATATTTGTTGTAACACCTTCCTAATACAAATATTTTTATTCTAAGATTCTTGTACTCTGCATTCATGTCAAAACCTATAGTTTGTATACTTAACTTTATCTTATTACAAAATTCACAGATATCTATATATATATATGGGAGACATCCTACTACTGCTACCTTATTACTAAGATATACTTCAGTTGTTGCCAACTGAGCTTGTTCATGATTGCTAAATCTACCATCATATAAATATAAATGTGCTTTTGTATCTAATCCTGCTCTAGTATGGTTAAGTATTCCGATTATTACTACTCAGAAGTGTATTGAGGAGAATCCACTCTTTTTAATTGTTTTTGCACTTTGGGGACTTATTAATGTAACTTCTTCTCTACTCTTGACTACAGCTATTGTAAATTCATCTTTATAAACATATAAACTACTTTTTAGGCTATCTAATATTCCTTCTCTATAGAGGTTCTTTTTCTGGACCTGTTTGAATCCTACTTCTAGCATTTTTTTGACATCTTCTTCTTGAATTAGATATTCTATTTTTTCTATAATTTCTTTTCCTTTATTACTATAATTTAGTATGTTCCTAACTTTGATAGTTGTTGATTGCTTTATACTAGAAGTCCTAGCTAATTCCATTCTATTTATTTCTAGATCTTAGATTAACCTTTGGTCCTAATATATCCTTTAAATCTACTTTAGGTTCTGAGGGTTTACTAGATTCTACTTTAGATTCTACTACTTCTATCCTTTTTACTAACCATGCTATGTATTCTGAGCTTATACTTTTATGATATAACCTTTCTATTTTTTCTTCTAGTTTATCAATTCTTGTTAAAACTTCTAAGAGTAATTTTATTATAGCGTTATTTTGCCCTTGAATAATAGTATTACTATTTTGATTAAACTTTTCATCACTTATACCTATTGGGAGGTTATTTTTAGTTTCTACGGTTAGTTCATCTAGTATCTTGTTTAATATGTTACTCATTCAACCACTATCTTTGTTATGACTTTGAGTTGTTCTTTTAATTCTTTTTGAGTTTCTTTTATACTTTCTACTTCTTTGTGGAGTCTTTCAACTATCCTTTTAATTTATAATTCTACTGGTTTAGGGTCTTTTAACTCAATTATTCTATTTAATTCAGCTATCTCTATTGTGCTTGGAAATCTTTTAACTTGATTACTGAAATCTTTCAACAATTGTCTTATGTAATCTAGGTTTGACTGCAGTGTTTTAATTTTACTATTTTGGAAAAACTTGGCTAATTCCGTAATATTATTATTGGTTTTATCTATATTATCTTCTAAACTTCTTCCTAAATTTATTAGTAAATCTACCATAAAATGCTGTTGACCATTACTAGTGTGAGGAATGTGTTTATACTGATTTTCTAAGTGTTCAATATTGCAACTAATATTTGTATTATTTTGTAAACTAATCTTAGTCTTTTTAAAGTCTGTATTTTCTTAATCTAGGTACTCTAATCTTTTGAAATTCATGTATTTGCTAAGTTTAAATACTCTAATCTCCTTAAATTTTTTGAATTTTCTTCTATAAGGTTGAAAAAGTAAATCTTTGATATATAAAGCTTTTCTTCAACCAGTGGTTCTCTAATAAGAAATCTACTTTTAACAATTAATAAACCAAAAATCTTTTCTGCTTCAAAGATATCTAAGCAATATAAATTGATTGAGAAATTTGGAGAATTGATCAAAATCATTAGACGAAGTTGGTTGTGAAAAAGTAAGTTTTCAATTAATTTTTATTATTTTTATTGTAAAAATAAAATCATATTGCATTGTATGATGTGATCATATAGAACTGGGCAATGATCTATATGAATATCTCACCAAGATCTGTTTACCGACGAGATTCATATATATCAACTAATGATGGCTATATGTGGGTGATCTTAATCTTGAGTGTCTTATCGACTCCTTCGGGTTAGATTGTGGTCTTTGATATACCATGGGTGAGGTCTGATGCAGTTCCCGATCAATATGCTCCGTAAGTTGGGATTGTGGTTTGGCTTGTGGCTGGGAAGGTTTGTACACAATAGTGGAATCCACTCCTTCTTGAGAGAAGTAGATGGTAGTTCCCTTAAGGGTTGATTCAGAGCTTGGACAATATGATCGCTCTCTTAGTTCCGTGAGGAAATAGGATTTATTGTTCATTATACAATCAACGGTACTTAAAGGATATATGTAATTAGAGGGGTATAACGAACATTATGACCCATATCTAATTATGAACTACTGTAGAGGATCACACCATATGTAATAGCTATATCGATGAACACCGAGTTGTATCGTTCTGTGTAAAAGCGTCTACAGTTGAGAGAGTACATCTTCAGGTTTTTAGTAGAATATCACCGGAGTTAATAATCAAGGAATATTAATTAAAGAGTTTAAGTAATGATTTCGAGGATTATTGGAGGTCAAAATACTGTGGATCCATTAGGTCCCCTTGCTAGCCCAATCGATTTAGGTAACAAGGGTCACGGTTAATTAATTGGATTGTCCAATTAATTGTGTTACGAAAGTGACACGTATTTATTCAGAAATTAATTGAATAATGAGATTATTTAATCAACGAATATTAATGATTATGTAAATTAAATAACTAGATTATTATAATTGTGTAATTAAACATTAGTTGGAGGGTGTTGATTGATATTTAATGTTTTAAAGATAAGATAATTTGATTATTTTATTTTTATTAAATTAGATATTAAATTTTGAACTTAAAGAGTTTGAATTCAAAATAAATTGATTAATATCTTAAAAGATATGAGATATCTTAATAGATTTAAATTGATTAGTTTTATCAATATATATGTATATATATGATATATATGTTTTAAAGATTTAAAAAGATAAAGTTAATGCACATGTATCAGAATTTGCATATGATGCAAATACATGTGTGTGTGAATCAATATATAAAAGAGAAACACATGAAACACAACAGAGGTGATTCAATTTGCATGGGATGCAAATAGTTTGCGTGGATCAATAAAACCTGTAAACATATCAACTGATAAGTGATTGCTCTTCATGGGTGCAAGTATGTGTGCATTAAACTAAGAGAGAAAAAAACTTGGTGCAGCGTACACCAATCAAATATATATATATTATTTATTTATTTTACTAGAATTGTTTAGGTCTTTTTTTTTTACTTGAGAAGAAAAGTTTCTTCAATACTTTTTTCTACAACCTCCATTCAAGTTTCTGAGATCGTGACGAGCCCACACGTAGTTACAAGTCTTTGGAGATAGCGAGGAAGATCAAGTGGTTAAGACAGAAGCACATCGTAAAGTGAAGGAGCCTCCAAACGTTGATAAGATTTTTTTTTTCTGATTATATCGATTTCAATTTCCTGTGTTTACAGGTTGTATATATTAGTTCCGAAAAATAATTACGATCCCAAGTTCCCTGGTCCCAGATACAGATTATGATGTGTTAAAAAAAAATTAAAACCTAGTTCCACTGCAACTAGTGAACGGGGTTCCAACAAAAACTTGGTAAACACTGACATAATAATCTGACCTTAGTAAATAGTTTACAAAGACTTAGATTATTGACTAATAGATTAGATTTTTAATAGTTAAAAATCATAGTTGATTTATTAGTTAATTAGAACTTGTTTCTAATAATGAATTAGTTAATGCACTAGATAACATGATTAAAGTTAGCAGTTTGATCCTGCAGAGTCTATATGCATTAACGGATAATAGAAAACCCTATTTTTAAAATAGTGAGTGGGAGAGGGATATATGGCATATGTATTCCGCAGTCTCCATCATTAGTTCAACACGTGAGATCCGAGTGGGGCCTCATGACGGCTTTACTTTCGTCCTCCTTAAGGAGGGTTTTCATAAAGATCAATACCAAGGTTGACTTCGTAACAAATAGTATTTCTGAGGGTATTTCGGAATTGACCGATCGTAAGGCAGTAATTCTTGAGTTAAACTCGTGAGCTCTGAAATGGTGTGTTACACTCACGATGGTTTTGATTAAGTTTTATTAATTAAAAACCTGACTGAATAAACGATGGTTGAATGATATGGAATAAGAGTTATTATAGAATATCATTTGATTGAGAATGTCTCGGTTCAACATGCAAAGACTTAACCAACCCTAAGGTGACACTTCTTTGTGGTATGTTGGATTGTCGCGGTATAGTAACTAGTTTTAGGGTAGTTTTAGTTCGTTAAACTTGTTCATGCATCATGTTTAAATTTATGCCAAAGCACTCGCACTTGTTTTCAATAAGTGACTGAATGATTGTTTTATTTATTTCAGTAATTATGTCTTCTGCGTTACTACAAATTCTTGCAATCGACAAATTAATTTATGATAACTACGCTAAGTGGAAACTTAATATTAATGCAATAATGGTCACCAAAGACCAAAAGTTTGTGCCAACAGAGAAATGTCCTTTAGAGCCAACTGCCAATGCAGTATGAACTGTTCATTAGGCATACGAGAAATGGGTCTCATATGATAAGAAGACTCGAAAATATCTACTACCAAGTATGACAGATGTGATTGTCATAAAGCACGAAGCAATGACTTCAGCATTAAAAATAGTGGAATCATTACAGGCAATGTTTAGGTAGCCCTCTGTGCAAAAGCGGCATGAAGCTGCTCATTCCGTAATGCTTGCTTGGATGAAAGATGGCGGATCTGTTCGGGAACATGTCCTGAACATGATGTCCTATTTCAACACGGCTGAAGTTAACGGTGGGGCCATTGATGAACTCAGTCAAGTGAGCATCATACTGACGACTCTTCCGAAAAGTTTTGATCAATTTAAGAGTAACTACATGATGAACAAGTTAAGGATCAGTCTCACACAGTTGCTCAATGAGCTCACTACCTTTGAGTCCTTAACTAAGGACTGTTGGGGTTTATGCCCTAAAGATATAATTTATAAATGGATTTATGAAATAAATTAAAGAAAAGTTCAATTCATTATTGTTGTGTTGTTTTTTCTATAACTTGTGCATATATTTAGCATCCAAGATTACCAGATGTAATCTCGAACAATGTATACGAGTGTCATACACGGATGGATATAGTAAGAGACATGGTTAATCTATAGTTGTGGTCATTAATGTACGGTAGTTTTATCCTGAATTATTCACATGAGATATGGGATTGGAGGCACCTTGTATGATGTGATCATATAGGACTGACCATGATCTATATGAATCTCTCACCAAGATCCATTTACCGATGAGATTCATATATCAACTAATGATGGTTATATATGGATAATCTTAATCCTGAGTGTCTTATCGACTCCTTCAGGTTAGATCGTAGTCTTTGATAAACTATGGGCGAGGATGGATACTGTTCCTGATCAATATACTCCGTATGTTAGGATTACAGTTTGACTTGTGCCTGAAAAGTTTTGTACACATTAGTGGAATCCATTTCTTCTTTTCAGGAGTAAATGGTAGTTCCCTTAAGGGTTTAATCGGGGCTTGGACAATATAAGCACTCTCTTAATTCTGTAAGGAAATAGGATTTATTGTCCATTAGAGAATCAATGTTACTTAAATGATATATGTAATTAGAGGGGTATAACAGACATTATGATGCAACTCTAATTATGAACTATTGTGGAGGATCACACCATATGTAATAGCTATATCTATGGACACCGAGTTGTATCGGTCAATGTAAAAACGTCTACAGTTGAGAGATCGCAACTTCTGATTTTTAGTGGAATAACACCGGAGTTAATAATTAAGGAATATTAATTAAAGAATTTAATTAATGATTCTGAGGATTATTGGAGCTCAAAATATTGTGGCTCCATTAGGTCCCCTTGCTAGCCCGATCGATTTAGGTAACAAGGGTCACGGTTAATTAATTTGATTGTCCGAGTAATTGTGTTACGAAAGTGACACATATTTATTTGGGAATTAATTGAATAATGAGATTATTTAATTAATGAATAATGGTAATTAAATAAATTAAATAATGAGATTATTTAATTATATTATTAATCACTAAATGGATGGTGTTAGTTGTTATTTGATTTTAAATAGAATAAGATAATATGATTATTTTATTTTATTAAATTAAATGTTTGATATATAAGATATGAGATATCATTTAAAAGATTTTGAAAACCAAATAAAGATATTAATAGTTTTTTAAAAGATAAAAAATATATATGAGATATATGTTTATTTGAAAAACGAATAAAAGGTGATATCCAACTAAAATACAAACACAAGAATTTGCATATGATGCAAATTGGACGTGTGTGAATCAATTAAAAAGAGAAAACAAAAATGTGCAAATATGAGTTTGTATATGATGCAAATTCTAGGTGTGTGTTTGTATCAAAAAGAGAGAAGTAAAAAGTGTGCATTGTGCATTAAAAAAATGTGAGATCTGAAATGGTGGGTTATATTCATGAAGGTTTTGATTAAGTTTTGTTAATTAAAAACCTGACTGAATAAACGATGGTTGAATAATATGGAATAAGAGTTATTATAGAATATCATCTGATTGAGAATTTCTCGGTTCAACATGCAAAGACTTGACCGACCCTAATGTGACACTTCTTTGTGGTATGTTGGATTGGCGTAGCATAGTAACTGGTTTTTAGTTCAGTTCTAGCTTGTTAAACATGTTAATCCATCATGTTAAAATTTATACCAAAGCACTCGCGCGCACTTGTTTTTAATAAATGACTGAATGAATGTTTTATTTGTTTCAGCAAATATGTCTTCTGCATTACTACAAATTCTCACAAACGACAAATTAACTAGTGATAACTACATTAAGTGAAAATTTTATATTAATGCAATATTGGTCACCAAAGATCTCAAGTTTGTGCTTACAGAGAAATATCCTCCAACGCCTGTAGCCAATGACGCATGAATTGTTCATGAGGCATACCAGTGATGGGTTTCATCTGATGAAAAGGCCCGAACATATTTGTTAGCTTCTATGACAGACGTGATTGTCATAAAGTAAGAAGCAACGACTTTAGCATTCGAAATCGTGGAGTCATTGCAAGCTATGTTCGGGCAGCCCTTCGAGCAACAGCTACACGAAACTGTTCATTCCGCTATGCTCGCTCGCATGAAGGAAGGCACGTTAGTTCAGGAACATGTCCTGAGCATGATGTCCTAATTCAACACGGCAAAAGACAATAACGGGGCCATTGACAAACCTAGTCAATTGAACATCATATTGACGACTTTATCGAAGAGTTTCGATCAATTTAAAAGTAACTACAGGATGAACAAGTCAAACTTCAGTCTTGCACAGTTTCTTAATGAGATCACTACCTTTGAGTCCTTGATTAAGGATTACAATGGCAGGACCGGTGAGGCAAATGTTGTCGAACCATCTTCCTCCAATAATATAAAGAGGAAGAGGTTTGCTGGGAAGTCAAAGGGTAAGCCTAAACCTAAGAAAGCCAAAAGCAAAAAGATGTCCGAGAAAGGTAAATATAATTTACTTGTTCTTGAGTCATGTTTAGTAGAAGATGATTCTTCACACTGGATAGTTGATTCAGGGGATTACTAACCATGTTTGTTCTTCTTTACAATGGACTGATTCTTAGACACAGCTAAAGGAGGGAGCCTTCTCAATGCATGTGGTGTCGGGGGATGTCATATCGGCCAAAGTAGTGGGAGTAATAAGATTGAAAATTTTAATTATAATAGTTTTTTATATTCATGGACTTACACGGAATTTGATTTCAGTTTCTAAGTTGTTAGAACTAAAATATTCTGTTTCTTTTAATAATAAGTTTGTTATTATTGAAAAAAATGGTCAAGATATTTGCTTAGAAATTAATGAAAACAATTTGTATGTGTTAAGACCGTTAATACATGCACTGCTTAACACCGAAATGTTTAAGGTTGAAAAACCAAAAACTAAACGACATAAGATTTCTCCAGATAATGACACGTATCTCTAGCATTTAAGGCTTGGTCATATCAACCTTAACTAGATACATACTACACTGCTGAAGTTGAGAATCAATTAGGTAAGACGATCAAGTCACTACGATCAGATCGTGGAGGTGAGTACCTGGACCAGGAGTTTGAAGACTTCATGGTCGAGCATGAGATAGTTTCCCAACACACAGCTCTCGGTACACCTCAGCAAAATGGTAAATCAGAGAGGAGAAATAGAACCCTAATGGAAATGGTGGGATCTATGATTAGTTTCTCATTATTACCACATTCTTTTTGAGGATATGTGTTACAAACAGCGACATACATTTTGAATGTAGTGCCATCCAAATCTGTTCCTATGACTTCCCTAGAGTTATGGAATGGTCATAAAGCTAGTTTATGATATTTCCGCATATGGAGTTATCCAGCACACGTGATAAAGAATAGAAGTATGTGGTCTACCTGTTTGCTTGTGGTCTGTCTGTTTGTAGGATACTACAAGAAGAGCAGAGGTATCGACAAATGAAATGTTTCTTGAGGATAATTATATTAGTGAACATAAACCTCGTTCTAAGACTGTATTGAATGAGTTGGATTCTGGTGAGACTAGTGCTTCATCAACAAGAGTTGTTGATCGATAAACATCTGAGAGTCAGATGGTTCCTAATCAGGATACACTACCACCTAGACGTAGTGAGAGGGTTGTGAGAAAATCTGAACGCTATTTAGGTATAGGTGAGGGACAATGTGTTGTCTTTATTGATAGTGTGGATGATCCATTACATTTAAGAATGCAATGGAAGATCTTGATAAAAAGGAATGTCTTAAAGTCGTGAATCTCGTGATGGAGTCCATGTACTCTAACTCAGTTTGGGATCTTACAGACTCACTGGATATGGTAAAACCCATAGGGTGTAAGTGGATTTATAAGAGAAAGAGATGAGTAGATGAGAAGGTAAAGACCTTCAAAGCAAAGCTAATGGCCAAGGGTTATACCCAGAAAGTGGGGGTCGATTATGAAGAGACCTTTTCACAAGTAGCCATGTTTAAGTCTATTAGGATTCTCTTTCCATTACTGCCTATTTTGATTATGAAATTGGGAAAATGGACGTCAATACTACATTCTTGAATGGAAATCTTGTTGAGAGCATCTATATGATGCAACCAGAGGGATTCGTATCTCCAGATCAAGAGCAAAGGGTTTGCAAGCTGCAAAGGTCTATCTTTGGACTTAAGCAAGCATCTAGATCATGGAACATCAGGTTTGATGATGTGATCAAAACCTATGGCTTCAAACAGAACGTTGATGAGCCTAAGGTCTACAAGCGCATCATTAAAAAGAAAGTAGTTTTCTTGGTCATATACGTAGATGACATTATACTCATTGGGAGTGATGTGAGAATGTTATCTCATGTAAAGGGCTGGCTGGCTAGCCAATTCCAAATTAAAGATTTTAGAGATGCGAGTTATTTTCTAGAGATCCTACTTATAAGGGATCATAAGAACAAACTCATAGAACTATCTCAGACATCATATATCAATAAGATTCTTATGCGATTTTTGATACAAAACTCCAAGAAAGGTCATTTACCTTCCAGGCATGGAGTTCAATTGTCTAAGGAACAGTGTCCTAAGACACCTAAAGAAGTTGAGGATATAAGATGTGTACCTTATGCATCGGCTGTAGGTAGTCTCATGTACGCTATGTTATGCATGAGATCGGACATCTGCTATACAATGGAAGTAGTCAGCAGATACTAGTCCAACTCAGGAATGGATCATTGGGTTGCTGTCAAGACTATTCTCAAGTATCTTTATAGAATAAGAAACTTTATGCTATTGTATTCTAGACATGATTTGATCATGTTATGATACACGGATTCTGATTTACAGTCAGATAGAGATTCTAGGAAATCTATGTCTGGATCGGTATTCACCCTGGGTGGTGGAGCCATTGTGTGGAGAAGTATAAGCAATCTTACACTACTGACTCCACCATGGAAGCTGAGTTTGTAGCCGATTGTGAAGTTGCTAAAAAGGTTGTTTGGCTCTGTAAGTTCTTGAGTGATTTGAAAGTTGTTCCAGGTCTGGATAAGCTTATCACACTTTATTTTGATAACAGTGGTGTTGTGGCTAATTCCAAAGAACCAAGAAGCCACAAAAGAGGGAAGCATATAGAGAGAAAGTATAATCTCATTAGAGAGATAATGCAGAGAGGAGATGTGATCGAAACCAAGATAGCCTCACAAGACAATCATGTTTATCCATTTACGAAGACCTTACAGGCTAAAATGTTTTCAAGTCACCTAGATGTCTAGGGTTACGAAACATGTCTTACATGCTTTAGTGCAAGTGGGAGATTGTTAGGGTTTATACCCTAAAGATGTAATTTGTAAATGGATTTATGAAATAAATAAAAGAAAAGTTCAATTCATTCTTGCTGTATTGTTTATTTTATATCTTGTGCTTATATTTAACATCTAAAATTGTAGATGTAATCTCGAACTATGTATATGAGTGTCATATATGGGATTTGGGAATGGAGGTACCTTGTATGATGTGATCATATAGGATTGGGGTTTGATCTATATGAATCTCACACCAAGATCCTTTTATCGAAGAAATTATATATCTACTAATGATGGCTATATGTGGGTGATCTTAATCCTGAAAGTCTTATCGACTCTTTCGGGTTAGATCGTGGTATTTGATATACCATGGGTGAGGTCGGATGCAATTCCTGATCAATATACTCCGTTTGTTGGGATTACAGTTTGGCTTGTGGCTGGGAAATTTGTACACAGTAGTGAAATCCACTCATTCTTATGAGAAGTCGATGGTAGTTCCCTTAAAGGTTGATTCGAGGCATAGACAATATGAGAACTGTACTAATTCCATGATCTAATAGGATTTATTGTCCATTAGAGAAATAATGGTACTTAAAGGATATATGTAATTAGAGGGGTATAACAGATATTACAACCCATCTCTAATTATGAACTATTGTGGTGGATCACACCATATGTAATAGCTATATCGATAGACATCGAGTTGTATCGGTCTGTGTAAAAGCGTCTACAGCTGAAATAGTGCAGCTTCGGGTTTTTAGCGGATTAACATCGGAGTTAATAATCAAGGAATATTAATTAAAGAATTTAATTATTGATTCCGAGAATTATTGGAGCTCAAAATACTGTGGGTCCATTAGGTCCCCTTGCTAGCCCGATCAATTTAGGTAACAAGGATCACGATTAATTAATTGAATTGTCCAATTAATTGTGTTACGAAAGTGACACGTAATTATTCAGAAATTAATTGAATAATGAGATTATTTAATTAATTAATAATGGTGATTAAATAAATTAAATAATGAGATTATTTAATTATATTATTAATCACTAAATGGAAGGTGTTAATTGTTATTTGATTTTAAATAGAATAAGATAATTTGATTTTTTTTATTTTATTAAATTAAATATTTGAAATTGAATTTAAAATGCTTAAATTCAAAAAAAAAAAAATCTTTTAAACTATAAGATATGAGATAACACTTAAAAGATTTTGAAAATCAAATAAAGATATAATTTGTTTTTTAAAAGATAAAAATATATATGAGATATATATTGTTTCTTTGAAAAACGAATAATAGGTGATATCCAACTAAAATACGAACACAAGAATTTGTAAATGATGCAAATTGGATGTGCGTGAGTCAATTAAAAAGAGAAAACAAAAACATACAAATAAGATTTTGTATATGATACAAATTCTAGGTGTGCGTTTGTAACAAAAAGAGAGAAGACAAAAGTGTGCATTGTGCATTAAAACAAAAAAAATATTAGGTGGGGTGCAAGTCGTTGCACTGAAGCATATAATACATATAAATTATTTTGGCTTCAATAACTAGAATTGTTCTAAGCAATTTCCACTTGGAAGAAAAAGTTTCTTAAATACTCTCTATATCCTTCATTCAAGTTCCTGAAACCGTGATGCCCTACGCACAGTTACCAGCCCCGGGACATAGCGAGAAAGATCGAGTGGTTCAGACCGAAGCATTAAACGTTGTTGAGATAGGTTCACACAAGAACATATCGTAAAGTGAAGGAGCCTCCAAACGTTGGTAAGTTTTTCTTCTTCTGATTATATTGATTACAATTTCCTATATTTACATATTTATTTATTATTGTAATAATTAATTTGTATTGGTTTCGAAAAAAAATTACGATCTCAAGTTCACTTGTTCCAGATCGATTATGATCTGTGTTAAAAAACTTTAAAACCTACTTCCGTTGCGTTACCAATGAACTGGGCTCCAACATGGACAACAAGGGTAATACCGGTGAGGTAACTTTTGCAGAGCCATCATCCTCCTCTAATAAAAATAAGAAGAAGAAGAGGTCTGTTGGGAGGGCTGAAGGTAAGCCAGAAGGCCCAAAGCAAAAGGAAGGGCACCTCCACTGACCAAGACAAAAGAAAATGTTTCCATTGTAACAAGGTTGGGCACTGGAAGAGGAACTATCCTCAATACCTAGAGGAGGTAGCCAAGAAGAAGAAGACGAAAGGAAAATATGATTTACTTGTTCTTGAATCTTATTTAGTGGAAGATGAATCTTCACCCTGGACAGTTGATTCAGGGGCTACTAACCATGTTTATTCTTCTTTACAGTGGATTGTTTCTTGGACACAGTTAGAGGAGGGAGCCTTCTCAATGCATGTGGGGTCGGGGGATGTCGTGTCGACCAAAGTAGTGGGAGCAATAAGAATGCATTTTTGTAACAATAATAGTTTTTTTTATTATTGAACAATGCTTTTTTATATTCTTGGATTTACACAGAATTTGATTTCTATTTCTAAGTTGTTAGAACAATCATATTCTGTTTCTTTTAATAATAAGTCTGTTACTATTGGAAAGAATGGTCTGAATATTTATTCAGGAATTAATGAAAAAAAATTGTATGTATTAAGACCGTTAATACATACTACATTGCTTAACACTGAAATGTTTAATGTTAAAAAAGCAAAAACGAAACGATATAAGATTTCTCCAGATAATGACATGCATCTCTGATATCTAAGGCTTGGTCATATCAACCTTGACCAGATAGATAGACTAGTAAAGAACGAACCTTCAAGTGAGTTAAAGGTTGACACCTTACCTGTCTGTGAATCCTGTTTAGAAGGTAAGATGACAAATAGACCTTTTACTTGAAAAGGGTTTAGAGCTATAGAACCACTGGAGCACATACATACAGGCGTTTACAGACCGATGAATGTTAAAGCTAGGGGTGATTATGAGTATTATGTCACCTTTATAGATAACTACTCAAGATACAGATATGTCTACCTGATGTAATGAAAGTCAGAAACATTTGAAAAGTTCAAAAAATTCTGAACTAAAATTAAGAATCAATTAGGTAGGACTATCAAGTCACTATGATCGGATTGTGGAGGTGAGTAGCTTTACCATGAGTTTGAAGACTTCATGGTCGAGCATGGGATAGTTTTCCAACTCACAACTCCGGGTGCACCTCAACAAAATGGTAGCGGAAAGGTGAAATAGAACCTAATGGAAATGGTGAGATCTATGATTAGTTTCTCATTATTACCAAATTCCTTCCGGGATATGTGTTACATACAGCGACATACATTTTGAATGTATTGCCATCCAAATATGTTCCTAGGACTCCCTTAGAGTTGTGGAGTGGTCATAAAGGTAGTTTGTGATATTTTCGTGTATGGGGGTGTCCAACATACTTGCTGAAGAATAGAAGTGGAAAGCTAGATTCTAAGTCTGTTGTCTGCTTGTTTGTAGGATACTCCAAGGAGACTAGAGGTGGACACTTCTATAGTTCCAATGATAAAAAAGTATTTGTATCCACGAATGCAACCTTTTTTTAGGACAATTATATTAGTGACAATAAACACCGTTCTAAGATTATATTGAATGAGTTGAAGCCAAGTGAGACTAGTGCTTCATCAAAAAGAGTTGTTGATCCATAAATTTATGAGTATGGTTCTTGATCAGGATACATAATCACCTAGATGTAGTGGGAGGGTTGTAAGGCAACCTGAACGCTATTTAGGTAAGTGAGGGATAAGGTGTTGTCTCTTCTTATAGTATGAATGCTCTATTGACATTTAAGAATGCAATAAAGAATCCTGATAAAGAGGAATGACTTAAAGCCATGAATCTCGATATGGAATCTATGCACTCTAACTCTCTCTGGGATCTTATAGACCTATCAGATGGGGTAAAACCTATAGGGTGTAAGTGGATATACTAGAGAGAGAGAGGAGTTGATGAGAAGGTAGATACCTGTAAGGCAAGGCTAGTGGCCAAGGGTTATACCCAGAAAGAGAGGGTTGATGATAATGAGACCTTCTTGCCAGTAGCGATGTTTAAGTCTATTAGAATTCTTTTATCTATTGCTGCCTATTTCGATTATGAAATTTAGCAGATGGACGTCAAGACTGCATTCTTGAATGGAAATCTTGACGATAGCATCTATATGATGCAACTAAAGGGATTCATGTCTCCCTATCAAGAGCAAAAGGTTTACAAGCTGCAAAGGTCCATCTTTGGCCCTAAGGAAGCATCTAGATCTTGCAACATTATTTTTGATGATGTGATCAAAACCTATGGCTTCGAGCAAAATGTCGATGAGCCTTGTGCCTAAAAGCACATTATTGACAAGAAAGTAGTTTTCTTGGCTCTATACGTAGAAGACATCCTACTCATTGGGAATGACGTGGGAGTGTTGTCTGATGTAAAGGGCTGGTTGGCTAGCCAATTCCAAATGAAAGATTTCGAAGAGTCTAGTTATGTCCTACGGATTTAAATTATAAGGGATTGTAAGAACCGACTCATAGCACTGTCTCAAGAATCATATATCGACAAGATTCTTGTGTAATTTTTGATGCAGAACTCCAAGAAAGGTAATTTACCTTCTAGACATGGAATTCACTTGTCTAATAAACAATGTCATAAGACACCTCAAGAAGTTGAGGATATGAGACGTGTACTGTTGGGATTATGCTCGATAGCAAGAGTATAATAATGTATTTGACAATCATTTCATATTAATAAAAGTGATTTATAGTTTAACAAATCTTATAGCATTTACAGTTTAATTATAATAATTGTCAAAAGTAAATAATCATAAGGTCAAAAGACAATGAGAAAAGAATAATTTTTCTTACAAAGGGGAATTTTGAGTGTAGAGAATTTTGATCTTGCTCTAGATAAAGTCATCCAACTCTAAAGATTGGTGTGTGAAAATTCAGTAAAGAGGAAAAGGAAGAAAGAACGTTTTGTATTCGATAGTGCACTAGAAGCATTTACATTAAAAGGTTTTGTGTACAACATCGAATCTAGGTTCACACGAGTTTCAATCAAATTGATTGATAATTAACAAGTGACCTAACGTTCTTTATTTTTCTTCTTGAAGGATTATTGTGACTAACAAAGAAAAAGATTTTGTTTGTTTCCATCCTTAGGTATACAATTTAAGGAAAGGGAGCCCACACTACCAGGTGATTCACATTCATGATTGGATTGGAAGATCTTACGGATTCAATTCAACGCTAGTTCAATCATCACGAGAAAAAGGTACGATACTTTTAATATACATCAATTAATCTAAAGTTAAGGTTCTTTCTATTAAAAAGGGAACTTAAAATATTCCAAACCCTAATTTTACGCTTCCGCCACGTTTTTGAACCGATTTTTCCCTACAATTGGTATCAGAGGCTGGTTGTACCCTTGATTAATTGATGTATGGGGACATGAACCCTTTCTTTTTATCTTGATTATGTATGTTTTAGAAAGATATGGCACCCTAAGTATTCGCACATATATTTTTACATTTGAATGTATGGATATATATATATATATATATATTAATATGTAGATTGTTATTGCTCAATTTTAGTTCTAGAATTTCAATGTATTTTCTTTTGGGATTGTAACAAGAAAGGTGACCTATCATCGCCATAATTCCTTCTTGGTAGTTGCTAAGTTTTTTTTTTATTTTTTTATTTTGTTGTTGTAATAAAAAAAAACTGCACTATATTGTATTAAAAATACTGCAGTATTTTATTATTTAAAATTCTTCTGTAATACATTCAAGTATCAAAGACTCAAAGATTTGAAGAATTGGAAGCAACCAGAACAAGTTTGGGACTGTGTAAGCCATAGCAACAAACGTTCGTGCGAATGAGCACACGACCATGATTGTTGTGGCATGGGCTGTGCACGGTAGCCCTATAGAAGCCATGGGCTGTGCATGGTAGCCCTTTATGGGGTTGTGGAGTGTGCAAGCCCATGGGAGGGAGCTAAGGGTGAGCACCCCCATGGGAGACAGCCAAGGGAGTCCAATGACGAAGGTCGCGTGAAGACTTGTTCGCCAAGAAAGGAGGTTTTTTTTTGTATTCCAAGACATATGTAATTTACTTGCTTTTCTAGGATGGACCAAAATTGTAGCTATATATTTTTGTAAATATTGCAATGTTTGTCATTGTTCGATAACATGTCATATAGAATAGGGGTGCCACTCATATATCTCTTTTGGTATGAACATGCATTGAATGGTTTAAGTATCTAATTGGTATCTAGATAACTTAGTAAATCATTCCTTGGAATTTGATCACACGCCTTAAATAATTGAGTGGGAAAATATGTTTTGGAGCACCTACGGCCTCCTAGTTTAGTTGAGTTTTAAGTTTCGTGTAATAACCTCCCCAGAGGTATTCATGAATGGAATTTAGCAAGATACTCCCAAATGAGGGATGTTCGTGAGGGATTATATTGAAGGTCGATAACTTAGTAACACACTTGATGTGATTTTATTAATATCCTCCAAAGAGTTCTTGTTAATAAAATTGCAAGGCTAAAATTGAAAACGTTGGTTGTTATGTTAACAATTAGGTGGGACCTAGTCCAACTAGTAAATGGTGCGAACTCCTAAAGGAGGCGTGACATTTATGGGTGTTGGATCACCGTTGAATTTTACGATTGAATTAATTCAAGATAATTATTTGAAAGTGCTTTATCATGATTATTTACTGATATAAATTTTGTTATTGTTCAAAAAGCGTGACCCCATCCCTAATCAACATCCTAAAAGATAATACTTTAACAGGTGATAATTATGTCACATGGAAAAGGAAAATTGGGCTTTTGTTGCAATCCGAAAAGCATAAGTTCGTTATGTATACTCCTAAACCACATACTCCTACTAATGAATCTACTCAGGAGTAAAGAGATGAATATCAGCAGTGGAAGTCTTCAGATGAGATGGCTAAATGTTACATTATGGCCACAATCTCTGACATGTTGCAATAGCAACATGAAGGAATGGAGACTAACGCCGATATAATGATGTCTCTAGAGGAGATTTTTGATATGAGCTCTATGACGACTAAGAGAGAGGCAGTGACTGTTTCATCAATATTAGGATAAAACCTGGACAGTCTGGGAAAGATCAAATGAAGAAAGTCATAGCACATCTTAACATTGCTGAACTAAATGGTGTTGAGATAGATGGTGAGGCAAAAGTTGACATGATTGTCAACTCACTTTCAGATTCCTTTGATCAATTCAAGTTGGACTATACCTTGAATAATAAGGAATACACCTTGCAAGGCCTGATGCAAGATGTTCAAAGCACCGACAAAATCCTTTTGAAAGGCAAGGTACAATAGATTCATACCGAAGGTAAAGTTGCTACTATTAAGACCCGTAAAAAGGTCAAGAGACAACTGAAGAAAAAGCAACTTGGGCCTACCTAGAAGGAGACCAAGAAACTAACCAAGATCAAAGAGAAGTGTTTCCTTTGTAGTGAAAAGGGTCAAAGGAATAAACTGAATAAGAATGGATTCAACTTGCATTTAAGCAACGGAGCATTGGTGTCTGGTAGTGTAGTGGGAGATATTAGAATTAATTTAGATTCTTATAGGCATTTAGATTTAATAGATGTTTATTTTGTACATCAATTAAAGAGGAATTTAATTTCAGTTTCTTGTTTAAATAAATTTGGTCATTCGGTTACTTTTAATAAAGCTTTTATTATTAGTAAGAATGATAAAATTATTTGTAAAGGTATATTGGAAAACAGTTTATTCTATTTGCTTAGAAATATCTCTCACTTGTTAGACACGGAAACAACAGAATGTAATCATAAAAGAGTAAAATTATCAAAAGAGAAGACCTACCTATGGCATTTGTGCTTAGGTCATATTAATCTTGTCAGGATCAAAAGATTGGTTAGTGATGACCTTTAAGTGACTTAAAGGTTTATGATCTACAAACTTGTGAATCTTGTCTGGAAGGTAAGATGATCAAAAGGTTTTTCACGACCAAAGGCACAAGAGCCACTCAATTTTTAGGATTGATACACACTGATTTGTGTAGACCTATGAGCATTCAAGCTAGAGGTGAATATGAGTACTTCATCACTTTCACAGATGATTACTTAAGATTTGGCTATATGTATCTCATGAGACATAAGTCGGATGCTTTTGACATGTTCAAAGCATTTAAAGCTGAAGTAGAAAATTAGCTTGAGAAACACATAAAAATCTTGTGGTCTGATCGTGGTGGAGAATATCTATCTGGTGAGTTTCAACAATATCTTATTGATAATAGGACTATTTCTCAGTTTTCTGCGCCAGGTACACCTCAACAAAATAGGGTGGCCACTCAATTTTTAGGATTGATACACACTGATTTGTGTAGACCTATGAGCATTCAAGCTAGAGGTGAATATGAGTACTTCATCACTTTCATAGATGATTACTTAAGATTTGGCTATGTGTATCTCATGAGACATAAGTCGGATGCTTTTGACATGTTCAAAACATTTAAAGCTGAAGTAGAAAATTAGCTTGAGAAACACATAAAAATCTTGTGGTCTAATCGTGGTGGAGAATATCTATCTGGTAAGTTTCAACAATATCTTATTGATAATGGGACTATTTCTCAGTTTTCTGCGCCAGGTACACCTCAACAAAATAGGGTGGCAGAAAGAAGAAATAGAACTCTTTTGGACATGGTTAGGTCTATGTTGAGTTATTCAACACTTCCTAATTCTTTTTGGGGATATACTTTACAAACTGCGATGTATATTCTAAACGATGTACCACCTAAGTCGGTTCCTAAAACACTGCATGAGTTGTGGACCGGGCGAAAGCCTAGTTTACAACACTTAAGGATATTTGGATGCCCTGCGCAAGTGTTAAAAGGAAAGACAGAAAAGTTGGAGTCTCCGTTCTGAAACTTACATAAATGTAGGGTATCCAAAAGGAACAAAAGGATATTATTTCTCTTTCAGATCTTAAAGTATTTGTTTCGACAACTGCTAAATTTCTGGAAGAGGACTATATGAATAAATTTGTGCCTAAAAGTAGAATTGTCCTGAATAAGCTTACAAGAGATACAATTCCACAAGAGGTTTCACAACCTAGCCAAATTGTAAGTTCCGCACCAACACAATATCAATAATCTACCATACTTTGTCATAGTATGAGGGTTAGTGGACAACCCGAGAGATACATCAGTCTAGGAGAATCTGCAGAGAATCTCCCGGACGATGATGATTTCTTTACATACAAGGAAGCAATGGAAGATGTTGATTGTCGCTATTGGTAAAAGACAATGAAATCCGAAATTGAATCTATGTTTAAAAACAAGGTCCGGTCTCTTATAGACTTGTCTAAATGGATAAAACTCATCCGGTACAAGTGGGTATACAAGAGGAAAAGAGGAATGGATGGAAATGTGGAAACATTTAAAGCTAGATTGGTAGCTAAAGGCTACATACAGAAGGAAGGTATCGATTATGAAGAAACCTTCTCTCCTGTGGCCATGCTTAAATCCATTAGGATACTCTTATCCATTGTGGCATCTCTAGATCTAGAGATTTGGCAAATGGACGTCAAGAAAGCTTTCCTTAATGAAAGTCTTTACAGAAGCATTTACATGATGCAACCAGAAGGATTCATTGAACAAGGTTAAGAGGAAAATGTATGCAAGTTGCATAGATCCATATATGGATTGAAGCAAGCATCCAGATCCTGAAACATAAGGTTCGATCATGCTATAAAGAGTTTTGGATTCACTTAAAACCTTAACGAACCTTGTGTATACAAAAGGATCAAAGGCGACAAGTTGGTTTTCCTAGTTCTTTACGTTGATGATGTACTACTCATTGGACATGATATAGGTGTATTGACATCAGTGAAAGAATGGTTAACAAAATAATTTGATATGAAGGACTTAGGAGAAGCAAGTTATATTCTTGGTATCCAAGTCATAAGGGATAGAAAGAATAGAACGATTGCATTATCCTAAGCTTCAGACATATATAAAATATTGTCTAGGTTTTCCATACAAGATTCCAAGAAAGGTATGTTACCTTTCAGACATGGAATCAAACTTTCTAAGGAACAAGTTCCTAAGAATGAGCATGACGAGCAATTCATGAGTAGGGTTCCATATGCCTCCGCAGTTGGGAGTCTCATGTATGCAATGCTCTGCACTAAACAAGATATTTGTTTTATTGTTGACATAGTTAGCAGGTTTCAATTAAAACCTGGTCCTGATCACTGGACGACAGTCAATCATATTTTCAGGTATCTCAAGATAACGAGAGATTATATGCTTGTATACTCCGGAGTGGATTTAATTCCCGCTGGGTAAACATATTCTGATTTCCAATCAGATTCTGACTCCAGAAGATCAACATCAGGATCTCTATTTACACTTGGAGGAGGGGCAGTCATATGGAGGAGTATCAAGCAATCTTGTATTGCTGACTCCACCATGGAAACCGATTATGTTGCCGCATGTGAGGCTACTAAAGAGACTGTCTGGCTCCAATAATTCTTGATTGACTTAGAAGTGGTTCCTGATTCGAATAAGCAGATCACAATCTATTGTGATAATAATGGAGTAGTGGCTAATTCAACAGAACCAATAAGTCATAATAAAGGGAAACACATTCAAAGAAAGTATCACCTTATAAGGGAAATTCTACATAGGAGAGACATGATGATAACCAAGATCGTGTTAGCAGAAAATCTAGAGGATCCTTTCAAAAAGGCTCTTCCACAAAAGAGTTTTGATGGGAATCTAGAGAACATGAGGATGAGAGATATGACACATTTGCTATAGAGCAAGTTGGAGATTGTTAGGATTATGCTCGATAGCAAGAGTATAATAATATATTTGATAATCTTTTCATATTAATAAAAGTGATTTCCAGTTTAACAAATCTTATAGCGTTTATAGTTTAATTATAATAGTTGTCAAAAGTAAATAATCATAAGGTCAAAAGACTAAAAGAAAAGAATAATTGTTTGTACATCTGGATATATATGAGGTAGATACAATTCTTTAGTTAGTCTTGAATAATATTCACAACTTAAGATAAAGGTTGGGCGCATTTATCTTGTCAAAGTTATTGATTCTTTTGATAGCATTTGATTGGGATCAAATATGTTATTATGAGCCTAAAATCATCAAAATGTGGTGTCTTTGGGCAAAAAAATCTAGTACACTAGGTGAATTGAATAAGATCACAGTGAAATACTTTATCTTGAACCGACAATGGATCAATGTTTTCACTTGAAGACAATCGGAGAGTCTATCTCAATCCTGGGATAAATGATGGACTTATGGTTGCAAGGGTTATCATTTGAGCTATCAATGAGTACAATTATACAGCATAGTCTATCCTCGATAGTTTGATGGTATTCGTTTGTTAATCGATAGAGGGCTTCATTTATAGATATGGACATCGTGGTTCCATTTATTAAATGAGAATAGAATATCATCATATGGATGTTTCGAGGTATTGGATATTAAAACTTAAAGTTAATTTTTCAATAGTGTCTATTGAAATATGGTTTCTGGACAAGTCAAAATATCCAAGTTCAAAATATGGTCATATGAGTAAATATGGTAACTCGGAGAGCTAAATGTGGTCTATGTGCTCTTGGCGATTACTGGTATTCTTTACGAGGATACACTATCTTCAATAAGATTGTCTAGGGTACGAATGAACAATATTAACTTATTATAGCTTTATTTAAGAGTTCAATTTTAGTTCTTTAGTAGAATGAACTAAAATTAATAGATCGGTCCTAAGTGAATCATTTGTTGATTGTGATTGGGTTGTGTCTATTGAAGCTTAAATTTAGATAGCCCGTCAAGATCCCCAATTCACACGAATTGGCATGGATCACTTGATATATTCTACCAAACCAATTTATGGGTCCATCTAGAATTGTATTGAGGCATGTGGACCTATTTCTTTTTGTAAGAATGGGTCTAGTTCACATGTGGACCATTTATTAAGGTCCAATGGATTTAATAAAATAAGAAAATAATAATATATATGCCCATGAGTGGTCTTGGGCGGCAAAGCTAAATGTATTAGCTTAAAATATTGTTTATTTATTTATTTTATTATTTAATTAAATGGAAATTGATTAATTTATTAATTAATTAATTGTTTAATTAAAAATCAAAATCTTTTTCCTAGTAGAAGATGGTCTCCTAGAGTCATATTATTTTTGGTAATATGATAAGCATCAAATATTATATTTGATAAGTAGATATATAATAAGAATTTATTTATCTAGTCAAATTAGGAAATATTTGATTTCTATTAAAACTCTAATTGACAATTGGTCAAATTAGGAAGTTTTAATTTAGTCACGGTTTAATTATATTCAATAATTGGTCATTGAGTGAATACATTATTTAAGTTGGAGTAGGAGTCTTGGTGTAGAAAAAAATTCTTTTTGGAAAAGGATTTTTGGTCACCAAGTAAATCCACCTAAGGATAGGATTCTTGCTAACCAAGTAAATCATTCTTAGGAGAGGATTTGTGATCCTATATGTACTACCTCTAAATTTCGGCCAAGGCATGAATTTGAGCTCTAAAATTCGTCCAAGCATAAGAAATTTTTAGAGAGAAGAATTTCAGCCAAGAAGAATTTACAAGAAGAAAATTTCGGGCAAGGCAAATTTTCTTAGAGTAAATTTCGGCCAAAGGGGAATTTTAAGTGTAGAGAATTTTGATCTTGCTCTAAATAAATTCATCCAACTCTAAAGATTGGTGTGTGAAAATTTGGCAAAGAGGAAAAGGAAGAAAGAACGTTTAGTATTCGATAGTGCACTAGTAGCCTTTACATTAAAAGGTTTTGTGTATAACATCGAGTCTAGGTTCACGAGAGTTTTAATCAAATTGATTGATAATTCACAAGTGACCTAACGTTCTTTGTTTTTCTTCTTGGAAGATTATTATGAGTAACAAAGAATTTTTTTTTTTGTTTCCATCCTCAGGTATACAATTTAAAGAATAGGAGCCCACACTACTAGGTGATTCACATTTGTGATTGGATTGGAAAATCTTACGGATTCAATTCGGCGCTAATTCAATCGTCACGAGAAAAATATACGACACTTTTAATATACATCAATTAATCTAGGGTTAAGGTTCTTTCTATTGAAAAGAGAATTTTTTTAAAATATTTCAGACCCTAATTTTAAACTTCCACCACGTTTTTTATCCGATTTTTCCCTACATGTACCCTATACATCGGCAGTAGGTAGTTTCATGTATGCTATGTTATGCACAAGACCAGAAATCTGCTATGCAGTGGGAGTAGTCAGCAGGTACCAGTCCAACCCAGGATTGGATCATTGTGTTACTGTCAAGACTATTCTCATGTATCTTCGGAGAACGAGAAACTATATGCTTGTGTATTCTGGATAGAATTTGATCCCGTTAGGATACACAGATTCTAATTTCCAGTCAGACATGTATTCTAGGAAATCCACGTCTAGATCAGTTTTCACCCTGGGTGGTGGAGCCATTGTGTGGAGAGGTGTCAAACAATCTTTCATTGTTAACTCCACCATGGAAGCCAAATATGTAACCGATTGTGAAGATGCTAAAGAGGATATTTGGCTCCGTAAGTTCTTAAGTGATCTGGAAGTTGTTTGGTGGAAATCATTAACTTAGCAACCATACACTCCAATAGCTAAATAGCTATGATACATAAGGAATGCAAATTAACACCATCTAACTAATTGAAACAAGACCTATCGTTCAAGATTGAAGTAAGAGAAACTATTCTAATCACTTTACCAATGAAATGATGCTATAAGTTAATTAGAACAACACTTTGATTTCCCCAAAACGCCACAAACTATGAAGTTTGATAAGTTTAAAGACAAAACAAAGATTTTAAGGTTGTTGAACGCCACAAGCTGAATAAGCTTGATAAGTTTTAAAGTTTATGTAAGAACTTAAAAATAAAACACTCACAAAGTTCTCAAATAAGTTTATGTCACTAAAAATCTCTGCCATTACATAGAAAATCAGCCTTTTTTTATATTGAACAAAGGCCAAGAATAGTACAAAGAAAAATATCAGCCTCTAAACACAAATGTACCACCCATTAAATGTGTAGCCGCCCACTAAATGACATCTAGACCATGAATAATGGCCATAAAGTATTCAACCTTTGTAACTCCTTATTCCTAATCAAAGAGCACATGAACTTACACTGAAAAAAATTAAACCCAACACAATTAAAACCCAAACTAATCATAAAATAAGTCCACAAAACCCAACATAATTAAACCCAAACTAATCGTAAAATAAGCCCACAAAACCCAACATGTCCGAATGGCCTTTTATGCTTCAAGATATGCTAAAATACTTCATTCTTACAAGGCTGGACTGTTTCTTCATGATTTGGACTTGCTTGAAACATGTTGACCATTTTATACTCTTCTTACATCCTCAGAACCTTGACCAAATCTTGACTAGCTTTCTCCTTCCAAATGCTTTCCATTAAACAAGTTAAGGCTTCTTTCATCCTTTTAGTTTTAGCTCCTGTCATTGGTCCTCCATTAATGGTTAAAGGATCTGGATCTTTTCCAACCTAGCCGAATGGTGATCAGCTGGATGGTCCTCATCATTGTTCCAGATCTGGATAAGCCCATCACACTTTTATGATAACAGTGGTGTTATTGCTAATTCCAAAGAACCAATAAGCCACAAGAGAAGGAAGCATATAGAGAGAGAGTATCATCTCAATAGAGAGATAGTGCATAGAGGATATGTGATCGCCATAAAGATAGTCTCACAAAACAATCATGTTAATCCATTTACGAAGACCTAACCAACTAAAGTGTTTTCGGGTCACCTAGATGGTCAAGGGTTATGATACATGCCTCACATGATTTAGTGCAAGTGGGATATTGTTGAGGTTTGTTCCCTAAATATGTAATTTGTAAATGGATTTATGAAATAAATAAAAGAAAAGTTCAATTCATTCTTGTTGTGTTGTTTATTTTATAACTTGTGCACATATAAACATTCTAGATTGTCGGATATAATATTGAGTTGCGTATATGAGTGTCATATATGGATGGATACAGTAAGTGACGTGCAATATAAAGAGTCCATAGATAGCAAATAAAGTTGGGTACTTTATTTGTGGTTAATCTATAGTTGAGTTCATTCCATAATGTACAGTGATTCTATCCTAAAACATTCATATTAAGATATGGGAATAAAGGCACTTTGTATGATGTGATCATATAGGACTGAGCCATGATCTATAAGAATCTCTTACCAAGATCGGTTTACCGATGAGATTTATATATATCAACTAATGATGGCTATATGTGGGTGATCTTAATCTTGAGTATTTTATCGACTTCTTCATGTTAGATCGTTGGCTATGATATACCATGGGTGAGGTCGGATGCAGTTCATGATCATTATGCTCCGCATGTTGGGGTTACGGTTCGGCTTGTGGTTTGTACACAATAGTAGAATCCACTACTTCTTGTGGTATTTCCCAGAATGGTTGATTCAGGGCTTGGACAATATGAGCGCTCTCCTAATTCCTTTAGGAAATATGATTTTTTGTTCATTAGAGAATCAATGGTACTTAAAGGATATATGTAATTAGAGGGGTATAACGGACACAAGACCCAGCTCTAATTATGAATTACTGTGGAGGATCACACCATGTGTAATAGTTATATTGATGGACACCGAGCTGTAACGGTCTGTGTAAAAGCGTCTGCAGTTAAGAGAGTACGGTTATAGGTTTTTAGTGGAATAATATCGGGATTAATAATCATGGAATATTAATTAAATAGTTTAATTAATTATTCCGATGATTATTGGAGCTCAAATACTATAGGTCCATTAAGTCCTCATGGTAACCCGATCAATTTAGGTAACAAGGGTCACAGTTAATTAATTGGATTGTCCAAGTAATTGTGTTACGAAAGTGACACGTATTTATTCAGGATTTAATTTAATAATGTGATTATTTAATTAATGAATAATGGTGATTAAATAAATTAAATAATAAGATTATTTAATTATGTTATTAATCACTAAATGGAGGGTGTTAGTTGATATTTGATTTTAAATAGAATAAGATAATGTGATTATTTTATTTTATTAAATTAATTATTTGAAATTGAATTTAAAATGTTTAAATTCAAAATAAATATTTAATTATCATTTAAAATAAAAGAAATGAGATATTTTTTTAAAAGGTTTGAAATCAAATAAAGGTATCATTAGTTTGTTGAAAGATAAAAATTTATATTTGATATATATGATTCTTTGAAAAATGATAAAAAATGAGAGATATCAAATTAAAACACAAAACAAAAGACACGCATCAATGCAAGTGTGTGTGTGAAAGATATCAAAGTGAAGAAAAGAAAAGCAAAAACAAATAGATTGTTTTGGTTTGAGTGTGTGCATCGGTGCAAGTGTTGCACAATGAATGATTGTATGCTTTTATGCGTGAAACACTTGAAAGAAGTAGTTTCTTTTTCTTTTCTTCTCATACATCCTCTTAAGTTCCTGAGTACGTAATGCGTCCATACGTAGTTATTTGTTCCAGGAATAGCTAGGAAGATCGCGTGGTACAGACCAGGAGCATTGCAAGAAGTGAAAGAGCCTCCAAACATTGGTAAGGTTATAATATTTACTTCATATTATTGATTTCAATTTCCTGTGTATACATATATTTTATTACTGCAATAATATTGTATGTATAATTTTTGACAAATTAAGATCCCAAGTTCACTGGTCCTAGATCGTTTACTATCTGTATAAAAACAAAATTAAAACCTATTTCCGTTGTGTTACCAATGTTCAAGGTTCTAACAGCCCCCATGTCGAGCACTGCTCCCCTGCTTCCTGAATCTCCTATACCGATTGGAATGATGAAACTACCTTGGTCTTCAAGCTTCAAGGGAATGATCTTCCTCTCTAAATTCTCATCCTTTTTATAGCCATCACTAACTTATCCAACTACCCACTCTTTGTATCCTAAAATCTCTTTCTGAATTTGGAGTAGCTTCCTTTTTTCACCAACATCTTACTCTATCATTGAACTACCTTTAACACCTTGGCTTGCATATTTGTACTGGGTGAGTAGCCTTTATCCTGCTTATGTTAAGCATCTACAATATGAGTCACCTGGGTCTCTAATCTCCTAATGGAAGCATCCATGTTGTCTGACCTTTGGTCGTTTGTCTGCATATAACTCTTTAACAACTGTTCATTTGCACTTTGTAAGTTCTGAATGGCTATGAAAGCCTCCTCAATTGCCTTTATGAAGTCTCTCAACTCTTCTCCAAGCGATATGGTCTTTGGTTGGTATTGGTTTGTCTAAGAGGTAAAGTTGTTCTGTGGATTGTTGCTTGTACCTCCCTATTGATTATTGTTTCTTGAACCTCCCTAGTTGTTGTACCTGTTATAACCTTGATTCTGGTACCCATGGTTATTGATTGAATTGTTGTTGTTGTTGCTCTAGGAGAAATTGGGGTGATTTCCATAACCTGAGTTGTAGGCGATTGAGTAGGGGTCATTTCCTTGCCTTTGAAACCCTCTTAATACTAAAGCCTCATTTTTCTCCATTTATTCTTCAACCCCATTCATTGTGTCATTTGAAGTCTGATTCACTTGGCTAGGGGTGAGCATGGTTCGATTTTGGGTAAAACTGAATTGAACCTAAAATATTTTGATTCATCCAAGATCCGATTTAAACTGATTAAGAAACATGAACCGAACCGAACTTAACTGATTTTGGTCGGTTTCGATTCAGTTCGATTCAATTTGGTTTTGGGCCTAATGGGCAGGCTAACTTAATGGGTCTTTTGCATCTATTCTTAAAATGATTGGGCTGTTGGATACTAATTTTGACCATTTGAATAGCCCTAAAGCAAAAAAAAACCCAAATCAACCCTAACTTAAAATATTTATAAAAATATTAAATCAGTTATAAACATATTCCATAATAATAAGTTAATAACAAATCCATTCCAAAATATAAGAAAACATAGTAATACATTCCAAAGTTCAAAAATCAGTTAGTAACAGTACATTACATACAAATACCTCCCTAAAAATAAATAATCAAACTCTAAATAAAATTGCAACTAGTCAAGTAGTCAACTAAAATAACATTAGAAAAGTTTAGGGTATTTTTTTTAAAGTTATATATGCGATTTAATAGGTTCAATCTGTTTTTCACAAAATCAAACCAGTTTGAAACAAAAAAAAAATTGATTTTCAATTTTTGAACCGGTTTAAACCTAATTGATGCTACGAACCAAATCGAACCCCCTTTTTTTGGTTCAATTCGGTTCAATTCTGAATTTAGTCCCCACCCCTACACTTGGCCATTGGATTTGAACATGTTCTTCACCAAATCCTTCACTGACTGCATTCCCTTAGTCATTCTATACAGTTCTATAGCCACTCTTTCCACCACTCATTGCATTTGATGTTCTTTGTTGTGAGTTTCGGGTCAACTTCTCCAAGATTTCATAAGCTTCTTAAGCTCTCTGGTCAGCGATCGTCCCTCCCCAAGCATTATCCACCATCATCTGAGTGATAGCGAAAAGGCCAATTTCAAAGGAAGCGACCTTCATCTCATGTTGGTAAGTGTGGTGGAAGCTGTGCTAGAAAAATATGGAACTTCTCCCATGCTTCATGAAAGGGTTCCCTGTCTTCTTTCATGAGGGTTGATATATTAATCTTCAAGTCTCTTGCCTTAGCAGCTGGGAAGAATTTGTTATAGAATACCTTGCATACTTAGCTCCAAGTAGTGAGTGACCCTGGCCTCAATGCCATGTACCACTGTTTGGCATGGTCCTTCAAGCAATACTGAAAACATCTGCGATGTAGTTGCTCTAGAGTGAGTATTGCATGCTGAGTTATTATTGGGAATGTCTCTAGTACAACACTGTACTCTTTCATAAATTGGAAACAATCCTCTGTAAGTAGCCCATATAATGAAGGGAGAAGATTCACGTGCATACCTTCAACTTATATTGTCTCGCTACGTCATCCAAGAAGATTAGTGTAGGTTGTTGATTTCCTATAGATTGGTGAGTATATTCTGCAATGGTGAGCCGTAATTCTTCCTCAAAGTTGGTCTCATGCTCTTCAACCGTTATTGTAGGTGGTACCTCTTCAGCCACTTTTTCTTCAAATTGATTATCCTCAAATTGCCTGACTAATCTTCCAATCCGGTGAATGTTGCCATGTACTGGAAAAACTATGCCTAAGTGAATGTCTACCGTGCATGTACCTAAAATCCTATAAATTAAAGTACCACAAACACAAAAAAAAACAAAAAAAAAAACAAAATGACTAAAACAAACTAAAACAATAACGAACCTAACTAAAGCTAAATCTAATCACAACTAAAAATGCTGATCTTCGGCAATGGTGCCATTTTGACAAGTGTCGTTTCATCTATTAAATAATGCATGTCAAAAGAAAATTATAAATCCCAAAATCTACATAAGATTGCTTACAAAAACAATATAGTAGTCTGATATCGTCCATAGGGATCGAGTGATAGCTATGATCAAATTTGACTCTAGAAAATAGTGTACTGAGGGTCTTGTCTTGGCTCTTTCTTCTACTCACGGGTAACTGTACTGTTAGGGACCTGTGTAGATACCAGTGCACTGACAATCTTCAATAATGCCCCTACTCCGGCTCGTGGGTAACTACGCTGGTAGGGACCACCGTAGTTTTGAGACTTGGAATGTGAGGATAGTGTGTGGGTAGGGACCCACACACTTACCAACGAACTTTGTCCATCCTTCTTAGTCTCTTCAGTTGGCTTCGTGCCTAAAATTTCCGTTTTCCATCTCCATGACTAGAATTATACCAGTTGCATAAAATTATAACGCAAGAGCCTATGATCGTGGATGTGAGTATCTTAACCAAGAGTTTGAAGACTACCTGGCTAAGCATGGGATAGTATCCCAACTCACAGCTCCTGAAACACTACAACAAAATGGTGTTACGGTGAGGATAAAATAACCCTGATAGAAATGGTGAGATCTATGATTAGTGTATCATCATTACCAAACTCTTTTTTAGGGGTATGTATTATAAACGACGACCTAAATATTGAATGTAGTTCCATCCAAATATGTTTCTCATACTCATCTAGAGTTCAAAATGGTCGCAAACCTAGTTTGTGACATTTTTGCATATGGAGGTGTCCAATACATATGTTGAAGAACATAACTGGAAAGACGGAACCTTGTTCTTAGATCTGCTTTGTTATAGGTTAATCCGAAGAAACTAGAGGAGGACACTTTTATAGTCCTCGAGAGAACAAAGTGTTTGTATCGACAAATGCAACATTTCTTGAGGAAAACTATATGAGTGATCATAAGCCTCAAAGTAAGATTGTACTAAATGAATTAGATCCTGGTACGACTATTGCTTAGTCAACAAAAGTTGCTGTTCCATCAATGTTTAAAAGTCAGACAATTCCTAGTTAAATCACACCAATACCTAAACGTAGTGGGAGTGTTGCACAACAACCCGATAGTTATTTATTTGTTAGAGAGGCATTGACATTTACTTTGTTTTCGTTAGAAAAGATCCGTTAAAAATATTTGTAAAACCACAATATTGCCTCAAAAAGTTTACAAACTAGTATAATGGCAAGTCGGGTACCATCTACAGGGAAAGGGAAATTAAATGGCTAAAACTAGTTAACTAATACTAAACAAAAACAAAGCAAGAAAAAGTAAATATCAAAGGTTGTTTTGAAAGTTATTAACTACCATGCAACTACAATTAAGTTAATTAATCTAAAGTTAAACTAATAATTAGCAAGAATACGAAGTGATAAGATAATGAGATGTGAATGTTGGAGTTAAAGCAATAAAAAGCAAATAGTGGGCAATTCATTATTTAAGAAAAAATTATCAATTAGGCCTTTTCTTCCTAACTTGAGTTTCCGGGCTGGCTTGGATTGGAATGCTCATAATCCACCCCTTTCACCTAACTAAGATATGCAGGATTGGAGTCCTCACAACATATCCCTTCCAATTCAAGTGAGCTTGTTGTTTAAACACCATAAGTGTGGATGGTTAAAAACATGAATTGATCTCCGATATGGACCAAGAGATGGAGTGCCTACTTAACCCATAAAGACACCACAATTCAAACTCTACAATGAGTCAAGAGTTGGAGTGTCTACCCAAACCAAGGTGAGTATTAAATGCATTAAGAACAAATTCAACCACTAAGTGAGATTGCACTTTGGAGTGCCTTTACACTTCACAAAGATTTCAATTAAAGATCAAGTACTCAAATAAGTTTGATTAATAAAAAAGAATCAATAGTTGGAATGACTACTTAATTCAAAAGGTAATTAAAACACAATTAGGCACAATGAATGGAACGATATTAATCAAATCAAAGTATGGTGGGAAACCATCAAATTCATATTCAATTACATAACTCCCACTATGGATTTAGCTACTCATGCCAAATACAAAATATAAACTAAGAGAAAAGGTTAAAAGAAAACTCATGTAGAGAACCCTCTTCTTGAAGCTTGAATCCAATCTTCTAGTGGCCTTGAGTAGAAAAGGATGAAGTTGATGTAGAAAGTTAGGATTTGGTGGGGAAAGATTCCTAGATCTAGGTTAGTGATTAGTGATGTAAAAGAGAGAAAAAATTGTTCTTGGAAGAACGTGGAAGAGTGAATTTGTGGTTGGAAGTGTGAGAGAAAGTAAGAACAAGATATAGTTATAGACTTTCCAAAATTAGATCTGAAATTGCTGATGTGGTAAAATCAAGGAACGCAGTGCGCGTGTAGTACGCAGGTTGGGCAGTCGTGCAGTCCCTTTTTTCCTGTTGATTTGCTTTCTGGTTTGGGCATTTGCACGGGTTTACGAGTTGGTACCCATGCAGTACCCGTGCACAGACCTTTCTTCAAAGACTTCTTCTTCCAGTGTGAGGGTTGTGTACGGGTAAGGCACGGGTAAGGTACCTGTGCACTAGGGCCTTCAGTTCTTCCTTTTTCTGCACCAATTAGACCATTTTCCATACAAAAATTGAAATTTCCGATTCCATCGTCTGATTTGCACCATATGCTTACAATTGCAATAAAAGAGCCATAAGACACATGAAAACACCTAAAATTGAGATAAATGATCTAGATATGAGGGCCAAGATATATAACAGTTTTGGTGTGATCAACAGGGTGTCGTCCATAATGATAGTATGGATGATTTGTTGTCATTTAAGCATGCAATGAAAGATTTTGACAAGAGGAGTGACTTAAAGCTGTGAATCTCGAGATAGAGTCCATGTACTCCAACTTAGTCTGGAAACTTATAGACTTAATTGATGGGATAAAACCCATAGAGTGTAAGTGGATCTACAAAAGGATGAGAGAAGTATACGGGAATGTAGAGACCTTCAAAGCAAGGCAAGCGACAAAGGGTTATACTCAAATGAAAGGGACAGATTAAGAAGAGACATTCTCGCCAGTGGCTATGTTTAAGTCAATTAGGACACTCTTATCCATTGTTGTCTATTTGGACTATGAAATTTGGCAAATGGACTTTAAGACTGCATTTTTAAATGGCAATCTTACTGAGAGCATCTTTATGATGCAACCAGAGGGATTCATATCCTAAGATTAAGAGCAAAAAGTGTGCAAGCTACAAAGGTCCATTTATGGACTGAAGCAAGCTTCTAGATCTTGGAACATCAGGTTTGATAATGCTATCAAAACCTATGGCTTTAAGCAAAATGTCGATGAGCCTTGTGTCTACAAGTGGATCATTGACAAGAAAGTAGTTTTTCTATTCCTATACGTAGATGATATCCTACTCATTGGGAATAACGTAGGGATGTTGTCCAAAGCAAAGAGCTAGATGGTAAACCAGTTCCAAATGAAAGATTTGAGAGAGGCTAGTTATGTTCTAGGGATCTAATTAATCAAGGATTGTAAGAGCAAATTGTTAGCACTGTCTCAAGCATTGTTTATCGATAAGATACTTGTATGATTCTCAACTCTAAGAAAGGTAATTTACCTTTCAGACATGGAGTTCACCTGTCTAAGGAACAGTATCCTAAGATGCCTCAAGAAATTGAAGGTATGAGTCGAGTTTCCTATGCGTCAGCAATTGGCAGTCTCATGTATTTTATATTTTGCACGAGACCTAAAATCTGTTTCGCAGTGGGAGTAGCCAGCAGATTCTAGTCCTCCTTAGGATTTGATCATTGGATTGATATGAAGGTTATTCTTAAGTATCTTTAAGGAACAAGAAACTAAGTGCTTGTATATTCAGACAGGATTTGATCCCCTTAAGATATACGAATTTTGACTTTCAGTCAGACAAGGGATGTTGTCGAAAGTAAAGAGCTGGATGGTAAACCAGTTCCAAATAAAAGTTTGAGAGAGGCTAGTTATGTTCTAGGGATCTAATTAATCTGGGATCGTAAGAACAAATTGTTAGCACTGTCTCAAGCATTGTATATCGATAAGATACTTGTATGATTCTCAACTCTAAGAAAGGTAATTTACCTTCCAGACATGGAGTTCACCTGCCTAAGGAACAGTATCCTAAGACACCTCAAGAAATTGAAGGTATGAGTCGAGTTTCCTATGCGTCAGCAATTGACAGTCTCATGTATTTTATATTTTGCACGAGACCTAAAATCTGTTTCGCAGTGGGTGTAGCCAGCAGATTCTAGTCCTCCTTAGGATTTGATCATTGGATTGATATGAAGGTTATTCTCAAGTATCTTTAAGGAACAAGAAACTAAGTGCTTGTATATTCAGACAGGATTTGATCCCGTTAAGATATACGAATTTTGACTTTCAGTCAGACAAGGGATGTTGTCGAAAGTAAAGAGCTGGATGGTAAACCGGTTCCAAATAAAAGTTTGAGAGAGGCTAGTTATGTTCTAGGGATCTAATTAATCTGGGATCGTAAGAACAAATTGTTAGCACTGTCTCAAGCATTGTATATCGATAAGATACTTGTATGATTCTCAACTCTAAGAAAGATAATTTACCTTCCAGACATGGAGTTCACCTGTCTAAGGAACAGTATCATAAGACACCTCAAGAAATTGAAGGTATGAGTCGAGTTTCCTATGCGTCAGCAATTGACAGTCTCATGTATGTTATGTTTTGCACGAGACCTAAAATCTGTTTCGCAGTGGGAGTAGCCAGCAGATTCCAGTCCACCTTAGGATTTGATCATTGGATTGATGTGAAGGTTATTCTTAAGTATCTTTAAGGAACAAGAAACTAAATGCTTGTATATTCAGGACAGGATTTGATCCCGTTAAGATATACAAATTTTGACTTTCATTTCACCCTTAGTTATGATGCCATAGTATGGAGAAGTATCAAGTAATCTTGTATTGTTGATTCCTCCATGGAGACTGAATATGTAGAGGCTTACGAAGCAGCCAAGGAGGCTATATGGATTCATAAGTTTTTGTGTAATATGGAAGTTGGGCCAGATTTAGATAAGTCCATCATACTTTATTGTGTATCAGTGGTATTGTGGCAAATTTCATGGAACAGAGAAGCCACAAAAGAGGGAAGCACATAAAAAGGAAGTATCATCACATCAGTGAAATAGTGTAGAGAGGAGATATGATCGTGGTTAAAATCGTGTCGCGGGACAATCTTGTTGATCCATTTATGAAGACTTTAATAGCTAGAGTGTGTAAAGGTCACCTAGAGGGTCTGGGATTATGAGATATGTCTCACCTACTTTCGTGCAAGTGGAAGATTGTTGGGGATTACGCCCTAAAGCTTGTAATTTCTAAATGTTATTAAAACATGAATAAAAGTAGTTTTGTCATTCAATAAATATGATTCTTACGCTTATATCATGTGTGCTACCATTCAAGTTGCTTGATGTAATCTCAAACTAAGTATATGAATGCCATATGTAGAGGAATTTTGTTTGAGACGTGTAATCTAAAGAGTCCATGAGATCAAATAAAGTTGGATACTTTATTTACAGTAATCTACAGCTGCAGTCCATTCCTTAATATATAGGGTCTTATCCTAGACTATTCATATGGTGATATGAGAATTTGGGCACCTTATATGTTGTGATCATATAGAATTGGGCCACGATCTATATGAATCTCTCAACAAGATCCGTTAAATGAAGAGATTTATATATATATATGTCAACAAATGATCAATGTATATGGGTGATCTTAAAGCCTATGTGTCTTACTGACTCCTTCAGGTTAGATCGTGGTTTTTGACATACCATGGGTGAGATCGAAGTAGCATTCTTGATCAATAACTCTGTATCTTAGATTTATGAGTAAGCTTATTGTTAGGTTTTTGAGTCTTGTGTTGGCATAATTCTATATCAAAATGATAATTGCTTTGTATTGATTAGTTGTTTAGGATTTGTGGATCATCAAGATTCAAGGAAGATTGGACAACAATTCAAGCAAAATGATGGCTACAAGAGGAACAAAGCTTTATTGCATGGCTAAAGGTACATTGAGACCTCTTTTCTCTTGCAAGGCCTAGGCACACACACACATATTGTATATTTATGTTCCTGTATCATTGTGCAAAAATTGATATTACACATGCATACATTTATACCTGTATGCACATGCATTAGTTCTAAAGGTGACAAATTTTAAGAAATTGCATGTTCTAGACTATTTCTGGATAATAGCATACTTCTGTGGTTTTTTGTTCATTTTATTGTATTTGTATGATATTGAACTTGAATTTTTACTTATAAGATTTAGTATTGAGTTCCGGTTATTTTGGTTACTCATTCATTAAGTTTCAACTTCAAATTAGGAAGTTTAGAAATCTTTTATGATTTATCGTACATGGTTTTTATCTTTGATTTTCACGATTGAATTCCATATTTTTTGAAAAAAAATCTTGATTTATTTTATACATGAGAGAGTCCCAGTTCGTAATCTAAAAACTGATTCGAAATCAATGTTCGAAGGCCAGAGATACGGCTGAAGAATTGAAGGAGCCTCAAAGGAAAAAGGAAGGAAAAAGGAAGGGGAAAGCCACCCCCCCCCCCCCCCCCACCCCACCCACCCCCCCCCCCCCCCCCTCCCTTTCCCGTGGAAGCACGTGGAGCTCCACGGGAAAGGAGGTTTTCTACTCCTGTGGAGGTCCTTGCACCTCCACGGGATATAGAGGTGTCGTGTCCCTATTGGTTGGTCTTTTCCCTCTCTAACTTTCTCTTTAATTACCTCATTTCCCTCTCATTCTTTTCCAAGAAGAAAAGCTTGTGCAAAAATTTTCTCTCCAACATTCTTAGTTTCCGAACACCATATCTTTTTCATTCAGAGTCATATTTGAGTAATTGAAGTTGGAGATTTCTCATCTCTCAGTCCTCTATCTTTTCCATAAGAGTTTGAAGTCATTTGACTGAGTTTTCTAGTAGCTTCATACACAAAAACGGGACTGTATAGTTTTCACTTGAGGTATTGATTTCTTTTTTGATTTTTGAGCTTCAAATCTTCAATTACCTTGGGTTTTGTTCTTCAATGCATGTATGTATATTGTGTATATTTTGATTAGAGTTTTGAACTCTATATAAGCTAGATTGAGCTTTGATTGAATCTTACATGTTGAGTTAGGTTTTTGTAAAAGCCTATGTTTTCACATATTCGTGTTTTGTGTTGTGCTAGCCTTCTATCTATGACTATTTTGAGCTTTGATTGATTGATTTTAATTGAAAATAGTCTTTACTTGTGCTAGGTCTTTTACTCGGCCATTTCCATGATTATCACGATTTTATTGTATGTTTAGAGCTTGAAATGTTTCAATTGAATACTTTGTGAATACATGATCTATATTTCTTGCTTGGAATTCTATTGATCATATGTTATGATTCTAGCATGATTTTTGTTCTATACTAAATCTTGATTATGTGCTTAAATGTATATGATTGATTCAAGGTTTAGTGACATGAATAAATCTAGAAAATGTGTTTTGGTGTTTACTATTATGATTCACGCATAGTAACTAGACATATTTGGTTTGTGAACTTTCATGCATAAGTCTAGTTCCTATAGGATGTGTTGATCATCATATTCTATGTTATGTGCTTGTTTGCATTTTGCATTCACGATCACATAGGTTGCCTTGTCAAAAGGTTGGAAGTCTTGGCTAGGATCGGGGTGATCCGGATAGCTAAGCATTGGAAGTCTCATTTCTTAGAGTGATTCTGTGATTTGAGCATTGAAAGTCTTGGCTAAAGTCAGGCGGACTCAAATAGCTGAGCGTTTGAAGTCTTGGCTAGGATCGGGGTTATCCGGATAACTATGTCTTGGAAGTCACATTTCTTAGAGGGACTCTTTGATTTGTGCAAGGAAATCTTGGCTAGAGTCAAGAGGACTTGGATAGTTGAGAAAGGTGGCATCTCTTTCATTATGTAAAGTTAAAGGATAGAATTCTAGGTTAAGTGATCACTTGACATATTGTATTTTTTTTATCTTACTAGTTGTTAATAGCCAAATTTGGCTAGGGACCAAAGGAGAATTTTCCACTTCCCAACCTTCATGAAAGGGTCCAAATTCGGGCTTATATCAAGGTCCCTAAGGTCGAGCTACCACGAGATTCTGTAGGAGCAAGGCTAGGCCGCCTATACCATCTATGCATCTTTCACGCATCCAAGCCGCCAAATAAAGCCCAACGTGACCACGTCAAGCTTCCTTTGCCGGGGTAGAAGCCCGAAGCTAGGTCGACATGGAAGGACCTGGGTTCCCCGAGGCCGAGGCATCTCACGAAACTTTCCTAGAGCATAATACCATCTCTACTTTCACCAAGAGAACTTCAGGGAGCCAAACTTGTCTTGCAAATGCACTTCTGCCTCCTCAAAGTATAATCTCAACCTGCCCACGCAAAAAGAAGCCCACAAAGCCCCATCATAAAAAAAATGCCAACTGTTGAAACCCTGTTCACCGGTTACGCAACGGAACTAGGTTTTAAAATTAATATAGATCATAATCTGTATCTAGGACCAGTAAACTTGGGATCGTAATTAATTTTGAAACTAATAAATACAATATGTATACACAGGAAATTGAAATCGATATAATCAGAAGAAGAAAATCTTACGAACGTTTGGAGGCTCCTTCACTTTATGATATGCTCCTATCTGAACCAATCTTACCGACATTTGGAGGCTCATTCACTTTACGATGTGCTCCTATCTGAATCACTTGATCTTCCTCGCTATCTCCCGGGACTGGTAACTGCGTGTTGGCACATCACAATCTCAGGAACCCGTATGGAGGATGTAGAGAAAATACTTGAAGAAACTCTTTCTTCGATTTCAATCCACACACTTGCACACTTTTCTCTCTTTGTCAACACACGCACTCACTTCCATCATATGCAATTTTAATTACTTGCATTGATTCATGCACTGTGACGTTGTGCATGTCTTTGACGCAATATACATCACTTGCATATATAAGAGAACTAATTCTCCATTTTTTCTTTTCAACACTGATAAGTGAGTTGCTTTTCTTAGTTGATAACCCACCACAAATTGCATTGGATGCAAATTGAATAATTTATCATGCGTGTCATCAGTTTGTTATCTAATATATATCATATATATATATATATATATATATATTATAATGCAAACCAGTTAATATATATATATATATACGGTAAAACTCATCAATTTAAATCTTTTAAGATATTTCATATCTCTAAAGATATTAATCAACTTGTTTTGAATTCAAACTCTTTAAATAAAAATAAAATAATCAAATTATTTTATCTTTAAGAATTAAATATCAATCAACACCCTCAAACTACTGATTAATTACAAAATCATTATCATTCATTAATTAAATAATCTCATTATTCAATTAATTCTTGAATAAATACGTGTCACTTTCGTAACATAACTAATTGGACAATACAATTAATTAACCGTGACCTCGTTACCTAAATCGATTGGGCTTGTAAGGAGACCAAATGAACCCACAATATTTTGAGCTCCAATAATCCTTGGAATCATTAATTAAACTCTTTAATTAATATTTCTTGATTATTAACTCTGATGTTATTCTACTAAAAACTCGAAGCTGTACTCTCTCAACTGAAGACGCTTTTACACAGACCGATACAACTCGGTGTTCATCGATATAGCTATTACATATTGTGTGATCCTCCACAGTAGTTCATAATTAGAGTTCGGTCAAAATATTCGTTATACCCCTCTAATTACATATATCCTTTAAGTATCGTCGATTCTCTAATGGTCAATAAATCCTATTTTCTCACGGAACTAGGAGAACGCTCATATTTTCCAAGCCCCAAATCAACCATTAAGGGAACTACCATCTACTTCTCACAAGAAGAAATGGATTCCATTATTGTGTACAAACCTTCCCAGCCACAAGCCAAACTGCAATCCTAACATACTGAGTATATTGGTCACGAAATGCATCTGACCTCACCCATGGTATATCCAAGACCATGATTTAACCTGAAAGAGTCGATAAGACACTCATGATTAAGATCACCCACATATACCCATCATTAGTTGATATATATGAATCTTATCGGTAAACGGATCTTGGTGAGAGATTCATATAGATCATGGTCAAGTCCTATATGATCACATCATACAGGTTGCCTCAATTCCCATATCTCATATGGATGATTCAGGATAAAATCACTGTTCATTAGGTAATGGACCGCAAATATAGATTAACCATAAATAAAGTACCCAGCTTTATTTGCTATCTATGGACTCTTTAGATTGCACGTTTCTTACTGTATTCATCTTTATATGACACTCATATACACAGTTCGAGATAACATCTGTCAATCTTGGATGTTAAATATATGCACAAGTTATAAAATAAACAACACAACAAGAATGAATTGAACTTTTCATTTTATTTATTTCATAAATCTATTTACAAATTACATATTTATGGCATAAACCCCAATAATCTCTCACTTGCACTAAAGCATGTGAGGCATGTCTCGTAACCCTAGACCATCTAGGTGACCCGAAAACACTTTAACTGGCAAGGTCTTTGTAAACGGATCAGCATGATTGTCTTCTGAGGCTATCTTAGTGACAATCACATCTCCTCTCTGCACTATCTCTCTAATGAGATGATACTTTTTCTTTATATGCTTCCCTCTCTTGTGGCTTCTTGGTTCTTTGGAATTAGTTATATCACCACTGTTATCATAATAAAGTGTGATAGGCTTATCTATGTCTGAAACAATTTCCAGATCACTCAAGAACTTACGGAGCCAAATAACCTCTTTAGCAGCTTCACAAGCGGCTACATATTCAGCTTCAATGGTGGAGTTAGCAATGCAAGATTGCTTGATACTTCTCCACACAATGACACCAACACCTAGGGTGAATACTGATCCAGACGTGGATTTTCTAGAATCCCTGTCTAACTGAAAATTAGAATCCTTGTATCCTAAAGGGATCAAATCCTGTCCGGAATACACTAATATATAATTTCTCGTTCTTCGAAGATACTTGAGAATAGTCTTGATAGTAACCCAATGATCCAATCCTGGGTTGGACTGGTATCTGCTGACTACTCCCACTGCATAGCAGATGTCCAGTCTCGTGCATAACATATCATACATGAGACTACCTACTACCGATGCATAGGGTACACGTCTTATATCCTTAACTTTTTGAGGTGTCTTAGGACACTGTTCCTTAGACAAGTGAACTCCATGCCTGGAAGGTAAATTACCTTTCTTGGAGTTTTGCATCAAAAATCGCCCAAAAATCTTTTCAATATATGATGCCTGAGATAGTGCTATGAGTTTGTTCTTACGATCCCTTATAAGTTGGATCCCTAAAACATAACTCGCCTCTCCCAAATCTTTCCTTTGGAATTAGCTAGCCAGCCAGCCAGCCATTTACATCAGACAACACTCCCACATCATTCTCAATGAGTGCGATATCATCTACGTATAGAACCAAGAAAATTACTTTCTTGTCAATGATGCGCTTGTAGACACAAGGCTCATCGACGTTCTGCTCGAAGCCATAGATTTTGATCACATAATCAAACCTAATGTTCCACGATCTAGATGCTTGCTTAAGTCTATAGATTGACCTTTACAGCTTGTAAACCTTTTGCTTTTGATCTGGAGACATGAATCCCTCTGGTTGCATCATATAAATACTCTCATCAAGATTGTCATTCAAGAATGCAGTCTTGACATCCAATTGCCAAATTTTATAATTGAAATAGGCAGCAATAGATAAATGGTTGTAATAGACTTAAACATGGCTACTGAGGAAAATGTCTCTTCATAATCGACCCCCTCTTTCTAGGTATAACCCTTGGCCACTAGCCTTGCTTTGAGGTCTCTACCTTCCCATCTACTCCTCTCTTTCTCTTGTACATCAACTTACACCCTATGGGTTTTACCCTATCCGGTAAGTCTACAAGATCCCAGATTGAGTTTGAGTATATGGACTCCATCTCGAGATTCATGGCTTTAAGTCATTCCTCTTTATCAGGACCTTCCATTGCATTCTTAAATGTCAATGGATCATCCACACTATCAGCAAAGACAACACCTTGTCCCTCACCTATACCTAAATAACGTTCATGTTGTCTCACAACCCTCACACTACGTCTAGTTGGTAGTGTATCCTGATCAGGAACCATCTAACTCTTAGATGTTTGTGGATGAACAACTCTTGTTGATGAAACACTAGTCTCACCAGGCACCAACTCATTCAATATAATCTTAGAATGAGGTTTATGGTCACTAATATAATTGTCCTCAATAAATGTTACATTTGTCGATACAAATACTTTGTCATCTTTGGGACTATAGAAGTGTCCACCTCTGGTCTCCTTGGAGTATCCTACAAACAAGAAAACCACAGACTTGGAGTCCAGCTTCCCACTTCTTTTCTTTAGCATGTGTGCTCCCCTAAATGCGAAAATGTCACAAACTAGTTTTACGACCATTCCACAACTCTAGAGGAGTCTTGGGAACAGATTTGGATGGCACCACATTCAAAATGTATGCCGTTATTTGTAACTCATATCCCCAGAAGGAAATTGGTAATGATGAGAAACTAATCAAAGATCTTACCATTTCCATTAGGGTTCTATTTCTCCTCTCCGCTACACCATTTTGCTGAGGTGTACCGAGAGCTGTGAGTTGGGAAACTATCCCATGCTCGACCATGAAGTCTTCAAACTCTTGGTTAATGTACTTACCTCCACGATCCGATCATAGTGAATTGATAGTCCTACCTAATTGATTCTCAACTTCAGTTCAAAATTCTTTGAACATTTCAAATGTTTTCGACTTCCGTTGCATTAGGTAGATGTATCCGTATCTTGAGTAGTCATCTTTAAAGGTGACATAATACTCATAACTACCCCTAGCTTTAACATTCATTGGTCCACAGATGTCTGTATGTATAAGCTCTAGCGGTTCTTTAGCTCTAAGCTCTTTTCCCGTAAAAGGACTCTTAGTCATCTTACCTTCTAGACAAGATTCACAGACAGATAAGGTGCCAACCTTTAACTCACTTAAAGGTCCGCTTTTTACTAGTCTGTATATCTAGTCAAGGTTGATATGACCAAGCCTTAGATGCCAGAGATACGTGTCATTATTTGGAGAAATCTTATGCCGTTTAGTTTTTGGTTTTTCAACCTTAAACATTTCGGTGTTGAGCAGTGTAGTATGTATTAACGGTCTTAACACATATGAATTGTTTTCATTAATTCCTGAATAAATATTCACACCATTCTTTCCAATAATAACAGACTTATTATTAAAAGAAACATAATATTTTTGTTCTAACAACTTAGAAACGGAAATCAAATTTCGTTTAAATCCAGGAATCTAAAGTACATTGTCCAACAATATATAATTATTACAAAAACGTAATCTAATTACGCCCACCGTGCCGACACGACATCCTCTGATCCCACACGCATTGAGAAGGCTAGCTACTCTAGCTGTGTCCAAGAATTTATCCATTGTGAAGAAAAACAAACATGGTTAGTGGCCCGTGAATCAACTATCTAGGGCGAAGAATCATCTTCCACTAAACATAACTCAAGAACAAGTAAATCATATTTACCTTTCTTGGACTTCTTCTTTCTTTAGGCTTTCTTGGGTTTGGGCTTACCTTTCGCCTTCCCAGCAGACCTCTTCCTCTTTTTATTATTGGATTAAGAAGGTTCAGCAACATTTGCCTCACCAGTCTTGTGCTTGTTGTCCTTAGTCAATGACTCAAAGGTAGTGAGCTTATTGAGCAACTGTGTGAGACTGAACCTTAACTTGTTCATCTTGTGGTTACTCTTAAACTGATCGAAAATCTTCAGAAGAGTCGTCAGTATGATGCTCACTTGACTAGGTTCATCAATGGCCCCGCCATTGACTTCTGCCTTGTTCAAGTAGGACAGCATGCTCAGAACATGTTCCCGAACTGACGTACCTTCCTTCTTGCGAGCGAGAATAGCGGAAGGAATAACTTCGTGTCATTTTTGCTCGGAGGGCTGCCCGAACATAGCTTGCAATGACTCCATGATTTCGAATGCTGAAGTCATTGCTTCGTGCCTTGTGATAAGCACGTCTGTCATTGAAGCCAACATATACGTTTGGGCCTTCACATTAGATGAGACCCATCATTGGTATGCCTCACGAACAGTTCGTATGGCATTGGCAGCAGGCACTGGAGGACATTCCTCCGTAAGCACAAACTTGAGGCCTTTGGTGACCAAACTTGCATTAATGTTAAGTTTCCACTTAGTGTAGTTATCACCAGTTAATATGTCGTTTGCGAGGATTTGAAGTATTGCAGAAAACATTATTGCTAAAATAAATAAAACATTCATTAAGTCAATTATTTAAAACAAGTGCGAGTGCTTTGGCATAAATTTAAACATGATGCATGCACATGTTTAACGAACTAGAACTACCCTAAAGCTAGTTACTATACCACGAAAATCCAACACACCACAAAGAAATGCCACCTTAGGGTCAGTCAAGTTTTTGCATGTTGGACTGAGACATTCTCAATCAAATGATATTCTAGAATAACTCTTATTCCATATCAGTCAACCATTGTTCATTTAGTCAGGTTTTTAATTAACAAACTTAATCAAAACCTTCGTGAGTGTAGCCCACTATTTCCGATCTCACGAGCTTAACTCGAGATTGCCGCCTTAGGGTCGGTCAATCCCAAAATACCCTCATAAATCCTATCTGTTAGGAAGTCAATCTTGGTATTGACCTTTGTGGAAACCCTCCCTAGGGAGGACGAAAGCAAAGCCATCACAAGGCCCCACTCGGATCTCACGGTGTTGAACTAATGATGGAGATCGTGGGATATATATATCATATATCCCTCTCCCATTCACTATTTGAAAATAGGGTTTTCTATTAACGGTTAATGCACCAAGACTCTATAGGATTAAACGACTAACTTTAATCAAGTTATCTAGCGCATTAACTAATTAGAAACAAATTCTAATTAACTAATAAATTATTAATGATTTTTAACAATTAAAAATCTAATCTATTAGTGAATAATCTAAGCTTTTGTAAACTATTTACTAAGACCAGATTATTATGTCAGTGTTTACCAAGTTTTAACTATTAAAACCATAACACTTTATACGGTTCATTTATTATTTGCTTATTAATTATATTAATCATAATTACAATAAATGACCATATTAATCTAACTTATTAAACTCTTTAATAACTAGATTAATATTAATGAGAATTACCAAGTTTTCTAGCCATTAAAAAACAAATCTCATTATTCATAGCCATTTATGTATATTGCCCATTTTAATCACATTAAAATAAAATACATAAAATACCAGACTATGAAGCATATATGAGATATCAAATATATTTGTGTAGGCACATCTAATCTAAATGACATTTGTATGTATGACAATGCTTTTATCATCATTTAATATAAAACGTACATGAATTAACCGAGTACTGTGGATTATTTAACCTAAAAAATTGGAATCTAAAATTACAAAAAAATCCCCAAGACATTCCTCGGTCTTCTTGTAACTTCAGAAATCTTCCAGGCTCTCCAGGTCACTCTGATTCATCTCATGAATCCGAAATGAGAAATCAGCTCGGAATGCACTATGAAACACTTGCCAACGAAACCATGCAAGATGTGAATAGTATCGTATGAACAGTACGCATGAACAGTGCCCGCCGTGATTAGTACCCTCGTCGTGAACAGTATCCTCAGTGAATAGTGTCCATGAACAGTACCCAACCGTGAACAGTTTACGTGACCAGTGCCGGTGAACAGTACCGCCGTCGCGTGCGATTCCAGTTCTTCATTTAAAAGTTACAGTTTTATTTATTTATTTACAATACAATAATAGTAAAAAAAATAATAAAAAAGTATACAACACACAAACCCTAAATCCACAGTACCATAAAAAATTACGATCAACTATGTTTAAATTAAACATTTTAATTATAAACATTCGTACAATCATATAGATGGTGCATACACATTCATACATACAGGAGCATCGAAAACAATTTCCTGTTTCGAAAAATAAATTGGCTCTGATACCAATTGTTAGAACCCCGTTCACTGGTTACGTAGCGGAACTAGGTTTTAAATTTTTTAATACATATCATAATCTGTTTCTAGGACCAGTGAACTTGGGATCGTAATTATTTTCGAAACTAATACATACAATATGTATACACAGGAAATTGAAATTGATATAATCAGAAGAAGAAAATCTTACCAACGTTTGGATGCCCCTTCACTTTATGATATGCTCCTTTCTGAACCAATCTTATCAACATTTGGAGGCTCCTTCACTTTACGATGTGCTCCTGTCTGAACCACTCGATCTTCCTCGCTATCTCTTGGGACTGGTAACTGCGTGTGGTCCCGCCACGATCTAAAGAACTTGAATGGAGGATATAGAGATATTACTTGAAGAAACTCATTCTTCGATTTCAATGAATACACTTGCACATTTTTCTCTCTTTATCAAAAAAACACACTCACTTCCATCATATGCAATTTTAATTATTTGCATTGATTCACGCACTGTGACGTTGTGCATGTCTTTGATGCAATATTCATCAATTGCATATATTAGAGAACTAATTCTCATTTTATTCCTTTTCAACACGGATAAGCGCATTGCTTTTCATAGTTGATTAACCCACCACAATTTGCATTGGATGCAAATTGAATAATTTATCCTGCGTGTCATCAGTTTGTTATCTAATATATATCATATATATATATATATTATAATGCAAACCCGTTAAATGATATCTTTTGTCTTATTTTAAATATATAAAACATATATATCATATATATATATTTGATAAAAACTCATCGATTTAAATCTTTTAAGATATCTCATATCTCTAAAGATATTAATCAACTTGTTTTGAATTCAAACTTTTTAAATTCAAAAAATTAAATATCCAATTTAATAAAAATAAAATAATCAAATTATTTTATCTTTAAAAATTAAATATCAATCAACACCCTCCAACTAATGATTAATTACATAATTAAATAATCTAATTATTTAATTAACATAATCATTATCATTCATTAATTAAATAATCTAATTATTCAATTAATTCTTGAATAAATACGTGTCACTTTCGTAACACAACTAATTAGACAATCCAATTAATTAACCGTGACCCTTGTTACCTAAATCGATCGGGCTAGTAAGGAGACCTAATGGACCCACAGTATTTTGGGCTCCAATAATCCTCAGAATCATTAATTGAACTCTTTAATTAATATTTCTTGATTATTAACTCCGATGTTATTCCACTAAAAACTTGAAGCTGTACTCTCTCAAATGAAGACGCTTTTACACAGACCGATACAACTCGATGTCTATCGACATAGCTATTACACATGGTGTGATCCTCCACGGTAGTTCATAATTATTACTGGATCATAATGTCCATTATACCCCTCTAATTACATATATCCATTAAGTACCGTTGATTCTCTAATGGACAATAAATCTTATTTCCTCACGAAACTATGAGAGTGTTAATATTGTCCAAGCCCTGAATCAACCCTTAAAGAAACTACTGTCTGCTTCTCACAAGAAGGAGTGGATTCCATTATTGTGTACAAACCTTCCCATCCACAAGCCAAACAGCAATCCCAACATGCGGAGTATATTGATCAGGAAATGCATCTGACCTCACCCATGGTATATCAAAGACCACGATTTAACCTAAAGGAGTCGATAAGACACTCAGGATTAAGATCACCCGCATATAGCCATCATTAGTTGATATATACGAATCTCATCGTTAAACGGATCTTGGTTGAGATATTCATATATAACGTGGCCCATTCCTATACGATCACATAATATAAGGTGCCTCCATTCTCATATCTCATATCTCATATGAATGATTTAGGATAGAATCACCATACATTACGGAATGGACCACAACTATAGATTAACCACAAATAAAGGACCTAGCTTTATTTGCTATATATGGACTCTTTAGATTGCACGTCTCTTACTGTATCCATCTGTATATGACACCCATATACATAGTTCAAGATTACATCCGGCAATCTTGGATGTTAAATATGTGGAAAAGTTATAAAATAAATAGCACAAGTTATAAAATAAACAACATAACAATAATGAATTGAACTTTTCCTTTTAATTATTTCATAAATCCATTTACAAATTACATCTTTAGGGCATAAACCCCAACATCAACATAATTAGGGTAAGATCCACTGTAGATCCCGGCATGGTTAAATCAAGTCTCCAGTAGAAAGAGCACTACTCGAGTGTACATCATTACTAGATAAGCCAAGCTTCACCCCAAGTAACCTCCATAAAGTACGTCGCCAAAGTGACATACAAAATTAGAGTTCTCTTCCAAACAGTGTAGGAAGAGAGGTTGACTTTCATGACATTTACAAAACCATTAATGAAGTCAAAACATATTAATGGAAGTAGTCAACCCTATTAATGAGGTCAAACCGTATTAATAGAGATAGTCAACCCTATTAATGAGGTCAAGCCATATTAATGGAGATAGTCAACCCTATTAATGAGGTCAAACCATATTAATGGAGGAAGTCAACCCTAATAATAATGTCAACCGTATTAAAGGAGGTAGCCAACCCTTTTAATGGAGATAATCAATGACATTAAATCAGTCAACTTCTTAATAACGCCATTAATAAGTCAACTCAATCATTACCTCTTATGATTACGAATTGATTGGCTAAATTAATGGAGTGGGAAACAAAGAAGAGTCTGAAGAGGAAACAAACACATCTTCTCCAAGATATTAGCTACAAGCCGATCAAGTACATTAAATGAAGAATTGTGTTCAATAAGGAAGGGATAACAATTCAAGAATCCTGGATTTACACGCCAAGGTAGTGACACCATGTATAAATACACCTGTAATAGCATCGACTACACAACTCATATCTGATATAATCTTTAAACCCAAAATCGACCACCCCGGGGCAGGCCTACATACTTTATGTAAGTTCTCATGATATCATCATTGTATGTGTACCTTTACCAGGATCGTACCGGTATCGGTTAACACTCGATCATTATAGAAAGCTCCCTGAAGCACCATGGTTGTATTATTTCTTCATTGTTGTAAGCTCCTAGGAACACCGCTTGATATATATATATATATACAAGGAAGGGTCTTTCTCCTTCCTCTGGATACTGCCTCGGGGTTTTTCAGCAAGTGATCATTCGTGATGCTTTTTCCCCCTTGGTCAGTCCACCTCCCTCTACATAAGACTTGTCTTTCTCCTATTTATCTCCTGTATTATGCATGTATGTATGTGTGCGAGCTATATTCCTACAACGCTAGACCTAGCACTCCTATCCACCTATCTGTTTGCCAAGTCGCATGTTAAGATGGGGAGAAACCACCCAGACCCATTTTAAGGGAGTCGAGGAGCTCTCTGGTATCCTCTATGTGGGAGCGAACAAGGATCTGACACAAGAGCTAGATAAACCCCCCTCCTTACTCTCTATTTAGGTTGGGGAACTATAAGAAGAAATTGGGATCCAAGGCCAAGCTCTAGGTTCCATGACTGATTCCGACCCCGATCGAGAGTACCTAGAGGCAAAGAATCGCTATCGAGTGGTCTAATCTTTTACGAACACATCTACATCATCCTAAAGCACCAATCCTACCTTATTGCTCGTTATTTGGACCAAAGACTAGGAATTAGAGACCATGATTAGCCCATTTACATCATCAAGGGAACCCCGAGCTCCTCATATCTCCTCTATATGCACGAAGCCCGATGGGCGGGATGGCTCATCTCCTACCTGCCGCACCATCCTTCATATCCATAAAAGATCACCTAGGTACAAGGTACCTACCCCGACCGCGACCTCCGAGGTAGCGGTCTCAAGGGTGTTAATCAAGATTTTTCACCTTGTGGGAATTTTCGGTTAAAACATTTTGGCACTGTCTATAGGAAGTTTCCACATCCTTTTTGAAAGCTTCCTTGTCTCTACTTGAGCATCCTTTTACTATTGAGGTGACAGATTTATCATTCTTTATTTATGATTTCCTTTCTTCATATTTGTGTATTTCGTCTACGCACCACATGTGGTGCTCATTTTTTGGTTTAACAAGTTTTGTTTATTGTGGAGCAAATATGGTACGTGGGACTCCTGGTGGAACCGTCTTATTATGCTGCTCCTATGAAGCGAACCTGCTCATATAATCATGGAGCTTTAATACAGTAGCTCCCCATCTGAAGGTTTCCTACATAGCTAAACCCCTTTGATACATCGAGAGCTCCTATACAGTAGAGTTGCACCTCTCATGCTTCCTTACAGCAGATTTACTTCGCTACCAGTGTATCGCCAATCCAGCAGATCCACTAGACTTGTACCTGCTCATCTGGATCCACCCGTCTGAAGCTCCTAGGCAGCGGTAGCAGGTCAACTCATGAATCTGATAAGCCAACTCAACTGTGTAGCCTCTGAAGCGGCAGGACTAGTAGAAGACTAGTGGCTCCACACATCATGTACCGGGGTGGTCAACGCCTAAGTGAGCTACTGAACTCCCGGTTCATTCTAGCCGGGTCCAAAGCATTCTCTCAGTTGCTAGAGACTTCTACCATTTCAAGCATGCCTCTAGACAAGTCCCAGACCGGTGGCTCCTCTCTATTTGTATTGGGAAAATCAACGTCCTTGTGAGCCACCGATACCCTGATCCATTTTGGAAGAGCCCAAAGGCTTCCTACATTTGCTGAGGCATCCTACATGCCTAAGCAAGCCTCTGGAGTAGTAGCCCCGTCGTAAGTCCCAGTGGCTCCACTCCATTTATATCTGGTCGGTCAACGTCTAAATGAGCAACTGAGCTACCAGTTAGTTCCAGTAGGGTCCAAAGCCATTATTTCAGTTGCTAGGAAAATGGCTCCCCTCCATTTGTATCGGGTCATCCAATGCCCATGTGAGTAACCATGGTTCCTACTCATTCCGGAGAGGTCCAAAGTCTTTTCTCAGTTGTTAGGGACTTCTAGGATCCCAAGCATGCCTCTAGACTAGTATTAGACCAGTGGCTCAACACCTCGTGTACCTGATCGGTCAACGCCCTAGAGAGCCACTGATCCCCTGATCAGTTCGGGAAGAGCCTATAGGCTTCTAAATTTTGCTGAGGCTTCATAGATGCCCAAGCAAGCGACCAAAAAAAGACTAGTGGCTCATCACTTCATGTACACGGATGGTCAATGCCCGAGTAAGCCAATGTTGTCCCGATTCATTCAAGGAGGGTCAAAAGCTCCATTTCGGTTCTTGGGGACCTCTAGGATCCCAAGCATGCGACTGGACAAGTACCATACGTATAGCTCCATTCCATTTGTACCGGGCCATTCATCGTACTAGTGGCAATCGTGGTCTCGATCCACCTATCTGGTTAGTCTTCTGGACAATAGCAACTCCTTCCTACCGGGTCTCACTACTTTATTGGTAGAAGGGTCACCATCCCCTAGCGCCACTACTTCAAAGCCAGCTTCCACCACCTTGGTTGGATCAGCTTGAGTCAGCCTTGACCACCATCTTCTCAATTAGATCGATCGGGACATCTTCCACCACTATGGCATCAATAAGCAAATTCAGATAGAGAGGTAGGTAAGTTTGAAGCCCCTCATACATCCCCTACCTTGCAGTCGGAGCGGACCCAGGTAACTCCCAGCTTTCTCCATGATATGGTATCCATCCTCCAATGATGATCACGTCATAGGGAAGAAGATCTCGATTTGCTTATAAAGTAACGTAGAAGCATTCTTCAGCAAATGAAATACCAACATTAGCTTCCAGGGTAGCCACACTGCTATACAGAGTTTAGACCACTTAATCTAGATTTTTTCTCCTTCTTCAGAGCAATCCTCACAAGGCACGGTGCATGAACTCAAGTCTCTCCAGAATATATGCATGCTAGATCCATTCCCTGTCTACCCGCGCATTAGCCACGATTGCCTCAGTTCTGGTCAGGGTTTCGTTCAAAAAGACTGCACTCCTCACTACCTTGGTCAGCTCCTTATTTTTTCTGGTTTAAGCTCCAAGGGCAGTTTCCCTATCCAAAGCACCTACACTCGGATCAGCAGGGGTTCACTTTTCACCTACACATACACCTCAACTATGGCCCCCCGTCACGGTTGGATCAACCTGGGTATCTCTCACTTAAACCAAACCAGTATGAACCTCCCCCTCTTTGGTTGTTTCAGTCAGGTCCAGTACTGCCTTTGCAGGTCCAGATGGAAAGGTAGAATGGTCTGAAGCTCCCTTTTTAGATAGATCATCTTCTGTACATGGGACTTCGAACCAGGGTCTGCCTCAGCAGCCCTGGACGAGCCAGCCACAGTGGAAGGAAACGCAGCCATCTCAACAACTATCTTCTTGATCTTCTTATTTTTCAATCTATCAATGATGTTTACATCGAAGTGGGAGGTAGAGCCTGATCTACCTGATAGGTTGTAGCCATCCTCCTTGGTCTGTCCAAGCTCAGTATTGTCAGCATCAGTCTACTCCCAAAAAATATCACACCAGTGACTCTGCTCCATTTTGTGTCAGGACAGTCAACCCCCTAGCAAGCCACCGAAATCCTGATTCTTTCGAGGAGAGCCCAGAGGCTTCCCATATTTGGAGACGTCGAGGTAGGTTCACTAGTAGCCGACTCATAGCCCATTTTGTTTGACCAAAACTCAAAGCCCTTTCTCAGCCACTAGGCTCTCTTTGAAGCCTAGACATACCTTTGGACCAGTATCACTCGATGAGGACTAACGGTTTCTAACTCCCCAAACTGGGCCACTCAATACCCAGTCCTGAATCGTACATAACAAGGTCTCGAGCTCCGTTATGATTGTTGAAGACTCTCATCTACCCCGAGTAGACTTTTGAACTAGTTACATCATCTAGGGATTAGAAGCTCATTATTCTCTCTAGTACCCCTATGAGACCAAACGTGAGAGGATTTTCCTAGTGACCGGTTCACAATGAAAAGCGCCTTTAAGGAAGATCACTATATCATCTACACCCATAACTCAGATCATTTCAAGAGATTCTACTCATGAAAAATCTTATAGAGCGAAGCTGGTTACCAACCGGTACCACATTGCGTTGATACAACCTCATATTGGCTCGCCATGAGTTTGTACCTCATTTGATTTCAATCTCTATGATAGTTCTCATATGATCACCATTCACCTATGATCTAGATACCCTGGACTGGATCAAATCCCTCTAAGAGGATTGCCTTGACAAGGAGAGCTACACAGCTCCTCTGATGCCCTGGACCAGATCAATCCCTCCAAGAGGATCGCCATGGTATTTCGACAATAATCTCCTCGAGACTAGAGATTGGTCAAAGAAGCCCCCTCACTACCTCTGTTGCCTTGATCGGGAATCGCCTCTCGCTAGGAAAGGTCTGGCGTAATAGCATAGTTGCCTGCTACATCACAAGACCTGAACAAACAAATAGCATTCCTGATACCTTGGTCGGGCTACCACCCCTCGCCAATAAGGATCTATATGGCATAGTTACCTACCAGGGTTATTTTGCCAGTTCATCTAAGTACTATGATTCCTACAATAGGAACATGAGTGTCGAGTACCTTGTCTCGCCTGACCCAAGTACTCTAGGAATGGATTCATTTCAAGGATAACTTACCTGTGAGAAAAGATAGGAAAATTCTTCAATTGTTATATATCCTGACTCCAACCCCAACTATGTATTGGTGTTAAAGTCAGGAGGGACTTCTGTTAATAGCTAAATTTGGTTAGGGACCAAAAGAGAATTTTTCACTTCCTAGCCTTCATGCAAGGGTCCAAATTCAGGCTTATATCAAGGTCCCCAAGGTCAAGCAACCGCACGATCCTACAGGAGCAAGGCGAGGCCGCCTATACCATCTAAGCATCTTACACGTATCCAAGCTCACCAATTAAAGCCAGACGTGACCACGTTAAGCTCCCTACGCTAGGATAGAAGCCCAAAGCTAGGTCATCGTGGAAGGACCTGGGTTCCCCGAGGCCGAAGTATCTCTCGACACTTTCCTAGAGCATACTACCTTTTATATTTTCACCAAGAGACCTTCAGCCAAACTTGTCTTGCAAATACCCTTCTGCCTCCTCACGATATAATCTCAACCTACCAGAGCAAAAAGAAGCCAGTAAAGCCGCATCATTACCAAAAAACGTCAACACGATAAGGGCAAGATCCACTGTAGATCCTGACATAGTTAAATCAAGTCTCTAGTAGCAAGAGTAATACTCGAGCGTAACTCAACATTAGATAGGCCAAGTGTCACCCCAAGTAACCTCCATAAAGTAGCTCGCCAAAGTGACATGTGAAAACCAGTGTTCTCCTCCAAACAACGTAGAAAGAGAGGGTTGACTTTCATGACATGTATGATACCATTAATGAGGTTAAACTATATTAATGGAGATAGTCAACCCTATTAATGAGGTCAAACCGAATTAATAGAGATAGTCAACCGTATTAATGAGGTCAAACCGTATTAATGGAGGTAATCAACCCTACTAATGAGGTCAACTGTATTAATGGAGGTAATCAACCCTATTAATGGAGATAATCAACGACATTAAATCAGTCAACTCCTTAATAATGCAATTAATAAGTCAACTCAATCATTACCTTCTATGATTACGAATTGATTGGCTAAATTAATGGAGTGGGAAATAAAGAAGACTTCGAAGAGGAAACAAACACATCTTCTCCAAGATATTAGCTACAAGCCGATCAACTACACTAAATGAAGAATCGTGTTAAATAAAGAAAGGAGAACAATTCAAGATTCCTGGACTTGCATGCTAAGGTAGTTACACCATGTATAAATACACATGTAATAGTATTGACTACACAGCTCATATCTGATATCATCTTTAATCCCAAAATCGACCAGTCCAAGCCTATATATTGCGTCTAAGTTCTCCCGATATCATCATTGTATGTGTACCTTTACTAGGAATGTATTGGTGTCAGTTAACACTCGATCACTATTGTAAACTCTCTGGAGCACCATGATTGTATTATTTCTTCATTGTTGTAAGCTCCTAGGTGCACCGCTTGATATATATATACATATATATATATATATGTATATATATATACAAGGAAGGGTTTTTCTCCTTCCTCTGGATACTGCCTCGGGGTTTTTCAGTATATGATCATTCGTTATGTTCCCCCCCCCCCCCCCCGGTCAGTCAACCTCCCCTCTACATAAGACTTTTTCTTTCTCCTATTTATCTCATGTATTATGCATGTATGTATGTGTGTGAGCTAGATTCCTACCCCGCTAGAACTAGCGCTCCTATCCATCTATCTGCTTGCCAAGTCGCATGTCAAGATGGGGAGAAACCACTCAGACCCGTTTAAAGGAAGTTGATGAGCTCTCATGTATCCTTTCTGTCAGAGCGGACAAGGATCTAACACTGGAGCTAGATAAGCCCCCCTCCTTACTCGCTATTTAGGTCGGGGAACTATAAGAAGAAATCGGGATCCAAGACCAAGCTTTTGGTTCCAAGACTGGTTCCGACCCCGACCGAGAGTACCTATAGACAAAGAATAGCTACCGGGTGGTCCAATCTTTCACGAACACATCTACATCATCCAGTGAAATTTCCCTTTATCTTTAAAGTGTAAATATACCTAGAGGGGGGGTGAATAGGTATATGCTCCAATTTTTTGTCTTCTTTTAAAACAATGCAATTTTAACAATGCTTAATAAAAATTGCAAACAATGAAACACAATATTTACGCGGTAAGCCTTCGAAGAGGAAACATCCACGGGTTGATACCACAACCACCGGTAAAAGCAAATCCATTATTTCAAATAAGAGTTACACACTCAAGCAATCAACACATGCTCTCCAAGTTATCACTCTCACTCTATCCTTGAACCTAGTGATCTACTAAGCCGACTTCTTATCCAAGACCTCCTGTCTCTAGAAAGATTCCTTGCTCACCTATCTGGATCCTCCCGACCCTAGGCAAAACTTCTTGCTCAACTATCTGAGTCCTCCCGATCTAGTCAAGACTTCGTTGCTCAACAATCCGAGGTCTCACACCTCTTGTCGAGACTTCCACTTGCTTAGCTATCCAAGTCCTCCCGACTCTAGCTAAACTTCCAATTGCTCAAATCAAAGAATCACTCTAAGATATGAGACTTTCTACCTCTTCACAAGGCATCTAAGTGATCATGAATGTAAAAAGCAAACAAGCACTCAACATAGAAAATGATGATCAACAAATTCTATGGACATGCAACTAGATGACTAGATTATATACTTTCAAGAGCAATCACAAAATGTATCTAGACAACCTAAGCATGTTATCAACTAAGAACATAGATATGAGGATATAGACACCAATTGAAACACAACCTAATTCTTAGAAAAAAAACTAGATCTAGAAATAGTCAATCAAGCATAAGAGCAAAAGATTTCTAGAAGTAATTTAATGTTTATCAAGTTTAGCACAAAGCATTCAATTTATCACAAATCTAGCTAAACTTGAAAATCAATTCAACAAACCACAAAATTATATCAAAATCATCCTAGTCACGCTTCTTAATCAAACAACATCAATCAATAAGAAGATCTAAGAAGAAAACTAAGAAGAAGATGATTTTACCAACAAGGATGAAAACCACGAACTGAAGATCTGATCACAACAAAACATCTAGACATCCTTTAGTTATGGAAATGCTTGTAGTTTGTAGAACTCTTCAAGACACTCGAAATCGGATTTTGAATCAAGTGATTCGGAGTTGAAATGAAGAAGTTATCACAAAAACAAAAATCAAAATGTTGAGAGAAACATTCTGCACTTGTTCTTCAAATTCGTTTTTCTCAACTTCTAATGAATGAGAGGTAAGGAGAGGTTTTAAAGAGAGAACCAAAAGACAAAAAAGCCCCCATGATTTAATGCCTCCCCGAGATGGTGCATAGGCATCTCGGGGCAGAGCAACTTTGGGGCCGAGATGGCCACACGCCATCTCGGGATGGTGCCAAGTGATGGCTTATGCCATCGCACCTCTTCCCTTGCGCTCATCTCACGTTCTTTGGCCTCCGAACTCCGAATTTGAATCTGTTTGAAGATTACAAATCAGGACTCCTTCACAGACATGGATATATAAGATACTCAATCTAAAAAGTAATAATTTGACTCGATATACGAAGTCGAAGACAATGTATGCAACATGAGTTGAAAGTGTAGTATCTTTTGATTTAGAACTCGAAATCAATACTATGAGTAACCGAAATGACCGGAAATCAATCATGAATAATATAAGACTAAAACCAAGTTCAAGATCCATGTTATACAAACATATAAACAAACGAACATATTTCACACAATAATGCAAACTACATAGAGATAGTCTCCGATCATGCATTTTCCAAAACGTGTTACTTTCATACCAATGCATGAGCATTCAACTTCAAGTGTGTGAATGTGTTATACCAAATGATGCGCTACGATGCAGGGACACAAATGTATGAATTATGTGTGTATGGGCATATAATGATGCATAACTAAGCAGGGACACATATGAATGAATTGTGTGTGTGCGCTCTTACGCCTTGCAAGAAGAAGAAGAATCTCGATACCTTAGTATCCAAGAATAGTACCAATCCTCTTGAAGACGAACTTTGCATCATGAAAAGTTGCTCTTCTTCCTTGAAGCTCTTATCATCACGAACCACTTAAGCAACTAAGCATTACAAAGAAATGAAGTTTTGTTATGGAATCAAGCCAACACAAATCTAGAACCTAACATCCTGGAGCACCAATCCTACCTCCTTGCTCGCTATTTGGACCAAAGACCAGGGACCAAGGACTAGGATCAACCTATTTACCCCAGCAAGGAAACCCTGGGCTCCTCATATCTCCTCCATATGCACGAAGCCCAACGGGCGGGATGGCTCGTCTCTTACCTGCTGCACCATCCTTCATATTCATAGAAGATCACTTAGGTACGAGGTACCTACCGAGACCACAGCCTACGAGGTAGCAACCTTAAGGGTGTTAAACCAATGGAAATTTTTGGTTAACACTAGTGGAAGTTTTTTTATCGGTGGTTATGGTATCAACCCGTGGATGTTTCCTCTTAGAGGTTTTACCACGTAAAAATCATGTGTTGATTTTTTCTATCCCTATCGCTTTTTATTTTATATGTGTTGATATATATCTTACTTGATATTGATATTGATATTGATATGTATATATATCTTGTTTGATATACTTGTGATTGACATTTGTCAAGATTTGAACTTGTTAAAGGCTTTAGTTTAAAATAGCCTAGTTTGTATCACATGCAAGTTGTTATCAATATTGACTTTGTTTGATCAAGCATATTTTTATTGAATTGATTTCGATTGTGTTTGATTAATAAAAATTGTGATACAATCTTTCTAAAGGGACAAATTTAAGTTTGTTTTAGGGGAAATAAAAAGGTGTACTAACCTATTCACCTATCCTCTAGGTTAACTTAAGGCAAATTAACCATGTTTGCATTTTCACATATGGCTGTAAAGGTATACAAACAATAGAGGAATCCACTCCTTCTTGCGAGAAGTAGAGGAATAGTTCCCTCAAGGCTTGATTCGGGACTTGAACGATTTAGAGCGTTCTCCTTCTTCCGTAAAGGAAATATATAATTGTTCATTAGAGAATCAATGATACTTAAAGGAAAAGATATAACTAGAGAAGTATAACAGACTTTATGACCTTGCTCTAATTTTAAACTACTTGTAATAGTTATATCAATGAACGCAAATTTTTGGTTTGTGTAAAACATCTACAATTACGAGAGTGCAACCTTGGGTTTTTAGAGGAGAAACTTCGAATTTAATATTCATGAAATATTAATTAAAGAGTTTGATTAATTTTTTCTAAGTATTATTGGAGCTTAAAAATGTGAGTCCATAAGGTCCCTTGCTAGCCCTTATGATTATTGGTAACAAAGGTCACGGTTAATTAATTGGATAGTCCAATTAATTGTGTTACGAAAGTGACATGAATTCATTCTAGAAACTAATTAATAATATGATTATTTAATTGGTACATTAATAATTAAGAATCATTAGTTGTTTAATTGTTGATTGGAGGTTGCATATTCGAACCATGACCAAGGCAAATGAATAAAATAATAAATTTTATTTACTTTCTTTAAAGAGGTCAAGGGTTCAAGTTTTAGTGACAACAAAGATTAATATGGGATTTAGAATGCTATCTTAATGACGTGAACGTTTTTGTCGTTAGAAAATATCTGTGAAAAATTTTATAAAATCCCTAGCAATGTCCTTAAAAGGATTAAACAAGTATAATGACAAGCTAGGGTATCGCCCACAGGGAAAGGGGAACTAAATGACTAAAACTAGTTAACTAGAATTTAAACTAAAACAATGTATCAAGAAGTAAATATCAATGATTGATACGACAGTTAATAACTAAAAAGATAACTACAATTAATCTAAATCTAAAATGCAACTAAGTTAGTATGAAAATGACGAATGTATGATAATGGGGGCTAGGGAGTTGATGGGTCCAATAAATGAATTATGGGCAATTAGGAACTCTCATTAGTGCTAATTAATCTTATGTAATTATCCTAGAGTGCGTAGGAATGATTATTTATCCCACATAATTGATCAATCTAGAGTGTATAGAATTGACTCACTTGGTATTTCCCATGAATGCACATCAACCAAATAAAGGACTAATCTCTTTATAAAGTCACCAACCTAGAGTGTATAGTATTGGTGCTTAATCTCTCAGAAGCAATCAATCTAGAGTGTATAGAATTGACCAACCATTTGAGATTAGATAAAGATGGAGATTATTGAGTCTGGATTTTGCTTGAGTATACTCTTGCTCAATCCTTCCATTAAATTGAGTCTTTTAGAAAAACAATCAGAGTGTATACCTAGTTAATCTACTCAAATAATTTCTCAAACATGCAATGAGAGGAGTGTACAATCTAAGATAAGATATTCTTGAAATCAATTAAAACAAAGAATGAAACATATTTGATAAATTTATATAAAAGATAGAGTTCAAATACAAAGCCCAACATCCATGGGTTTTTCACATCAACCACTTAGTGGGGGATTAGTTACTCATGCTAAGTACAAAATACAAGCTAAGGGATAAGAGTAAGAGAAGAACCATGTAGAACTCCTTTTTGAAACTTGAACCCAATCTCCTAATAGCCTTCTTGAGTAGTAGATGATGAAGATGATGTAAGACGGTTATGATTTGGTGAAGAAAGATTTCTAGATCTAGTTTAGTGGTTAGTGAGAGAAAGAGTGTTCTTGGAAGAGAATGGAAGAGGGAGAGAGTTTTCGAAATAAGAATAAGATATATTTATAAGGTTTCCAAAATTAGCTCTGAAAATGCTGACGTGGGTGAATTTGGGCACACAGTGGGCGGGTGGTGCGTAGGTAAGGTGTAAGCCCTATAGTCGCACAGTGGAAGGGATTTTTTAAAACTTTTTAAATAATAACTAAACGACTCTATGAACCGTGTACGACATATAAGAATAAAATAGGGTAGGATTCGAAGTTATACCTCGAGGTTAACTCCTTCATTCTTGAATTCTGGAATTTCCTTTTCGATTTCTACCACCAGATCCTTCTCACTATCTTCCAATTTTCGACAACTGAATGTACACACGTCACAGACTTCAGGAAGTTGTACAGAGATAGTAGAAATAACACAAAACAACTCTCACTTTGTATATAGATAATTCGGCCAAACTTGTATCAAGGACAAGAATGAAAAAAAACCTTTTTTTTCTTGGTCTTTGTTTCATCTTTATTTTTGTTGTTCTTCATGTGTCACACACTCTTTCTTGTTTTTAATAATATATCTTTATATATTTTAAAACAAGATACTAATCTTTCTCCAAATATATCTCTATATACTTAAAATAAAATAATTAGTATTTTAGTGACCAAATTAGTATAAGATTCTAAAACCCACATAACCCTAGTTCACTAAGACTTGAACACTTGACCTAGTCAGAAAATAAAATAATCTTATTATTTTATCCTTTGTCACAGTCATGGTTCGAATCTGTAAGCTCCAATTAATAATTAATTAATAATTCTCAATTACTAATTTATTAATTAAATAATCTATTTATTTAATTAATTTAATTATTAATATATTAGTTAAATAATCTAATAATTAAATTAATTCCATTCATAAATATCTTGTTACTTTCGTAACATAATTAATTGGATTTCCAATTAATTAATCGTGATCCCTATTACTATCAACATTCCAGGCTAGCAAGGAACCTAATGGAACCATAGTCTTGAGCTCCAATAATCGTTAGAAAAATTAATTAAGCTCTTTAATTAATATTTCATCATTATTAATCTCGGAGTTACTCCACTAAAAATCCGAGGCTGCATTCTCAAAATTGTAGATGTTTTTACATAAACCAAAATTCAGTGTTCATCGATATGTCTATTACATATGGTATGGTCCTCTATAAGTAATTCATAATTAGAGATGGGTCATAAAGTCCTCTATACCCCTCTAATTATATCTTTTACATTAAGTGCCATTGATTCTCTAAAGAACAATTATATCCTTCATTCCTTTATGGAAGAAAGAGATCGCTCTTAACTGTTAAAGCCCCGAATCAACCCGTAAGTGAAGTATTTCTCTATTTCTTGCAAGAAAGAGTGCATGACACTATTGTGGATAGACCTTTCCAACCACAAGCCAAACCGCAATTCCAAAATACGAAGATATTGATCAAGAATGCAACTCCAATCTCACATATGGTAAATTAAAAACCACGATCTAGCCTGAAAGAGTCAGTAAGACACTCAGGGTTAAGATCACCCGTATACAGCCATCATTTATCGATATATATATATACGACCTCATGTAACGTATATTGGTGAGAGATTCATATAAATCGTTGCCTAGTCTATTTAATCACATCATAAAAGGTGCCCACATTCTCATATCACCATATGATTAGTCTAGGATAAGACCACCGTACATTACGGAATAGACCGCAGCTGTATATTAACAACAAGTAAAGTACCTTACTTTATTTGCTCTCTACAAACCCTTTATATTGCACGTATCAAACTGAATTTCTCTGTATATAACACTCAGATACTTAGTTCTAGATCACATCCGAAAATCTTGGATGTTTAGAACATATGATATAAAAGTATAAGACAAATAATTAGAATGAAAGACTACTTCTTTTATTTATAATTTATCATAATTTACATATTACAAGTTTTAGGGTAAAAAAACCCCAACATAAGGTACCTGCGTAGTGACCCGTGTACTGAAAATCTCAGTGTGCTTCATTCTCCGGTTTGCCGATAATTGCGTGGGTAGGGACCCGTGTAGTACTTACGATCTGGGAACTTTGGTTCTCTAGAGAATTTCTGATCCTCAGTTCACGGATTGTTGGTTGGTGTGAACCAATAAAGTTCTATGGCTTGGAATGCACGTGTAGTGCACGAATTGGACACCCGCTTAGTGACCCACACACTAGGTCCTTCCTTATTGGATTTTTACTTGTTTAGTCGCTAAATTTCTCGCTTTTCATCTCTAGTACCTGAGCATGTGTTGACTATTATTCCCAAGATAGACTTCCCCTAAGATCAACTAGGTCTTTTTAATTCGGTTGTAATGGGGCCAAGGTGATTGATGACTATCGAGAATGAGAATTTAGGCACAAAACACTTATCAACCAAGTTAAGGCAATACATTCTACATTTTAATCATTTATTCTATATACAACATCATTTCTAAATACAACTTGGCGTCCAAGCCTTCATACATTTCAAGTGCAATTTCTACTACTCTCGTTACCTCTTTGTTTGAGTAAATTTAACAATTTAAGCAAGGCAATTGAAGCATATATTTTTTTCTTTGGCTTCTTGATTTCTCGTTGTTAACCAAACAATTCATTGGGGTGGAAAATTACGATCAATACCCTCAAACCACAACCTAGTATGCTATAGCGGGGTAGGTACCTTGTACCGAGATTAAAACAAAGCGAGTATGATAAAGGAAATGGTAGAAAGATGAAATGTGTATAAGGAATATGATTGTTTTATTGAATATGTAATGCTTGTTGGTACAACAATGGTGATTCTCTCTTTTCTCTCCCTCTCTTACACAACTGGCATTGGCAAACTCATTCTAGTCGATAAGTGGATATAACTCCCTGTATAAAAGAAGGGCAAAAACTCTCTCTAGGCGTTGTCGAATACTCTCTAATCTCTAGACATCTCTTAGGGTTTTTGGCTCTCTTTTTTCTCTTCTACTTGACTCTGCCTTTCTTTGAATTCTGGAGTTGTATTTATCTTCTCTGATCCTTCCAATCCCTCATCATAAAGCAGGCTAATTGAACTGAAATTATCGGAGTTGATTGGCGTTGACTGGAGCAGTTAATTTTATGCAGGAATTACTCCCCCTAATTATGTAATAGTTTTTGTTATATTTTAATCTAATTAATTGACCTATTTGGTCTCATTTGTGGCGCTTTAAATGGCGAAGGGGTTCAACCCTTTTCTTCCACGTTGCTGGAGGAGAATGCTGACTCTGTACCTTCGCGGCACGGTATCTTGCTAGCGCGGTGCTTGCATTGGGATGATTGTACCTCATTAGTACCATTTTTCTTGCTTTGGAAGACTGAACTCATACCTCGGTCTGATCTAGGATTGATATTGTGGTACTTGGGTACCATGTGGATGTCGTGATACATAGGTACCAGGTAAGAGGTATCGTGGTACCAGTTTTGCCTGATATCAGGTGACATACATGTCGTGGTATTGATTCTTCCCAGATTATGGTGTAGACTTTTCACGGTACCTAGGAACCGGTCCCAATCGAGTTTCTACTCGGTACCAGATAGAGGAAAAATTCTTCTTTAGTCCTTCACCAAAAATGGTTGTTAACACTCATCTTTCTATTCTTTTTTTCTTTTTACTTTTTATTTTATTTTATTTTATTTTATTTTCTTGTTAACTTGCCTTTGACTATTGCACATTTTGACACTCACTTATTGCCTATGTACATCCATTCATCAGCTAGAGAATATTTTTACAAACATTTCTAATCCTTAAAAAGATCAATCAAGTGAAGGTCAGCTTAGTGTTTGGGTTTTTTGGGTTATGGATAATGTGGGTGTAGAATGAGAAAGTCAATACATGTGTTTGACTTTAAAATTGGTTTGGGAGCACACACATTATGGGAATGAGAAGTATTTGGACTTTTTAAGTGGCTAAAACTTTCATTGCCTAATATCACTTCAATGATTCCATCTATCAAGGGAATAAAAGTTTCAGCCAAGCAGTCCACTTATATGATGCATGTTCTATGACACATGATGATTGTTGATGTAATGAGACTATGCATGGTGTTTGAATAGTTTTTAAAGATTTGAAAAATATTCAAGCTTTAAGATTGTACTTGTGATCTCACGAGGGTATCCCTACTATTAGAACGAGGCGCTTGAGCACCAAATTCCCTCAACTTCAAAACTAAAAGATAGGACTAGCCCATGAAGTGCAAGTGAGACCCCTAAAATGACAAAGAGCTATGAACAAGCACATAGAATACACACATTCACCATAAACACTATGCTCAAGGTATCTCACCAAGCTAAATTAAGCTCAAAGTTTTTTGGCAAGGCAACAATTTTCAAAAAAATTACATGAAAAATGACTCAACAAATACGTCTACACCCCCAAACCAAAACCCATCATTGTCCTCGATGTTGAAGGCAAGAAAGTTTGGCCTAATGGCGCGCACCTAACATGCATCAGAACAAACTTAGACACTAATCATGAACAACCAATGCCCAACAAAAATAAAAATGACTCAAATTAGGCTCATTATAAAAAGGCAATACAATGCAGTATGACATTTAAGCACAAACCAACATCAAGCATTTTCTTTCAATTAAAAATGATAAAGAGGGGATATGATGACCCCCAAACCTATTATTACTATTACTATATGCATGTAATAGACCTATACAAAATGTGGGTACTCAAAAATCATCCCCAATGCAATATGATCATGTACACTCACACATGTATATAAAAGAGCCTTCGGCTTTTTCATATCAAAATGAATCGATCAATACATGCAAAAATTTCAAGTCAAGATTTTCAATAATAAACACAAAATATTTCCATTCACAAATATGTCCACTCATCCAAAACCATAAAAATGTATCTACAAGTATATCCTTAATATACACTCATTCACAAATATCAACAATTTTTCAATGAAGTGAATAAATCAAAAGATAGGAAGAATTAAGAGATCAAAATTGAGTTTCAGAAATGAAACCAAGGTGGTTTCTTTCTTGCATCCAAAAGTAATAAGGTTCTTGCCCTTTTTATGAGCACTCTTGGTTTGCTCGTCCCCCAAGACTTGCAAGTTGTCATGTATCTTCCAAAGAGATGAAGAACCTAGCATTAAGCACAACATATAACACAATAGATCATCAACCACCAATAAAAAGTAACTCAACCCATTTCCTCGAATTGTCTCTCCACACAACTATCTCACATCACAAAATTTATTCATTACAAGAAGGCAAACAAAAGAAAACAAGAAAAATTCATAATTTCAACCATGGGTGGGTTGCCTCTCACAAAGTGCTCTATTTATCTTTCGGGCAAGACGTTGATACTTGGATCGTTTAACCGAAATCCAAGGTCTTAAATTTGTGCCTATATCTGATTAGGTCTTGAAAATATTTGTCACAAGTTGACATGTTCCTGATCACATTGAACAAGGATAAGATAGTACACATTTTATAAAGGGGTACGATGAAACCAAAAATTAACTTATCCATAGGACCCTTACGCAAACAGCTCGGAGAAGGACTTTATGAAGGGCAAGTCTCTGGTATCTTAAATAAGATCGGTTCCTCAATAGGGACATCTTTCACTTCCTTCACTTTCATTCTCACCTTTTCCTTCTCAATTTTTCAAGTGCCACACCGGATAAGACATCACCACTATAATGGTTGATCACAGCATCTTCCGGCTCTGGTTGATTCAGGTTCTCTTCATGCATTTGATTTTTTACGTCTTCAACCAATGATTTAATATTTGCTTCAACTCCTCTCATTGAAACTTGCCTTTCCTTCTCTTGTTCTTGCCACATATGCTCTTGCTCTTGTATGTAGGCTTTAGTCTTTTCTTGAGAAGCTCAAATTGACTCATGTTGCTTATTTGTCCACTGAAAGTCTTGTATGAACTCTCTCATCTCATCTTTAATTGATTTTGGGAGTCTAGAAGGCTCTTCATTCTCTTCTTATTCCAATTGATATGGAACTTCTTGGTAGCTATGATAGGCATATTCAATGGATTTGTTGAAGTTCTCTTCAAGTGTTGACTCTATTGATTGGTATGGCCAGTTTTATGAGTTTCAGATTGGAGTAACTACCCCATTCTCTGCTAAGAAGCTAAAATAACCTCATTCATTTGAAAATTATCTCTCATGAACTCTCTTATCTCATCTTCCAATGATTTGGATATTGGTTGGTACGATGAGGTAGGTTGTTCATAAACATTGCTCTCATCATATCTCTATGAATCACTTTTTTTTTTAGTCCTCCAATCCTGGTTATGAGTGTTGTTGTATGGCTTGTAGTTCGGTTCCGGGTTGTAGAATCTCTAGATGTTCTCGTGGGTTCCGGACTGTAGGACTTTAATGTTTAAGCTTGTCTTATACAAAACTCTAAAAATTCATCTCTTAACGAACAACTCCCTATGTCATACCCAACTATGTCACATATCTTGTAAACCATAGCCGCCACTTGTTCTCTTCCCGAAGTCAATGACTTCAATTGTCGATTTGAACAATCAAACTCCATAGCGTGCGCACGATTTGCATCTCTCTTATATGCGCAAAAGTGTTACTCAAAAAGGTCCATCGTTTCTAAAACAAAAGAAAATGAAAAAGAAACAAAAATAAAAACTAGAAAAGTATCAAATAATAGCAAAATTACTCAAATAAAAATAAGAGTAAAACTAGCTAGAAAACTAGCCACTTAATTAGCACCTTTCCACGGTAGTGGCGCCATTTGATGTGAACGTTTTTATGGTTAGAAAATGTCCATCAAATAATTAATAAAGTCCTTAGCAATGTCCTTAAAATAAGTATACAAGTATAGTGACAAGCTAAGGTATCATCTACGAGGAAAAGGGAACTAAATGGCTAAAACTAGTTAACTAACATTTAAACTAAAAACAATGTATTAAGAAGTAAAGATCAGTGATTGGTATGAAAGTTAATAACTAAAAATGTAACTACAATTAATCTAAGTATGAAATGTAACTAAGTTAGTTAGAATGTGAATGATGAATGAATGATAATGGGAGCTAGGGAGTTGATGGATCCAACAAGTGAATTATGGGCAATTAAGAACTCTCGTTATTGCTCACTAATCTTATGCAATCAACCTAGAGTTATATGATTGATTATTTATCCCTCATAAGTGATCAATCTAGAGTGTACAGAATTGACTACTCACTTAGGATTTTTGATGAATGCACATCTACCAAAAAAAGGACTAATCTCTTTATAAAGTCATCGACCTAGAGTGTATATTGTATTGGTGCTTAATCTCTCACAAGCAATCAATCTATAGTGTATAGAATTGACCACCCATTTAAGATTTGGTAAATATGGAGATTATTGAGTCTGGATTTTGCTTGAGGTGTGCTCTTACTCAATCATTCCATTCAACTGAGTCTTTAGAAAATCAAGTAAAGAGTACACCTAGCTAATCTACTCAAATAATTTCTCAAACAACATGCAATGACAGGAGTGTATAATCTAAGACAAGTTATTCTTGAAATCAATTAAAACAAAGAATGAAACATAGTTGATAGATTTTTATAAAAGATAAAGTTGGAAAGTCCAACATCCACAGGTGTTTCACATCACTTCTTAGTGGCGGATTTAGTGATTTAATTACTCATGCTAATTATAAAATACAAGCTAAGAGATAAGTTTAAGAGAAGAATCATGTATAACTCCTCATTCTTGAAGCTTGAACTCAATCTTCAAGTAGCCTTCTTGAGTAGTGGATGATAAAGATGATGTAAGATGGTTAGGATTTGGTGAGAAAAGATTTATAGATCTAGGTAAGTGGTTAGTGATGTAAGGGAGAGAAAAGAGTGTTCTTGGAAGAGGGTGAAAGAAGGAGAGAGTCTTCGAAATAAGAATAAGATATATCTATCGGGTTTCCAAAATTAAGTCTAAAATGCTGAGGTGGGTGAATATGGGCACGCAGTGCGCAGGTAAGGTACCCGTGCAATGACTCGCGAACTGACAATCCCAACTTGCTTCATTCTTCGATTCGTTGGTAGCTGCACGGGTAGGGACCCACACAGTACTCACGATCTGGGATATTTGGTTTTTTAGAGAATTTTTGTTCCCTGGTTCATGGATTGTTACGCTGGTATGGACCAGCGAAGTTCTATGGCTTGGATTGCTCGGGTAAGACACCTGCATAGTGACCTGTGCACCAGGTTCTTCCTTCTTGAATGTTTACTTGTTTCGTATCCAAATTTCCCTCTTTTTATCTCCAAAACCTGAGCTACATCGAATGCCTGCAAACGCTACAAAAAACCTATTAGTCACACAAAATGCAACGAGAATTAGACAAAGATATGGATTTGAGGGCCAAAATATAGTACAATTTTGGTTCAATCACTTAACTTGGTCACTTAACCCTAGTCTCTTGATATTATATGAAGACATGATATTAGGAAACTAAACACCCGTAATATATAAAAACAGAGAGAGAGAGAGAGAGCGATAAATGAGAGGAAAAAGAAAAAAAATAAAACTTCTTTCTACTTCAAGTTGACCGAACCCTAGAAAAAAGACAATGAGTTGTCTTCTCTATCTTTGTAGCCTCCATCCAGTACTCCCAAGATTTGTGACTTGCCCAGTTGCTAGATTGTGGGTCATAGCTCGGAAGGTTTTATGGTGATGATTCGAGAACAAATGAAGGAGAAAACAATAAGGTATTATTAGAATCATTTCTTATATTTGTTTATACAATGAAAAGGTCCAAGATAAATTTTAAAACTCAAATTTTTTCATTACGTTGATACTTTTATATTTCAAGGAACTTACAATAATAAACTAGTAAACTATGTATATTCATGTAAGTATGAACTTTGTATATTGTTTTAACTCTGTATAGATGTATGAATAACATAAATTTCATGTCTTATTTTATTTGATTGATTAGATTATATAAATGTTTATTTATTAATTTTTTAATGATATATTATGGATGAAGATTGTAGTATCATTGAAAATCTACTGGAACTTATGGACTATATCGATATTTTTACAACGGATCTGATACATACTTTTTTTATTTTTTTTGTTAGTCGCATATACGCATAATCATTTGGTTAAAATTAGAATGTTATCATGTAGGTTTACAAAAGTATAGAATCATTACTAGAAAGCACACAAGATACCGAAAGGAATAATGGACTCGTTATAGTAATAAAAATAAAATTGATGCGAATGTTGATAAGAGAAGATCACGGATAAGTTTTCCATGTGAAAGAAGTGGTGTTTATAAGGAAAAGAATAAAGAGGGTCAAAAGTCAAAGCGACTTAAGGCAACTGGTGCAAAATAATGTGACTGACTATTTTGTTAAAGGGACTCAATCTGGAATGTAACGATGATCGAATATTAAAAGTGATATGCAGTATACATAATCATCTTGATGTGAACCATCTCGAGGGTCACTCATATGTAGGTAGGCTTACAAAGGAAGAATTTGAAATTTTGGTTAATATGTCAAAAAGTAATGTTAAGCCGAAAGGCATATCACTTACATTAAAAGGTAAAGATGAGAACAATGATAATACAATGATAACAATCTACAATGCTTGTCGAAAGTTTAAGTTTAAAGAACTTTGTGGGCAATCAACAACTTTTAAGCAAATTAGCTTGTTGTAGCTATGTTGAGTGGCATCGAATAAATGATGCTACTGGTAGTGTTAGGAATTTGTTTTGGACACATCCTTTAGCAATTGGGTTGTTACGAGCTTTTCTCGTGTTCTAATTATGGACTGTAAATATAAAACAAACAAATATCATTTTCCATTATTGGATATAGTTAGGGTCACATCAACAGCGTTGACATTTTCAATCGCTTTTGTGTTTCTTGAAAATGAACAGGGTAGAAAATTATATATGGACGCTAGAGAAATTGAAAACCGTCATGGATGAAAATATGCTTCCGAGTGTGATTTTGACTAATAGATTGTTGCATTAATGAATGCCATTCAAAATGTATAACAAACGCATCTAATCTTTTCCGTAGATGGCATATTTTGAGAAATGTACTAGCTCATTGCAAAAAGCTATCTGAGACTAATGAGAAATGGGAGTCCTTCATTTGTAGTCGGAATGTATTGGTGTTATTTTCTACGAAACAAGAATACATTCACAACTTAAGTCTTATGGAGAGAGAATTCTCTAACAATCCGATTGCACTTGATTACGTGAAGCAAGCATGGTTGGATAAGTATAAAGAAAAGTTTATTATAACATGGACTGATTTAGTTATGCATTCGGGAAATTTAACAACAAATAGGTAACTTTTTTTTTTACTTTTATGAATATAATTTTAAATTTTGACATAGTTTATGATATTATTAAATTTTGTGTTTGCAAGGCTGAATCTTCTCATTCACAATTGAAGAGACAACTAGGGTCATCCCAAGATAATTTTCTAACGTCAAGGACAAAAATTCATGGTTTGTTACAATTGTTGCATAATGAAATTAAAGCTTCATTTGTGAGGATCTTTACCTTGGTGTAACATTATTTTAAACCTTCAGATTTTAAGGAATTAAGGGATTTGTTGAATCAAGAAATGCATTGAACATGATACCTGATGGGTATGAAAGAGTTGATTTAAATGACTCTATCTGCAACTGTGTAGTTCGACTCACACACGGGTTACCATTTGCTCTTGAGATTTCAAGATACATATGAGAAGGCTGACCTCTTCTTTTAACCTTTGTACATCCCCACTGGAGAAAATTAGACCTTGTGTCCACCACAGATAATGAATCACCAAAATTAAATTGTAAAGTTGAGATCGAGATGATTGAGAAACGTTTTGATAAGATTGATGATGGAAGCAAGTTGCAATTACTAAAAAAATTGAAAGAGTTAGCAATCCAGCACCAACTTCTCTTATCGAGATAGAGGTTAAGTCTAATACAAGAGATCGACCTCCATCAAAGCATGATATATCTACTTATCGTGATCCATCTATGTTCGAGTATGTATTATCCACACAAGGAAATCATTCTCCATCTTTGATATCTTTGAGTACAAATCCAGTGCATTCAAAATGGCGAGAAAAATTAAAAGAGGTTAAGTCACAAACTTTTAAGCCTATCTTTATCATTGATTCATTTCCAGTAGAGTTAAGACCTATATTTGTGATGCTTAGGATCTTCTTGGTGATAGTAATTGTGGATTTCGAGTAGTGAGTAGTTGGATGGATATGGGTGATGATAATTGGATCGAAGTTAGGAAATACTTGATTGACAAGTTGCAACAACATTATGATTATTATGCTCAATTATTTGGATATCATGATAGAGTACAAGAGGTTATGAATTTTCTCTCATACTTTGAGGCCAATCTAGGCATTGACTGTTGGACGACCATGCCAGATACTGGTCATCTAATTGCTTTTAACTATAATGTTGTACTACTATTAATATATCAACGACAATGTCTTACATTTCTCTCGCTACGATCTATTCCATTACCTCACCCCCTCTCTCAAAATTATTTCAATCGATTTTGTGAATGATTGTAATTTCGTAAAGGTATATGTTAAATAATTTAGAATGTTTTTACATAATTCAATTATTATTATTTTAGTTTGTTGAATTTTATTTATATGGTCTACAGGTCTTCATGTTTCCAGGTTCATCTATGCCTCCTATAGCATCTAATTGGCTTAAATATCGTTATCCATGCACAGAAGGATGAGCAACTCCAAATACAACTAATATAAATGTTTTTAGAAACATAGTATCCGATGGTGCTAAACATAGAACAATTACTCTAGATAGTCAATGAGTAAATTTTTTCATGTTAAATTTTATATTTTCTTGTATTTAACATGTAACTATTAATATATTTATGGCTATTTAAATTTATTTATCGATGACATTTTATTAAGTTTCATATTCAACCATTTTTCTACATGTATTATAGTATTATGATCATACTGATATGTTTAAAATGGAATTAAGACCATTAACTCTTTATTTTCTTTATTTTTATTTCTTTGATGGAATGGTTGCTTCGTGTTTGTGTGAGGCTCACTCCAGGTGTGTTTGAGGTTGGCACAAACAATTAATTTATCCTCTTTTTTTTGTTGCACTTGACACATACTTTCGAATTTATAGACTTCATTTCTTACACATGTATTACAAAAGTTAAGAAAATGCAATGATGCTGATTTTTTTTCACTTTAGCACATGTATTACGGATATTAAAAAAGCTCAAATTTTGACTGATAAAGTTTGGACTTTCTATGTGTTAAGAATGCCAATCAAGGCATCAACATTCCTTTTATACTTGTTGCTGTGTAATGTGGTGTCGGATCAATTATCTAAACCTATGATGATCTAAGATCAAGACTAGAGAAAGAGCTCATCAGACAAGCGTGTAACATAATTAAATGGTGATTGCTAATGGGTTATGGGGTGTGTCTGCTGTTTTGTTTTCTAAGTGTCTTCCATTTTGGCTCTCAACTAATCAGCTTTGGGATTATTTTGTGTTTTTGCTGTTCTGTTTTTTCTTCAGTTTGTATCTATTTTTCTGTCATGTGGTTTTTTTTATCAGGTTGTTTGGCCTTCGTTTTGTTGGTGTTCTGTGCTCTGTTTTCTAAGGGCTTTAGCTTGGTCTGATGGACTCTCGACTTGTTGTTTTTTTTTGTTTTTACCTAGCTTAGGTCTTGAGTAAAGCTGGTTGTTCATAAAAAAATAAAATAAGTGTGCTTAGTTTAGAACTAATTTAGCAGACATGAATTGGATTCTTGAGTTGTATGTAAGCTAAATGTAACTGTCAACATGAATTAACAAAAATATCATTTTTACCTCTATTGTTGAAGTAAAGTTTTCACTGGAGACTTCTTCAAACACTTGTGCTACAGGTTTTTCAACATTAACATTATAATGAATTTCATAAGATCATTGTGCCAAACAAAAACACCAAATAAGAAATATTTTACATTGCATATGGGTTTTGAGCAAAAGGCGAATAATGTCAAATATTTATGCCTGATAATTAAAACAATTTTTTGATGGATCCAAAGGGCTGCTTCTATTCACCCACAAAAACTTATCATACCCTCAAACCAGACATTTCGCTCCCACACCATCTCAACCTCTCTCCACCCCCAATTCATTTTCTCTCTCCACCATGCCACCATCACTATCTCCTACTCATCATGTCTCATCAACGCTGCCACTGGCCACCGCCTCCCCTTCTGTGATTTAGTCTTCCAGACCAACAACTCCCTCACTCTAATGATTTCATTTACGATATAAATCGCTTTGTCGATCTCAATATACCCAAATCACTTGAGCTTCGAGTGTGAGCGAGATAATTTTTTTTGCCTTTAGAGTGAAAGCTTTTTCAATTTGGTGGAATTGGAGAAGATTTAGAAAATTTTGAGCTTCAAAAAATTAAAGAATTCAAAGAAAAAAAAATTAACGCAATGAAAATAAATTTTGTTCAAGAAATTTTAAAGTGATTCCAAATGATAAAATTTCCCAGATGGTTTTTTAGGAGTTGGAATTTTTTATACTTTTCTAACGGTAAATTATTTATTTGAATAAATAAAATAAAATAAACTTTCAAAAAAATATTTTTTTTGAAAGAAAGCCATTTATTAAAGAAAAGGACTACAGTTGTCTTGGGGTCTCCTTCAATACAGTCGGAGCCACACTGGTGGAACCTTCTCCATCAAAAAACAATCACTCTCTAGAGATAAACAAAGCTTGGCAAGGAAATGCACCGTCATATTAGCTTTCCTAGAAATATAATAGACTCTACACTGAGGCAAAGAATTCCTCAAACCCATAATATCATCAATAATCAGGCAAATATGCCTGACTCAAAAGCAAAGCGCAACCCCCTCAAAATCGCCACTGCTTCTGCTAGCAATGGTGAATAGTTCAGTCGAATGATTTGAGCATAAGAAGCAGTAACTGTACCATTATGATCAAGTGATTAAATAACAAAATAGTGGGTGTACTTATAAAAATATAATATAATAAAATTAGAAAGAGTATTTTTGATATTAAATGAGGTTTATTTACGAAACGAAGAAATTTTATTGGTGTACATACGAAAGGGATGTACAGACAGTTTTTGAGTGATATCCACTCAAATAATTATAAAGTTTCCAATAACATAATTTTGAAGGGCGCTAATAACTTGGACCTAAATTTATCGCTTCTATGTTATTTTCTGTTGGGCTTATAAGTAATGTTTCCAGCCCGATAAAGTATCATTAATGGGTAGTGTAGGGGTTTAATTAACCCTATTTTTTTTTTTTTTTAAGTACAAGGCAATAATGGCGTATAAAAATTTAAGAGTGAGGCTATAAAAAATAAAGAAGAGAGTGCAGAAAAAGATAAAGAAGGTTGAGTGGTCTGATCTTCCATATGATATTGTGAGATTTATAATGGAAAAACTGTGTTGGTCAGAAAGTGTTCCTTTGTATTTGGTCTGTAAGAATTGGCACGATCGCATTCGTGAAATCAAGAATACAAAAGAATTTCTTCCATGGTTGATGTATTACAAGGGTCAAGAGGGCAATTGTAGTATTTGCAAGCTTTGTGATCCATCTACCTGGAGAATTTGTACTTGTGAAGGAGACACGAACACCAATCTGTAAGGATTGGGAAATTAGGAATTAACGTTATGGATTTAGTGCAAGTCCAAGTTAATTAGTGTGCGTCTTAATATAGAGAATCATTTCTCATACAGTCTTATCATAATTAGTGTAATTAGTGTGAGTCAGCCGTAGGGAATTATTTCACAAGAGTCATATTTTGCGTAGAGTCCTATATGAAGTGTACTGCTCAATTTTCTTTAAATTTAGAGTCGGTAAAAACAAATGCATATCAAGAAATATTACAATCATTTCTCAACTAATTTTTATTGTCTCTACAATTTCACTAACCCTTATCTTAATTCTTTATTCTATTTCTCTCTCTTCTTAATTTCTAATCTTATCTTCACGATTTATACTCTATTCTTAAACCTCCAATTTCTAGATTCTTCAAACCTAAAAAATCAAAGCCACAAATATCAAAAATCAAATTAAAATGTCCAAGGCATGACAAAATGGTATCAGAGCCACTTTCCAGACAACCTGTGGCATTAGGCAATCTCTTCGATACCTATCTTCAATTAGATTTTCTCTATCCCTCTCTGGTCTTTGATCTCTCTCAATCTGATTTCTAATCTATCTTATGATCTTATCTTCTTTCTTCTCATACCTTCAACCGGTTCTTCAAAAAATTTCCAGATATTCGACATTGACCAAATTTTCAAAAAAAAAATTAAAAAAATAATTCGAGGCATATCAGTCAAAGGAAGTAGAAAATCAAATGACAGAAATGTTAGAACTAGAGTTGCTACAGCAACTGAAGGAAGAATTTAAGGCCCTTGAGATGATGTTTAACAAAGGAATTGATAGAATGCTAGGGATTCTCAGGGAAACTAGAAAGGATCCAGAAGATACACCTTTCGAGGCTAATTCTGGCTCAGATCCGGAGTCACCTATTAAACCAATCCCTAACCAGAACCAATCTACCAAAGCTATTATCCTGAATACAGAACCATCAACAATTCTGTCAAACAAGCTACCTAAACACTCCAAACCAAACAACAAAACCACACAAGAACAAGCTATTCCTAGAACTAGCTCAACAACACAAACAACAGTGGCCGAGGGCAAAAATCTAAAGCTAACTAAGAGTAGAAAAGCTTACCATATCCAGATCTTGGTCATTTCGAAGTTAGAAGACTAGCTTTGGGCCTCTCCAGTGGCCGATGACATCGACAGTCGACCTATTTCCTCAAGCGCCGCCGCCGTCATCGAAGTTAACAAACTTCTCCTCGCCTTCCATCACAACTCATGGACCGTGGCCACTACACCCATATTATTCCCTGTCTTAGAACGATCCCAATCGAGACCTGATAGGCAACTATCGGTCCCTCCAATAGAAAATCAAACTCTGAAACGGGCCCAAAATCGAAGGCACGCCGTAGTTCCGTTGCTAGTGTTCGATCTGGGAGGAAATGGATCGATTGAAGAGGAAGGTTTGGCTAGGCTATAGTTTTGGTGGAGCTTGGGCCATTTTGGAAAAAATTTAGAAAGGAATCCACGACGAATCGTAGTGATTAGTTGTTGGTTTGGTGAGAAGAGAATAATTGGAAATCCTAGAAAGGGAATCAAAAATCAAAGGAAACAGAAGAAGATTTTGGGGTTATTTTCTAGGGATTTCGGTTTGGTGAAGAAGAAGAAACTAATGTTTCAAAGAAGATTTGGGAGTTTTACTCTAGGGAATTTTGTTTGTCGAATGAGAGCGATTTGGGGATTTCGGCTTCAAATAGGGATCTTAGTGAAGAACAAAAGGCTTATTGGATTTATGGATTTCATTGGATTCGAAATTGGGGATTATCTAGAGATTTCGATTTTGGATTTTTGAAGAAGAAGACTTGGGGATTTCAGCAATTCGGAATTTTAGAGAAAATTAAGAAACTTTTGGTAAAGCTGCGGTCAAAAGAAGAGATGTTGAGGTTTACGCCCTAAACGTATAATTTGTAAATGGATTTATGAAATAAATAAAATGAAAAGTTCAATTCATTCATGTTGTGTTGCTTATTTTATAACTTGTGTATATATTTAACATCCAAGATTGCCGGATGTAATCTCGAACTATGTATATAAGTGTCATATACAGATGGATACAGTAAGATGCGTGCAATCTAAAGAGCCCATAGATAGTAAATAAAGATAGGTACTTTATTTGTGGTTAATCTATAGTTGTGGTCCATTCCGTAACGATGAGATTTATATATATCAACTAATGATGGCTATATGTGGGTGATCTTAATCCTGAGTGTCTTATCGACTCCTTCAGATTAGATCGTGGTCTTTAATATACCATAGGTGAGATCAGATGCAGTTCCCGATCAATATGCTCCGTATGTTGGGATTGCGGTTTGGCTTGTGGCTAGAAAGGTTTGTACACAATAGTGGAATCCACTACCTCTTGTCCAATTAGTTGTGTTACGAAAGTGACACGTGTTTAGTCGGGAATTAATTGAATAATGAGATTATTTAATTAATGAATGTTAATAGTTAAATTAATCAAATAATTAGATTATTTAATTATATTGATAATTATGAATTATTAATTAACTATTAATTAGAGGGTGTTAGTTGATATATAGATTTAGGTGAAGATAAAATAATATGATTATTTTATTTACTAAATCATTTATCTAAGTATTTAAATTTAAGCTTAAATTTAAAATACTTATTATCACTTTTAATATATTAGATATATTTAAAAAGGATAGTTAAAAGATATATATCAATTATAACACAAGAGATTGTATTGGAAGCAAATTGGTATGTACACGTATATATAAGTGTTTGTATATGATACAATCAAGGATATATATATATATATATTTGTGAAAAACAATAAGTGCAGGTTTTTTGTTTTAAGAATATATATATTTGTGAAAAGAAAAGGTGTAGGCGTGTTTTATTTATAAAAAAAGATACAAAGTTGATTTGTTTTAGAGGTGAACCTGATTCTTACTCAAAAACAAAAAGAAAAAAAATACGTTTTTTTTTGCACTATACACCATTGAAACAGAATAATATAATAACTAGAATTGTTCTAGTTAATTTTCTCTTAGAATAAAGAGTTTCTTCAATTCTCTCTACATCCTCCATTCAAGTTCCTAAGATCGTGACGCGCCATACGTAGTTTCCAATCCCAGGAGATAGCGAGGAAGATCGAGTGGTTCAGATAAGAGCACATCGTAAAGTGAAGGAGCTTCTAAACGCTGGTAAGATTGGTTCAGACAGGAGCATAACGTAAAGTGAAGGAGCCTCCAAACGTTGGTATGTTCTTCTGTTTTTGTTGATTACAATTTTCTGTGTTTACATATTGTATGTATTAGTTCCGAAAAAAAAATTACGATCCAAAGTTCACTGGTCCCAGATACATATATGATTTGTATAAAAATTTTAAAACCTACTTCCGCTGCGTGACCGGTGAACGGTGTCTAACAATTGGTATCAGAGGCAATTTTATTTTCGGAACAGAAAATTGTTTTCGATGCTCATGTACGTATGATTGTGTATGCACATTTAAATTGACTGTATGTTGTTTTTGTATGTATATTAATTTTTTTAATTTACAAAAATATGATTGATCGTTAATTATATGGTACTATGGATTTAAGGTTTATGGGTTGTATTATTTTTTTTTGTTTATATATATGTATTTGTTATTGTATTGTAAAAAAAAATGTAACCTATATTGAAGACCTGGAAAAATCGCGAAGATGGATTCATTAAATGAATCGGAGTGACCTGAAGAGACTAGAAGAAATTTGAAGTTACTAGAAGACCAAGGAATGCCTTGTGAAATTTTTGTAATTTTAGATTCCAGTTTTTTAGGTTAAATAATCCACAGTACTTGATCAATTCATGTATGTTTTATATTATGTGATGATAAAAGCATTGTCATGCATACATATGTCATTTAGATTATATGTGTCTGCACAAATATATTTGATATGTTATACATGCATCATAGCCTGATATTTTATGTATTTTTTTTAATGTGATTAAAATGGGTAATATACATAATTGGCTATGAATAATGAGATTAGTTTTTAATGGTTAGAAAACTTGGTAATTCTCATTAATATTAATCTAGTTATTAAAGAGTTTAATAAGTTAGATTAATAGGGTCATTTATTGTAATTAGGATTAATATGATTAATTACATAATAATAAATGATCCAAATAAAGTGTTAGGGTTTTAATAGCTAAAACTTGGTAAACACTAACATAATAATCTAACCCTAGTGAATAATTTACGACCCTAGTAAATAATTTACAAAGGCTTAAATTATTCACTAATAGATTAGATTTTTAATTGTTAAAAATCATTAATAATTTATTAGTTAATTAGAATTTGGTTCTAATTAGTTAATGAGCTAGATAACTTGATTAAAGTTAGTCGTTTAATCCTGTAGAGTCTAGGTGCATTAACGGTTAATAGAAAACCATAATTTTAAAATAGTGAGTGGAAAAGGGATATATGTAGAGATGACCATTTTACCCCGGGGCCCCAAACCCCTTCTCCCCCATCCCCATTTGGAAGATTTTTTTTGGAGGGGAATGGGGAAATAGGGGGGGGATGACTTTTAACCCCAAATTTAAATGGGGTTGGGGATGGGGGGACCCGTCCCCATCCCCATTTCCCCATTTCCCCATTTCCACATTCCCCCCACAAATTCCTTGAAATGGGGATGGGGTTGGGGTTAGGTGCCCCCATCCCCATTTCCCCATTTCCCCCAAGTATTATAATATTATATAAAAATTCCTTTATTATATTTTCAATATTTTTATTATTTTTATTTTACTAACTATATATACATATTTATAAACTATAACTTATATTATACACCAAACAATCTAACTATATATACATATTGATTTTCTTATTCAATTACACACCAAGCAAGCTCCATATAATTTATTAACATATTTTATTAACTATATATACATATTAAACAACTTAACTTTCATTTTTATTTTTATGGGATATTATTTTGTATTTGAATTTATTGGATTGCGAATTTATGTGTTTCTTTAATATGTAATTTTTACTGATACAGGAAAAAAGGAAAAATGGAAAAATGGAAAAATGGAAAAATGGGGAAATGGGGGACTTCAGGGAAATGGAGAAACGGGGAAAAACGGGGAAAATGGGAGAAATGGGGAAATGGGGAAATGGGGAAATGGGGATGGGGGGGACCTCCCCCCAAAATTACCCCAACCCCATTTCCCCCAAATGGGGAAATGGGGGGGGGGGGGGGGGGGATGAGGGAGGGTTTGGAAAATGGAGTTAGGGATGGGAGACCTACATCCGCCCCCATTTCCCCATTGGCCATCCCTAGATATATGACATATATATCATGCGGTCTCTATCATTAGTTCAACATCGTGAGATCCGAGTGGGGCCTCGTGACGGCTTTGCTTTCGTCCTCCCTAAAGAGGGTTTCCACAAAGGTCAATACCAAGGTTAACTTCCTAACATATAGGATTTCTGAGGGTATTTCGGGATTGACTGACCCTAAGGCGGCAATTCTCGAGTTAAACTCGTGAGATCTGAAATGATGGTTTACACTCACGAAGGTTTTGATTAAGTTTTTTAATTAAAAATCTGACTGAATGAATGATGGTTGAAAGATATGGAATAAGAGTTATTCTAGAATATCATTTGATTAAGAATGTCTCGGTCCAACATGCAAAGACTTGACCAACCCTAAGGCGGCACTTCTTTATGGTATGTTGGATTATCGTGGTATAATAACTAGTTTTAGGGTAGTTCTAGTTCATTAAACATGTGCATGCATCATGTTTAAATTTATGCCAAAGCACTCACACTTGTTTTAAATAAATGACTGAATGAATGTGTTATTTATTTCAGCAATAATGTCTTCTGCATTACTTGAAATTCTTGCAAATGACAAATTAACTGGTGAGAACTACACTAAGTGGAAACTTAACATTAATGCAATATTGGTTACCAAACACCTCAAGTTTATGCTTACGGAGGAATGTCCTCCAGCACTTGCTACCTTTGAGTCTTTAATTAAGGACAATAAGGGTAAGACCGGTGAGGCAAAAGTTGTCGAACCATCTTCCTCCTCAAAAAATAAAAAGAGGAAGAGGTCTCTTGGGAAAGCGAAGGGTAAGCCCAAACCCAAGATAGCCCAAAGCAAGAAGAAGTCCAAGAAAAGTAAATATGATTTACTTGTTATTGAGTCGTGTTTAGTAGAAGATGATTCTTTACCCTAGATAGTTGATTCGGGGGCTACTGACCATGTTTGTTCTTCTATACAATGGACTGATTCTTAGACACAGCTAGAGGAGCAACCCTTCTTGATGCGTGTGGGGTCAGGGGATGTCGTGTCGGCACGAGCAGTGGGCGTAATTAGATTACGTTTTTGTAATAATTATATATTTTTAGACAATGTATTTTATATTTCTAGATTTACACGGAATTTGATTTCTGTTTCTAAGTTGTTAGAACAAAAATATTCTGTTTCTTTTAATAATAAGTCTGTTATTATTGAAAAGAATGGTCTGAATATTTATTCAGGAATTAATGAAAACAATTTGTATGTGTTAAGACCGTTAAAACATACCACACTGCTCAACACCGAAATGTTTAAGGTTGAAAAACCAAAAACTAAACCATATAAGATTTCTCTAGATAATAACACGTATCTCTGGCATCTAAGGCTTGGTCATATCAACCTTGACCGGATAGACAGACTAGTAAAAAGCAGACCTTTAAGTGAGTTAAAGGTTGGTACCTTACCTATCCGTGAATCTTGTTTGGAAGGTAAGATGACTAAGAGACCTTTTACTGGAAAAGGGCTTAAAGCTAAAGAACTGCTAGAGCTTATACATATAGACGTCAACGGAAAAAGGAAAGTTAAAGCTAAGGGTGGTTATGAGTATCATGTCACTTTTATAGATGACTACTCAAGATACGGATATGTCTATAAAATGCAACGGAAGTCGGAAACATTTGAAATGTTCAAAGAATTTCGAGCTAAAGTTGAGAATCAATTAGGTAGGACTATCAAGTCACTACGATCGGATCGTGGAGCTGAGTACCTTGACCAAGAGTTTGAAGACTTTATGGTCGAGCATGAGATAGTTTCCCAACTCACAGCTCCCGGTACACCTCAACAAAATGGTGTAGCAGAGAGGAGAAATAGAACCCTAATGGAAATAGTGAGATCTATGATTAGTTTCTCATCATTACCAAATTTCTTCTAGGGATATGCGTTACAAACAGCGGCATACATTTTGAATGTGGTGCCATCAAAATCTATTCCTAAGACTCTCCTAGAGTTGTGGAATGGTCGTAAAGCTAGTTTGCGACATTTTCACATATGGGGGTGTCCATTACACGTGCTGAAGAATAGAACTGGAAATCTAGACTTCAAGTCTGTGGTCTGCTTGTTTGTAGGATACTCCAAGGAGACCAAAGGTGGACACTTCTATAGTCCCAAAGATAACAAAGTATTTGTATCGACAAATGCAACGTTTCTTGAGGACAGTTAAATTAGTGACCATAAACCTCGTTCCAAGATTGTATTAAATGAGTTAGAGCCTGGTGAGACTAGTGTTTCATCACCAAGAGTTGTTGATCCACAAACATCTGAGAGTCAGATGGTTCCTGATCAGGATACACTACCACCCAGACGTAGTGAGAGGGTTGTGAGATAACCTGAACGCTATTTAGGTATAGGTGAGGGATAAGGTGTTGTCTCTGCTGATAGTTTTGATGATCCATTGACATTTAAGAATGCAATGGAAGATCCTGATAAAGAGGAATGACTTAAAGCCATGAATCTCGAGATAGAGTCCATGTACTCTAACTCAGTCTGGGATCTTATAGACTTACCGTATGGTGTAAAACCCATAGGGTGTAAGTGGATCTACAAGAGAAAGAGAGGAGTATACGGGAAGGTAGAGACCTTCAAGGCAAGGCTAGTGGCCAAGGGTTATACCCAGAAAGAGGGGGTCGATTATGAAGAGACTTTCTTACCAGTAACCATGTTTAAGTCTATTAGGATTCTTTCATCCATTGCTGCCTATTTCGATTATGAAATTTTGTAAATGAACGTGAAGACTGCATCCTTGAATGACAATCTTGATGAGAGCATCTATATGATACAACCAGAGGGATTCGTGTCTCCAGATCAAGCTGCAAAGGTCCATCTATGGGCTTAAGCAAGCATCTAGATCTTGGAACATCAGGTTTGATAATGTGATCAAAACCTATGGCTTCGAGCAAAATGTTGATGAGCCTTGTGTCTACAAGCGCATCATTGATAAGAAAGTAGTTGTCTTGGTCCTATATGTAGATGATATCCTACTCATTGGGAATGATGTGAGAGTGTTGTTTGATGTAAAGGGCTGGCTGGCTAGCCAATTCCAAATGAAAGATTTGGGAGAGACGAGTTATGTTCTTGGGATCCAGCTTATAAGGAATCGTAAGAACAAACTCGTAGCACTGTCTTAGGCATCATATATCGATAAGATTCTTGTACGATTTTCGATGCAGAACTCCATGAAAAGTAATTTACCTTCCAGGCATGAAGTTCACTTGTCTAAGGAACAGTTTTCTAAGACACCTCAAGAAGTTGAGGATATGAGACATGTACCCTATACATCGGCAGTAGGTAGTCTCGTGTATGCTATGTTATGCACGAAACCGGACATCTGCCATGCAGAGGGAGTAGTCAGCAGATACTAGTCCAACCTAGGATTAGATCATTGGGTTATTGTCAAGACTATTCTCAAGTATCTTTGGAGAATGAGAAGCTATATGCTAGTGTATTCCAGGCAGAATTTGATCCCGTTAGGATACACGGATTTTGATTTTCAGTCAGACAAGAATTCTAGAAAATCCATGTACGAATCAGTATTTACCCTAGGTGGTAGAGCCATTGTGTGGAGAAGTATCAAGCAATATTGCATTACTGACTCCACCATGGAAGCCGAATATGTATCTGCTTGTGAAGCTGCTACTGAGGTTGTTTGGCTCCGTAAGTTCTTGAGTGATCTAGAAGTTGTTCCTGATCTGGATAGGCCTATCAGACTTTATTATGATAACAGTGATGCTATGGCTATTTCCAAAGAACCAAGAAGTCACAAAAGAGGGAAGCATATAGAGAGAAAGTATCATCTCATTAGAGAGATAATGTAGAGAGGAGATGTGATCGTCACAAAGATAGCCTCACAAGATAATCAAGCTGATCCATTTACGAAGACCTTACCGACTAAAGTGTTTTCGGGTCACCTAGATGGTCTAGGGTTACGAAACATGCCTCACATGCTTTAGTGCAAGTGGGAGATTATTGGGGTTTATGCCCTAAACATGAAATTTGTAAATGGATTTATGAAATAAATAAAAGTAAAAGTTCAATTCATTCATGTTGTGTTGTTTATTTTATAACTTGTGCATATATTTAACATCCAAGATTGTCGGATGTAATCTTGAACTGTGTATGTGAGTGCCATATACAGATGGATACAGTAAGAGACGTGCAATCTAAATAGTCCATAAATAGCAAATAAAGCTGGGTATTTTATTTGTGGTTAATCTATAGTTGTGGTTCATTCCGTAATGTACGATAATTCTATCCTGAATTATCATATGAGATATGAGAATGGAGGCACCTTGTATGATGTGATCATATAGGACTGGGTCATGATCTATATGAATCTCTCACCAAGATCCGTTTACTGATGAGATTCATATATATCAACTAATGATGGCTATATGTGGGTGATCTTAATCCTGAGTGTCTTATCGACTCCTTCAGATTAGATCGTGGTCTTTAATATACCATAGGTGAGATCAGATGCAGTTCCCGATCAATATGCTCCGTATGTTGGGATTGCGGTTTGGCTTGTGGCTAGAAAGGTTTGTACACAATAGTGGAATCCACTACTTCTTGTGAGAAGTAGATGGTAGTTCCCTTAAGGGTTCATTCGGGGCTTGGACAATATGAGCACTTTCCTAATTTCGTGAGGAAATAGGATTTATTGTCCATTAGAGAATCAATGGTACTTAAAGGATATATATAATTAGAGGGGTATAACGGACATTATGACCCAACTCTAATTATGAACTATTGTGGAGGATCATACCATGTGTAATAGCTATATCGATTGACACCGAGTTGTATCGGTTTGTGTAAAAGCGTCTACAGTTGAGAGAGTGCAGCTTCGGGTTTTTAGTGGAATAACACCGAAGTTAATAATCAAGGAATATTAATTAAAGAGTTTAATTAATGATTCCGATGATTATTAGAGCTCAAAAGACTATGGGTCCATTAGGTCCCCTTGCTAGCCCGATCGATTTAGGTAACAATGGTCACGGTAAATTAATTGGATTGTCCAATTAGTTGTGTTACGAAAGTGACACGTGTTTAGTCGGGAATTAATTGAATAATGAGATTATTTAATTAATGAATGTTAATAGTTAAATTAATCAAATAATTAGATTATTTAATTATATTGATAATTATGAATTATTAATTAACTTTTAATTGGAGGGTGTTAGTTAATATATGGATTTAGGTGAAGATAAAATAATATGATTATTTTATTTACTAAATCATTTATCTAAGTATTTGATATTAAGTTTAAATTTAAAATACTTATTATCACTTTTAATATATTATATATATTTGAAAAGGATAGTTAGAAGACATATATCAATTATAACACAAGAGATTGCATTGGATGCAAATTAGTGTGTACACATATATATAAGTGTTTGTATAGGATACAATTAAGGATGTATATATATGATATATATGTTTTATATAATAATATATATATATATAAAAAACACAAGTGGAGGGTTAGGCGTGTGTGTGTGTGTGTATATATATATATATATTTGTGAAAAGAAAAGGTGTATGTGTGTTTTATTTATAAAAAAAAAAGATACAAAGTTGATTTGTTTTAGAGGTGCACTTGATTCTTATGCAAAAACAAAAATAAAAAAATATACGTTTTTATTATTTTTGCACTATACACCATTGAAACAAAATAATATAATAACTAGAATTGTTCTAGTTAATTTTCTCTTAGAAGAAATACTTTCTTTAATTCTCTCTACATCCTCCATTCAAGTTCCTGAGATCGTGATACGCCCATACACAGTTACCAATCCTAGGAGATAGCGAGGAAGATCAAGTGGTTCAGACAATAGCACATCGTAAAGTGAAGGAGCTTCTAAACGTTGGTAATATTGGTTCAGACAGGAGCATAGCGTAAAGTGAAAGAGCCTTCAAACGTTGGTATATTCTTCTGATTTTATTGATTATAATTTTTTGTGTTTACATATTATATGTATTAGTTCCGAAAAATAATTACGATCCAAAGTTCACTAGTCCCAGATACAGATATGATTTGTATAAAAATTTTAAAACCTATTTCCGCTGCGTGACCAGTGAACGGGGTCCAACAAGAGAAAGGTAGCATGGTCTTTAAGGGGTTAACTCCAAACCCTAACTCAAAACACTGTGTTTGGTGCTCTTGTATTGGGCTAGTTGGAGCACCATTTGGTAAACCGGCCAAAAGCACAAGTTGACCGATTGGGCTGCATTGCAATTACCAATTCCTTCAGATTTTAGTAATTTGGGTCATCAGTAGATTAGGGCCGCTATTGCAATTAGTCTCCCATTTCATTATTGGCAAATTGGGCTACTATTCCAAGATTCCATCCTTGAGGACAAGGAAGTTTTCAAGGGAAGGGAATGTAAGGATTGGGAAATTAGGAATTAACGTTAGGGATTTAGTGCGAGTCCATGTTAATTAGTGTGTGTCTTACTGTAGGGAATCATTCTCATACGGTCTTATCGTAATTAGTGTAATTAGTGTGAGTAAGCTGTAGGAAATTATTTTCTAAGAGTCCGTGTAAAGTCCTTTATGTGGTGTATTGCTCAGTTTCCTTTAAATATAGAGTCTGTAACATTAAATGCATATCAAGAAATATTACAATCATTTCTCTAACTAATTTCTATTCTCTCTTTACAATTTCTCTCACCCTTATCTTATTTCTCTATTCTATTTCTCTCTCTTCTGAATTTCTGATCTTATCTTCACGATTTCTACTCTGTTCTTTAACCTCTAATTTTCAGATTCTTCAAACCTGTAAAATCAAGCCATAAACACATCAGAAAGCCAATTAAAAATGTCTAGGGCGTGACTCAATCTATAAACACATAGATTTATCTGGTGCAGTACCTTGTCAGTCAAGATTCGGTTGGGTGCTTTTCTCAAAAGGGTTTGACAATGTTTACAATCCTTTCACTAATCAAGTTATCGAATTGCCTATATTGGGCAACATTTACCGAAGTGCTTCGTTTTCCAAGATCCCCACATGTCCGGATTGTATGGTAATTGCTTTAGAATTCCAAAAATTGGGCAACTTGAAATCAAAACATGACAGCCTGGTTATGATATCTGGAAGACATTTAAATTCAGTGGTGAATATGATCGTGATAGAACTGTAATATCAAAACAAGTGGCCTATGCGGACGAGTCTTTCTATTGTATTTTCTCAGACTTGAATAGGAATGTGAAAAAGGTAGGTGCTTTTTGTTGTTAGTAAACCAAAAACAATCTGATTCGAATCTGTAGATAGTAACAAATAGAAACAAAAGATTAGGGAAATTAAGGTTCGTGTTTCACACGGTGTCCTTAAAACAATTTCGTCGTATATAACATTGTATGTGTATAACGATTGTCTCTCAGGATACAACGATTTAAGAGTGGAAATGCGAATCACTAACCACTCTCAGCAAACTCAAATTAGGTTCGAACTTACCAAGCACATAGAGAGAAAAAAAACGAGAAGAGAAAATAACCATTGCTTTAGAATTTCGTGATTCTAGGAATATGCCTTATGAAGTGTAGACTAGGGTTTCTTAAATGATAAAAGAAATTTAATTAAAGGATAATCTTTTAAAAGATTTATTCATAATTGATCACTGATTCTGATTACTTAGTGATCAAGTATCAGAATCCAAAACGGAAAATAAACTGATTTAGGAAAAATTAAATTCGATTGTACTTTCACAGTTTAACCGGATCGATAATCGTGTACGTAGGACACGCCCTCACACAATTTGATAAGCTACTATCACACAACTACTTATATACTACATATAAGTGTTTTACTCGACCAATGTAAAATGCATATTTTCTCTACACAATGGGTTCACTTTGAGACTTAATTGCTCATTCACTCATTAATCGATTTGTGAGTTTGAGTATATCACTTTGAAGCTCTCACGAAGGAGAATTCGAATATATATTGATCTTTCATTTTTATGAAAATGATCGTACTCAAATAATGCTCTCAAACCGTTTGTTTATCACAAATTTTCCAACACTTTTACCACAGCATCCTGAATGGCAAGAGTTTTCCGGAATTATAGCAGTAAATAATGTGCCAAACTTTGTATATCTGTCTGTTGCAATCAATGGAGATCTTCTACTGGTAGCTGTCTACTCAAATATACAGGGACCATGGCCCTGGAGGTTCGATTTATCAGTAAAGAAATGGGTTGTTGAGGATGATAAAATCATGGAGAAGCATGTGATATTTATAGATCACTCGTCATTCTTAGTTCCATATGAGGGAAACGCAAGACAATCTGCAGGGGAAGATTATAAGTAACGCTCTAGTATTCCAACGGGATTATTTTATTGTTCATCCGTGGTGGCCAATTCAACTTTATAGTTTTATCCTTGAGGATGATTTCGAAAAGCTCCAAAAGATTTGGGTTCAACCTCCATTTTAAAGCATGTGATTTGCTTCATTAATCTAGTTCACAGCCAGTTGATCTCAATAGCAATTTGTTACTTGATCTACAATCGAATTTACAATGTTTTTATTTTTGTTGATAATTTTTGAGTTTTGGGATTTTATTATGTAATGATAGTTCATTTAAATGACCTCCTGTTTTGATAATGATATTCATGGATGTGAATATTATTGCTGAGATTTGTTATGTCATTCGAATAACCGATAAAATTCTCTAATTTATGTATATCTACAAATTATGATAATAGTTTTCAATTTAAATTCATTCATGGATGCTTATTTAGAATTTTATTGAAAAACCTTTAAACAAAGAGTAACTTGTGAATACTGACTCGACAAAAGAGAATGATGAGCAAATAACAAGAATTATTAGGAAATAAAAAGAACAACAGGGCAAAGTACATTAGAATTGAATCATTATTTGTACACAAACAATCCATAGGATGCTGGTGTCAGCATATAAGCCAAGTTTGATTCAAAATTGTACGTGGACCACATGATGCGTGATGCATGTAGGGTGTGGTCCCAATTTCTTGGCTGCCCCATTCTGTTTGTTATTCATCAGGACCGCACAATTTAATCAGTCCAAACAATCAACCAGACGGTGGTGGTCTATCATTTAATCAGGACTCTGATTCAACTGCCTGAGTCTGCAGCTAGAATTTCTCTGCACATGTAGTGTCTATTTGCTCTTGAGTGCCGTACTGGACCACATTGACACTTATAAAATATGCTCTAAATGTAAAACAACAAGATGATACTGAACTTGCCCAAATCATAGGATCAGTTCAGATTAAAGTTCAGACAAACGAGAGGATAGATTCTGAACGGAAGAGTCGCCTGGATGATTCAAATACGAGATCTCGAATATACATAAAATCAACATGTAAGTGACAGATAGAATTGTGTCAAACAGTACGTTTCCAATATTTACTGTCAGAAAACAGAAAAAAAAAGTTCAATATTTACATAATAGATCAGGAGTTTCAATAATCACAGTGCAAGTAAGAGATGGGAGGCATTGCTTGGAGTGAAGAAGAAGATCACTTGCTCAAGAAATGCATACAACAGTACGGCGAAAGGAAGTGGTATCGCATTCCTCTGCTCTCCGTTATTTGATTATGCACTAATAACCAACATTGATTTTGTTACATTTTTTCTTGCTTCTCTTTTCATGATGATCAGTTGATGATTTTGAGTCTTTTTTTAATAATTGGGTGATCTGGTGTTTTTGATGAAGGTATTCATAGATGTCCGAAAAGCTGTAGATTGAGATGGTTGAACTATCTTCATCCAAACATCCGGAAAGGGAGTTTTGGGGATGATGAAATCGATCTCATTGTCAAGCTTCACAAGCTCCTGGGGAACAGGAAATTAGTTTTCTTTCTCTATCTCTTTCACTAATTTGAGTCCACAAAATGTGTTTTAGATTGGCTAATGATATTGAATTTCTGCATAACTATATAGTTTTAAATGATTAATTAGACTAGAGATATGTTAGTGAAGATTTCAAAACAAAGACCAACATTACATTAAATGGATGGACAATCGACTCATATCACATGATGTGTTTTGAGTGGGTTGAATGATGGACTCACTATTGTCGGGGTCTGGGTTAGCAACTTATTAGTTTGAATCAAATGGTAACTTAACAACTTGGTTTTGGCTTTGGTTTCAGGTGGTCCATAATTGCTGCTAGATTACCAGGAAGAACCGGCAATGATATAAAGAATTATTGGATTTGTCATTTGAGTAGAAAGCTGATCAATTCTGAAGATCAAAACAGAGAGAAGCAAATCACAACCAAAGCAGAAGTTATAAGGCCCGAGCCGCGATATTGTAATGCAGCAACCCCAGTACCACCACCACCATGCCTGAAGGAGATGCCACATTTGCAACCATCACAAGAAGAAAGTAGCTCATCATCAACTCCAGTAATATTGCAACATCCAGAACTTGAACAATCTCGATCAGAATGTGGAAATCGATGAAGATGTCAACTTTGGTGACGATTTGCTCGTAGATTTTGATCTTGATTTTGATTTTGATTTTGAACAAGTTATATTGACTGATGATTATCAGACAAGTAGCAATTGGAAATGGGATGATGATTTGATGATCTTGGACATGTATATATGGACTCATTCATTTTGAATGTACATGTTTTTTTTTTTTAATAACATTCATGGATATTGAATAATAAAAGAGTAATGCGTTTTTAATTTATTTGAGTTCATTTAGTTGAAAGACAGAACAAAATTTGATGATATTAACATTACATTTGAAGTTCTAAAATTTGTTGGTAACTTGGATTTACAAATCAATTATGAAGATTTTTTTTTTAAGTATTATAATAAATTCTAGGGAAAATTGCACTGACACCCTCGAAGTTTGACGCAGTTGGTGAAATAAATTTATTATACAAGAGACCCTGTAAACTTAATAGATAGTTGTTATATGTATATTTAATTAAATGTACACGTCACTGATAGATAAGACATCCCCTAAGAAGATTGCCAGATAAGTATTCAAGCCACCATCAGAGGTATCACTTAAACGCAAAAATCCGAGTAAGGCCGAATACGAATACTCGGCACATTTGGTATTACTCGGGACAACATGAGAAGCCCGAGTGAAGAAGTCAAAAACGCGATCCACTAGAAAATAAGTTCAAGAAGAAATCTAGAATCATACTTCAATACGGAAACATCCTAATTTTCATCCCCATTATTAGAGGAGGAAACGAGTTTAAATCAAGCAACAACTACTCTTCTAGAAGACTGCACACCAATTAGATAATAAGTCCTAAACGAACTGTGCAGCTAGAATCCCTTAAAGATTCATATTTAATCCATAAGATCTCAGGAAGAGGAAAATGGATAAATACGACTCCAACAAGCAACCAGTTTTAGTTAAACACTATCACCTTTCCTTATTTGTGTAACAAGGATTAAGGTTTTATACACATATAAATAGACTCATAATCTCATTGTAAAAGAGATATAACCACCCATAGAAAAGAATCACTGAAAAAAAGAGGCAAGAGAGATCGAGTTGTGTAATTTAACATGCAATAGTGGATTTGGCTTGGTTATGCATTCAACCACCCATGGACGTTTCTCCGATCACCAGAGTTTTACCACGTATACTCGTATCATAACATTATTAAATACATTCTCTTTCTCTTCTCTTTTAACAGGTCATAATCAAATCCAGCATTGTTGACTACTCAACCAACAAGAAATTGACGTCAGGAATTGGCGCTAGATGAAGGGGCTGAACCTCCAATCTGTTTAAAAGATGTTTGGTGACGGAAGTAAAGACAGTTCTAGGGATACCCAAAAATTTTCAGATATTACTCACATGAGCGGGACCACTCAGGATCCCACAACAATCACCGGGAATAAACCGGTATCTCTGGCTGGCATTCAGCGAGTCCCTCCGACCAGCGAGGACATATCGCATCATTTCAGGGACACATTACAACAGTTATTGGCAGATGTAGCAGAGGAAGGAATAAATCTACTAGATACAGGAGAGGTGAATCCGCCAAACCCACCATCACCCCTAGGCTCCGATCGGTTATAGTCGGGCCAAAACCAGATGCGTTAGCCCCCATCAGGAGTTCAGATCCTGTCAATCCAACTAGGGGTACATCGCGTGACCAGGATCCTGAGATACCCATAGAAGAATAACCTCCCCGAAAAGGAAACCATGATCAAATGGGGCAAGGTAGACACCACAAGTATGATCGATGAAAGGATCGAACGTCATCATCAGAAGACAGTGACCGTCATAATCGTATACGTCACCGTGGTACCATGCGCTTACAAGGATTAGCTCATGAGACCCGAGGCAGGACGAAAAGGAGATGGTGACAGGAATGACAGTCACCCGAAGGGTCGACCATCGAAGAGAGCCGGTGGGAGATAGAGATATTGTAATTAGGAGCCTGACCTTACAAGTCGAGAATAACAGGCGTCAAATGGACGCGCTGATTAGGCGGTATGGATACAATGAGTTGTCCAATGAAGATTCTGATAACCCTTTCACTAGAGACATTCTACGAACGTCGATCCCGGAGAGATTTAGGATGCCCCATGTAGAACAATTCAAAAAAGATAAAGATCCGAAGGAGAATGTTAGACAGTATAAAAGCGTCATGGCCCAGTATGCCCACAACGATCCTTGTTGCGTCTTAACTTTCCACAAACTCTTGGGGATACAGGCTCAAGATGGTTTGGGAGATTACCTCAAGCAAGTATTGAGAGTTTCGACAAGTTGAGTAGAAGCTTTTCAAGACAATTTCTGGGGAACGTACACAGGAAAAAATCTGTGGCATACCTTTCACAACTAAAACAAGAAAAAGATGAGTGGTTAAAAAAGTATCTGGGAACATTCAGCCAGACAGTCTCAGAAATCGGCAGTGCAAATGATGACGCAATAATCTCTACATTCATAAACAACCTACAGAATGGGCGGCTGTCCTTCTACTTAAGGAGAGCTCGAATAACGAGATATGTAGACATGATGGATATGGCTGAAGGATATGCACTAGCTAAAGAAGAAGAATTGGCAACAGGAGGTTGTTACATGCATGGAGGGAGACCCGATCAAAGAAATGTCGAATCAAAGCAACAGAACCATAAAGGGAAACAGAAAGGAAATATCAAAGAAAGAAGCAAAGATGAGGGAAGCGGACGTAATACTGACCAAGCTAGGGAAAAATTCCAAGGAAAATATACGAACTACACCCCGCTTCAGAAAAGACAGGAAGAGATCTTGGCAATACTAGAAGAGAAGAATCTGGTGAAGGAGCCACGTCGGTAGTCACAATTTGCCTGACGAGATAAGACAAAGTATTACAGATTCACAACGAAACCGATCATGAGACCTCCAAATGTTACCAACTTAGAGACTATATAGAAATCCTCATCCGAGAAGGATATCTGTAAGATATAATCTTGAAGAAAGATGAGAAGACAAACTTGGAAGGAAACCAAGCCGAAAGATCATAACTCAGGTCGGAATAAAAAAGCTAGTCCCGAGGTGAGTGGTGTGATACAGACTATCTTTGGAGGACCGTCAACTGGGAGAAGTAATCAAGAGCGGACTCAGGAAATCCGAGAAGCAGTGGAAGCAAGACAAAATTTCGATATTAATTCCATCGAGCCTGATCTGAAGAGAATACAGGAATGATGGGAACTGATAATATTCATTGAAGCTGACTCATATGGGGTCGACGTCCAGCCAAATGATGCACTCCTCATTAGTGCCCGAATTGGCCATAGAGAAGTTAGGAGGATACTAGTGGATAATGGTAGCTCAGTAGACATCCTTAGCGTGGCTGTTTATGATCAATTGATGTTAGATCGAAAGAACTTGCAACCCTTTCATACCCCGCTTAGAGGATTCGGAGGAGTTGAGGTCAGGTCCCTTAGGACGGTGAAATTGCCCATGAAGATTGGAGCGGCGCCCTACCAGAAAACGGTGCTACTCGACTTTGTAGTGGTGGATATGGAGAACTGGTCTTACAATGCCTTACAGGGTCTACCTTTCCTGAACAAAACAAAGCCAATAATGGTAACCTACGCACTAATGATCAAATTCCCGACATAATGGGGGATAGGAACAGTCAAGGGTCGCTGGAAATGGCCAAAAGAGCTAATCTCTCCGTTCACAATGACAAAGATAACAGTGAACACCAAGTGTGTACTTTGATCCAATCTGATCAAAATAAACATGAAGAATCATTAATGTTTGAGTTTGGCCCAAGGAAGGAGCTTGAAGCATCAGAGGAGCCAACAGAGGAATTGGTCTTAAAGGAAGATGAACCGGCAAAGAAGGTTAAAATCGGAGTTAATCTAAAAAAAGGTCAGGACAGATCTCATCAAGTTATTCAAGGAGTACAAAGATGTGTTCGTATGAAGTCATGAAGACATGGTGGGGATAGATGCACGAGTGATATCACATCATTTGGTGGTGGATCCGAGCATAAACCTGTGATACAAAAAATAAGATCTTTGAACCTCGAAAGGAGTTGGGCAATCAAACAGGAGGTAGAAAAGTTACTCGTTGTAGAATCAATCAGAGAAATCAACTATCCTTAGTGGGTAGAAAATGTAGTATTAGTCTAGAAGAAAAATGGTCAATGGAGAATGTGCGTGGATTTCACAGATTTAAACAAAGTCTGTCCAAAGGTTAGTTTCCCACTTCCCATAATAGACCAATTAGTCGATGTTACATCAAGTCATGAACTACTCAATTTTATGGATGCTTATTCAGGGTACAATCAGTTCCGGATGAACAAAGCTGATGAAGATAAAACAACATTCACGACCAATCAGGGTTTGTACTGTTATACAGTGAAGCCCTTTGGGCTAAAAAATGTTGGGGCCACATATCAAATATTGGTCAACGGAATTTTTGCCCGCCAAATAGGAAGAAGCATGGAAGTTTACATAGACGTCATGTTAACCAAAAGTATCTCGGCAGACAAACATGCTTCAAACCTGCACAAAACATTTGATGTCCTGAGAAGGTACCAGATGAAGTTGAATCAGAACAATTGCCTATTCGGGTTTCCTTCAGGAAAATTCCTCCGTTTCCTAGTGCACCAAAAGGGGATCGAAGTAAATCCCGAGAAGATTGAAGCTCTCTAGAAAATGACTTCTCTGAGAACCTTAAAGGAGGTTCAACATTTGACGGGATATCTAGCTTCCCTTGGCAGGTTCATTTCGAAGGCTACAAATAAATGTGCTTAATTTTTCAAAATAATCAGAAAATGGAAGGGACTTGAATGAAACGCAGAATGTGAACAAACATTTCAGAAGATAAAAGAGTACTTAGAACAGGCACCCATCCTCTCAAAACCAAAGGAAGGAGAAATACTTTAGAATTAGCACTACTTGTCACTTATAGAAATAGCAGTAAGCTCAACCCTGTTCCGAACAGAGAATAGAATACAAAAACCAGTATACTATACCAGCAAGGCTCATCTTCCGACCGAAACCAGATATTCTCAAGCGAAAAAAATGGCTTTAGCATTAGTTTCGACAACAAGGAAGTCAATGTCGTATTTTTAGGCACATGCAATCAGGGTTTTTACCGATTACCCTCTTAAGTTAAGTCTGCAGAAACCTGAGATTTCAGAGAGATTAACCAAATGGGCTATCAAGCTGAGTGAATTCAATATTAAATATATGCCTAGGACATCACTCAAGAGCCAAGCAGTGGCAGATTTCGTAACGGAATTCACAGAGCCTGATTTAGAAGCAAAAAGGATGTTGCGTAGGAGCTTATCATGGAAGTTATATGTTGACGTCTCCTCAAACACTCATGGCAGTGGGGCTGGGGTCATGGTATGAACCCCAAAAGAAGATGATGTCAAGTGTGCCATGAGATTCGACTTCAAAGCAACGAATAACCAAGCCGAGTATGAGGCACTACTGGCAGGACTTAGAGTTTGTATCGCACTCGGAGCAGACGAAGTTGAAATTTTTAGTGACTCACAGGTAGTATGATGGCTTATTTGGGCATCACAAAACAACTCCTTCAACGATTCAAGGAATAAAGGATTGTCCTGATCCATCGGGAAGAAGATGAAAAGCAGATGCTCTGTCCAAACTAGCATCAACAATCAGGTCAAAGAATATCCCGGTTGCACATCTTCTTAAGCCAAGTATAGTTGAGCCAAAAGACTTTGAAATCTTAGAAATCCGAACACCGTTAGACGATTGGATGACTCAGCTAAAAAGGTACTTGGAAGAAGATATACTCCTAGAAGACCCCTTGGAAGCAGAACACGTCAGGTGCAGGTCAGCAAGATACACTATGATTGGAGGAGAACTGTACAGAAGAGGGTTCTCCCGAACACTCCAAAGATGCTTGTCAGATGAGGAGGCACACTAGACACTACAGGAAATCCATGGTGGAGTATGCGGGAATCATACAGGAGGCAAAAGTTTGGAACACAAGGTACTCATGCAAGGTTTTTATTGGCCTTTTTTATTCTCTGATGCACAACGATGTTCAGAAAGTTGCAATGCTTGCCAAAGGTTCACCAATGACATTCGACAGCCCCCTGAACAAATTAGAAGCTTCACATCCTCATGGTCATTCATCATGTGAGGATTGGACTTAATTAGACCGATGCCAGTAGGAGCAGGGGTGGAGCTAAGCATGCAATTGTGGCTGTTGATTATTTCACAAAGTGGGTGGAAGCTGAAGCGCTAGTACACATCACGGAAGCAAACACTATAAAATTTGTGAAGAAAAAAATATACTCTACAGGTTTGGAGTCCTGAATACTATTATCACTGACAATGGCACCCAATTTGACAATCAAAAGTTCAGGCAGTTGTGCAACAAGTACTAGATTGCAAATTATTATGCCACACCTGCCCACCCTCAAACAAATGGACAAACTGAAGTAGTGAACAAAATCATCAAGAACACACTCAAAGCAAACCTAGATGCCAAAAAGGGCAGTTGGGTCGAAAAACTTCCTGAAGTATTATGGGCTTATCGAACAACATCAAGGACTTCTACTGGAGAAACACCGTTTTCCTTGGCATTCAAATTAGAGGTTGTCATCCCGGTGAAAACATCATATATATTGCCCAAAGTCAGGTTATATGACGAAGATTATAATGTTGATGAGTAAGAAGAGAAAACGGAAAAGTCCCTAGTGTAAAATACGGCATATCAGCAAAGAGCGACAAGGCATTAGAATTCTCATGTCCGGGTTAGGAGGTACCAAGTAGGAGACCTAGTGCTTAGAAAGTATCGTTGAACATAAAAAATAAGGTCGCGGGCTCATTAGCTAAAAAATGGGAAGGCCCATGCAAGGTTGAAGGGATGGCTGGCCATGGAACATATTGGATTGCCCGATAGGATGGAGGGGTCTTACCCTAACCATGCAATGCTCAATATTTAAAGATTTTCTATCATTGAAATTCTCTTTTATCACTTTAGTTAGGATATTTTTTAGTAATTTATTTTAGCAATCTTTGAGATTTGTTAGTTTTACAGAACTATGAATAAAAACCCGACACAGGGATTCCAAGAAATCTAAGCATATAATGTTAAGAACATATCAAAAGATTTGAGCATATGATAATAAGAACATATCAAAAGATTTGAGCATATGATAATAAGAACATATTAAAAGATTTGAGAATTGACAAGCAATAAAATGCTCGGGGCCATTAATTTGGTAAAAATCCCAAATGGGCGGAGAAGCTCAAAAAGAGCATGTCAGCCGAGCAAGGTCAACCAAGACCTTAGCCAAAAGGTAAACCCGATGCACCAGATTCTGGAAAACGGCTCGGGAAGTCATCGGATAAACTCTGGTGAGTTGCGCAGCTGTGTTAAGCAATTCGAACCTTAACGATACGGTAAACCCTTGCACAGATAAAACTAAGAGACATCCTTAGTGACATGCGCAAGGACTCAAGGCGTATGATCGTGGTGAGCCTCGATGCAACGTTTGGGTAGGAACCAAGTATGAAATACAAGTGCAAGTATATTTGCCTTTGTTTCAAGATTACTTGGTTAATAATATTAGCCAGTTAATAAGATACTTGGCATTTCAAGCAAGCCAGTTAATAAGATACTTGGCATTTTAAACAAAGAAATTCGGGCAACAAAGTTAGCCAGTTAATGAGATACTCGGCATTTAAAACGAAGTTGACCTACTCGGATAATGACATTAATCAGTAATAAAGATATTTGACGTTTCTCGTTGGGTTTGCATTACTTTGTTCAGAATATTCATAATTAAATCATGGCTAAGAGCAGTCACACAAATATGGAATATGGAATTTTATTAATTACACAGGAAATTACAAGGTTCATCAAGTTCGTCTAAGGCGGAGCCAAGGACTTTGAGTTCTTGTCAATGCTCAGATCAAGCACAATTTTATATTAGTGGAGAAGACTTTCGTTCGAAGGCCAAGCAATTTTGTTAACCAAATCATCCGTCCAAGCACTATAATCCACTCTGGAGACCAGTCCAACATTAGTCTTTGACCTGTCCACACCAGTTTCCTGACTAGCATAAAAGGTTAAGAGAGAGTGCTTGAATAGGACTTCTAGATGCATATGATGTGATTCTTTACCTTGGCTTCGGTAATAAGCCCTTCATTCCCTCATTTGAGTCCTAAGAGCCTCCAAGGACCGGTCCACGTGATTTCTGATTGACAATTCCCAATTGGCTTGAGCCTTATCAATCACCTGATTCTTGACCTTAAAGAACACACTAGCCGAAACCAACCCCCGCTGAAACTCACTAAGGAGCAAAGCATCATAATCCGGGGACCTCTTAAAGCAATCAACCCTTTAAACTTTAAGTTCTAGCTTGGCTTCCTTTGAAAGGGATTCAACCGTCAGGGCTTGGTGTTCAAGGTCTTCAATTTTTTACTCATAAACAACTTTGCTTGTTCAACCTCTTGTTTAGCCCTAAGTATCAATTCCTAGGTGACTGAGAGAAAGTCTTGAAAAGATTTAGACTTCTATTCTGCAACAAAAGCCCTCTCACCGGCCTCCATCTACTTCGTTAAATAGCGATCGGTGAACTCCTGGGCAGAACTCGTCTTCTTTTGATAGGATGCTTTAACGCGAGCATGGTTATCCTCACTCTCCTTTAACTGAGCTTCCAGACGCCTTATCCGATCAGCTTGGTGTTATTGCATCTGAACAACCTCAGTAAACTCAGCAACCACCTGCAGGGAAGTAGGTTAGATATATCCAAATTAAGCACAATAATGTGAAATGCAGTTCGGGACTTACGTAGGTCGCGCTATTGAAAATATTATGAAAACGCTATGTTGGGGAACCACTCCTGAAGCGATTCCAATGGTTGTCACTGATAAAAGCTCGACTAGACGATATGGTCCTCAGCATATCTTGGGGGTGGGACACGTAAGGTTTCCTAAGGATCCCACTCCTGCATCCTCAACCCCGGGGGGTAAAGAGTCACCTCTATTAAAACTTTCTGGAAGATTTTCTCTTCCAAAAGAAGTCTCTACTTGAGCACCCAAGGAGTCACTCGTATCAGCATTTTCGTAGCTCGATTCAATAAACGACACCACTCGGGGAATTTTTAGAGGAGGTCGAGCAGAAGAATCAACTGTCTCCCTTTTCTCAGCCCAAGCGTGGTGGAAATCGATGTCAGCTGTAGGGTCTTCTTGATCTTCTATAATATCTTGGAAGGCTTTGAAAAGATTGGGATGAAGGTTAACATGTTCAACAGGTTCCCTAAATCTATCTCTATCAATAGACTGCTCAGCTGGCACCTCATCAGTAGGGGAACTAGGCTCATCAGACGTTACACCACCAGAGTGCCTACCTCGCCTGCCTTCATTCTTAGACCACTGGTCATTATCAGGTCCCGTACGACCATTCAAACCACTTGATTCCCTAGCGGTCGGTTGAATGACCTCTTTAGGAACATATATAGGAGCTTGCTCATCTGCTTCTTCGGAATTCTCATCTGACTCATTATCATGCAAATCAATCCCTTCTTCGTTTTCACGAGAAGCATCCTTGCGACTCGCCTGAATAATTGCCTTTACTTGGCGAACTTGAGCGTCACAGACGACGTCCATATCATAAACTAAATCAAGAAGGGGTAAAGAGTTAGAATAGCAGACAGTAAAGAGCATTCAATTAGCAGACAGTAAAGAGCATTCAATAAAAGCACAGAAAAGTTCACTTACGTCGTCTACGACGAGCAGAAATCTGAGCAAAAAGCCAAGTTCTATCATTTTCTTCTCATCAAAAAGGTAAGACCTGCTTATTTTTTCCAAAGCACGCAACTCAACTTCGATGAAAATGGGCGGTGTTTTTGTCAGCGATCAGGAGAGCAGAAGTAGCGAGGAACCTTTACTACTTCCCCAAGCTTCACCAATTGAAAGCTTGACCTGGTTTCCCAAGTTCCCTCCTACGAAAAACCAACTGTTTTTCCAATATTTATTGGAACTAGGAAAACCCCAGATGAAACCCATTTTCTTTTTGTTCAGGGAAGTTTCGACGCCCCAAATCACCTTCACTCTTTCAGGGATCAAGATATCTGGATGATTGTACAAAAGAAAATAAGTCCCAGTTTTACCAGACTGCTTAAGGGTATAAAATTGCCTTATCTCACGAGGAGAAGACGGTGGCAACTTCATCCGGCTCCACATGTGCCACATGCACATCAGAATCCTGTAGCTGTTCGGGGCAAGCTGGGTTGGAAAAATCCCCGCCTCGGTAAGGAACAAAGCAATGAAAGGTTGAAAGGGAATAGTTACCCCGTAGCTAAACATGGATCCATAAATTGCAACCATACCCAAAGAAGGATTCTACGTGGCCCTATCATCATCAACCATCATCGGGATAGAATTATCTAAATCAAACCAAGCATGATATTTCTTGATCTCCGTGTCTTTGACCATATTAGGTTCGGTATCATACGCACTCAGATGATCAATAGAAAAGAGAATCCAAGAGGCACGATGCTCTTCCTCAACGTCGTTCTCATTAACCACTTGCCTCCCAATCTGAATGTCGCTTGAACCATGTTTGTGAACCGAGCGATTACTTCGATGCTTCCCTATCTTAGATCGTAAAGGAACTCTGTGGTGATCAGAAATGGAAGACTCAGAGATAGAAGAAGATTCAGGGCTAGGGCTAGAAGGGACACCAGGGTAAAGCCCAGAAACGTCAACATTCAAAAATTAAGATTGGTCATGGGGCGATTCCCCTAATAATTTATAAATGCACAAGACTAAATAAATATCTCTTTGCTCAAGGGAATCAAAGGCATTAACAAAAATACAATGGCGTGCAATAGGATCAATGGAAACTGACCTTAAAAGCAGACGCAGAGAAACTGAAAAAAGCTTCAGTGAAGAACCAAGATGAATCAGTGCATGAGAAGAGAGAGTTGGGTCTTTGCCTTTTTCCACAAAAATGAATGATAAGAAAGCTCTTGTCAATTTAAATAAGCCACTTAATAATTAAAGCACGAAACCCTAGGTTTGGAAATGCGAAAAGATTGAAAAAAGAGGACTTTCGGTGGCGTAAACGGCGTGTCAGATAATCAGAGGGTCGTATCTCATAAATGTCAGTAGATATACCAAATGATAGAAGGACACATGTCGAGAAGAAAACAGATCAAGCCGCCAGAATTTTAGAACGTCACGGTTATAGGGATTTCGCGTGAAGAGACAAATTACACATACATGGTTGCCATTAAGAAACGTCATTAATGCTGCGAACTGATTTAAGGATTATTATTCTTACTTTAATAGAGCATTAATGAAAGACAAGACAAAAAGCTAGTCAAGATTTCAAGCAATTAAAATACTTCTGCCAAAATGAATTCTATTCGGCAGAAGCATTTTAAGGGGGTATTGTTATATGTATATTTTATTAAACGTATACGTCACTAACAGATAAGACAACCCCTCAAGAAGATTGCCAGATAATCATCCAAGCTCAAGAAGGAATATAGAATCATACTTCAATACGGAAACATCCTAATTTCCATCCCCCTTATCAGAGGAGGAAACGAGTTTAAATCAAGCAACAACTACTCTTCTACAACACTGCACACCAATTAGGTAATAAATCCTAAACGGTCTGTGCAACTAGAATCCCATAAAGATTCAGATTTAATCCACAAGATCTTAGGAAGAGGAAAGAAGATAAATACGACTACAACACGTATCCAGATTTATTTAAACACTATCACATTTCCTAATTTGTGTAACAGGGATTAGGGTTCTATACAGATATAAATAGACCCATAATCTCATTGTAAAGAGATATAACTACCCATAGAAAAGATATCACTGAAAAAAAGAGGCAAAAGAGATCGAGTGGTGTAATTTAACATTCATTAGTGGATTTGGCTTGGTTGCGCATTCAACCACCTGTGGACATTTCTCCGATCACCGGATATTTACCACGTATACTCGTGTCATAACAATATTAAATACATTCTCTTTCTCTTCTCTTTTAACAGGTCATAATCAATTTCAACATTGTTGATTTTCTCAACCAACAAGAAATTGACGTCAACAATAGTCATTAATAATAAACAATGTAGGGGTATGTTGGTCATTTGTGTAATTATTATATAAATAATACAAATGAAAAAATAAAAAAAAATTGGTGCCTCTCCATGAGGCCACGCCTCTGATAACAGAAATTCGCTTCACCCACTTTACTCCCTTAATCTCTTTCTCTATCAATACACAAGTGAATAAAGATTTCGATTGAATGTTTTAGTATGATCGGAAAAAAAAATCAATGAGAATGTAAAAGGAGTATTTTATATTAACCTCCCAAAGATCAATCTTTCAATCATTAGACTTTAATAGAGGTGTGTGTAAATTGATCTGCAAATTTTTTAAATCAATCCATTTCAATTTGTAACTTATTTTTCTAGAATATTCTGACATGTCTAGGATAAAACTTAACGGGAGATCAAGGTTACTAGCTCCATGTCAGCTTGTTGCTTCATGCGGTTACTAGCTCGTTGTAGATGCCCCCTCAATTGTCGGATTAGCTCATCCCTAACAATCAACTCCTTTTCTACCTCATTTACTACTGCTGAACCAGTCATGTAATTTATCAAGGTGGGTGGAGGCCGACCATATAAAGCCTGAAAGGGAGTCATTCCTAGCGACTGGTGGAAGGTGGTATTATACCAGAATTCTGCCTAAGGTAGATGCTGACACCACTTTTTTGGATGTTGGCTACAGAGACAATGGAGGTACTGCTCCAAACATCGGTTAACAATTTCCGTTTGACCGTCAGACTGTGGGTGATATGCCGTGCTCATTTTCAACTGAGTACCCTGGAGCTTAAAAAATTCCTTCCAAAATTGACTCAAAAAGATAAGGTCACGATCACTAACCATGGAACGTGGAATACCGTAGAGGCGTATAATTTGAGCTGTGAATGTTTCTGCGACTGCCTTGGCTGTGTAAGAATGTGCCAATGCCATAAAATACGCATATTTAGAGAGACGATCAACCATCACCATTACTGTCGACTTGCCGTTCGATAGAGGAAGTCCATCTACAAAATCTAGTGAGATATCTTACCATACTATTGACGGAATTGGTAACGGTTGCAGCAACCCAGCTGGAGAGCAAGCCTCTGTCTTATTACGTTGACAGACCTCGCATTCAGTCACAAATCGTCTAACATCTCACTTCATAGCCTCCCAAAAGAAAGATTGGGCTAAACGGCTATACGTGCGCACAACACCAGAGTGTCCTCCAATCTTAGTGCCATGAACTTCCTTGAGCAGGGTCGTCCGCCAGGGTGAAAAAGGAGGGATCACAATTCTCCTTTTGTACAGCAAGACACCTTCACGATTAATGAGATGGGGATGCTTCTCGGGCTGGTTCTGAAGCTTTTGGTGAAGCTCTAGCAAATACGGATCGGTCGTATTGGCTTTGCGTAAATCAGTCCATAGCTGACATTGTGGGCTACTAATGGCCACTAATTCAGCATATTTTGGTACAGTGAGGTCGAAATCCACATCTTGAGGATTATGGAGGTCCTCAGCCATAAGTTCTATGGCTGGTCCAATGTTGTTTTGTGGCTTCCACGATAATGCATCAGCCGCTGAATTGGTGCGACCTGGACGGTAAACGATCTCATAATCATATCCCAAAAGTTTGGAGACCCAACGTTGTTGCTCAGGTGATACCACTCGTTGCTCTAAGAAAATTCGTAAACTTCTTTGATCCGTCCAAATCTAAAACCTTCGGCCTAATAAATAGGGGTGCCACAAACGAACCGCTTCAATGATTGCCAACATTTCCTTGGCATATACTGACCATCCCACCTTCTGTGGCCCTATGGCTTTACTCATATAGGCCAACGGTCGACCATCTTGGGCTAGCACCGCCCCAATTCCCATGTCGGAAGCATCCGTCTCAATGACAAAAGGTATGGAAAAATTTGGTAAACCCAACACTGATGTGGTCATCATTGCCGATTTTAGTTCTTCAAATGTCGTTTCTGCCTCAATACTCCATTTAAATTGACCCCTTTTTAGGAGTTGGGTGAGCGGTTTTGCAATGATACCGTAATTCTTGACAAACTTACGATAGTACCCTGTGAATCCAAGGAATCCTTGTAGTTCCGTCACATTTTTTGGTATGGGCCACTTTTGCATGGCATCAACCTTGTGGGGATCTACTTTGACGCCACCAACAGTGATGATGTGCCCCAAGTAATCGACCTCCGATTGAGCAAAAGCACACTTGGATAGTTTGACCACAAATTGTTGAGCTGCTAAGATTTCAAAAGCTTTCCGGATGTGTAATAAATGTTGGTCCCAATCTGGACTATAAACAAGAATGTCATAAAAAAAACAATAATAAATTTGCGTAAGTATGGTTGAAATATATTATTCATGGCTATCTGAAAAGTTAATGGAGCATTGCATAAGCCAAATGGTATCACCAAGTACTCATAATGTCCGCTGTGAGTGCGAAAGGCTGTCTTGTGGATGTCATCAGGATGGACCCGAATTTGATGATAGCCAGCCCGGAGGTCCAATTTTATGAAATATTTAGAACCACGTAACTCGTCGAGCATGTCATCCACCGTGGGAATCGAAAATCGATCCTTTACTTTCACCGTGTTCAGGGCGCGATAGTCCGTGCAAAAACGCCAAGTTCCATCTTTTTTTTTTTACTAACAGAATGGGTGACAAAAACGGGCTATGGCTGGGTCGGATTAAACCAGATAAAAGCATTTTAGACACTTGCCTTTCAATTTCAGCTTTCTGAAAATGGGCATACCTGTAGGGTCGAACATTGACGGGTTCGGTCCCTTCTTTGAGTATAATACGGTGGTCAAAAACCCGACTGGGTGGTAATGACTGGGGCTCTTTCCAAACATGTGGAAACATGTCTAAAATAGCTTGAACCCCTTCTGGCACCCCGGCCATTGTTTCCGATTGAGCTGCCCGGATAGCTATAACAAATACTTCCCCACCTGTTGCAACCTCACGGCTCATTACCACGTTGCTAGTAGCCTCACCTTGAACCACACTTTGAGCAACCAACTCATATACTCGGTTTCCTTTAGTGATGGTCATGGACAACCTTCCCCAATCACATACAACTGGCCCAAGTTTTTCTAGCCATTGAATGTCCAAAACCACATCTAGTCCAGTCAACTGCAAGGAATACAAATTTACTGTAATTTCTAATCCTTGGACCATGATACTTACCCCTTCATACTTCTCTGTACAAGGTAAGCGTTCTCCATTAGCCACCGTCACCTAGAACTGCTCAATGGGTTTTACTGCCAAACCAAGTAATTGTGCCACTCGTTGATCCATAAAATTATGGGTTGACCCGCTATCCACCAAGATTAACACTTTTCGGTAGCCGATTTGGCCTGTCACCTTCATCGTACGAGGCCGGTGTAACCTACCAAGGCATTCAGTGAAATTTGCGGATCCTCCTCTTCAATCAACACTTCTTCTTCCCTTGGTTTCACCATCTTCCCTGAAAAATCCTCTCCTCTATCAGTTTCAACATCAAAGATGAACAAATGCTTGACGGCACAACGGTGGCCGGGTGTAAAGCGTTCATTGCAACTAAAACACAGGCCCTTCTCACGCCTCTTTTGCATCTCTTCCCATGACAATCTCTTTGTAGTTGATGATCCTGGAACTACTGGGGGTTTGACATTGGTTTGTGTTGGAGATGGGTTTGTCCCACCAGAAACTGGCAGCCTGGATTTTCAACTTAATTCACTCCGAGCTGGAGGTTTCATGCGTGCCAATTGCTCCTCCTACATTCGAGCATAATTAATGGTGTCCCGCAAAGTACATGGTTTGAACATCTTCACAGTTGCGGCAATATCTGCGCGTAACCCTCCTAAGAAGGTACTAATAAGAGCCTTTTGTGGCCAACCCTCTACACGATTTGCCAATCGTTCGAATTCAGTTTGGTATTCACGCAAAGTTCCTTTCTGAACGACATGCGATAATGCTTCATCAAAGTCTTCATACTCTGTTGGCCCGAAGCGAGCAAGCAACTCCGTCTGAAAAACTTGCCATGTGACAGGCTGTTTTTCCTCTGTATAAATTTTTTGGAGCCATTGCCACCATTGGTTGGCCTCACCTTCCAAGTGAAAGGCAGCCAAAGGAACCTTCTGATTTTCAGGTGTCTGCTGGTATGAGAAATAATGCTCCACACGGTTCAACCAAGCAATAGGTTCGTCGCTGACAAAACAAGGAAATTTCATTTTGGTTAGCCTTGAGGAATTAGGGTAGTCCTTCTTTTGACGAACGAAAGGTGTGCTCTGACTCGTAGAACCATGCTCACGATCACCGTTACCCCCACTCTGTGAAGTACGATCGCTGTCCCCCTCATTTCGTAAGGAGCGACCCAATAGTTCATTCAAGGAACGTTCAATCTCTTTTATGGATGTCCTCTTCTCCTGCGCATCGGATGCCAGTTTTTGAGATTCGGCCACCATTGCTTTGACAAGATCCTTGAGTTCAACCATGTCCACTTCCAGCTTCTCAATACGGTCCTTCTGGGTCGACATGCTCTGATACCAAATTTGATAGGAGATATATGGGAATGAATGGAAAAATATGAATATTATTGATAACTTTCCACTTGTGGTAGGAAACACCGTACAACCAATGAATTGATAAAAATTCTCTACTCCACTCTTCTGGTTGTCTTTCTTTTAAATAGGATTACTGCCTGCTAAATGATAAACTTCAACATAAAAATAACGATAAATATAAAGATAAATGGTCACAATGATCATTCTCTTATCTTCCCTCCATGACACTTATCTAGCCCAAATACTTGGGGTTGGGTTTCCTAATTCTGCGGGAATGCTTCCTATCACCTTTATACAAAAATTCTCAGGTGCAAACCCTCGGACATAAACAATATCTATCAAGGACCAGGAAGCAAACCCTCGAATGTAACTTAAGTCCAGAATCATTTAACCAGTGATTCTGGAAATAACTTTTGTACGAGGGTTTGCACCTGATCATAAGGGCATAACCTTTATAAATTGTACATTTGTGCTTGTGGTCTAGTATTCAACTTCTAAGCATTGACACAATTTTATTTTTGTGTAGGAAATGATGAATGGGGAGAAAGTACTAAATTGAGTACACTATCCGAATCCGTGGCAGTTAATGTATGGCCAGATCTGTTAACTTCGTTTGAGACTGTGAGGAATAATATGATGGAGTCTAGCTAAAGAGTTGGATGAAGGAAAACCATCAATGGTGGCCAGATTTGGCAAGATGCTCTTCCATGGATACGTGATTTTGATTTCCCCCGATAAATTTGCTATTTAGTTTTTTGGGTTGGCATTGAATGCTACATATGAAACATCGCCTGATTAATCTGCTATTAGAGATGATTTGTTAAAGAAATTCTTGGCACTTCATTTACGTACTAAACAGAAACATACCATTAGCCCATCAATCTCTTACCATGAAATAGCATTTCATACTGGATTAGTACGTTCTTCAATTATCACTAATGTGATACATTTATTTGTTAATGAAACAAAAAATTTCATTAGTTCCCCAACCGTATAATATTGAGTTAATATCTACCGAATATTGTTTTCGCTTCGGAGAACATCTTTGAAACTCACATTAGTTTTTGTAATGTTTATCTAAAATGTTGTACTTCAAGTTGTTTGTGTAGCATGTAGTATTCTAGCTAGTCTTCGTTATGCAGGAGTCCTCTGGTGAGATCAGAAAGTGTACTACGAAAAGATCATGTTGATGAAACCACTTTGAGACGGATGAAGAGATCATTTTACACAAATACTCCTTGATCATAAATGAAAAATATTATAAGTGGTGTTGTTTCAAAGATTGGAGTTGATCTTGTAGAAGAGAAGAATATCTACCATATTAAGGTCATATTTGATCATTTGCGTAATTAACCATGCATTTTATGACTATATTTTGGTGAACTTGTGATTTAGTGAGCTTTTGATTTCTCTTCTCTTTGTCTTGTGTGGTTATCTGACAGAACTCAACCAGGAGGTCCAGGATCAGCTCTTGTATGCAAATGTCGTATAAACAATATTGATAAAAAGCTTGAGCTATACAAGGCAAGTTTCCTGCTATTTAATTACTATTTGATATGTGCTGAAAATACATCAAATTCCTGAACTAAAAATGCCAGCATCATTGTAGTTGGTTGTGACAAATAGAAAATATTTAGTTAAGTGCTTATTGAACTATAAACATTTTTCATGTAGGTCGAGCAGAACCCAATTCGTCATACGGTCATAGACATATCATGCATTGATAAGAATCTTGACCTGAGGCTGGCTCCATACACCAAGAGGATCGTAAGTGCTCTCCTGAATGATGAAATGCATAGTATTAGAAATATTGTTAATTCTGCCATTTTAGATCCGGAGGTGAAGGGTGGGTTGAGATGGCCCTTAGGAAAACCATGTTCCGGGGATCGTTATTCTGTTATTGGAGTTTGGCACATGATAGCTAAGAAATATAAAAGCCCGTTATTGAATCTTAAGGCAAGACATGTAGATCGATTTGATTTCAAGGTCACGATCGATGAATCTACGGTTGAAGTTAATCTCAAGTTGAGAGGAATTGTTTCCCATTTACAGGTAACTGCTGTTTGTTGCTTCCATGGTGATTGTTACACACACTTACAGTATTGCCTATAGCTTGTAATCTGCAATGAATCATATAAATTGATCGACCTGATGTATATTCTTATCTTTCAAATTTCATCAGGAGATACAAAATGGGCTTATAAATTTTTCTTTCAAATTTCAGGAAGTGAACATTGAAAGGGATTCGATCTGTGACATGTTTAAATACAACTTAAGGATGATATGAGGCCATTTCTTGTGTTGTGACCAATAGTTTCCATAAATATTGGATTTGCGCGCAAGCACTCTCTACTGTCTTCTTCTTCTGTGTTTGAAGTGAAGTCATCATTTTAAAGAAGAAAGTGATCCTTGATGTCATAGACTCATAGTTGGTTTCTCTGAATTGTTAATTTGTCCTAATATTCTTTTGGCCATTTTCTCCTCTTTGCATGATTGAAAATCGGATATATTTGAATGTAAATGTTTTGTCAATATTGATGCAATGTTCTGTTTGTTGCTGATAAAATAATAGAATATCGTGTTCTACTGATTTGTTGCTGTTCCATTTAAAAATTATGGTTGGCTGATGGAAGATTAATTAAAAGCTATATTTGAGTTTGATTTACTTGTAATAATTCAATTATAATTTAATTTAAGAAATAATCAACTTCATAGATAAGTTTACAACTTTACATACGTTTGGTAAATTGATTTTATAAATAATCGGTGTAAATGAGACAATGAAAATTTTGCATCCAATTAAATAGACGGAGAGAACAGGATGCTTCATTATATGTTTTGTCAAAACTGGGGCAAACAGTCTCCCGTTTTTCTCTCTTTGAGCAGAAAAATGTGGAAGTAGTAAAGTTCTATTTGTAGAAAGTCTTCAATAACAGAAGTAGGTTCAGTTTGGTATTACTATATTGTGGGGAGAAATGCTTCTGAAATTACTGTGAGGGGAATTGCTTTTGGAATTGCTGTGGGAAGAATCAGTTGAGTGTTTGGTAAACTGATTTTCAAAAATACTGTGAGAACTAAGAATAATTTCAATGTATTTGGTAAACTGATATAAAAAGTGTTGTGAGTGTGTAAAATTACTAAAAGGACAAAGACATCTAAATGGTACTAATTTGCTATACTTTATATTTTTTTGTTTATTTGTATTTAGTGTTAAGTGTTATATAATTATGGTACTTTATTGAATTAATTATCTCTATTTTTTATTCTACTTTATTTAATTAATTAGTGCTATATCTTTATTTCTTTATTTCTTTATTTCTTTATTTCTTTATTTAATTTTTATTTTACTTTATTGAATTAATTATGGAAACATTCTTTTTTGTATAAAAATATAAGCCCAATTTTTTTTGTTAAATTTCGTTAAAGGCAAGGACAAAGTTGGAAAGTTAGTAAAATTTCATTTAATATCACTGTAGCGCGTTTTCTAAAAGCAGAAGCCAAAATCCAAAAGCATGTATTTGTAGCTTCTCAAAAACTCAGTTGGGAGAAGCTAAAAATGACCAAAAGCATTTCCCCATGAATTTACCAAACACCCTGTCTGAGGTCCAGAATCACTTTTGACCCCAAAAGCAGCTAGGGAAGCAATGCCAATATGAGCAGTAGACATCATTTGAACAGAAGCAAATTTAAGAGACCCTGAGGATGAGTGTGGTGGGTTTAGCATAGCTCCACGAGAACCTCTCTTTAGCGGAGGAAGATGGTGTTATTCTTAAGATCTCGGAGGAAACCCAACTGAAAGGAGTGGAGGATGTAGATCGATGTCTGATTGGAAGAGTCTTATCTAGGAAAAAAGTTAGTATGGAGGCCTTTAGAACCTTAATGGATCAACTCTGAAGTCCTTTTGGTAATGTTGAGATCGAACTAATTGGTGAAACACCTTTATGTTCTACTTTGTTAACAAGGAAGAGCGGAACCGGTTCTGACAAAGAGGGCCATATCACTTTGAAAAACTTTTGATTGTGCTAGAACAATCAAGGTTTCTGGGGACATATCGAAGCTTGACTTCAATAACGCTAATTTTTTGGTCCAAATACATGACATTCTCATTATGTGTATGAATCGAAGAACAGTAAGATGGATGACCAAGCCGATAAGAGAGGTTATTGATTCCCGACGGATTCCAGAGAGTGCTGGGGAAAGTTCATAGGAGTAAAGGTTCAGGTAGACATCTCCAAACCCCTGACGAGGTGGCTCAGATTGAAGCTTGACTATCAGACAGTATTTTAGTAGTTGAAATATGAAAGACTACCAGAATTTTGTTACGCTTGTGGTAGAGTCAGGTATAGGATCAAGGAATGCCCTGATGAAGACGCCAGGAGAGGATCACTCGACGGATCACCCACTAAGTTCGGTTCCTGGTTTAAAGCATCAACCAATGTCAGAGAAATCAAAATCAAAGCTCCAACCGTCGGTGAATGGAAACTCTTCAGATAGAGATAGATCTTTGGAAAGGTCATTTGGGATACTAGGTGAAGGATCCTACTTGAGGATTGGCTCATTAGCTTCTCATGATGGTGAATCGGCGAGTGTTGCAATGGTGGCAAAGAAGACGACACAGCGGACATACCAGAAACCCTAAAATTCGATAGTGGGATTGGGTCCCCGCAATCAGACAAGATGAGCATTGATGGGCAAAGAGTTGGGCCAATGTCGAGCATAATTGGGGGGTTGGGCCCTCTACAAAAACTAAGAAACCAACTAATATAATGACAACTTGAACAGAGGTGACAGGTCAGCCTGAGAAAACAACCCATGATCGTAAAATTCAGCAACTAGTGCAGCCGATAGAGATCGAGCTACAGGAGACTCCAAAGAAGAAAATACATAGGAAATGGAAGAGATCAGCAAGGGAGGGGTAGCAATACCATACTATATGTAAGATTTCAAGTCTTTTACAGCGAATGATGGCAATCAGTAGGTTATCTAAAAAGGCCACCAAGAGTCGAAGCCCCTTCTTCTTGTGGAAAGATAAAATGGACGATCGGTAAAGGGAAAGAACCAATCCAAGCCCATCCAATCTCTCCACGTCAAATTTCTACATCTTAGATATGTGTGGAAGTTCAGGCTTCCAAGAAGGGGATTTTTGAATGTCCTGAGGACAATAGAGAGTTGAAGAAAGGCAAAGTTTCAATCATTGTCTTAAAAGATATCATATCGGCGGAGACCGAGTCACACACCCACCGGGAGCAATGATAGGCCTTAGCTGGAACGTACGGGGTTTGGAAAATCACCGTGTGTTAGCGGCCTTGGGGAGACCGCTGAAGAAACATTCTTCAGATTTAGTCTTCCTTTTCAAAATGAAGATTCAGGGAAGTAGGGCTAACAATTTTAGAGAACTTTTGAGTTTTACAGGTGGTATCAATGTTGATAGTGTTGGGAGAAATGGTGGTCTTATGCTTCTGTGGAAGGGTAGTCTTGATGTTACGATTCTTCCATTTTCATCTGGGCATATTGATGCTCGGGTCTAGATGGAGGGTGGCTTTCTTTGGAGTTTGGTGGGTTTTTATGGTGAACCGAATGCCAGTAAGAGGAAAATTTCTTATGCTCTTTTTCACCACCTCAGAGGTATCAACAGTCTTCATTGGTTACGTTAGGGAGATTTGAACGAGCTCTTAGCTCTGAATGAGAATGTGGGAGGCTCAGATAAATTATTCTCCGGTATGCTTAAATTCTGGAAAGCGGTTGAAGACTGTGATCTTATTGATTTGGGAATCTTGGGTCCTAGTCCCACCTAGAATAGTAAGAGGAATGGCAGAAATATTATCTAGGAAAGACTTGACAGGTTTCTAGCCGATATCCAGTGGAGGGAAAAATTCTAGGATTTTTGTGTGGAGCACTTGGGCTTTAACTCTTCGGACCATTATCGTATCCTCACTGTCTGCTCTTCGGTTAATCGTTTCCAGCACAGATTATGCAGATCTTTTCGGTTTGAACCCTTTTTGGCTTAAGGAAGATGATATTAGCAAAGTGATTAATGCGGCATGGGCAGATATTGGTCCCTCTTTCTCGGTTGTGGATTTGAAGGGGAAATTTGAGTGTCGTGCCTTTAAATTAGGTGATTGGAGTAAAGTTAAGTTTGAAAATATTCGTAAGCAGATTTAAGAGAAGAATTGTGAGATTGAAAGGTTGTACAAGTGTTGTGGGCCTGGGGTTATGCATACAATTAGATTGCTAGAAACGGTTGATTAGGGTGCTTGAGTGTGACAAGACATATTGGAGACAGAGGTCCATAACGGATTGGTTAGAAGCAGGTGACAGAAACTTGAAATATTTCCTTGCGAGAGCAACGACTAGAAAGAAAGAGAATTGCATTTCAAGCCCGGTCGACACTGAGGGTCGTATTCATGATACAGAGTATGGCATGGCTAGAACTGTCGGTGATTATTTTAGTTCCATTTTTAAATCCTCGAATCCCTCAATGTAGGATATCGAAAATGCCACGAAGGGGATCAAGTCCAAGATGAGTGATGGAATTAAATGGATTTGTTTTCGTTTTTTACGGCTGAACAGGTCAAAGAGGCTATTTTCAGCATGAACCCCACCAAGGCCCCTGGTCTCGATGGTTTCCAGGTAATCTTGTTTCATAAATTATGGGGTTATAATGGGGAGGAGGTTTCCAGAATGTGCTCACGGGTCTTAAATGGTGAGATGTCTATTAGAGATTTCAATAGCACAAATGTGGTTTTGATCCTAAAAAAGAACAAGCCCACTACTCTCCGATTTCCGGTCAATTTCTTTATGTAGCATTATTTACAAGACATTAACAAAGACCGTAAGAACCAGATTGAAGTCTTGCTCGCCAAGCCTAATTTCTCCATCCCAGTCAGCATTTGTCCTAAGTAGGCAGATTTTCGATAATGTCATGGTTTCATTTGAGTCTCTCTACTCACTTGCCAGTAATAAGCAAGGGAAAAGGGGTCAAATGGCTCTAAAATTGGATATGAGCAAAGTTTATGACCATATCGAATGGCTTTTCATCAGGACTGTTATGGTAAAGAAGAATTTCCCTTCTAACCGGATTTCACTTATTATGGATTGTATCTCTTCCTCGATGCTCTCTATTTTGTTGAATGGACAGGTTGTATGTTCGGTGACTTCTTCCAAAGGTCTGAGATAGGGTTGCCCTCTCTCTCCGTACTTGTTCCTTTTATGTGCAGAGGCTTTCTCTTGCCTGGTTTAGAGCTGTGAGAAAAAATGGAAGAGTGCTGGGCATAAGATGTGTTAGAGGCAGCCCCCTTCCTAGTCATTTGCTATTCGTAATGATAGCATCCTATTATGTAAGGCTGCCAAAGATAGTGGTCTCCGGATTTGTAGAATTCCGAGCATTTATGAATGAAGCTTTTGGCATTTATGAATGAAGCTTTAGAATTCCGAGCATTTATGAATAATTTTTTAAAAGTCTAAGATCAACTTCAGTCTGAATGTTGAGGCCTCAATCAGGTTAGACCTCCAGATTTTGTTTGAGATTGAAGACTGCAATATGCAAGACAAGTACCTTGGTCTCCCTACATTGGTAGGGAGGAATAAATGGGTTCTCTTCAATGACATCAAAGAAAGAGTTTTGAAGAAGCCGAGAGGGTGAAAGGACAATTGTTTCTCTTTTGGTGGGAAAGATGTGCTTATTAAAGCAGTGGTCCCAAGCCATCCCTTCCTATTCGATGAGTATCTTTAAGCTCCCGAATGGTTTATATAAGGAGCTAAAAGCGATGGTTTCGAATTTCTGATTGTGTTCAAAAGATGTCAAACGTAAAATTAGCTGGATCAAATGGGAGAATCTCTGCCTCCCTAAAACCTGTGACGGTATGGGTTTCAATGATCTTTCTTTCTTTAACCAAGCCCTCCTCGCTAAACAGGCTTAGAGGAATATCTCCAATCCGGACTCTCTGGTTGCACGGGTGTTACAGGCTAAATATTTAAGATAGACTGATTTTCTTAATGCCTCTGTTAAACCAGGTTATTCTCACATTTGGAGAAGCTTAACTTGGGGTAGGTTGTCGCTCGCCAAAAGGTTAAGGTGGAGGGTGGGTGAAAGGAAAAGCATTAGAGTCTTCAAGGATCGTTGGATCCCGCAGCCATGCTCTTTCAAGCCAGTAACTTTTGACCCTGGATTGACATTTGTGTTGCTGATCAGAGTAATAGGTCCTAGAGAGGCTGGGATGTGGAAAAGCTAAACCACCTCCTACTCCCAATTGATAAGGAAGCAATTCTCTCGATCCCGATGAGCTAGAGTGAGAGCCAAAACAGCCTCATGTGACATTTTGATAAAAGGGGAGAGTTTACTGTAAGAAACAGTTACTGTTTAACCCTAAAGAAGAGAATTCATGTCTCTGTCTCCAACCTATCCAAGATGCATAGGTGGTGAAACTCATCGTGGTCTCTTAGCTTGTCTCCTAAGGTAAAAATATTTAAGAACTTTGGCATAGAAAAATTGTGGAGGTGCCTAATTGTAATAGGTGTGCCTCTCGCGTGGAGTCCTCTAGCCACGCTTTGTTAAGATGTTAAGCCGTGAGGAAAATCTGATCAGAATCCCGTTTTGGCACCTTTTTGGCCCAATCCTAGAATCTTCCCGTGATTGTTGTGCTCCAATTTCTTGCCTTCAAAATCTCAATTGATGACTTGGCTTTGATCTGCATGGTGTCTTAGGCTGTGTGGGAAGACTGTAATGCCCTGTTGAATTGTGAGAAGGAAAAAGAGCCTACATTGGTTGTCTCTTGCGTGTTAGGGCTGTGTGATGAATTTCAGAATTCCAATCGTGCCTTGCATCCCAGGTTCTATCTCCTGGTATAAGAAGTCTGGCTGTCTGGATTGCCCCTCCTTCTAGGTCTGCTGAAGCTCAACATTGATGATGCAGTGTGCCGAAATGCTCGGTCGATTGGGATAGGTGTGGCGATTAGGGATGATAAGGGGAAGGTTCTGGTGGCTTGCTCTAGCCAGATATGTGGTTCATTTAATGCTATTGTGCGCCAATTCCTTTCCCTTCGAGAGGGCATCTTGCTTGCTAAATTCTATAACCTTCCTGTTAAGATAGCAGAGGTTTGTTCCTCTAGTGTTTCTGTTGCTTTGAAGTTTCCGAATTCTAGTTTAGTAGATGTTAGATTTATCGTTAATGATATTCGGGTTTTGCTCTCGGATGTTGGTCTTTTTTTATGCCAAGCCGTATCCGAATCCAGTGACGCTTTGGCTCAAAACCTGGTACTGATCGCTTTCTCCTCTATGAGGGAGCGTCTTTGGCTAGATCTTCGCCCAAGGTTCTATTTTTCTGCTTCGTAATTTTTCACCTATTTTCAAAAAAAAAAATCAACTTAAGATAAAAGCAAGAAAATTTGTTTGGTAGACTTTAATTAATCATGAAAAATGACTAAAATAGACATGATTATTAAAATGTAAATTCAAGTATTTTTTTTTTCTAATTATTTTTCAATTTTTTCCAGATTTGTAATTGATTATTAAAAAAAAATGTATCTACCGAGTGAACGCACTTTTCTCTAACACAAATTCCACCAGCCAACTCTCTTTTCTCTAACATAAATTCTATGGAGTCAACTCAATCACTCATGTAAGCTTCATTAATAGAAACTCAAGTCATTGGCCAATCTCTGCAAATCTTGATGAGAACCAGCCTCCACCGGTGACGTTGAGGGAAGAGGTTGGTTCTCTTCCGAACCGGCAATGAATGAGGTGATAAACAGCCTCCCCCCATTCTCGTGAGATCCGTCGCTTAATGGAATAACTAGCTTCTCTGGCACTAGAGGGATCGGTTCTAGATCCAGATCGCATCGGAATCTCATTCCAGACCAGATCTCATTCTGCCACTACCGGAGTGTTGGGGTTTATGCCCTAAACATTTCATTTGTAGATGGATTTATGAAAAACAAATACAAAGAAAAGTTCAATTCATTCTTGTTGTGTTGTTTATTTTATAAATTGTGCATATTAACATCCTGGATTGTAAGATGTAATCTCGAACTGTGTATATGAGTGTCATATACAGATGGATACAGTAAGACACGTACAATCTAAAGAGTCCATAGATAGCAAATAAAGTTGGGTACTTTATTTGTGGTTAATCTATAGCTGCGGTCCATTTCGTAATGTACGATGATTCTATCCTGAATCATTCATATGAGATACGGGAATGGAGACACCTTGTATAAAGTGAACATATAGGACTAGGCCATGACCTATATGAATCTCTCACCAAGATTTGTTAACCGATGAGCTTCATATATATCAACTAATGATGGTTATATGTGGGTGATCTTAATCCTGAGTGTCTTATCGACTCCTTTAGGTTAGATCGTGGTCTTTGATATACCATGAGTGAGGTCAGATGCAGTTTCTAATCAATATACTCTGTATGTTGGGATTGCGGTTTGGCTTGTGGCTGTGAAGGTTTGTACATAATAGTGGAATTCACTCATTCTAGTGAGAAGTAGACGGTAGTTCCCTTAAGGGTTGATTCGGGGATTGGACAATTTGAGCACTCTCATAATTCCGTAAGGAAATATAATTTATTGTCCATTAAAGAATCAATGGTACTTAAAGGATATATGTAAGTAGAGGGATATAACGGACACTATGATCCAGCTCTAATTATGAACTACTATGGAGGATCACACCATATGTAATAGCTATATCGATGGGCCCCGAGTTGTATCGGTCTGTGTAAAATTTATTGTCCATTAGAGAATCAATGGTACTTAAAGGATATATGTAAGTAGAGGGGTATAACGGATATTATGACCCAGCTCTAATTATGAACTCTTATGGAGGATCACACCATATGTAATAGCTATATCGATGGGCCCCGAGTTGTATCGGTCTGTGTAAAAGCATCTGCAGTTGAGAGATTGCAGCTTCATGTTTTTAGTGGAATAACACCGGGGTTAATAATCAAGAAATATTAATTAAAGAGTTTAATTAATGATTCCGAAGATTATTGGAGCTCAAAATACTGTGGGTACATTATGTCCCCTTGCTAGTTCAATCGATTTAGATAACAAGGGCCACGGTTAATTAATTGGATTATCCAAATAATTGTGTTACGAAAGTGATACGTATTTATTCGGGATTTAATTAAATATTGTGATTGTTTAATTAATGAATAATGGTGATTAAATAAATTAGATAATAAGATTATTTAGTTATGTTATTAATCACTAAATGGAGGGTGTTAGTTGATATTTGCTGGAATAAGATAATATGATTATTTTATATTATTAAATAATTCAAATTGAATTTAAAATAAATAGTTAATTATTTTTTAAATAAAAAACGTGAGATATTTTTTATTTGAAGGATTTTAAAATCAAAAGATATCATTAAGTATTTAAAAGATAAAATAATATATATAAATATGATTCTTTTAAAAACTAGATTAATATGATATCATCAGTTTTTTATTATTCAAAATATATATAAGATATATATATATATGCTTATTCAATAAAGAGAACTAATCAACACATATATACAAGTGTTTGTATAGGATGCAAACACGGGGTGGTGCATGAAACACCTGATATCAACATATTTAATTAACAAAAAGGTTTTTTTTTTTTGACAAGTTTGTTCGTTAGTAAGAGAGAATAAATTGTGTGTGCTCTATTTTGAGTGGTCGAGCACTATTAGCACAAAAGGCGAAAAATAATATATATTTTTAAATTCAAGAAATGTTTTAGTTGTTTTTCCAATACGAAGAAAGGGTTTCTTCAATTCTCTTTACATCCTCCATTCAAGTTCCTGAGATCGTGACGTGCCCACTTACAGTTAACAGTCTCGGGATATAGCGAGAAAGATTAGTGGTACAGACCAAGAGCATATCGTAAATTAAAGAAGCCTCCAAACGTTGGTATTGTTTTATTTTCTTCTTCTCTTTATATTGATTACAATTTCCATGTATACATATTTAATTATTATTGTAATAATTGATATGTATTAGTTTCGGAAATAATTACGATCCAAAGTTCACTAGTTCCAGATCGTTTACGATCTGTATTAAAAAAAATTAAAACCTTACTTCTACTGTGTGACCGGTGAATAGGGTTCCAACAATTGGTATTAAAGAGAGACTAATTTTCGGAACAGGAAATTGTTTCAATGCTTCTATATGTATGATTATGTAGGCACTGTTTAAATTGACAGTATGATATTTTTATTTGTATATTATTATTTTTAATTTACATAAATATGATTGATCGTTAATTATATGGTACTGTGGATTTAGGGTTTATGGGTTTGTATATATATATAAATATATATATATTATTTTTATTTTTACTTATTATATTATAAAAAAAATGTAACTTATATTGAAGACCTGAAAAAATCGCGTAGAAGGATTCATGAGATAAATCGGAGTTACCTGAAGAGACTAGATGACTTGAAAATTACAAGAAGACCAATGAATGTTTTTGGGGTATTTATCTAATTTTAGATGCCAATTTTTTTAGGTTAAATAATCTTCAGTATTCGGTCAATTCATGTATGCTTTATATTATGTGATGATAAAAGTATTGTCATGCATACGTATGTCATTTAGATTAGATGTGTCAACACAAATATATTTGATATGTCATACATATATCATAACCTAATATTTTATGTATTTTTTTAATATGATTAAAATAGGTAAATACATAATTTGCTATGAAAATGAGATTAGTTTTTTAATGGTTAAAAAACTTGGTAATTGTCATTAATATTAATCTAGTTATTAAAGAGTTTAATAAGTTAGATTAATAGGGTCATTTATTGTAATTAGGATTAATATACTTACTAACCTAATAATAAATGAACCAAATAAAGTGTTAGAGTTTTAATAGTTAAAACTTGGTAAGCAATAACATAATAATTTAACCTTAGAAAATAGTTTACGAAGGCTTAGATTATTCACTAATATACTAGATTTTTAATTCTTAAAAATCATTAGTAATTTATTAGTTAATTAGAATCTAATTCTAATTAGTTAATGTGCTAGATAACTTGATTAAAATTAGCTGTTTGATCCTGTATAGTCTACACTAATGGATAATAGAAAACATTTTTTATAAAATAGTGAGTGGGAGAGGGATATAAGACATATATATCCTCCAGTCTCCATCATTAGTTCAACACCGTGAGATTCGAGTTAGACCTAGTGATGACTTTGCTTTCGTCTTCCTTAAGGAGGGTTTCCACAAAGATCAATACAAAGGTTGACTTCCTAACAGATAGGATTTCTAAGGGTATTTTGGGATTGACCGACCCTAAGGTGGCGATTCTCGAGTTAAGCTCGTAAGATCTGAAATGGTGGGTTACACTCACGAAGGTTTTGATTAAGTTTGTTAATTAAAAACCTGACTGAATAAACGATGGTTGAATGATATGGAATAAGAGTTATTCTAGAATATCATTTGATTGAGAATGTCCTGGTTCAACATGCAAATACTTGATCGACCCTAAATCGGCACTTCTTTGTGGTATGTTGGATTGTCGTGGTATAATAACTAGTTTTAGGGTAGTCCGTTAAACATGTTCATGCATCATGTTTAAACTTATACCAAAGCACTATTATTTTAAATAAATGATTGAATGCGTGTTTTATTTATTTTAGCAATAATGTATTATGCATTACTTCAAATTCTCGTAAGCAAAAAATTAACTGGTGATAACTACACTAAGTGGAAACTAAACATTAATGCAATATTGGTCACCAAAGACCTCAAGTTTGTTCTTATAAAGGGATGTCCTCCAGCGCCTGCTACCAATGCCACACGAACTGTTCTTGACCCATACCATCGATGGGTCTCATCTGTTGAGAAGGCCCGAACATATATGTTGGCTTCTATAACAAAGGTGCTTGTCACAGAGCACGAAGCAATGACTTCAGCATTCGAAATCATGGAGTCATTACAAGCTATGTTAGGGCAGCCCTCAGAGCAAAAGCGACACGAAGCTGTTCGTTTCGCTATGCTCGCTCACATGAAGGATGGTACGTTAGTTCGAGAACATGTCCTGAGTATAATGTCCTACTTCAACACGACAGAAGTCAATGGCGGGACCATTTACAAACCTAGTCAAGTGAGCATCATACTGACAACTGTTTCAAAGAGTTTTGATCAGTTTAAGAGCACTACGAGATAAACAAGTTAAGGTTCAGTCTCACACAGTTGCTCAATACTGTAAGGACAAGATCGGTGAGGCAAATATTGTCGAACTATCTTCCTCTAATAATAAGAAGAGTAAAAGGTCTGCTGGGAAGGCGAAGGGTAAGCCCAAACCCAAGAAAACCCAAGGCAAGAAGAAGTCCAAGAAAGGTAAATATGATTTACTTGTTCTTGAGTCATGTTTAGTGGAAGATGATTCTTCACCCTGGATAGTTGATTCAGGGGCTACTAACCATGTTAGTTCTTTTTTACAATAGACCGATTCTTGGACACAGCTAGATGAGGGTACCTTCTCAATGCTTGTGTGGCCAAGGGATTTCGTATCGGCACGAGCAGTGAGCGTAATCAGATTATATTTTTGTAATAATTATATATTGTTAGACAATGTATTTTATATTCCTGGATTTACACGGAATTTGATTTCTGTTTCTAAGTTATTAGATCAAAAATATTCTGTTTTTTTAATAATAAGTCTTTTATTATTGGAAAGAATGGTATGAATATTTGTTTAGGAATTAATGAAAACAATTTGTATGTGTTAAGACCGTTAATACATACTACATTGCTCAACACCGAAATGTTTAAGATTGAAAAACCAAAAACTAAACGATATAAAATTTCTTCAGATAATAATACGTATCTCTGACATCTAAGGCTTGGTCATATTAACCTTGAGCGGATAGACAGACTAGTAACAAGTGGAGCTTTAAGTGAGTTAAAGATTGACACCTTCCCTGTCTGTGAATATTGTCTGGAAGGTAAGATGACTAAAAGACCTTTTACTGGAAAAAAACTTAGAGCTAAAGAACCGCTAGAGCTTATACATACAGACGTATGTGGATCGATGAATGGGACGTATGTGGATCGATGAATGTTAAAGTTAGGGGTGGTTATGAGTATTATGTCATCTTTATAGATGACTACTTAAGATACGAATACATCTACCTAAAGCAACGGAAGTCGGAAACATTTGAAAAGTTCAAAGAATTCCGAGCTGAAGTTGAGAACCAATTAGGTAGGACTATCAAGTCACTATGATCAGATCGTGGAGCTGAGTACATTGACCAAGAGTTTGAAGACTTCATGGTCGAGCATGGGATAGTTTCCCAACTCACAGCTCTTTGTACACCTCAACAAAATGTTGTAACGGAGTGGAGAAATAAAACCCTACTGGAAATGATGAGATCTATGATTAGTTTCTCATCATTACCAAATTCTTTATGGGGATATGCATTACAAACAGCGGTATACATTTTGAATGTAGTGTCATCCAAATATGTTCGTAAGACTCCTCTAGAGTTGTGGAATGGTCGTAAAGCTAGTTTGTGACATTTTCGCAAATGGGGGTGTCCAGGACATGTGCTGAAAAACAGAAGTGGAAAGCTAGACTCCAAGTCGGTGGTCTGCCTATTTGTAGAATACTCCAAGGAGACCATTGGTGGACACTTCTATAGTCCCAAAGATAACAAAGTATTTGTATCGAAAAATGCAACTTTTCTTGAGGATAATTATATTAGTGACCATAAAACTAGTTCTAAGATTGTATTGAACGAGTTGGAGCCTGGTGAGACTAGTGCTTCATCAACAAGAGTTGTTTATCTATAAAAATCTGAGAGTCAAATGGTTCCTGATCAGGATAACCTGAACGCTATTTAGGTATAGGTGAGAGACAGAGTGTTGTCTCTGCTGATAGTATGGATGATCCATTGACATTTAGAATGTAATGGAAGATCCTGATAAAGAGGAGCGGCTTAAAGCCATGAATATCTAGATGTAGTCCATGTACTCTAACTCATTCTAGGATGTTGTAGACTTACCGGATGAGGTAAAACCCATAGAGTGTAAGTGGATCTACAAGAGAGAGTAGACGGGAAGGTAAAGACATACAAAGTAAGGCTAGTGGCCAAGGGTTAAACCTAGAAAGAGGGGGTCGATTATGAAGAGACCTTCTCGCAAGTAGCCATGTTTAAGTCTATTAGGATTATCTTATCCATTGCTGCCTATTTTGATTATGGAATTTGGCAAATGGACGTCAAGACTGCAATCTTGAATGGCAATCTTAACGAGAGCATCTATATGATGCAACCAGAGGGATTCGTGTCTCTAGATCAAGAGCAAAAGGTTTGCAAGCTACCAAGGTCCATCTATGGACTTAAGCAAGCATCCAGATCCTGGAACATCAGGTTTGATGATGTGATCAAAACCTACGGCTTTGAACAGAACGTCGATGAGCCTTGCATCTACAAGCAGAACGTTGACAAGAAAGTAGTTTTATTTATCTTATACGTAGATGATATCCTATTCACTGGGAATGATGTAAGAGTGTTGTTTGATGTAAAAGGCTAGCTGACAATTCCAAATGAAAGATTTGGGAGAGACGAGTTATGTTCTAGGGATCCAACTTATAAGGGATCGTAAGAACAAACTCATAGCACTGTCTCAGGCATCATCAAGATTCTTATGCGATTTATGATGTAGAACTCCAAGAAAGGTAATTTACCTTCCAGGCATAGAGTTCACTTGTCTAAGGAACAGTGTCCTAAGATACATTAAGAAGTTGATGATATAATACTTGTACCCTATGCATCGACAGTAGGTAGTCTCATGTATGCTATTTTATACTAGAGATCGGACATCTGCTATGCAGTGGGAGTAGTCAGCAGATACCAGTCTAACCCATGATTGGATCATTGGGTTGCTGTCAAGACTATTCTCAAGTATCTTTGAAGAATGATAAACTATATGCTAGTGTATTCCGGACAGGATTTGATCCCATTAGGATACATAAATTCTGATTTTTAGTCAGACAGGGATTCTAGGAAATACACGTCTAGATCAGTATTCACCTAAAATGGCGGAGCCATTGTATGGAGAAGTATTAAGGAATCTTGCATTGTTAACTCCACTATAGAATTGAATATGTTGTCACTTGTGAAGCTGGTAAAGAGACTATTTGGCTCCATAAGTTCTTGAGTGATCTGGAAGTTGTTCCAGATCTAGATAAGCCCATCACACTTTATTGTGATAACAGTGGTGCTGTAGTTAATTCCAAAGAACAAGAAGCCACAAGATTTGGAAGCATATAGAGAGAAAGTATTATCCCATTAGAGAGATAGTGTAGAGAGGAGATGTGATTGCCACCAAGATAGTCTCACAAGACAATTGTGTTGATAATTTTACGAAGACCTTATCAGCTAAGGTGTTTTCGAGTCACCTATATGGTCTAGGGTTACGAAACATACCTCACATGCTTTATTGCAAATGGGAGATTGTTGGCATTTATGCTCTAAACATGTAATTTGTAAATGGATTTATTTAATAAATAAAATGAAAAGTTCAGTTCATTCTAGTTGTGTTGTTTATTTTATAAATTGTGCATATTAACATCCTAGAATGCTGATGTAATCTCGAACTGTGTATATGAGTGTCATATACAGATGAATACTGTAAGAGACGTGCAATCTAAAGACTCCATAGATAGCAAATAAAGTTGGGTACTTTATTTGCGGTTAATCTATAGTTGTTCATTCAGTAATGTAGGATGATTCTATCCTGAATCTTTATATGAGATACAGGAATGGAGACACCTTGTATAAAGTGAACATATAGGACTAGGCCGTGACCTATATGACTCTCTCACCAAGATTCGTTTACCGATGAGATTCATATATATCAACTAATGATGGTTATATGTGGGTGATCTTAATCCAGAGGTTCTTATCGACTCCTTCAGGTTAGATCGTGGTCTTTGATATACCATGAGTGAGGTCAGATACAGTTTCTGATCAATATACTCTGTATGTTGGGATTGCGGTTTGGCTTGTGGCTGGGAAGGTTTGTACATAATAGTGGAATTCACTCCTTCTAGTGAGAAGTAGATGGTAGTTCCCTTAGGGTTGATTCGGGGCTTGGACAATATGAGCACTCTCATAATTCCTTGAGGAAATGGAATTTATTGTCCATTAGAGAATCAATGGTACTTAAAGGATATATGTAAGTAGAGGGGTATAACGGATATTATGACCTAGCTCTAATTATGAACTATTATGGAGGATCACACCATATGTAATAGCTATATCGATGGGCCCCGAGTTGTATCGGTCTATGTAAAAGCATCTGCAGTTGAGAGATTGCAACTTCATATTTTTAGTGGAATAACACAGGAGTTAATAATCAAGGAATATTAATTAAAGAGTTTAATTAATGATTCTGAAGATTATTGGAGCTCAAAATACTGTGGGTCCATTAGGTCTCTTTGCTAGCCCGATCAATTTCGATAACAAGGGTCACGGTTAATTAATTGGATTGTCCAAGTAATTGTGTTACAAAAGTGACACATATTTATTCGGGATTTAATTTAATATTGTGATTGTTTAATTAATGAATAATGGTGATTAAATAAATTAAATAATAAGATTATTTAATTATGTTATTAATCACTGAATGGAGGGTGTTAGTTGATATTTGATAGAATAAGATAATATGATTATTTTATATTATTAAATATTTTAAATTGAATTTAAAATGTTTGAATTCAAAATAAATAGTTAATTATTTTTTAAATAAAAGATGTGAGATATTTTTTATTTAAAAGATTTTAAAATCAAAAGATATCTTTAAGTATTTAAAAGATGAAACAATATATATACACAATATATATGATTCTTTTGAAAACTGGATTAATATGATATCATCAGTTTTTTATCATTCAAAATATAATATATATGCTTATTCAATAAAGAGAACTAATCAACACATATATACAAGTGTTTGTATAGGATGCAAACACGGGGTGGTGCGTGAAACACCTGATATCAACATATTCAATTAACAAAAAGGTTTTGTTTTTTTGGTAAGTGTGTTCATTAGTATCAAAGAGAGAAAAATTTGTGCGTGCTCTATTTTTAGTGGTCGAGCACTATTAACACCAAAGGTTATTTTAAAATTTAAGAAATGTTTTAGTTGTTTTTCCAATACGAAGAAAGAGTTTATTCGATTCTCTCTACATCCTCCATTCAAGTTTCTGAGACTATGACGTGCCCACACGTAGTAATCAATCCCGGGATATAGCGAGGAAGATCAGTGGTACAGACCAAAAGCATATCGTAAAGTGAAGAAGTCTCCAAACGTTGGTATGGTTTTATTTTCTTCTTCTCTTTATATTGATTGCAATTTCTATGTGTACAGGGTTGTGTGACCGGTGACCGGTGAACATGATTCCAACACGGAGAAAACCGTTTTTGTCTGGTGATGATGATAGCGGTGACCACCATTATCACCGACAACGATGGCGGTCGCTGTTACCAGCGATAATGGTGACCACGGTTTGTATTTTATTTATAAAATATTATATTTATAATTTTAAGTTTAAAAGTAATTTTGAAATATTTAAGGATATTGTTGTCTTTTAATATAAATAATGAGGATAATATGGAGATTTTACAAGTATTTTAATAGCTTCTCCAATAATCAGCTTTAAAAAGCAACCCCTAGCAACTTCTCAAAAACTGATTATTGGAGGAGGAGATTGTGAAATAAATGGATTATGGAGTGTTTACCCAATCGTCGCATAGGTTATAGCCTATAAAATAATCACTTATTTCATAAGTTTAAACAATATCAAACATCGCCTAACTAGAAAATCATGTTATTTGGAGTGGTTTGGAGGCTGGTCTTTAGACAGTGAATATATATATATATATATATATAATATTCAAAAACCCTATCTCAAAATTGACGACATGGGCAACAACTTTGTTAGATTAATGTAACAAAGATTCTACTATGTTTACGGTATGCTCGATCGATGGGAATAAATTCTTGGTTAAGGGTGGTGAAAAGGACGACCTAGTAAACCTTATTGAGAGGACATGTAGTTGTCGAGAATTCCAAATCGATTTGTTGCCATGTAAACATGCATTGGCTGCTTTAAGTGCTTGTAAAAAACCATTCATCGACTTTGCTCGGATCACTATAAGAAATCCAGTTTGGTTGAAGCATATTCTGGAGTTATTAGAACAGTCGAGCATAAAAATAAATGGGGTGTTCCTATAGAAATCAACTCAATAGTTGTGAAAGCTCCTCCATGCCTATCGCAAGATAGCCGACCAAAGAAGACTAAGATTCCGTCAACCGGAGAATATCGTGGAAAGAAATCTAGAATATGTTCGTGGTGCAAACAAGCTGGCCATAATCGATAAAATTTTCCAACTCCCATCGGTTTTAAAACGTCAAATACAACCGAGACCCAGCCTACTCAAACACGTAAACAATGCAAATGTGGTGGTTGTGGCGGTCAAGGCCATAACAGACGAACATGCCCCCACGGGCAGACTAGTACAAGAGATTTGTGGCATGATGAAGATGTTATTGGTTTTTAAACCTTTTCTACTAGTTGATTTCAGAACTTGTAGCTGAATTTAATTATTTTAGATTTCAGATCATGTATTTGAACTGAAATTTATGTTTTATTATTACTGTTTTGTTATTATTTTATTATGTTCAATTATATTAAATTATTAATTACTGTAAATTCCTGTACCAGGTACCAAATAAATTGTGGCAGTATACCAAGTACCAAATATAGAAAACATGACACGGTGAAAATTAGGAAACAATATACGGTGAAAATTAAAAAACAGTACATGATGAAAATTAGGAAACATTACACAATAAAATGTAGTACCATTACACGATTATTGATAACTTAATGACAACCGCTGCTTTTAACTTTAGATTTGCTCTTAGCTCTCAATGAGTTTTTAAGAGACAATTAAAATAACTCTAAAGAATCCTAGCTGTTAGCTAAATTTTTGAATAGTAATTATAAAATCTCAACCCAAACTCAATAAAAAAAAATTGGTTAACACAAAAGGTAAGAGTTTTATGTGAACCTATTTATATCGAACACTACATGATAATTTCAGCATGAGTTTCGATTCCATTAATTGCAACTTTTCACTTTAATCTACACCAAAAAGAATGTAGTTTGCAAACAACACTAAGGTCATCTTTAAAGTATCACCTCTGCACTGAAATGATTTCGCCAAAAACATAACGATAACATTGTCCACCACCAAACTTCAGACCAGTGCACAAACAAAACTCCATGGCACCAAGTCTAAGCTTAGTCTTCCCCAAAGTGAACCACATTTCGTTCGTGCTAACACCAGGAGGTGTGATTTGTCTTAAAAACAAATTGTGCATGTACTGGGCTTAGAAATAACCCCCTTCTGGCATATCCAAATAATGACCAAAATAGCTGCTCCTGAAGTTATCCAACTCATCGCAATCATCCAACACACTTTCAATCTGACGTATGAACTTATGTTTGCAGTGAGTGTTTATCGTTATGTTATATGACCATGTATCCCTTAAGTATACCAAATACTGATCCAGATCTTCTTCTTCAGTAATAACCATCTGCATCCAAACAATTTGTACATTAACACCATGATAATTGTTCAACATATATACAATAATCTTCTTTTCATTTTTTGTGATTCAATTGATACTCAATGTTTAATCATAAAACCAACAAGTAAGGTTTCTTTTCGTTTGTAAACTTAAAGCTATAGAGAACCCAACAAGAGGAATCGAACACATGTTTTATTGTATAATAGTTAATTTTCAATAGGGATTACATTAATGGCAAAAACAAATCAAACTTAACTCTTAACGTTAACGTACATTATAATTAATTAATCAGTCAAATGGCAATTAAAATCCAAATCCTCTTTGCAGAAAGGCTAGTCCACAATCTGCATTCAAACAATTTACAGTAGACTGGTAAAAACTATTTTCAAAATGATTACACAATGTCATATACAATACAATACATGTTGTAATATCCAATACATTACACGATGTAATATATGTTACATTGCACGATAAATTTATAAACAATATACTTGAATCAATACCACATCCTTCATCGATTACACCTTAGTCTTCCCCAAATCACTCAGAACATAAAAGAATTTGATAATATCAAATCGCACATCTTTCATCGTTGGAATACACCTTAGTCTTCCCCAAATCACTCAACAGAATGAATTTAATAAAATAAAATCACACAAACTCATCTAAACCTAGCCATTGGAATACAAAATCAAATCAATAGAAGAAATTAATGGCTCAAGACAAATCAAATTAATACTCATTGGAATACACATAAAGCTAATTCAAAGTAGTAGAGAAAAATCATCTTTGGAAAACCTAACTTCATGAATCAAACCATAAAACCCAAATAGATTTAAATCTAATTTTGGATTCAAGAACATACCTTAGTCAATTTTTTATGAAGGCTTCATCTTCAAAGAAAACAAAGCTTCGTCTTCATCAACCTTCGTCTTCGCCATCAATAGCTTCTTCGTCTTCGTCAAGTTTCGATCCCCACCTTCTTTCTCACAATCTCTGTGTAAAAACGACCATTTTTTTATGGTTTTACACTCTTACTTTAACAATTTATTAATTTAACCCTTTTCTTTTCAATTTTGTAAAACAAATAAAAATATATGACATATCATTTTCAACTGAGTGCATTAATGTCCAGAAAGGTTTTCTCTTGGATAAAAACAATCAACTTATTGAACATGGATATTTTTGAATAAATACTTAATTTTATGGCTATTTAAGAAAAGATCCCAATTTATAAAAGAAGTATATATATATTTTTTAATATACATATCTCCAACCGTCTATAGTTGTGATGGACGGTTGGAGATTAAGAGATTTAAAAAAAAAAAAAATTGATGGAGATCCAATCTGGAGATTCGAGATTGGATCTCTACATATCCATAGAGATCTATAAATAGTCTTGTTGATATTGAGAGTTGTTGAAGAATTCAAGGATGAGTCTATTTTGGGTTCCGATATTTACGATTGGGAAATAGAGAGTTTATGCACAGAAAAGCCAAAAAGCCCAAATCTGGAACAAAACATTATCGATGAAGAAGAAGATGATGGTGAAGAGAGATGATGAAGAATTTGAGTTCATTTTTGTTTGCAGTAAACCAAATGACTTACCTATCTCAGCCGATAAGATCTTCTTCAACGGTCACATAAAGCCAATCTACCCATTTTACAACACCACTTTACTCTTGAAACACATCCCAAATAATCATAACCCCATTAACAACAAAACCAATAACAAATTGAAGAAAACATAGGCTACTACAGACAAAGCTCATTAGCGAGGACCGTGAGACGACATGCATTGCCCGTTATGCAACATGCTTTGTTATGATTGTTGGATGCGATGAAATTTGCCACATGTCAAGATCACAACCGTCGATGAACCATACATCCAGCTCTGCCAAAAAAATTTGGCATTGTGGGTCCATATTCATATTCCTGTGTCCATAATTTCCCTCATTTTTCTTTACCTTCCCTTCCTTCGCAAGTAATTACTCTGTTCTGTACTTTCAGATTCCAATATTTCGATCCAAGTTGTTCACTTTTCCCAAGATAAAGAACCCAGAAGGCCAACTTCAAAACTTCTTCAAGTGGGTTTTCATAATTGAAGTGTTTTGTTTCTTGTTGTTTCTGTGTGTATATATAGGGGTGGAAATCAACAACAATAGCTGAAATCTTTGCTCAGCATAACATTTTCTTTCTGTTATGTACTCTCCTTCCTTTTGTGGGTCATTCAAGTTTTTCTAGTTATGTTACTTTCTGGGATGGTTTTATATTTTATATATAGTGTTTGGTTACTGAGCTTAACATCTATAAGTGTAATCTGTATGAGGTTTACTGTTTTGTGTACACTATAAGTACTATTACTGACTTTAACTATTTCACGTAATTGAGTATATTATCATTTTTGGATCAAAAAAATTAGCCTTTCAGCTTTAAGCTATTATCGTAATTATGGCTTACATTCCACCGCACAATCGACATTCAAAGGACTCAGAGAGGCCATCTCCAGTTCCAGAACTCCTAATTGTTCCACGCAAGCGACACTTAAACTTGAAATCACCATCCAAACAATATAACTATGAGAAGAGTGGGGATGTTGTACATTGTGAGAATAAGGTTTTTGGTATAGACTGTGGCCTCCATCATTTTTAAATATTAAAAACTAATCACAATTTATTGGGAAATTATGAAAAATGTCCCTCCAGTTTGAGGTATATCATCGTTTGGTCAATTATATTCACATATTATTAAAAATAGTCCTTCCGTCAACTTTTCCATTAAAAGTACATATTCTGACATACATAAAGGGTATAATAACCCTAATGCGCTTGAGTCTTAATGAGTTTGGTAAAAATTACCCTAATGCTCTCAATTTCTTAACTTTGGCTTACATGGGCTAAGTTACCCATATGCCCTTCAATGAGACCGTTGAGCAACGACTATCTCTTTTGCTTATAAAAGAACATCCCTACACGCACACCTATATTTTTCACTCCATACATAAAATACGAACATTTCTTAATCAACATACACATTATCCTGTCATTTATATTGAACCTTATACATAGTTTTCAAACTTTACAACAATGTCAAGCATCTTCTATATCAAGCAAGCAAAAATAGTTTGTATTTTTTTTTTCATAGGTGTTGCACATCAGAAAAATCAAGAACCAACATCAAGCACCATCATGGAGACTACATCAAGCTCAACAACCAACATCGACGGAGGGATAATAAAATTTAAAAATAAAAAATGCTCATGTGGGATTAAAGCAACTGTTAAAATGTCGGAATCTCAAATCAACCCAAAAACATTGTATTTCTTTTGTGAGAGAGGAAAAACAAATTCTATAAATTTTGGGAACCAGATATTAAAGAATCCAACCTAACATAATATAATGATAGCATATCACAGAGGTAGGATGATATAGATAATTTTATGCTATAAAAAGAAATCGCAGTTGTAAATACAAGGTTACAGAAGCTGGAAATGTTATGGGAAATGGTGCACCACCTAGAAAACTTCTATGCAAGAATGCATAATCTCGAGAAAAAAAAACTCATGAGAGAATGCATCACCTAAAGTTTTTACAATTAGGGTCAAAGCTGATAGTGGTAATTAACCTGGTTTTATTTGGTGTAATCATGGCAATGCTTCTACTTAGTGTTACAAGTAGCCATTGAATGTAATAAATATTTAAGCATTATCTTATATAAAACATACTTAGTTCAGCAACCATTCAACATTTTTTAAAATACATAACCAACACTCGTAACAAATAGCTACCAATATTTAGCATGTTCTTGTGCTAACACTTTCATAAACATAAGAAACATATGTAATGATTGGTTATGTTGGGGTTTATACCCTAAAGCTTGTAATTTATAAATGTGAATGAAATATAAATAAAAGAATTAGTTTATTAATTCTATATACCTATCTCATACATTTATATCTTGTGTACTTAACATCCAAGATTGTCGGATGTAATCTCTAACTGAGTATATGAGTGTCAGATACAAAAGTATTCAATTTGACATGAGCAATCTAAAGAGTCTATTTATAGCAAGTAGAGTTGAGTACTTTATTTGTGATTAATCTACAACTGTGGTCAATTTCGTAATGTACGGTGATCTTAACCTAGACTATTCATATGGTGATATGAGAATGAAGAAACTTTATATGATGTGATCATGTAGGACCGGGTCATGATCTACATGAATCTCTCACCAAGATTCGTTACAAGATGATATTCAAATATATCAACAAATGATGGATATATATAGGTGATCTTAATCATAAATGTCTTATCGACTCCTTTAGGTTAGATCGCGGTTCTTGATATACCATGGGTGAGATCGGAATTTCATTACCAGTCAATAACTTCGTATGCTGGAATTGTGGTTTGGCTTGTAGCTGGGAAGGTCTGTGCACAATAGTGAAATCCACTCCTTCCTACGATAAGTAGATGGTATTTCCCTTAAGGGTTGATTTGGGGCTTGAACAATATAAGCTCTCTCTTTCTTCCGTAAAGGAAATTAGGATTTATTGTTAAATAGAGAATCAATGGTACTTAATGGAAAATAAATAATTAGGGAGGTATAACAGACTTTATGTCCTAACTCTATCTAATTATGAATTACTTGTGGAGGATCATACCGTATGTAATAGCTATATTGATGGATAATTGTAGTTCGGTTTGAGTAATATATCTACAGTTATGAGAGTGCAACCTCGGATTTTTAGTGGAATAACTTCGAGGTTAATAATCATGAAATATTAATTAACTATTTTAATTAATTATTTCTAAGTATTATTGGAGCTCAAAACTGTAGGTCCATTAGGTCTCCTTGTTAGCCCGATTGATTAAAGGTAACAAGGATCACGGTTAATTAATTGGATTATCCAATTAATTGTGTAATTAATTATGTTACGTAAATGACACGTATTTATTCGGGATTAATTGAATAATGAGATTGTTTAATAATATATTAATAATTAAATTAATTAAATAATTAGATTATTTAATTAATAAATTATTAATTAGTTGTTGCAAGTTCAAATCATGAGTGAAACAAAGATAAAATAATTAAATTATTTTATTCATTACAAAGTCTAGTGTTTAAGTTCAAGTCAACTAGGGTTATGTGGGAGTTAGAATCCTACTCTACATAAGACACTTAAATATTACTTATCCTTTTAATATATGGACGGATAGATGGGGATGTAGGTCCCCCCCTTGTTTCCCCATTTAGGAAAAATGGGGATGGGGTAGTTTTTGGGAGAGGTCCCTTCATCCCCAATCCCCATTTCCCCATTTCCCCATTTTTCCCCTGTTTCTCCATTTCCATAAGGTCCCCTGTTTCCCCATTCCCCTATTTTCCCAATATCATTAAAAATTACATATTAATGATGTATATATAGTTAGCAAAATAGAAATAATAAAAATATTAATAAAAATAAATATATATTAATATATTAAATATAATATTATAATATTTGAGGGGAAATGGGGAGGGGGTGCCCCCATCCCCATTTCTAGAATTTTGTAGAGGAAATGGGAAATGGGAAAATGGGAAATGGGGATAGGGACGGGTCCTCCCATCCCCATCCCTATTTTAATTTGGGGATAAAAATCATCCCCATCCCCCCATTTCCATATTTCCCCATTTTCCCCTAAAACATTTTCCCCCAAATGGGGATAGTGTTGGAACCCCGTTCACCGGTCACGCAGCGAAAGTAAGGTTTTAAAATTTTTAATACATATCATAATCTGTATCTGGAACCAGTGAACTTGGGATCGTAATTATTTTTGAAACTCATACATACTATATGTATACACAGGAAATTGTAATCAATATAATCAGAAGAAGAAAATCTTACCAACGTTTAGAGTCTCCTACACTTTACGATATGCTCCTATCTGAACCACTCGATCTTCCTCGCTATCTCCTGGGACTGGTAACTGCGTGTAGGCACGTCACGGTCTCAAGAACTTGAATGGAGGATGTAGAGAGAAGAAGAAGAAACTATTTCTTTAAGTAAACTACCTAGAACCATTCTAGTTAAAAATAATATATATATATATATATATATATATATATATATATATATATATTTATATATTGTCATTGTGCAGTGTGCACGACTTGCATTCAAAACCCAAAAACAAATATTTTTTTACTTGATCTCTCTCACTTTATTTGTGTTTGATTCACGTACCTTAAATTGCATCACATGCAATTGATATATATATATATATATATGTGTGTGTATGTGTGTGTGTGTGTCTAAATACCAAACACTGATATACCTGTTTATATCAGGTTTAAGTGTTTTAGTTTGATATGTTGGAAAATTCCATCATATGGGGCCACACATGTAAATATTAAATGTATTATGCTATCTTTTGGTTAAGCCTAAATTAAAGTGATCTAATTAAGATTTAAAGCATTAAGGCTTAAGGGTATAATTGTCATGGAATTAATGTGTAGATACCAGAGTGCTATTTCTAATTTGACGAGGGGCCGAATTAGAAATAGCAAAACATATAATAATATGATTATTATATATATTTAGGGTTATGGTCCCCAAATTACATGATACTTTTGTTTTATCTGTATCCCCTTCAACAGAGCAAAATAGAACACGGTAGGGTTCTAGAAAGGTCGTGATAATTTGGAAGATCACAACCTATCCACCAACCTCCGGCAATGGATTCAGGTACGCTTCTGCTTTCTCGAATTACTTCTTTTCTCTTGAATTGACTTGGGTTATATTATGTATATTAGGGTTTGATCAATCATGATATAAAAACATGTTTAGGTTACTTGGATTAGTTATGTGACTATGCATGTTAGTTTTGAATTAATCGAATCCCTTACAAGTGGTATCAGAGCCACCCATAGTTGATTCTTGAGGATTTAAGATTTGAATTTTCGGTATTATATAAAAAAAAATCTAGACTTACTTTGTTTGTACACTGCGTTTGATTCATATTTAATGTTTAATATATATGTTGAATCCATAAACAAAATATTATGTTTTTGTTTGATTTGTGAGTTCTGTGACATAAATTATTTGGGTTTTGATCTTTTGTGTTTTGAGTTTTGTTTTTAAAGTTTTTTGATTTTTTATTTTAAAAAAAAAATCTGGGCAACTTTGGGTCGATGGGTTTTCATACCCAGACCCGTGGTGATATCGGATCACACCCGCGGCTAGCCCAGACCCGTTTGCTTCTTGGTCAATGCCACAGCCGGTGGTTTTTCGGTGGGTTTCTCACAAGAAATCGGTGCGATTTCAGGCTAGTTTTCGCTTGGGACTGGTGCGATTTGAGGTGTCGAGGATGACCGTCGTTCGTCGATCACGCTGTTTGGTCCAGATCGATGTTCGGTTGTCTCTCTGGATCCGCTGCGGGTTGCGCTACTGCTTGGCCATTGTTCATCGCTTTCCGGTGACGTTCTGGTGGCTAAGGCGGCGGCGGCTAGAAACCTAGGGTTTCAGAAGTCGTTTTTTACTTTGGGCCACTTTTAGAGAATTCAAAATTCTTGAGGGACTGTTTTGCAATTTATTTGGGCCATTATATGATTTTGATAAACTTTGGGGGTCAATTTATAATTTCTAAAAAGTTTAGGGCCTGTTTACAATTGTGGAAAATTTTTGGGGCAGATTAATAATTATTGAAAAGTTAGGGGTCACTTTGTAATTTTTAAAAGTTTGGGCCAAATTTTAATTTATAAAACTTAAGGGGCCTTTCTGTAATTTTACAAAATCAGTGGCACTTTTATAATTTTGATAAAATAAAATAAATTTTTATTTATTTTCATTTTATTATAAGGATCAATTCAAATTTAAATGTTTAGGTATACCTTTTATGGTTAACTAAGGTGATCCATCATTCTAAATGGATTAATTGAAACAAGATGTCGTCAAAGTGGCCTCTCTTGTGTAGATTATTCTTGAGGGATATTGGATGTTTGTGTGTGTGTAAATTCATGCGAGTATTAGTCGGCCCAAAGAAAGGTTAATACTTGGCCGAATTGCACACACACTTATGGTGAAAAATATGTGACGATTATAAGGTTTTACATGTGAATAATAAGTCGATCCAAAGATATATTTATTATTTGACATTAATTATTATCAATGTTTGATCACTACAACAAAAGTACCACTTACAATTAATATTACTGTCCAAAGACTTGATATTAATGATGTGCTAGGTATCTTGAGATGAGATTTACCATTATTTGAATTTGTTGATTATCGTATTTGGTTATTAATGTGAGCATGTTTGTTTGTTTGTTTTGCTCTCTTTACAGCATGTGTTTATTCTATATCTGCTAATATCAACTCTATACATGTATTTAATGGGACCAACTTTAAGGATTGGAAGGAGAACATAGAAATTGTTCCCGCTACATGGATTTAGATCTTGCACTTCGGGTTGAGCAACCCACTTCTCTTACAGATGCAAGTTCTCCTGATAACAGGGAGAACTTTGAGAAGTGGGATCGCTCAAATTGCATGAGTCTTATGATCATCAAGTGTGGCATTCCGGAGGCATTTAGGGGTGCGGTATCTGAAAAGATAACCAAAGCCAAGGAGTTCCTAGCAGAAATTGAAAAATGTTTTGTAAAAAACGATATGGCAGAAACAAGAACGCATTTGCAAAGCTTGATTTCTATGAAGTACAAAGGCAAAGAGAATATTAGGGAGTACATTATGGAAATGTCTCATATTGCTTTAAGCTTAAGGCATTGAAGCTCGAGCTGTCTGGCGACTTGCTCGTGCATTTGGTATTAATATCACTTCCTGCACAATATAGCCAGTTTAAGGTCAGTTACAACTGTCAAAATGAGAAATAGACTCTTAATGAGCTCATTTCTTACTGTGTGCAAGAGGAAGAGAGACTGAAGCGAGCAGGACCGAAAGTGCTCATTTGGCTAGCATCTCTAAGGATAAGGGCAAAAAGAGAAAGAATAATGAAGCTGCTAAGATTCCAGCTCAAAAGAAACATCAGCAGGATAAAGAGGATTGTTTCTTTTGTAACAAGCCTGGACATGTGAAGAAGGATTGTAACAAGTATCACGCTTGGCGTGCAAAGAAAGATATGTTCCTTACTTTGGTCTGTTCTGAGGTAAATTTAGCTTAAGTACCTAGAAAAACGTGGTGGTTAGATTCTAGTGCTACTACTCACATTAGTGTTTCTATACAGGGTTGCCTGAGCTACCGAAAGCCAAATGATGCTGAAAGAAACATCTTTATGGGTGATGGAAAATCGGTATAAGTGGAGGCGATTGGGCATTTTAGGTTGTTATTAGGAACTGGTTATTATTTAGATTTATCATATACTTTTGTTGTACCGTCTTTTAGATGGAATTTGGTTTCGGTTTCTTTATTGGACAAGTGTGGTTACTATTGTTCATTTGGAAACAATCAATTCAGTTTACCTATAAATTCAAATGTTGTTGGAACTGGTTCTCTATGTGTATATGACAACTTATATTTGCTTGATACAATCGTTTCTTATAATGAAACGTTGCATGTGGAATCACGAGGTACTAAACGTAAACTAAGCATAGAAAATTCGCCCACGTTGTGACACAAACGCTTAGGTCACATCTCTAAGAATAGAGTTGAGCGGATTGTGTCTGATGAGATTTTAGATTCCCTTGATTTTACTGACTTTGATGTTTGTGTTGATTGCATCAAGGAAAAACATACCAAAATAAAGAAATTAGGTGCCAACAGAACTACAGACGTCTTAGATTTGATATATACGGATATCTGTGGTCTATTCCCTACAGCTTTCTGTAATGGTCAACAGTATTTTATATCATTCATAGACGTTTACTCACGTTATGGGTACCTATTTCTCAGTCATGAGAAATCACAGTCTTTGGACGTGTTCAAAACTTTTAAAACTGAAGTTGAGAACCTGCTCAACAAAAGAATAAAGAGTGTCAGGTCTGACCATGGTGGTGAATACTATGGTAGATATGACAGTTCAGGTGAACAACGTCCAGAACCATTTGCTAAATTCCTAGAGGTATGCGGAATTGTCCCACAGTATACCATGTCAAGGTCACCTAGCATGAATGGTGTAGTTGAAAGATGAAACCGGACTCTTACGAATATGGTAAGGAGTATGATTTGTCATTCCACCTTACCAGAGTCACGCTAGGGAGAAGCACTCAAAACAATAGCTTATATTCTGAACTGAGTGCAAACTAAAGCAGTTGTAAAAACACCTTATGAGCTTTGGACAGGCAAAAAGCCGAGTCTAAAGCATTTTCACATTTCGGGATGTCCATCTGAGGCAAGGCCTTACAGGCCACATGAAAAGAAATTGGACTCCAAAACTGTGAGTAACTACTTCATTGGCTACTTTGAGCGATCAAGGGGCTATAAGTTTTATGATCCCACACTTAGATAAATTTTTGAAACGGAAACTACAACATTTTTTGAGAATGTTGAGTTTGGGGATAGAAATAAGGTTAGAGGCATTGTCTTTAAGGAAGAATCGGTTTCGATTCCCACTATCGCTTTTGACAATGTGCAGGTTTCTATACTTGTCATTGATGAAGAAGCGAATCTAGATCCTCAACCAGACAATGTTGAACAACCCATCCATTCAAGATGAGGTAATTGTTCCTAAGGAAAAAACTCAACAAGCTCAAGAACCAGTGTCATTAAGGTGATCCACTCGAGAAAGGAGAAATGATATTCCAGACTATTTTTACGTATTTCTCCAGGAACATGAGGAAGACATTGGAATGATGGAAAATGATCCAATCAACTTCCATCAAGCCATGCAGGGTTCCAACTCTCAAAAGTGGGTTGATGTCATGAATGAGGAGTATATGTCTATGCAAGACAATAAGGTTTGGGAACTTGTCCTAATACCAGAAGGTGCGAAGCCCATTGGTTGTAAATGGATATTTAAAACCAAAAGGGATTCAAAAGGTAATGTGGAGAGGTATAAGGCTCATCTTTTAGCTAAAGGCTTTACCCTAAAGGAAGGGATTGACTATAAAGAGACTTTCTCTCCAGTTTCAACGAAAGACTCTTTTAGGACAATCATGACACTTGTTGTACATTTTGACCTTGAGCTTCATCAGATGGATGTCAAAACGGCGTTTCGCAATGGTGACATTGACTAAACAATTTATATGGTGCAACCATAAAACTTTGAGTCGGGAGACCCAAAGAATATGGTTTGCAAATTGACAAAATCCATTTATGGACTCAAGCAAGCTTCCCGTCAGTGGTACCATAAGTTTCATCAAGCGATTATCTCGTTTGGTTTTGAGATAAACATTGTTGATAATTGTGTGTATCATAAATTCAGTGGGAGTAAGCACATATTCCTAGTTGTATATGTCGATGACATACTACTTGCCACAAATGGTGTAGGCATGTTGCATGAAACCAAGAGATTTCTATCAAAGGATTTTGAGATGAAAGATTTTGGTGACGCCTCCTTTGTATTAAGGATTCAAATACAACGAGATAGCTCTCGGGATATTCTTGGATTATCACAAAGGAGCTATATCAATATAGTGCTCAAAAGGTTTGGCATGCAGGACAGCAAACCAGGTGCCACCTCTGCCGCTAAGGGAGACAAGTTCAGTCTTAATCAATGCTCTAAAAGTAACCTTGAAGCTAAGGAAATGCAGAAGATTCCTTATGCATAAGCTGTAGGGAGTCTAATGTATGCTCAGGTGTGTACGAGTCCAGATATTGCGTACATTATTGGTATGTTAGGCAGATATTTAAGTAACCCTGGGATGGATCATTGGATAGCAGTCATGCGGGTTATGAGGTATTTGAAGAGAACAAAAGATTACATGCTCACAAATAAGATATCGGATCAATTGGAGATCATAGGGTATTCCGACTCCAATTTTGCTGGATGCCAAAACAGTAGGAGATCCATATCAGACTACATATACCTGTTGGTTGGTCGAGCTATTTCTTGGAAGAGTGCCAAACAGACACTCATAGCTTCTTCCACCATGGCAGCAGAGTTTATAGCATGCTATGAGGCATCCAACCATGGAATATGGCTGAAAATTTTTGTCACTGGGCTATGCATTCTGAAGGGTGTTGACAGACCACTTAAACTATATTGTGACAATAAGTCAGTAGTGTTATGTTCTAACAACAACAGGAGCTCATCTAGGTCAAAGCATATTGACATTAAGTTCCTAGTTGTGAAGGAAAGAGTGCAAAGTTGACATATATCCATGGAGCACATTGGGACAAACTCCATGATAGCGGATCCGCTTACAAAGGAATTACCATCCAAGGTCTTTCACAAGCACACTGCTTATATGGGCGTTATTTTGTGTGAGGATATCACATTATATTGGGAGTTTGTATAATTTTGTATTTTATTGCTCTATATTTGATTTTGGATATACTTATGTATTTATGTATTTAGATATTTTTCTGATCAGAAATAAAGTATTAAGTTCATTTCACTCTGTTACATTATGTTTTGTATTGATCTCACTAAGGTATAAAATAGGACCGATTGGAATAGACATGTATAGATCACATTGCATGTAATTTTCATGCTACGCATCCATGGTTGATCTGTGTCATTTGGTTATGTTGATATACGTGACCATTGATGGGTTTAGTCATGCTAAAAGTAACGAAAGCCGTTTTGATCATGTGTTGGCATAATCAATGGACGAGATTGTTCGGATATACCCTAAAATTATGATAGCAAAATTTTGGAGCACATAAAGACATGCACATTTGTAAAGTTACATACGTGGCCCAGTGGGAGATTGTTGGAAAATTCCATCATATGGGGCCACACATGTAAATATTAAATGTGTTATGCTATCTTTTGGTTAAGCCTAAATTAAAGTGATCTAATTAAGATTTAAAGCATTAAGGCTTAAGGGTATAATTGTCATGGAATTAATATATAGATACCAGAGTGCTATTTATAATTTGATGAGGAGCCGAATTTGAAATAGCAAAACATATAATAATATGATTATTATATATATTTAGGGTTATGGTCCCCAAATTACACGATACTTTTGTTTTGTCTGTATCCCCATCAACAGAGCAAAATAGAACACGGTAGGGTTCAAGAAAGGTCGCGATAATTTGGAAGATCACAACTCATCCACCAACCTCCGGCAATGGATTCAGGTACGCTTCAGCTTTCTCGATTTACTTCTTTTCTCTTGAGTTGACTTGGGTTATATTATGTATATTAGGGTTTGATTAATCACGATATAGAAACATGTTTAGGTTATTTGGATTAATTATGTGCCTATGCATGTTAGTTTTGTATTAATCGAATCCCTTACATGATATAGTTTCACACACCTTCAATTTGCATACTATGCAAATACTGTGTTTATTTTTTTAAAGAATGTATAAATCAAATACATATCTGATGTCTTTTAAAAACTAATAATCTCAATTTGATTTTAAAATCTTTTAAATGATATCTCAAATCTTTTCTTTGAAAAGATAATTAAATATTTATTTTGAATTTAAACATTTTTAATTCAATTTCAAATATTTAATTTAATAAAATAAAATAATCATATTATCTTATTCTATTCAAAACCAAATATCAACTAACACCCTCCATTTAGTGATTAATAACATAATTAAATAATCTCATTATTTAATTAATTCTCAAATAAATACGTGTCACTTTCGTAACACAATTAATTGTATAATCCAACTAATTAACTGTGACTCTTGTTACCTAAATCGATTGGGCTAGCAAGGGGACCTAATTGACCCACAGTATTTTGAGCTCCAATAATCCTCGGAATCATTAATTAAACTCTTTAATTAATATTCCTTAATTATTAACTCCGGTGCTATTCCACTAAAAACTCGAAGCTGCACTCTCTCAACTGCAGACGCTTTTACATAGACCGATACACCTCGGTGTCCATCGATATAGCTATTACATATGCTGTGATCCTCCACAATAGTTCATAATTATAGTTGGGTCATAATGTCCATTATACCCCTCTATTTACATATATCATTTAAGTACAGTTGATTCTCTAATGGACAATATATCCAATTTCCTCACGAAAATAGGAGAGCGCTCATATTATCCAAGCCTCGAATCAACCCATTAGAGAACTACCATCTACTTCTCACAATAAGGAGTGGATTCCACTATTGTGTACAAACCTTCCCAGCCATAAGTCAAACCGCAATCCCAACATACGGATTATATTGATAAGAAAATGCATCCGACCTCATCCATGGTATATCAAAGACTACGATTTAACCTGAAGGAGTCGATAAGACACTCAGGATTAAGATCACCCACATATAGCCATCAATAATTGATATATACAAATCTCATCTGGAAATGGATCTTGGTGAGAGATTCATATAGATCATGACTCAGTCCTGTATGATCACATCATACAAGGTGCTTCCATTCCCAAATCTCATATGAATGATTCAGAACAAAATCACCGTACATTACGAAATGGACCACAACTATAGGTTAACCGCAAATAAAGTACCCAGCTTTATATGCTATCTATGGACTCTTTAGATTGCACGTCTCTTACTGTATCCATTCGTATATGACACTCATATACACAATTCGAGATTACATTCGGCAATCTTGGATGTTTATATATGCACAAGTTATAAAATAAACAACACAACAAGAATGAATTGAACTTTTCTTTTATTTATTTCATAAATCCATTTACAAATTACATCTTTAGGGCATAAACCCCAACAATCTTCCACTTACACTAAAGTATGTGAGGCATGTCTCGTAACCCTAGACCATCTAGGTGACCCGAAAACACTTTAGCCGATAAGGTCTTTGTAAATGGATCAATATAATTGTCTTGTGAGGCAATCTTGGTGACGATCAGATCTCCTCTCTATACTATCTCTCTAATGAGATGGTACTTTCTCGCTATATGCTTCTTGGTTCTTTGGAATTAGCCACAACATCACTGTTATCACAATAAAGTGTGATGGACATATCCAGATTTGGAACAACTTCTAGATCACTCAAGAACTTACGGAGCCAAACAACCTCTTTAGCAGCTTCACAAGCTGCTACATAATCGGCTTCCATGGTGGAGTCAGCAATGCAAGATTGCTTGATACTTCTCCATACAATGGCTCCACCACCTATGGTGAATAATAATCCAAACACGGAATTTCTAGAATCCCAGTCTGACTGAAAATCAGAATTTATGTATCCTCACAGGATCAAATCCTATCTGGAATACACTAGCATATAATTTATCATTCTCCGAAGATACTTGAGAATAGTCTTGACCGAAACCCAAAGATCCAATCCTGGGTTGGACTGGTATCTGCTGACTACTTCCACTGTATAGTAGATGTCCGGTCTCGTGCATAACATAACATACATGAGACTACCTACTACCGATGCATAGGGTACATGTCTCATATCCTCAACTTCTTGAGGTGTCTTAGGACACTATTCCTTAGACAAGTGAACTCCATGTCTGGAAGGTAAATTACCTTTCTTGGAATATTGTATCGAAAATCGCAAAAGAATATTGTCGATATATAATGCCTGAGATAGTGCAATGAGTTTGTTCTTACAATCCCTTATAAGTTGGATCCCTAGAACATAACTTGCCTCTCCCAAATCTTTTATTTGGAATTGGCTAGCCAACCAGCCTTTTATATCAGACAACACTCCCACATCATTCCCAATGAGTAGGATATCATCTACGTATAGGACTAAGAAAACTACTTTCTTATCAATGATGTGCTTGTAGACACAAGGCTCATCGGCGTTCTGCTCGAAGCCATAGGTTTTGATCACATCATCAAACCTAATGTTCCAAGATCTAGATGCTTACTTAAGTCCATAGATGGACCTTTGCAGCTTGCAAACCTTTTGCTTTTGATATGGAGACACGAATCCCTCTGGTTGCATCATATAGATGCTCTCGTCAAGATTGCAATTCAAGAATGCAGTCTTAACATCCGTTTGCCAAATTTCATAATCGAAATAGGCAGTAATGGATAAGAGAATCCTAATAGACTTAAACGTGGCTACTGACAAGAAGGTCTCTTTATAATCGACCCTCTCTTTCTAGGTATAACCCTAGGCCACTAGCCTTACCTTGAAGGTCTCTACCTTCCCGTCTACTCCTCTCTTTCTCTTATAGATTCACTTACACCTCATGGGTTTTACCCCATCCGGTAAGTCTACAATATCCCAGACTGAGTTAGAGTACATGGACTCCATCTCGAGATTCATGGGTTTAAGTCATTCCTTTTTATCAGGATACCTCTTCCTTTTCTTTTTATAAGAGGAAGATGGTTCAGCAACATTTGCCTCACCAGTTTTGCCCTTGCAGTCCTTAGTTAGGGACTCAAAGGTAGTGAGCTTATTGAGCAACTGTGTGATACTGACCCTTAATTTGTTCATCTCGCAGTTACTCTTAAATTGATTGAATCTCTTCGGAAGAGTCATCAGTATGATGCTCACTTAACTGGCTTCATCAATGGCCCTGCCATCGACTGCTGTCATGCTGAAGTAGGACATCTTGCTTAGGACACATTCCCGAACTGACGTACCTTCCTTCATGTAAGCGAGCATAGTAGAACGAACAACTTCGTGTCGCTTTTGCTCGAAGGGCTGCCCGAACATAGCTTGCAGTGACTCCATGATTTTGAATGCTGAAGTCATTTCTTCTTGCTTTGTGACAAGCACGTCTGTCATTGAAGCCAACATATATGTTCGGGCCTTCTCATCAGATAAGACCCATCGTTCATCTGCCTCACGAATAGTTGTGTGGCATTGGAAGAATGCGCTGGAGGACATTCCTCCGTAAGCACAAACTTGAGGTCTTTGGTGACCAATAATGCATTAATGTTAAGTTTCCACTTAGTGTAGTTATCACAAGTTAATTTATCGTTTACGAGAATTTGAAGTAATGCAGAAGATATAATTTGCTGAAATAAATAAAACATTCATTCAGCCATTTATTAAAACAAGTGCGAGTGCTTTGGCAAAAATTTAAACATGATGCATGCACATGTTTAACGAACTAGAACTACCCTATAATTAGTTACTATACCACGACAATCCAACATACCACAAAGAAGTGCCGCCTTAGGGTCAGTCATGTCTTTGTATGTTGGACCGAGACGTTCTACATCAAATGATATTCTAGAATAACTCTTATTCCATATCATTCAACCATCGTTTATTCAGTCAGGTTTTTAATTAACAAACTTAATCAAAACCTTCGTAAGTGTAACCCTCCATTTAAGATATCACGAGCTTAACTCGAGAATTGCAGCTTTAGGGTCGGTCAATCCCGAAATACCCTCAAAAATCCTATCCATTAGGAAGTCAACCTTGGTATTGACCTTTGTGGAAACCCTCCTTAGGGAGGACGAAAGCAAAGCAGTCACGAGGCCCCACTCGGATCTAACGGTGTTGAGCTAATGATGGAGACCGCGGAATATATATGTCATATATACCTCTCTCATTCACTATTTTAAAAAGTAGGGTTTTCTTTTATCTGTTAATGCACCTAGACTCTACAAGATTAAACGATTAACTTTAATCAAGTTATCTAGCGCATTAACTAATTAGAAACAAATTCTAATTAACTAATAAATTATTAATGATTTTTTATAGTTAAAAAATTAATCTATTAGCGAATAATTTAAGCCTTTGTAAACTATTTACTAAGGTTAGATTATTATGTTAGTGTTTACCAAGTTTTAACTATTAAAACTCTAACACTTTATTCGGTTAATTTATTATTAGTTATTAATCATATTAATCCTATTTACAATAAATGACCCTATTAATCTAGTTTATTAAATTCTTTAATAACTAGTTTAATATTAATGAGAATTACCAAGTTTTTTAACCATTTAAAAACTAATTTCATTATTTATAGCCATTTATCTATATTGCCCATTTTAATCACATTAAAAAATACATAAAATATCAGGCTATGAATCATGTATGACATATCAAATATATTTGTGTAGGCAAATCTAATCTAAATAACATACGTATGTATGACAATGCTTTTATCATCACATAATATAAAGCATACATGAATTGATCGAGTACTGTGAATTATTTAACCTAAAAAAATTGGAATCTAAAATTACAAAAAAAAAAAATCCCTAAGGCATTCCTTGGTCTTTTTGTAACTTCAGAAGTCTTCCAGTCTTTTCATGTCACTCCGATTCATCTAATGTATTCGAAACAAGAAATCCACACGGAACGCACTAGGCAACACTTGCCAACAGAACTGTGCAAGATGTGAATAGTACCGTATGAACAGTACGCATGAACAGTAACCCCTGTAAACAATACCTCAGTTAACAGTACTGTATGAACAGTGACCGGTGAACAGTACCATTGTCACGCAAGTTTCCAGTTCTTCGTTTACAGGTTACAATTTTTTTTATTTACAACACAATAACAGTAAAAATAAATAAAATAAAAACTATACAACCCATAAACCCTAAATCCACAATACCATAAAAAATTACGATCAATCATGTTTAAATTAAACAATTTAATTATAAACATTCATATAATCGTAAAGATGGTGCCTACACATTCATACATTTAGGAGCATCGAAAACAATTTTCTGTTCAAAAAAATTAATTGGCTCTGATACCAATTGTTGGAACCCCGTTCACTGGTCATGCAACGGAAGTAAGGTCTTAAATTTTTTAATACAGATCATAATCCATCTAGAACCAGTGAACTTGAGATCGTAATTATTTTTGGAACTCATACATACAGTATGTATACACAGGAAATTGTAATCAATATAATCAGAAGAAGAAAATCTTACCAACGTTTGGAGGCTCCTTCACTTTACGATATGCTCCTAACTGAACCACTCGATCTTCCTCACTGTCTCCCGGGACTGATAACTGCATGTAGGTGCGTAATGGTATCAGGAAATTGAATGGAGGATGTAAAGAGAAGAAGAAGAAATTATTTCTTCCAAGTAAACTACCTAGAACCATTCTAGTTAAAAATAATATATATATACATTATATTTTGTATCACTGAGCAGTGCGCACGACTTGAATTCAAAACCCAAAAATCAATATTTTGTTTTACTTGATCTCTCTCACTTTATTTGTGTTTGATTCACGCACCTTAAATTGCATGTGATGCAATTTTATATATATATATATATATATATATATATATATTTGTGTGTATGTGTTTTTGTGTATCTAAAGACCAACACTGATATACATGTTGATATCAGGTTTAAGTGTTTGATATAGTTTCACACACCTTCGATTTACATCCTATGCAAATACTGTGTTTTTTTTAAAGAATGTATATATCAAACATATATCTTGTGTCTTTTAAAAACTAATAATTAAATAAATATTTATTTTGATTTTAAACATTTTTAATTCAATTTTAAAAATATAATTTAATAAAACAAAATAATCATATTATCTTATTCTATTCAAAATCAAATATCAACTAACATCCTCCATTTAGTGATTAATAACATAATTAAATAATCTCATTATTTAATTTATTTAATCACCATCATTCATTAATTAAATAATATCATTATTTAATTAATTTCTGAATATATACGTGTCACTTTCGTAACACAATTAATTGGACAATCCAACTAATTAATTGTGACCGTTGTTACATAAATCGATCGGGCTAGCAATGGAACATAATGGACCCACAGTATTTAGAGCTCCAATAATCCTCGGAATCATTAATTAAACTCTTTAATTAATATTTCTTTATTATTAACTCCGGTATTATTCCACTAAAAATCTGAAGCTGCACTCTCTCAACTGTAGACGCTTTTACACAGACCGATACAACTTGGTGTCCATCGATATAGCTATTACATATGGCGTGATCCTCCACAGTAGTTCATAATTAGAGATGGGTCATAATGTCAATTATACCCCTCTAATTACATATATCCTTTAAGTACCGTTGATTCACTAATGGACAATAAATCCTATTTCCTCACGAAATTAGGAGAGCGCTCATATTGTCCAAGCCTCGAATCAACCTTTAAGAGAACTACCATCTACTTCTCACAATAAGGAGTGGATTCCACTATTGTGTACAAACCTTTCCAGCCACAAGTAAAACTGCAATCCTAACATACAGAGTATATTGATCAGAAAATGCATCTGACCTCACCCATTGTATATCAAAGACTACGATTTAACTAAAGAAGTCGATAAGACACTCAGGATTAAGATCACCCATATATAGCCATCATTAACTGATAAATACAAATCTCATCTGTAAATGGATCTTGGTGAGAGATTCATATAGATCATTGCCTAGTCCTATATGATCACATCATACAAGGTGCCTCCATTCCCATATCTCATATGAATGATTCAGGACAGAATCACCATACATTACAAATTGGACCGCAAATAAAGTACCCAGCTTTATTTGCTATCTATGGACTCTTTAGATTGCACGTCTCTTACTGTATCCATCTGTATATGACACTCATATCCATAGTTCTAGATTACATACGGTAATCTTGAATGTTTATATATGCACAAGTTATAAAATAAACAACACAACAAGAATGAATTGAATTTTTCTTTTATTTATTTCATAAATCCTTTAACAAATTACATGTTTAGGGCATAAACCCCAACAGATAAGGGAGCGGGGATTTGGGGCCCCGGGGAAAAATGGCCATCCTTATATGGAAATATATTTGGAAAATGATTTGTATCTAGTTTTAAATATATATATATATATATATATATATATATATATATATATATCACACACACACACACACATAACAAGGATACAAGAGACTAATTGTGATTTTTTGAACCAAATACACAAAATGCAAAACCCTAGAAAGTCTAGGAAGATTTCGGTCAATAGAAAAAAAAAATATTCTTGCTTGTGGTGGCCGAAATTGCCAAGAAGAAAAGTAGGATTTCTATTCTTCAAGTGTTTGCATCCTCCTGTACATTCTTAGAAGATCATGATGTGTCCACACACAGTTACCGGATCGTGGGACATAACTAGGAAGACTTGGTGGTTCGTAATCGGAATAAAGCTTACAAAAATGAAGGAGTTAGCATCAAAGGTATGATCTAAATCCATCTTTATATACTCTTATATGTTCTATATGGTTTACAAGTTGCATAAAAAATTTAATACCCTGTTTCCGCAGCGTAACGTAAATCCGGGTTCCTAAAGGTTCACCACTTATAAAAATTGTTAGCAACAAGGACACAAAATGAAACAAAAATTAATGAGACAAAAAGTACTCAATCAAACCAGAAGCTTGTTATAAACATGCACAGAGATTAGTCCAAGTGTTCTATTTGCTATGATTGATGTTGAGTTTGGGTTGGTGGTTGGGAAGATGAGGCACCAACTGTTATTGTTTTTTTATTATTTTTCTGTTAAAAAAAATTAACTTCGATCACTAATTCCCAAAACATAATATTACAAAAGAATTTCGTAATTAATACCTTGGTTTTCTTCTTTGCAGAATTCAAGATTAGTGTCAATGAAAATAAAGCTCAAACTATTGAATGAGGCTAGGTTGGTGGCTATGAAAACTCAAAGGAATTAGATATTTCCTAAAACTTAAGGACAGCCTATGATGTACACTTATAGGTTTTTCTTACAAGGTCATTTTTAACTCTATCTAAACCGTACCTTCTTGAATAGCATAGTCCTTAAATATGTCTATTAAAGGTTTGACCTAAATGGAATTTAATTTCACCCCTACCATTTTCTAGAAAGGTTTTCCGTTCATCAATCTAGCTATTTTAACCTAGGTTGGTTCAAGGTATGAGTCACTAAAGTACTTCTCTGGCCTGAACTGATACCTTCAAACAATTTCATGCACCCTCTAGCTATGCCATCATCCCCAACAATAAACTAAAATGGGACCTCATTACCATGTCTACCCTCTCCCTCATCATTATGTATACCCTTTCCCTCATCAGACTGTATACCCATCTCTTTTATCATCCTGTAAACCCTATCCTTCATCAGATTATATAACCACTCTCTCACAATCACCTTGATAATCAATCATACCAACCTCCAAGTCCCATAAATCTATTGCTTTCACTACTTCAGGATCTTCAATGGGTTCATCATATGATTTTGCTGGACAATAAGGTTTGTAATAGGTTCATTTTCTTATATATAGATTTTATCAAATGTACACGTCACTAACAGATAAGACAACCTCTCAGGAAGATTGCCAGATAAGCATCCAAACTGGTAGTTGGATAAACACCATCGGTGATATCGTCCAATCACGAGAACCCGAGTAAGGCCAAATATTAATATTCGGCACATTCAGCTTTACTCGAGACAACATGTGAAGCCCGAGTAAATGAGTTGTTAACGCGAGACGAACAGAGTCACAAATTGTTTTGGACACGCAACCACGAGTAAAGAGGAAACAATATATTCCCCTCGAAAGATGCGCGATCCATATAAGAAGATGAGCCCAAGTAGGAAACAAATCCAAATCAAGCAATAACCCTACTCTTCTAGAAGACTACACACTAATCATGAAATAAGTCCTAAACGGACTATGCAACTAGGATCCTGCGAAGATTCTTATTAAATGCATAAGATCTTCAAAACGGAAAGAAGACAAAAACGACTTCAATAAAAAAATAGTTCTAATTAAACACTATCACATTTCCTTATCTGTATAACAAGGATTAGGGTTCTATGCACATATAAATAGACCCATAATCTCATTAGAGGAGAGGGAGAAAAAAGAACAATAGAACCACTGAAAATACAAACATGGTTAAATGCTCAAGGCTAACCTAGAGGGGGGGTGAATAAGTTAGACACCTTTTTCGACTCCCTTAGAAAAAAACAAAAGTTTGTCCCTCTAAATTGCTTGTATCACAATATATATATATATATATATATCGATTAAAGACACTTAATCAATATATAAAACAAGTAAAGTGTGATACAAACAAGTAATTGTAACACATACACAATCTATATTATAGAAAGGAAGTCAACTTATATAAAAAGTTCTATCCATAGTATTCAAATAACAAATACAAATATAAGAGAGATAGGGATAGAGAAAAGTTGAAACAAGATATAACGTGGTAAACCTCCGAAGAGGAAACATCCACGGGTTAGCAACCACCGGCAAACAAAATCCACTAGTAGATAAGACAAGTACAATCTCTCAAGTGACCCCTTCACCTAGAAACTACCCTCCTATCCTACTCATGAAGATGTCGCCCTCATGCTCAACAATCCGAGGCCTCACACCTCTTGTCAAGACTTCCTCGCTCACCTTTCCGGATCCTCACGACCCAAAGCAAGACTTTTTGCTCAACTATCTGAGTTCTCCAAACTCTAGTCAAGACTTCCTCGCTCACCCTTCCAGATCCTCACGACCCTAGGCAAGACTTCTTGCTTGACTACCCAAGTCCTCCTGACTCTAGCCAAGACTTCCTTGCTTGACAATCCAAGGTATTACACCTCTTGCCAAGACTCACTTGCTCAACAACATAGGTATCACACCTATTGTCAAGACTTTCTTCTCACAAGGCATCTAGGTGATCATGAATGAAAAACGCAAACAAGAACGTAACATAGAATGTTATGATCAACACATCCTATGGAAAATACTAGACATGAACATGAATGCACAAAACAAATGTAGTCTAGTCAATCATGCATGTTTAATCCATCTAGATCATGTAAGATATGTTCAACAATAATTACAACCTAGATACATACATTGATCTAAAACTTGAATCACAAGATATGTTTAATTAATCACGTAATCAAGTTTTCATCTCATAAACCAAAAACATGCTAAAATCATATGACAAAGTCGTTTAGATTAAAGCCAAAGTTCTAGAGCATATTCTTATTCATAAATTCAACAAAACACTTGAATAGCTCATAAGAACATAAGCACATGTATCATTGTGAGAATTCAGCCAAAGAGAGCCTAATACATGTGAGGAACTAGTTTTCACAAAATCAATCAATCAAAGATCATCAAATAGTCCTAGAATCAAAGCTAGCAAAATACAATCTCAAATATGTGAAAACATAGGAAAAATCAAAACCTAACTCAACATGTGAGATTTCAATTGAAACTCAACCTAGCTTTAAATGAGTTCAAAACTCAAATCAAAACACTCACAATACACACACACACACACACACACACACACATATATATATATATATATATATATATATATATATATGTTGAATAAGAAAACCCAATGCAATTGACCAAGTTTTAAAAGAAAACTTTGAGAGAAAATCAATACCTTAGTTGATTTTGGTGCAGTCCCGTTTTTGTGAGTTTAGACTCCAAAAACAACAATAAAACTCACTCAAACCTTCAGAGAAAATATGACGGATGAATAGACAAACAGTCTAAACTTTGAATCACTCAAATCGGAGTTCAAATAAAGAGGTTATAGTGTTTGGAAGGTGAGAAAATGTAGAGAGAATTTCTGCACACAAGTTTAAATTTCTTCTTGTAAAGAAATGTTAAAGGGAAGAGGAATATAAAAGAGAGGGAAAGTATGAAGTAAAAAGACCAAAATAGCCTCCTTTGTTATTGCTTCCCCGAGATGGCACGTGGGCATCTCAGGGCTGCAAGGATTTGCAGCCGAGATGGCCACGCGCCATCTCGGGCTTGCACCTCTTGATAGCCCTTGGCCAAGGTGCAACTCCCTTGCACTTCCCTCGCGTTCTTCGACCGTTCTCCGGCTTTCGAACTCAGAATTTGAATCCGTTTACGGATTACAAACCGTAACTCTCTCACGGACATGGACATATAAGATAATCAACCAATAAAATAATAATACTCGATATATGAATACGAAGACAATGTATGCAACATGAGTTGAAAGTGTAGTATCTTTTGACTTAGAACTTGAAATCAATAGTATGAGTAACTGAAATGACCAGAACTCAATCAAGTATGATTTAAGACTAAATTCAAGTTCAATATCGATGCTATACAAGCATATACACATACAAACACAATTCACACTAGAATGTGAACTACATAGAGATAGTCTCCAATCATGCATTTTCCAAAACATGTTATTTCCATACCAATGCATGTGCATTCATCTTCAAGTGTGTGAATATGTTATAAATGATGCACAATGATGCAGGGACACAAATGTATGAATCGTGTGTGTGTGCCTATAATGGTGCACAATGATGAAGGGACACAAATGTATGAATTGTGTGTGTGCCTAAGCCTTGTAAGAGAAAGATAAGGTCTTGGTATACCTTTGTAAAACCATATTGCATCATTTCTCTTTGAAGACTTTGAACTTGCTTTGACTAGTTGTTCCTTCTTCTTTGAAGCTTGAATCATCATGAATCTAGACAACTAAATCATTACAAATAAACATCATCTTGATATGTAATTAATGTCAACACAAACTAAAACCTAACAATCTCCCCCTTTGGCAAATTTCCTGTCAAAAAACCTATACATTTACTACAAATATAAAAATGATGATAGGTCACAAAATCACTCCCTCACATTACAATGAGTAAGATTCCTATAACTAATCTTCATCAACTCATGAACTTTATCTTGATCTTCTCTTGAAGCAACCTACAAATCATCTCAAAGCACAATGCATATACAAGAGAAACGCAACAAATGACAACATATAATAGATAAGAATATACAATTAAGTCCACAAATACATGTATCTCCCTCTCAATACATGCCAAAACATAAGAATTCTTAACCAAATCTTAAGACTAAATATTACATGCCATTGAAAGTTCTAAAGTTCACAAAAACAATATAAAAAGAAACTAAGTAACTAGCATCTCTTTCTCCCCTTTTTTGACATGAAATGATGCCAAAATGTAAGAAATAAATCACAAGACTCAAATACTAACTACTTGGTCCACCAAAGAAAGATGTGCTTGTATTTGATCTAACATAATGCTTGAGAGGTGGTCTTGAACTTGAAGCAATACATTCCTCCAACTCTTTTATCTTAGCATCTTGTTAAATAACTATAGCACTAAGTTCATCAACCGTTTCCTTCAATTGAATAGCCCAATCCGGAAGAATGTTTGTGCTAATCACATGACAATCAACTTGAGAACTACTAAATAGTCCAAAAGTATCACATGTCTTACTCTTATCCTTATATGACATGTATGACACACGTTTATCATAATATTTTTCCAAGGGTTGAACTAACACATCATCTTCTCTACTCTTAACCCCACGAGCTAAACATAAAGAAGTTATAAACCCCGGTAATACAAGCTTTTTATCACCTCTAGTAGAGAAAGCCGCACTATCAATGTAAAACATGAGAAGATCCCCAAGGTTTATAGGTTGATTAGTTACCAAGGCATACACTATTTTGATCGTGTCCTTCTTCAACTCGGTTGAATTCGAAGATCCAATAATGTTAGTGCAAATGAATAGATGCCAAAATACACTAGCCTTAGTTAACTCATGTTGACTAATATATGCTCTACCTTTCCACTCAAAAGAAGCATTGTCACAAAGAGTTCTACCCATGATATTTAGATTTTCAATGACATCCACATCCACATCTAGAAAACTAGAATCTATATCATTAAATAGCCCAAGAAACTTGTTAATGTTTTCCGGGTTAACTCTAAACACAACACCCCTAATTTCCATCAAAGCATCCAATAAGGTGGCACTTTCCCTATATTCAAGATAAAAATCTCTAACAAGAGTATCATTCACAATTCCTAACATGCTCACCCAAGATTCCCAATTTCTATCCTTTAAGCACTTAAGAACATAAGAATCTTTACACTTACCTAAGTCAATGCATCTCTCTTGAAATATCTTCTTTGTTCCAAAGATCCATAAATCTTTTATCCTTGAATCTTTGGATCCTTTTGAGGTAGACTTGGCTTTCACAACGAGATTCAATTGATTTCCACTTCCGGTAATCTTAGTTCTTCCCATTTGTTCTTGTGTTATAAGATGCTATATACATACAACAAAAGTGAGTGAAAGACAAAACAAGCATATTAGTCACAAATATATAAAAACAAAGACATATGACTTAAAAATGAATCATCATGCAAGATAAAGATGGTGAGTAATATCTTACAAGTATCATTAAGTCAAAATATGCCAACATGTAACAAAATGAAGCATGTGAATATCATAAAAGAGAACAATGTCTAGCATACAATGCTCCCCCTTGATAAATGCTATAACTAAAATCAATGATAGCGTAAAGTTCACAAAGATGTTCACACAATCACACATTCAAGCAATTTGAAGAAATATCAACAAAATAAGCTTCATATGCTAAGAGAGATACACAAAGATTTTTCAAGCTCTCTCATAATTCTTCAACAATTGCTAAAATATCATCATACTCATAAACAAAGTGTGTGAGAGAGAGATATGATTCAAATATATATTAAGAAGTAGTTTGATAATCAACATGCAAACAATTTCCAACCACTATTCATCTTAAGCTTTTTTCATAAAAAGTCAAACCGATTATCATCCAGAAATTTTGCTTTAAAGAGAATAGATTTCAACATATGAGCGTGTGTGTGCATGTGGCTCGTCATCCCATTTCTATTTTTCAACCCGAGTTCATTTGATTTTCAACTATACTCCTTTTTAAGTCTTCCTCCTTTTCTTTTTAGGCTTTGAATCAAAGATTTTTTTTTTATGATTCCATTTCAACACTTCTTTGATTTTTCCTTTTTTTTTTAACTTAAACAAAATTCACTTCATGGCGGCTTTCACTCATTACAATGGTGTAGCTCTTTCCAATATTGGGTAGCTTTCACAACCAATGTGTGTAGCCCTTTCTATGAAGGTGATCGTTGAGTTCTATGTATTTGCCGAAGCAAAATGGATACTAACCATAGGTCATTTTAAATGTACTTAAGCACAAAAACTTCAAGTTGTATCCAAAGTTTACATATTAGTAAACTCAACCTACTAGCAAAACATATAAGAGAAGCAAGGTGCAATTTTTAGAAACCAAGATTTTATGGCTCATAAGCACATGATCTAAGAGCAATAAGTAGAGACTTATTCAAGATCATTACTTCTCTAATGAGTAGCTTTCAAAGAATATAAAGCTCATATTTTCAAAAGTAATGCCACTCAATATACTATACACAAACAATAATCAGAGTTAAGATCAATGTGAACAATATCACTATTAGATCCTAAAATAGCAAATGTCAATGAGAACCATATGTATGCTATACAAAATTCTCTAATATGACATGTTATGAGATGTATATCAAAAATTGAGTCAAAAGATGAATATCTAAGAGAACATGCATTAGAGTATAGAGATACTTTTTTGCACATTATATTCATCAAATATTATACTTCAACCCTTTTTATGAGCACTCTTGCCTTGAATGTCTTCATGACACCAAGTTGACGATGTTGCACAACAAGAGTATAAAAAGCATAATATCTTAACTCAATCAACACATATATCAAAAGAACTTCTCTAAACTTAATCAACAAATTTTGACCATCATAACAAATATGATGTGTGATAACCAAGTTTATATCAATACATGGAGTATTCAAAGCTAGCAAGCAAGAATTCTCAACACAATTGATATATTGCCTCAAATCTATCTCACATGTGCTTCTTATATTAGTGATAAGAGCACTCACCCTTGAACCACTTGTTCTTGGGTGTACCTACACAAACATTTCTAATATCATCCTTGACAACAATGTTAAATCTAGAGTAAAGTCCTTCAATGACTTGATTAACAAGAATATCATTAACACACTCTTCCTCAACATTTTCAACACAAGCTTTGTCAAGTTAAACAAGATTAGTATTCTTTCTACTCCACAACTTCTTCTCATGCTTAGCAATATTATCATGTTTCTCAACTTTCAAGACCTTAGCATGTTCAAGTTGAAGTTTAATCTCCTTATCTCTAGATTCATTTCCTAATTTGCATTTTTCAATATATTTATAACACCTAGGCTTAATGTGACCTATTGTGTTGCAATAATGGAAAATTGGAATAAAAGATAAGATTATACCTTTTGGAGTTGAACTAGCTTCACTAGGAGTTTGCAAAGATACCTTGTTCGCCAACTTCTTCTTGGCTTTTTGATATTTTCTTCTTATGCGGTTTCTTATCAATCACGACTTCATCCAAGTGAGTAGGAAGTGGTGCTTCAAAGAGCTCATTTTCAACTACCAAGTCGTCTTCACCACTATGAGAGTTAACAAGATTCCTAACACTAGACACACTTACCGAATCATTCACTAAGTCCTTGATGGCCTCTTTAGCTGTGTCTATCTTTTCAATTAATTCTTGGTCTATCTTCCTCAAAGAAGATATCACATTATCCTTCTCAAGGTTTATCTTTTCAAGTTCTCTAAACTTCTTCATAATATCACCTTTCTCATCAAGAAGTCTACAAGTGACAATCACAAACTCATCTAGTTGTTTCTTGATCAAATCATCCTTCTTAACTACCTCTCTTAGAGCATTATCTCTAGCTTCTTCAATCTTTTCTATCTTGTCTAACAACTCAAGATTAGTAGGAATGGAACTAGAGCTTCCATGATGATTTGCATCAAAGTTCTTGTTCAAAGATATTGTACCATCAACATCAAGTGGAGAATGAGAAGCCGTTAGAGCTACAAAGTTGCTCACCAACACTTCATCACTTGAAGACTCACTATTAGAGCTCTCATTATCACTAGAGTTATCATCACTCCAAGTAGCCGCCAACACTTTGCCTTTCTTATCCTTCTTAGATGGCTTCTTGGTGCACTCACTAGCAAAGTGACCGAAACCATGACAATTATAGCATTGAAGATCTTTCTTATTCATGGCTTGACTATTCTTCTCATTCCTTGGAGATGATGTTCTCTTAACTCTCTTTTCTTTAAAAGACTTGCCTCCTTGGCATTCTTCTTTAGAAACTTCCTGAACTTTCTAACCAAAAGAGTCATCTCTTCATTTTTATCATCACTCTCCTCCTCTATAGCATTGAGAGCGATTCCCTTACTCTTAATCTTTGGCTTCAAGCACATCTCATAAGTTTGGAGAGACCCAAGCAACTTATCAATGTTCATACTATCCATATCCTTGCTTTCCTCAATGGCCGTCACCTTTGATTTGAATCTCTTAGGAAGAGACCTAAAGATTTTCCAATTTAAACGCTCTTTTGAGATTGGTTAGCAATGTTAAGAAGCGGGAATTGGAAGTCTTCGAACTTTTCTTCTTCACCTATACTTAAACCTTCAAATTGTGATGCCAACATTTGAAGACTCGATTTCTTCACCGCTAAGGTTCCTTCATTAGTAACTTGGAGAGTATCCCAAGCTTCCTTTACGGATTCAAGATTTTGAATGTAGGAGAATTGATGCCCATCAACTCTTACAAAGATGGCATTCTTAGTACGATGGTGCCATTTAGCAACCTCAAACTCATTTGTTGTCCATTCACTTATTGGCATGAGTATCATGGTTGCATCCTCTTTAACCTTGGTAGGAGGACTATAACCTTCTTCCACTACCATCCAAGCCCTTTCATCAATAGAGCAGATGTAGGCTTTCATCCTCAACTTCCAATACCCATAGTTAGTGCCTCGAAGTAATGGTGGCCTAGTATTTGAGGCTCCTTCCACCATTACATCATCTTGTAAACCCATGACTTTAAAAGCTTTGCAAAAATCGTGAATGTATCACCTGGACTATCACTAAGTACAATCTAGTGTCCTGCTCTGATACCAATTGAAAATACAAACACGGTTAAATGCGCAATGCTAACCTAGAGGGGGGGTGAATAGGTTAGACACCTTTTTCGACTCCCTTAGAAACAAAAAAAAAAGTGTGTCCCTCTAGATTGCTTGTATTACAATATATATATATATATATCAATTAAAGACACTTAATCAATTTATAAAACAAGAAAAGTGTGATACAAACAAGTAATTGTAACACATACACAATCTATATTATAGAAAAGAAGTCAACTTACATAAAGAGTTCTATCCATAGTATTCAAATAACAAATACAAATATAAGAGAGATAGGGATAGAGAAAAGTTGACACAAGATATAACGTGGTAAACCTCCGAAGAGGAAACATCCACAGGTTAGCAACCACCGGCAAACAAAATCCACTAGTAGATAAGACAAGTACAATCTCTCAAGTGACCCATTCACCTAGAAACTACCTTCCTATCCTACTCATGAAGATGTCGCCCTCATGCTCAACAATCTGAGGCCTCACACCTCTTGTCAAGACTTCCTCACTCACCTTTCCGGATCCTCACGACCCAAGGAAAGACTTCTTGCTAAACTATCTGAGTCCTCCTAACTTTAGTCAAGACTTCCTCGCTCACCCTTCCTGATCCTCACGACCCTAGGCAAGACTTCTTGCTCGACTATCCAAGTCCTCCGGACTCTAGCCAAGACTTCCTTGCTTGACAATCCAAGGTCTCACACCTCTTGCCAAGACTTTCTTGCTCAACAACATAGGTCTCACACCTATTGTTAAGACTTCATTCTTACAAGGCATCTAGGTGATCATGAATGCAAAATGTAAACAAGCACGTAACATAGAATGTTATGATCAACACATTCTATGGAAAATACTATACATGAACATGAATGCATAAAACAAATGTTGTCTAGTCAATCATGCATGTTAATCCATCTAGATCATGTAAGATATGTTCAACATTAATTACAACCTAGATACATGCATTGATCTAAAACTTGAATCACAAGATATGTTCAATTAATCATATAATTAAGTTTTAATCTCATAAACCAAAAACATGCTAAAATCATATGACAAAGTCGTTTAGATTAAAGCTAAAGTTCTAGAACATGTTCTTATTTATAGATTCAACAAAACACATAAATAGCTCATAAGAACATAAGCACATGTATCATTGTGAGAATTCGGCCAAAGAGAGCCTAATACATGTGAGGAACTATTTTTCACAAAATTAATCAATCAAAAATCATCAAATAGTCATAGAATCAAAGCTAGCACAATACAATCCAAAAAATGTGAAAACATAGGCAACATCAAAACCTAACTCAACATGTGATATTTCAATTGAAACTCAACCTAGCTTTAAATGAGTTCAAAACTCAAATCAAAACACTCACAATACACACACACACACACACACACACACACACACACACACACACATATATATATATATATATATATATATATATATATATGTTGAATAAGAAAACCCAATGCAATTGACCAAGTTTTAAAAGAAAACTTTGAGAGAAAATCAATACCTTAGTTGATTTTGGTGCAGTCCCGTTTTTGTGAGTTTAGACTCCAAAAACAGCAATAAAACTCACTCAAACCTTCAGAGAAAATATGAGGGATGAATAGACAAACACTCTCAACTTTGAATCACTCAAATTGGAGTTCAAATGAAGTGGTTATGGTGTTTGGAAGGTGAGAAAATGTAGAGAAAATTTATGCACACAAGTTTAAATTTCTTCTTATAATGAAATGTGAGAGGGAAGAGGTATATAAATGAGAGGGAAAGAATGAAGCAAAAAGACCAAAATAGCCTCCTTTGTTATTGCTTCCCAAAGATGGTGTGTGGGCATCTCGGGGCAGCAAGGAGTTGCAGCCGAGATGTCCACGTGCCATCTCGGGCTTGCACCTCTTGATGGCCTTTGGCCAAGGTGCAACTCCATTGCACTTCCCTCGCGTTCTTTAACCGTTCTCCGGCTTTCGAACTCGGAATTTGAATCCGCTTATGGATTACGAACTGTAACTCTCTCTCGGACATGGATATATAAGATAATCAACCCAAAAAATAATAATTTGACACGATATACGAATACGAAGATAATGTATGCAACATGAGTTGAAAGTGTAGTATCTTTTGACTTAGAACTTGAAATCAATAGTATGAGTAACCGAAATGACCTGAACTCAATCAAGAATGATTTAAGACTAAATTCAAGTTCAATTTCCATGTTATACAAACATATACACATACAAACACAATTCACACTAGAATGCAAACTACATAGAGATAGTCTCCAATCATGCATTTTCCAAAACATGTTATTTCCATACCAATGCATGAGCATTCATCTTCAAGTGTGTGAATGTGTTATAAATAATGCACAACGATGCAGGGAAACAAATGTATAAATTGTGTGTGTGTGCCTAAGCCTGTTAAGAGAAAGATAAGGTCTTAGTATATCTTTGTAGAACCATATTGCATCATTTCTCTTTGAAGACTTTGAACTTGCTTTGACTAGTTGTTTATTCTTCTTTGAAGCTTGAATCATCATGAATCTAGACAAATAAATCATTACAATTAAACATCATTTTGATATGGAATTAATGCCAACACAAACTAAAACCTAACAATCTCCCCCTTTGGCAAATTCCATGTCAAAACACCTTTACATTTACTACAAATATAAAAATAAAGATAGGTCACAAGGATTGTGCAAATGATGAAGCAATAATCGTTGCATTCATAAATAACCTACAGAATGAGCGGTTGTCTTTTGATTTAAGAAGAACTCATTTAACTAGATATACGAACATGATGGACATGGCATGTGGTTACGTATTGGCTGAAGAAGAAGAGTTGGAAACAGGAGGTTGTTATATGCATGGGGGGAGACCCGAACAAAAAGATGCCAGTCAAAGCCATAGAACCATAAAGGGAAACAAAAGGGAAATAGCAAAGAAGAAAGAAGCAAAGACGGGGGAAGTCAACGTAGTACTGACCGAACCAGGGAAAGTTTCAAGGAAAGTATATGAACTGCACCCCGCTTCGGAAGGGATGATAAGAGATCCTAGTGATACTAGAAGAAAAGAATCTGATTAAGGACCCACACTAGCAGTCATAATTTACCCGACGAGACACGACAAAGTATTGCAAATTTCACAAAGAAAGTGGGCATGAAACCTCAAAACGTTACCAGCTCAAGGATCACATAGAAGCCTTTATCCGAGAAGGGCATCTATAAGATATTATCTTGAAGAAAGATGAAAAGATAGAAACTCAGAAAGAAGCCAAGTCTGGAGATCCCAGTTTAGATCAGAACAAAAAGGCCAGTCCTGAGGTGAACGGAGCAATACAAACAATCTTCGGAGGACCGTTGACTGGTAAAAGTAACTGAGAATTGACTCTGGAAATCTGAGAAGCAGTTGAAGCAATATAAAATTTCGATGTTAATTCCATCGAGCCTGATCCAAAGAGAATAAAGGAAAGATATGACCTAATAGTGTTTACTGAAGCTGATTCGTATGGGGTCGATGTCTGACCATATGATGCTCTTTTCATAATCGCACTAATCAGCCATAGGAAAGTTTGAAGGACTAGTGGACAACGGTAGCTCAGCAGACATCCTCAACCTAACTGTTTATGATCAGCTTAGATTGGATCGGAATGGCCTGCAACCTTTTCATACCCTACCCGGAGGATTTGGAGGAATCGAGGTCAGGTCACTTGGAAAAGCAAAATTACCTGTGAAAATCGGAGTAGCACCCTGCCAAAAAACAGTGCTACTCGACTTTATAGTGTTAGATATGGATAACTGGCCTTACAATGCTCTACTGAGTCGACCTTTCCTGAACAAGACAAAAGCGGTAACAGCCACATATGCCCTGATGGTTAAATCCCCGAGCGAATGGGGGGTAGGGACGGTCAAGGGTTCACAAGAAATGGATAGAAAAGCTAATCTCTCTGTCTATAATGACAAGGATAACAGTAAGCACCAATGGTGTACTCTGACTCAACCAGATCAGATTAAGCAAGGAGAATCATTAACATTTGAACTCGACCCAATGGAAGAACCTGAGGCATCAAAGGATGAGCTGACAGAGGAAGTGATCTTAAAGGAAGGCGAACCAGTAAGACAGGTCAAAATAGGAGCTAATCTATAAGAAATGGTCAGAACGAATCTTATCAACTTACTCAAAGAGTACAAAAACGTATTTGCATGGAGTCATGAAGACATGGTAGGGATAGACACGTGAGTGATATCACACCACTTGGCCATAGATCCGAGTGCCAGGCCTGTGATTCAAAAAAGGAGGTCTTTCAACCTTGAGAAAAGTCGGGCTATCAAACAAGAAGTGGAGAAGTTACTCGTTATAGGGTCTATTAGAGAAATCGATTATCCTCAATGGGTGGAATATGGTGTTGGTTCAGAAGAAAAATAGACAATGGAGAATGTGTGTAGATTTTACAGATTTGAACAAAGCCTGCCTAAAAGATTGTTTTCCACTTCCAATGATAGACCAGTTGGTCGATGCTTTATCAGGGCATGAGCTGCTCAGTTTCATGGACACCTATTCGGGATATAACTAGATCTGAATGAACAAAACGGATGAGGATAAGAGACCTTTCACAACCGACCAGGGTCTGTATTGCTATACAGTGGTGCTCTTTGGGCTGAAAAATGTCAGGGCCACATATCAAAGATTGGTCAACAAAATTTTTGCTCCCCAAATTGAAAGAAACATTAAAGTCTACATAGACGACATGTAGACAAAAGTATCACGACGGCTGAGCACCCTGCAGATTTGCACAAAACATTTGATATCCTAAGGAGATACCAGATGAAGTTAAATTCGAGCAAGTGTCTGTTTGGAGTTCCTACGGGAAGATTCCTCAGTTTCCAAGTTCACCAAAGGGGGATCAAAGTGAATCCCGAGAAGATTAAAGCCCTCCAAAAAATGACTTCTCTAAGGACCCTAAAGGAGGTGCAGCGTTTGACAGGATGCTTAGCCTTGCTCGGCAGATTCATTTTAAAAGCCACAGATAGGTGCACACCATTTTTCAAAGTAATCAAAAAAGGGAAGGGGCTCGAATGGAATACAGAATGTGAATAGGCACTTCGGAAAATAAAAGAATACTTGGGTCAGTCACTCATCCTTTCAAAACCCAAGGTAGAAGAAATACTCTACCTATACTTGTCCTTACAGAGTTAGTAGTAAGCTCGGTCCTAGTCATGAAAGAGGATGGGATACAAAAGCTAGTATACTACATCAACAAGGCTCTACTCCAGGCAGAAACAATATACTCTCATGCAGAAAAGATGTCCTTGGCATTAGTTTCGGCGACAAGAAAGTTAAGGTTGTATTTCCAAGCATACGCCATCAGGGTTTTCATTGACTGTCCACTTAAGAAAATTCTACAGAAGCCCAAAATTTCTAGCCGTCTGACCAAATGGGCAATCGAGTTAAGTGAATTCGATATTAAATATGTGCCAAAGACATAGCTCAAGGGCCAAGCAGTTACGGATTTTGTAGCAGAATTAACAGAGCCTGATATAGAGGCAAAGAAAATGTTGGGTAGAACTCTCTCTTGGAAATTACATGTCGACGGCTCCTCGAACACTCATGGCAGCGGGGTAGGGATCGTAGTATGCACCCCAGAAGAAGATGACATTGAATGTGCCATAAGATTCGACTTCAAAGCAACAAATAACCAAGTAGAGTATGAGGCACTATTGGCAGAACATAGAGTTTGCATCGCACTAGGAGCAGATGAGGTCGAATTATTCAGTGACTCTCAGGTAGTCGTCAACCAAATCCTAGACGAATATTAGGTCAGGGATGAAAGTATCATGGCTTACTTGGACATAGCAAAACAACTCCTCCAACGGTTAAAAGAATATAGGATTGTCTAGATCCCATGGGAAGAAAATGAAAAAGCAGATGTTTTGTCCAAGCTAGCATCAGCAACAACCACAATCAGACCAAAGAATATCCCAGTCGCAAATCTTCTCAGGCTAAGTATAGCTGAGCCGAAAGACTTTAAAGTTTTAGAAATCCAAACATCGCCAGACGGTTGGATGACTTAGTTTAAAAGATATTTGGAAGAGGATGTGCTCCCAGAAGACCCCTTGGAGGCAAAACGCATCAGGTACAGGTCAACTAGATATACTATGATTGGAGGAGAATCATACAGAAAAGTATTATCATGAACACTCTAAATATGCGTATCAGAAGAGGATGCGCAACGGATACTAAAGGAAATCCATAGTGGTGTATGTGGAAATCATATAGGAGGTAAAAGCTTGGCACACAAAGTACTCAAGCAAGGTTTTTATTGACCTTTTTTGTTCTCTGACACCTAAAGATGTTCGGAAAGTTGCAACACTTGCCAAAGGATCACCAATGACATTCGACAACCCCCTTGAGCACCTCAGAAGTCTCACATCCCCATGGCCGTTCGCATGTGGGGTTTAGACTTAATTGGTTCAATGCCGGCAGGAACGAAGGGAGGAGAAAAGCATGCAATTGTGGTTATTGATTATTTCACTAAGTGGGTGGAAGCTGAAGCTTTAGTGCACATAACGGAAGAAAATACTACAAACTTTGTAAAAAGGAACATACTCTACAGATTTGGAGTTCCGAATAGAATTATCACCGACAATGGTACTCAGTTTGACAATCAAAAATTCAGGCAACTGTGCAAAGAGTACCGGATTTCTAATTATTATGCCACTCTTGCCCATCCTCAAACGAATGGACAAGCTGAAGCAGTGAACAAAGTCATCAAGCACACGCTTAAAGCGAAGCTGGATGCAAAAAAGGGTAGCTGGGCAGAAAAACTTTCTGAAGTATTATGGGCTTACCGAACGACGGCAAGGACCCCTACAGGGGAAACACCATTTTCATTGGCATTCGAAACAGAGGTCATCATCCCAGCAAAAACATCTTATATGTCGCCCAGAGTCAAGTTATATGATGAATATCATAATATTGATATGTTGTTACAAGGCTTGGTCGAGTTAGAAGAAAAAATGAAGAAATCCCAAGTGCGAAATGCGGCATATCGGCAAAAAGTGGCTAGGCATTACAATTCACATGTTCGGGTTAGGAAGTTCTGAATGGAAGACCTGGTGCTCAGAAGAGTATCGCTGAACACAAAAGATAAAGTCTCGGGCTCATTGGTTGACAAATGGAAAGGCCCACACAAAATCTAAGGAATGGTCGGGCATGGAGCGTATTGGATCTCCCGAATGGAAGGATGGGTTTTACCCCGACCATGTAACGCCCAATACCTGAAGATCTTTTATCCTTGAAATCCCCTAGTTTTAGGCTTTATTTCTTTTTAGTCAGGATATTTTTATTAATTTTTTCTTAGAAATCCCTTTGAGATTTTTGCATATTGTTAGTTTTACAGAATTATGAATAAAAACCAGGCACGAGATTCCCATAAATGTAGGCATATGACAATAAGAAAATATGAAAAGACTTAAGGAGAAAAAGAATTGACACTCACATGCAATAAAATGCTCGGGACCATTAATTTGGTAAAACACCCGAATGGGGGGTGAAGCTCATAGAGCATACCAGTCGAGCAAGGTCAACTTAGACCTTAGCCAAAAGGCAAACCCGATGCACCAGATTTTGGAAAACTGCTCGAGGCACCGTCAGGTATATTCCGATGAGTTGCACAACTGTGTTAAGCAACTCAGAGCTTAACGATTTGGCAAACCCTTGCGCAAACAAAACTAGGAGACGTTCTCAGTGACATGCGCAAGAACCCAAACGTATGATCGTGGTGAGCCTCGATGCAGCGATTGGGTAGCAACCAAGTATGGAATGCAAGTACAAATCTACTTGGCATTATTTCAAAATTACTCGGTTAATAATATTAGCCAGTTAAGATACTTGACATTACATATGCACGTTTGGGGAATAAGGATGGATATAGGTCCCCCTATCCCCATCCCCACTTCCTATACCCTTCCCCTATCCCCCTCCTAATTTCCCTATTTCGGGAAAATGGGGATAGGGAATTTTAGAGGGAGGTATATCCATCCCCATTCCTAGTTCCCCATTTTTCCCTTTTTTTTGTTTTTTCATTTTTCTCAATTCCCTATTTTCTCATTTAACTAAAAATTACAAATTAAACTAAAAAAACAAACATTTCATTACAAATACAAAATAAAATCCATTAATGCAGTAAAAAAAATGTTTATATATACTTAGGGTTTCAAAGAATAAAAAAAATATTAAAAATATGTATTATAATTATATTTATATATGTCTGGGGGGAATGGGGATGGGGAGGTGTCCCTCCATCCCCATCCTCATTTCAATTTGGGGATGATTTTCATCCCCATACCCCCCATTTTCCCATTTTCCCATTTTCCCCCAAAAAAATCCACAAATGGGGGCGGGGACGCGAGGAATTGGACCTCGGGGAAAAATGTACATCTCTACTTGGCAATTAAAATTATAATGGAGTTGAAGTTACTTGGGCAACGACATTAGCCAGTTAATAAGATACTTGGGGTTTCGAGTTGCGGTGGGTTTACATTACCCAGATCAGAATAATCATATAAAAACAAATTCACTTGGTTAAAACAATCACACAAATATGGAATTTCATAAATAAACTATCATGATTTTTTTTTACAAAGTTCATTTAAGGCGCAACCGATGACTTCGAGTTCTTGTCATTGCTCGGATCAAACACCATTTCGTATTCATGGAGAAGGCTTTCATTCAAAGGCCAAACGATCATGTCAACTAGATCATCCCTCCAAGCACTATAGTCTATTCCGGTGACTGGTCCAACATCAGGCTCTGACCCGTCCACCTCGGTTTTCTGACTAGCATAGTAAGTTGAAAGAGTGTGTTCGGTCGGGACCTCAAGATGCATAGGATGTGGTTCTTTACCTTGGCTATGAAAATAAGCTCTCCATTCTCTCATCTGAGTCCGAAGAGCCTCCAATGAGTTGTCCACGTGATTTTTGATTGACAATTCCCAATTAGCTTGGGCCTTGTCAGTCGCCCGGTTCTTTACTTTGAAGAACTCGCCAACTGAAACCAACCCCCACTTAAATTCTCTAAGGAGTAAAGCGTCATAACTCAGGGACCTTTTAAAGCGATCAACCCCTTGAACTTTAAGTTTCAGTCTGGCTTCCTTCAATAGAGACTCAACTGCCAGAGTATGGCATTTAAGGTCTTCAATTTTGCACTCGTAGGATGACTTCGCCTCTTTGGCCTCCTATTCAGCCTGAAACATCGACTCATGGGCAGCGGAGAGCAAGTCCTGTAAATATTTAGCCTTTTTCTTCACATCGGAGGTCCTCTCATTGGCCTCTATCTATTTCTCCAAGTAGTGATAGATGAACTCCTAGGCAGAACTCGCCTCCCATTGAAAAGCTGCCTCAATCCGAGCACGGTTATCCTCACTCGCCTTTAATTGAGCTTTCAGATGCCTTATCCGATCAGCTTGGTGTTGTTGAGTCTAGACAACCTCTGTAAACTCAGCAACCACCTGAAGGAAAACAGGTTAGAAATGTTAAAACTAATGCAAAATACAAAGTAAGGAGACTCACGTAGGTCACACTATTGAAAATATTATGAAGTGGCTCTGATAGGGAACCATTCCTAAAGTGGCTCCAATGATCATGACCAATAAAAGCTCGGTCAGAAGACATGGTTTTCAGCATATCTTGGGGGGAAGGGCCCACAGGCAGTTTCGAGGATCTCGCTTCTGTAACTTCTGTAGGAACCCCGTTCAGCGATTAGGCAGCGGAACTAGGTTTTAAAATTTTTAATATATATCATAATCTGTGTCTAGGACTAATGAACTTGGGATCATAATTACTTTTCGGAATTATTACATACAATATGTAAACACAGGAAATTGATATCAACATATTAAGAAAAAGAAAATCATACCAACGTTTGGAGGCTCCTTCTCTTTATAATATGCTCCTGCCTGAACCACTTGATCTTCCTCGCTATCTCCTGGGACTGGTAACTGTGTATGGGCGCGTCACGGTCTCAGGAACTTGAATGGAGAATGTCGAGAAAAGACTTGAAGAAACTCTTTCTTCGATTTCAGTGCACACACTTGCACATTTTTCTCTCTTTGTCAACACCTGCTCTCACTTCCATCGTATGCAATTTTAATTATTTGTGTTGATTCACGAACTGAGACGTTGTGCATGTATTTGATACAATATACATCAGTTGCGTATATTAGAGAAATAATTCTCCTTTTTTCTTTCAAACACCGATAAGTACGTTGCTTTTCTTAGTTGATTAACCCACCACAATTTGTATCGGATGCAAATTGAATAATTTATCATGCGTGTCATTGGTTTGTTATCTAATATATATCATATATATATATTATAATTAAAACCCTTTTAATTGATATCTTTTGTCTTATTTTAAATATATATATAATATATATATATATATATATTATAAAACTCATCAATTTAAATCTTTTAAGATATCTCATATCTCTAAAGATATTAATCAACTTGTTTCGAATTCAAACTTTTTAAATTCAAAAAAATAAATATCTAATTTAACAAAAATAAAATAATCCAATTATTGTATCTTTAAAAATTAAATATCAATCAACACCCTCCAACTAACGATTAATTACATAATTAAATATTCCAATTATTAAATTAACATAATCATTATCATTCATTAATTAAATAATCTCATTATTCAATAAATTCTTGAATAAATACGTGTCACTTTCGTAACACAACTAATTGGACAATCCAATTAATTAACCGTGACCCTTGTTACCTAAATTGATCGGGCTAGCAAGGGGACCTAATGGACCCATAATATTTTGAGCTCCAATAATCCTCGAAATCATTAATTCAACTCTTTAATTAATATTCCATGACTATTAACTCCGGTGTTATTCCACTAAAAACCTGGAGCTGTACTCTCTCAACTGAAGACGTTTTTACATAGACCGATACAACTCAGTGTCCATCGATATAGCTATTACATATGGTGTGATCCTCCACAGTAGTTCATAATTATGGCTGGATCATAATATCCGTTATACCCCTCTAATTACAAATATCCTTTAAGTACCGTTGATTCTCTAACGGACAATAAATCCTATTTCCTCACGAAACTAGGAAAGCGCTCATATTGTCCAAGCCCCGAATCAACACTTAAAGGAACTACCATCTACTTCTCACAAGAAGGAATGGATTCCACTATTATGTAATAACCTTCCCAGCCATAAGCCAACCCGCAATCCCAACATACGGAGTATATTGATCAAGAAATGCATCTGACCTCACCCATGGTATATCAAAGACCACGATTTAACATGAAGGAGTCGATAAGACACTCAGGATTAACATCACCCACATATAGCCATCATTAGTTAATAAATATGAATCTCATCGGTAAACGGATCTTGGTGAGAGATTCATATAGATCATGGCCCAGTCCTATATGATCACATCTTACAAGGCGCCTCCATTCCCATATCTTATATGAATGATTCAGGATAGAATCACCGTTCATTAGGGAATGGACCGTAGCTATAGATTAACCACAAATAAAGTACCTAGCTTTATTTGCTATCTATGGACTTTTTAGACTGGAGGTCTCTTACTTTATCCATCTGTATATGACACTCATATAAACAGTTCGAGATTACATCCGGCAATCTTAGATGTTAAATATATGCACAAGTTATAAAATAAACAGCTCAACAAAAATGAATTGAACTTTTCCTTTTATTTATTTCATAAATCCATTTACAAATTACATCTTTAGGGTATAAACCCCAATTATCTCCCAATTGCACTAAAGCATGTGAGGCATGTCTCGTAACCCTAGACCATCTAGGTGACCCGAAAACACTTTAGCCGGTAAGGTCTTCGTAAATGGATCAGCACGATTGTCTTGTAAGGCTATCTTAGTGACTATCACATCTCCTCTCTGCACTATCTCTCTAATGAGATGATACTTTCTCTTTATATGCTTCCCTCTCTAATGGCTTCTTGGTTATTTGGAATTAGCCACAGCACCACTATTATCACAATAAAGTGTGATGGGATTATCCAGGTTTGGAAAAACTTCCAGATCACTCAAGAACTTACGGAGTCAAACAGCATCTTTAGCAGCTTAACAAGCGGCTACATATTCGGCTTCCATGGTGGAGTCAGCAATGCAAGATTGCTTGATACATCTCCACACAATGGCTACACCACCAGGGTTAATACTTATCTAGACGTGGATTTTCTAGAATTCCTGTCTGACTGAAAACCAGAATCCGTGTATCCTAATGGAATCAAATCCTTTTCGGAATACACTAGCATATAATTTCTCGTTCTCCGAAGATACTTGAGAATAGTTTTGACCAAAACCCAATGATCCAATTCAGGGTTGGACTGGTATCTGCTGACTACTCCCACTGTATAGCAGATGTCCGGTCTCGTGCATAACATGACATACATGAGACTACCTACTGCCGATGCATAGGTTACACGTCTCATATCCTCAACTTCTTGAGGTGTCTTAGAACACTATTTCTTAGACAAGTGAACTTCATGCTTGGAAGGTAAATTACCTTTCTTGGGATATTGCATCAAAAATCACACAAGAATATTGTCAATATATGATGCTTGAGACAGTGCGATGAGTTTGTTCTTATGATCCCTTATAAATTGGATCCCTAGAACATAACTTGCCTCTCCCAAATCTTTCATTTGGAATTGGCTGCTAGCCAGCCGGCCTTTTATATCAGACAGCACTCCCATATCATTCCCAATGAGTAGGATATCATCTACGTATAGGACTAAGAAAACTACTTTCTTATCAATGATGCGCTTGTAAACACAATGCTCATCGACGTTTTACTCGAAGCCATAGGTTTTGATCACATCATCAAACCTAATGTTCCATAATCTAGATGCTTGCTTGAGTCCATAAATGGACCTTGGCAGCTTACAAACCTTTTGCTCTTGATCTGGAGACATGAATCCCTACGGTTGCATCATATAGATGCTCTTGTCAAGATTGCCATTCAAGAATGCAGTTTTGACATCCATTTGCCAAATTTCATAATCGAAATAGACAGTAATGGATAATCCTAATGCACTTAAACATGACTACTGGCGAGAAGGCCTTTTCATAATCGACCCCTTCTTTCTGGGTATAACTCTAGGCCACTAGCTTTACCTTGAAGGTCTCTACCTTTCCGTCTGCTCCTCTCTTTCTCTTGTAGATCCACTTACACCCTATGGGTTTTACCCCATCCAGTAAGTCTACAAGATCCCAGACTGACTTAGAGTACATGGACTCTATCTCGAGATTCAAGGCTTTAAGCCATTCCTTTTTATCAGGATCTTCCATTGCATTTCCATTGCATTCTTAAATGTTAACGGATAATCCACACTATCAGTAGAGACAGCACCTTATTCCTCATCTATACCTAAATATCGTTCAGGTTGTCTCACAACCCTCTCACTACATCTAGGCGGTAGTGTATCCTGATCGGGAACCATCTGACTCTCAGATGTTTATGGATCAACAACACTTGTTGATGAAGCACTAGTCTTACCATGCTCCAACACTTTCAATATAACCTTAGAACGAGGTTTATGGTCACTAATATAATTGTCCTCAAGAAACGTTGCATTTGTGGATATAAATACTTTGATATTTTTGGGACAATAGAAGTGTCCACCTCTTATCTCCTTGGAGTATCCTACAAACAGGCAGACCACAGACTTGGAGTCTAGCTTTCTACTTCCGTTCTTTAGCACGTATGTTGGACACCCTCATATGCAAAAATGTCACAAACTAGCTTTACGACTATTCCTCAACTTTAGAGGAGTCTTAGGAACAAATTTGGATGGCACCACATTCAAAATATATGTCGTTGTTTGTAACGTATATCCCTAGAAGGAATTTGGTAATGATGAGAAACTAATCATAGATCTCACCGTTTCCATTAGGGTTCTAATTCTTCTCTCCGCTACACCATTTTACTGAGGTGTACCGGGAGCTGTGAGTTGGGAAACTATCCCATGCTCGACCATGAAGTCTTCAAACTCTTGGTCAAGGTACTTACCTCCACGATCGGATCATAGTGACTTGATAGTCCTACCTAATTGATTCTCAACGTCAACTCAGAATTCTTTCAACATTTCAAATTTTTTCGACTTCCGTTGCATTAGGTAGACGTATCCGTATCTTGAGTAGTCATCTATAAATGTGACATAATACTCATAACCACCCCTAGCTTTAACATTTATCAGTCCGCATACGTCTGTATGTATAAGCTCTAGCGGTTCTTTAGCTCTAAGCCCTTTTTCCACCTTCCAGACCTTAGTCATCTCACCTTCCAGACAAGATTCGCAGACAGATAAGGTGTCAACCTTTAACTCACTTAAAGGGCCGCTTTTTACTAGTCTGTCTATCCGGTCACGGTTTATATGACCAAGCCTTAGATGCTAGAGATACATGTCATTATCTGGAGAAATCTTATGTCGTTTAGTTTTTGGTTTTTCAACCTTAAATATTTCGGTGTTGAGTAGTGTAGTATGTACTAACGGTCTTATCAAATACAATTTTTTTTCATTAATTCATGAACAAATATTCAGTCTATTCTTTCCAATAATAACAGGCTTATTATTAAAAGAAACAGATTATTTTGTTCTAACAACTTAGAAACGAAAATCAAATTTCGTTTAAATCTAGGAATATAAAATACATTGTCCAACAATATATAATTATTATAAATAACGTAATCTAATTACGCCCACTGCTCATGCCGACACGACATCCCTTGACCCCATACGCATTGAGAAGCCTTGCTCCTCTAGTTGTGTCTAAGAATCAGTCCGTTGTAAAGAAGAACAAACATGGTTAGTGGCCCACGAATCAACTATCCAGGGTGAAGAATCATCTTCCACTAAACATGACTCAAGAACAAGTAAATCATATTTACTTTTCTTGGACTACTTCTTGCTTTGGGCTTTCTTGGGTTTGGGCTTACCCTTCGCTTTCCCAGTAAACCTCTTCTTTTTCTTATTATTGGAGAAAGATGGTTTGGCAACATTTGCCTCACTGGTTTTGCCCTTGCAGTCCTTAGTCAAGGACTCAAAGGTAGTGAGCTCATTGAGCAACTGTGTGAGACTGAACCTTAATTTGTTCATCTCGTAGTTACTCTTAAATTGATCGAAACACTTCGGAAGAGTTATCAGTATGATGCTCACTTGACTAAGTTCATCAATGGCCCTACCATTGACTTCTGTCGTGCTGAAGTAGAACATCATGCTCAGGACATGTTCCCGAAATGCGTACCTTCCTTCATGCGAGCGTGCATAGCGGAACGAACAACTTCATGTCGCTTTTTCTCGGAGGGCTGCCTGAACATAGCTTGCAATGACTCCATGATTTCAAATGTTGAAGTCATTGCTTCGTTCTTTGGGGCAAGCACGTCTGTCATTGAAGCCAACAGATATGTTCGGGGCCATCTCGTTAGATGAGACCCATCGCTGGTATGCCTCATGAACAGTTTGTGTGGCATTGGCAACAGACACTAGAGGACATTCCTCTGTAAGCAAAAACTTGAGGCCTTTGGTAACCAAAATTACATTAATGTTAAGTTTCCACTTAGTGTAGTTATCACCAGTTAATATATTGTTGGCGAGAATTTGAAGTAATGCAGAAGACATTATTGCTGAAATAAATAAAGCATTCATTCAGTCATTTATTTAAAACAAGTGCTAGTGCTTTGGTATAAATTTAAACATAATGCACGAACATGTTTAAAGAACTAGAATTACCCTAAAAATAGTTACTATACCACGACAATCCAACATACCACAAAGAAGTGCCGCCTTAGGGTCGGTCAAGTCTTTGCAGGTTGGACAGAGACATTCTCAATCAAATGATATTCTAGAATAACTCTTATTCCATATCATTCAACTATCGTTCATTCAGTCAGGTATTTAATTAACAAACTTAATCAAAACCTTCGTGGGTGTAACCCACCATTTCAGATCTCACGAGCTTAACTCGAGAATTGCCGCCTTAGGGTCGGTCAATCCCGAAATACCCTCAGAAATCCTATCTGTTAGGAAGTCAACCTTGGTATTGACTTTTGTGGAAACCCTCCTTAGGGAAGACGAAAGCAAAGCCGTCACGAGGCCCCACTTTGGTCTCACGGTGTTGAAATAATAATTGAGACCGCGGGATATATATGTCATATATCCCTCTTCCACTCACTATTTTAAAATTAGGGTTTTCTATTAACCGTTAATGCACCTAGACTCTACAAGATTAAACAACTAACTTTAATCAGGTTATCTAGCGCATTAACTAATTAGAAACAAATTCTAATTAACTAATAAATTATTCATGATTTTTAACAACTAAAAATCTAATCCATTAATGAATAATCTATGCCTTTGTAAAATATTTACTAGGGTCAGATTATTATATTAGTGTTTACCAAGTTTTAACTATTACAACCCTAACACTTTATTCGGATCATTTATTATTAGGTTATTAATCAAATTAATCCTAATAAATGACCCTATTAATCTAATTTTTTATACACTTTAATAACTAGATTAATATTAATGAGAATTACCAAGTTTTCTAACCATTTAAAAACTAGTCTCATTATTCATAGCCATTTATGTATTTACCCATTTTAATCATATTTAAAAAATACATAAAATATCAGGCTATGATGCATGTATGACATATCAAATATATTTGTGTAGGCACATCTAATCTAAATGACATAGGTATGCATGACAATGCTTTTATCATCACATAATATAAAGTTTACATGAATTGACCGAATACTGTAGATTATTTAACCTAAAAAATTGGAATTTAAAATTATAAAAAAAACCCCAAGGAATTCCTTGGTCTTCTAGTAACTTCAGATATCTTCCAGTCTCTTCAGGTCACTCTGATTCATCTCATGAATCCGAAACAGGAAATCTGCACGGAACGCACTAGACAACACTTGCCAACGGAACCGTGCGTGAACAGTACCTCATGAACAGTGCAGGGGAAACAGTGTTCGGTGAATAGTACCCCCTATGAACAGTACTGTGTGAACAGTACTTTGTGAACAGTACCAGTGAACAGTGTTCGGCATCGCGCGTTTCCAGTTCTTCATTTACAGGTTACAATTATATTTATTTACAATACAATAGTAGTAAAAATAAAAATAAAAAATTATACAACCCATAAACCCTAAATCCACAGTATCATAAAAAATTACGATCAACCATGTTTAAATTAAACAATTTAATTATAAACATTCATACAATCATATAGATGATGCCTACACATTCATACATACAGGAGCATCGAAAATAATTTCATGTTTCAAAAAATAACCAGGCTCTGATACCAATTGTAGGAACCCCGTTCACCGGTTAGGCAGCAGAACTAGGTTTTAAAATTTTTAATACATATCATAATCTATATCAGGGACCAGTGAACTTAGGATCGTAATTATTTTTTGGAACTAATACATACAATATGTAAACACAGGAAATTGAATCAATATAACCAGAAAAAGAAAATCATACCAACGTTTGGAGGCTCCTTCTCTTTATAATATGTTTCTGTCTGAACCACTTGATCTTCCTCGCTATCTCCTGGAACTAGTAACTCCGTGTGGGCGCATCACGGTCTCAAGAACTTGAATGGAGATTGTAAAGAAAAGATTTGAAAAAACTCTTTCTTCAACTTCAGTGCACGCACTTGCACACTTTTCTCTCTTTGTCAACTCATGCACTCACTTCCATCATATGCAATTTTAATTATTTGCATTGATTCACGCATTGTGACGTTGTGCATGTACTTGATGCAATATATACATCACTTGCATATATTAGAGAACTAATTCTCCTTTTTTCTTTTCTACACTGATAAGTTCATTGCTTTTCTTAGTAGATTAACCTACCACAATTTGCATTGAATGCAAATTGAATAATTTATAATGCCTGTCATCGGTTTGTTATCTAATATATATCATATAAATTATAATGCAAACCCGTTAATTGATATCTTTTATCTTATTTTAAATATATAAAACATATATATCATATATATATTTGATAAAACTCATCAATTTAAATCTTTTAAGATATCTCATATCTCTAAAGATATTAATCAACTTGTTTTGAATTCAACTCTTTAAATTCAAAAAATTAAATATCTAATTTAATAAAATAAAATAATCAAATTATTTTATCTTTAAAAATTAAATATCAATCAATACCCTCTAACTAACGATTAATCATATAATTAAATAATCTAATTATTTAATTAACATAATCATTATCATTAATTAATTAAATAATCTCATTATTTAATTAATTACTGAATAAATACGTGTCACTTTAGTAACACAACTAATTGGACAATCCAATTAATTAACTGTGACCCTTGTTACCTAAATCGATCGGGCTAACAAGGGGACCTAAAGGACCCACAGTATTTTGAGCTTTAATAATCCTCGAAATCATTAATTAAACTCTTTAATTAATATTCGTTGATTATTAACTCCAGTGTTATTCCACTAAAAACCCAAAGCTGTATTCTCTCAACTGAAGATGCTTTTGCACAAACCGATACAACTTGGTATCCATCGATATAGCTATTACATATGGTGTGATCCTCCACTGTAGTTCATAATTAGAGTTAGGTCATAATGTCCATTATACCCCTCTAAATACATATATCATTTAAGTACCGTTGATTCTCTAATAGACAATAAATCCTATTCCTCACGGAACTAGGAGAGCGCTCATATTGTCCAAACCCCGAGTCAACCCTTAAGGGAACTACCATCTACTTCTCACAAGAAGGGATGGATTCCACTATTGTGTACAAACCTTCCCAGCCACAAGCCAAACCGCAATCCCAACATACAGAGTATACTGATCAAGAAATGCATCTGACCTCACCCATGGTATATCAAAGACCATGATTTAACATGAAGGAGTCGATAAGACACTCGGGATTAAGATCACCCACATATTGCCATTATTAGTTGATATATATGAATCTCATCGGTAAATGGATCTTGGTGAGAGATTCATATAGATCAAGACCCAGTCCTATATGATCACATCATAGAAGGTGACTCCATTCAAATATCTTATATGAATGATTCAAGATAGAATCACCGTACATTACAGAATGGGCCGCAGCTATAAATTAACCATAAATAAAGTACCTAGCTTTATTTGCTATCTATGGACTCTTTAGATTGCACATCTCTTATTGTATCCATTTGTATATGACACTCATATACACAGTTCGAGATTACATCCGGCAATCTTCTATGTTAAATATATGCACAAGTTATAAAATAAATAACACAACAAGAATGAATTTAACTTTTCCTATTATTTATTTCATAAATCTATTTATGAATTACATCTTTAGGGCATAAACCCCAACAACTTCAACCTCGAGGGGCAAGGAATTCTCTCTGTTCAAACATTCCCTAGGGTTCTCTCCTCCCAAAGACTTCTCCATTTGAGCACTCTGGGAGTCTCTAGTGTCAGCATCCTCGTCCCTCGAATTAATGAACGATACCACTCTCAAAACTTTTGAAGGAGGTCGAGCAGGGGAGTGAGTTGCCTTCCTTTTTTTAGCACATGTACGATGGAAGTCAAGATCAGCTGTAGGATCTTCCTAATCCTCCATATCTTGAAACGGTTTGAAAAAATCTGGATGAGAAGGATCAGCCTTTTCAGCAGAAGATTCCTTAATTCTTTCCTCGCCTCTGTCAACGAATCGCTCAGCTAATACCCCATCATTGGGGGAATTAAACCCTTCAGACAATACACCAGTAGAATGCCTTACCTGCCTGCCCTCATCCTCAGACAATCTCTGGTCTTTATCGGGTCCAATTGGACCACTTGGTGAAGGGAAAAACGGTTCAAAACGCAACGGAAGCGTGATAAAAACAAAAATTAGGGTTTGCGTATAAATAAATAAAATTCCCTTTTGTGCAACGAGAACCTTAACCATAGATTAATTGATGTATGTAAAAAGTGTCCTACCTTTTTCTCGTGACGATCGAACAATCACCGAAATGATTTCGTAAGATCTTCCAATCCAATCACGAACGTGAATCACCTAAGAGCGTGGGCTCTCTTTCTTTAAATTGTATACCTGAGGATGGAGACAAACAAAATCTATTTCTTTGTTAATTACAAATATCCTCCTAGAGAAAAATCAACAACGTCCGGCCACTTGTGAATTATCAATCAATTTGATTAAAACTCGCGTGAACCTTGATTCGATGTTGTACACAAAACCCTTTTGATGTAAAGGATACTAGTGTACTATCGAAAACAAAAACATTCCCCTGTTTCATTTCTTGGCCGAATTCACACTATCTCTATGAGTTGGTCGAATTTTATCAAGAGTAAAAACCAATTTTTTTTCTCCCTCAACATTCTCTCTTGCTTGGCCGAAATCTCTCTTTAGAAAGTCCCAAGCTTGGCCCAAATTAATTCTTGCAATTAATTATGGGCTGGCCGAATTTCAAACACACACACACACACACACATATTATATATATATATATATATGATTAATCATCTCCTAAGAAGGATTTACTTGGTTGACAAGAATCCTTTCTTCGGTGGACTTATTTGGTAGTTAAGAATCCTTATCTAAAAGGAATTTTATCCTCCTCTTATAAATACATAGCTGGCCAAAATTCATAGGATATGTATTAGAAAACTTAATTCTTTTCCTAAGAAGGATTTACTTGGTTGTTAAGAATCATTTCCTTATGTAGAATTACTCGGTGGTTAAGAATCCCTTTCAAAAAGGAATTTTATCTTACACCAAGACTCCTAATCCAACTCAATAGTTTGTTTATAACCATATTAAAGACTTCCTAATTTGATAGATAAATAACTCCTTTTATTTATCTACTTACCAAATATAGTCTTTAATATTAATTATACTACCAACAATAGTATAATATTATGAGACCATCACCTAATAGAAAAAGATTTTGACTTTTAATTAAATAATTAATTAATCAAATAAATTAATTAATTTTCATTTAATTAAATAATTATATAATATAATATAATTAAGCTATTCTAAATAGCCTTGCCGCCCATACCATATATATGGGCCATATATGTTTTTTCTTATTTTATTAAATCCATTGTACCTTAATAAAAAGTCCACATGTGAACTAGACCTATTCTTTCAAAAAGAAACAAGTTCACATGCCTTAATACAATTCTAGATGGACCCCTAAATTGGTCCGGTAGAATATATCAAGTGATCCATGCTAGTTCATGTGGATTGGGGATCTTGGCGGGCTATCTAAATTTAAGCTCCAATAGACACAACCCAATCACAATCAACAAATGATTCACTTAGGTCCGATCTATTTAATTTTAGTTCATTCCACTAAATAACTAAAATTGAACTCTTAAATAAAGATAGAATGAGTTGATGTTACTCACTCATACCCTAGACAACCTTATTGGAGAAAATGTATCCTCATGAAGAATACCAGTAATCGCTAAGAGCTCATAGACCGCTTATAGCTCTCCAAGTTACCATATTTACTCATATGACCACATTTTGAACTTGGATATTTTGACTTGTCTAGAAGCCATGTTTCAATAGTCACTATTGAAAACTTAACGTTAAGATTTAATATCCAAAACCTCAAAACATCCATATGATGGTATTCTACTCTCATTCAATAAATGGAGCCACGATGTCCATATCTATAAATGAAGTCCTCTATCGATTAACAAATGAATACCACCAAACTATCAAGGATAGTCTATGCTATATAATCGTACTCATTGATAGCTCAAATGATAACACTTGCAACCATAAGTCCATCATTTATCTCAGGATTGAGATAGACTCTTCGATTGTCTTCAAATGAAAACTTTTATCCATTGACGGTTCTAGATAAAGTATTTCATTTTGATCATATTCAATACACCCAGTGCAATAGATTCTTTTGCCCAAAGACACCATACTTTGATGATTTTAGACTCATCATAACACATTTGATCCCACTCAAATGCTAGCAAAAGAATCTACAACTTTGACAAGATAAAGGCGCCCAATCTTTTATCTTAAGTTGTGAATGTTATTCAAGACTAACTAAAGAATTGTGTCTACCTCATATATATCTAGATGTATGAACAATTCTTCTTTTCTCATAGTCTTTTGACCTTATTATTATTTACTTTTGACAATTATAATAATTAAACTATAAATGCTATAAGATTTGTTAAAATAGAAATCACTTTATTAATATGAAAAGATTGTCAAATACATTATTATATTATTGCTATCGAGCATAATCCTAACACTTGGGCTGCTTGATTCCCCCACAATCGGTTGAGCAAACTCTTCAGGATTGTGTTCAGGAACTTGTTCGTCAGCCTCCTCGAAATTCTCATCTGATCCGTCATCAGGCGGAGTAATCCCCTATTTCCTTTGACGAGAAGCTTTAATACGACTCACCTGAAAATTTGCCTTTACCTGGCAAGCCTGGGCGTCACAGACGATGTCCATATTGTATTCTAAAAATTCAAAAGGGGCAAGGGGTTAAAAGGTAGAAATTCAGTAAAAGCATCAAAATAAAAGCAAGATAGGTAAGCCATCACTTATAGAGTCTGCGATGAGCAGAAATTTGTTTAAAAAAGCCAAGGTCTTTCATATTTTCCTCATAAAAAAGGTTTGATCTACTTCGTTTCTCCAGTGTGCGCATGGCTGCCCAAGCAAGGTTAGATAACTCGACATCAGTGAAAACAGACGACATTTTGTTCCAGTGATCGGGAGAGCAAAAATAACAAGGAACCTTTAATACTTCCCGAGTTTCACCTACCGAAAGCTCAACTTGGCTTCCCTAATCCCCTCATACAAAAAACCAAATGTTTTTTCAATATTTGTTGAAGTGGAAAAACCCCAAATAAAACCCTTTTTCTTGACATCTAGGGAAGTTTCGATGCCCCGATTCACCTTCACTCCCTCGGGAATCCAACTATCAGGTTGGTTGGGTAAAAGAAAATAAGTTTCAGTCTGACCAGACTGCCTAGGAGTGTAAAGCTTCCTTATTTCACGGGAAGAAGGCGGCGACAACTTCATCTGGCTCCACATGTGCCACATGCACGTCAAAATCCTATAGCTATTTGGGCAAGCTGGGCTAGAGCAATCCCTACTTCGGCCAGGAACTGGGCGATAAAGGGTTGTAGGGGAAGAGTCACCCTGCAGTTAAGCATAGTGAAACAAATATTATGGTGTGTAATATTAATCTAGAGATAGGGTGGATAGATTTTAAATAACTTTTACCCAATTTTCGTTAAGAGTCAAGTTGACAAAAATACCCTTATCTAGCTACAAAGATACCACAGGTGTAATAAATGCGGAAATAGTAAAAACACTTGAGATATACGTTGAAGTCCTCCAAAAAGGAAAAACCAAGGGCTGATGAGTGTGCCACACTAGAACCTCGAATCCACTAATGATAAAGGAATTACAACATAATCCCGGTTTTATCCTCCACCACTACCTCATCCCGGTATAAGTGAACCTAGTTCATCATGCTTGTGCTTTAAGCTACCAACTCCCAGAAGCAACACAAGTCTTACTTCTCAATGAAGAAATAAAGTGTCCTAAATGAATATATGATGATATTCAATGAACAAACAAGGCTAGGAAACCATATATGCTTTTCTAGGATAATGAGATAAGCATATATGCAATCCTAGATACTAAGTGCTAAATGACATGTTCAAATAGCCTAGCTAAACATAGATCAATCAATCCTATGAAGCTATCACAATACAACACTCAATCATGTCATCACAACAATCTCTAATTTGTATCTAAAAATATTATAAGATAATACAATTAATTAAAGAGATGGTTTAGTAAGCAAAACACTTAACTTGTAAGAAGATAGTGAAGAACTAACCAAACAAGATGTGATGAAGCAGCCCTATCCATTGATGCACTCTAAATGAACTTAGATGATGCAAGATGAAGATTTAATGCACATGGGAATGCTTTGAGTGATTAAAAATGAGTTCTTGGAAGTGTTTTTCCTTTGAAATGTGTTCTAAGGAAGAAATGTGATATTCTGAACTCATACACGACCTTAAGGCATTGAGTAATATATATATAAGATCCAATCAAAGTGAGGTCATTTTGGAAGAAACGTTCCAGCTTCCTCTGCGTGCGCTGGTGACGTGCGTTGGTCGAGCAGCGCACAGCCTGTTTTTTAAAACAGGTGCTGGTCGAGTGGCGCATCCCAGTAACGCAACACAAACGTAGATTCTCTGGGAATTTTGCGCTGGTGAGGTGCGCTGGACGAGTAGCGCACCACCAGCACACGCCTATATTTTTCAACTATGCGCGGGTGCAGCAGCGTAACTCACTGGTGTAACACTAATGACAGTCCACTGTAAAAGTTAAGCTAGTGAGGTGCGCTGGTCGAGTAGCTCACCACCAGCGCAATGCCTATTTTTCCAACACTCAAATGCACAAAACAATAAGTTCAAGAGTGATGAAATTGCATCATATTTTAATGCCTAGCATGACATACAACTTTCATAGCAAGATGCAAATAGGTAAACAAGAGTCATTTAAACTAAAATGCATACAAGAAAACACTCAACAAATAAGATCAAGAGTTATGCATGAATATGTGAGTGTGTGCAACTATCTCTTCAAAGTAAGTAAACACAAGAATTTTACCTTTAATGCTTCTCCTATTAAGGTCTTGAGGGCCTAAGCTACCCTTACGTGAACCCCATCAATGTGGTTGTTCATGAAATAAGCCAATCAACAAATGAGGACTTTTCACATAGATTCGTAAATTGCCATTATACCCAAGGAGGGTTCCACGCGGTGCTATTACTAGCAAGTATCATCAAAATGGAATCATCAAGGTCAAATCGAGCATGATATTTCTCCATTTACGTATCCCCGACCATGTTCGGTTCAGTATCGTAAGCACTCGGGTGATCGAGAGAAAAGAGAATCTGAGAGGCACGATTTTCCTCTTCAACGTCGTTCTCGTTAACCACCTACCTCACAATTTGAATGTCGCTTGAAATATGTTTGCAAACTGTATGACCGCTTTGATGTTTTCCCATCCTAGATCGTAAAAGAACCCTGTGACGACTAGAAAAGAACGACTCAAAACTGGAGGAAGACTCAGAGCTAAGGCTAGGAACACCAAGATAAAGCCCAGAAACATCACCATTCAAAAATAAGTTGTTCCACATATGGATAAGCCCATCACACTTTATTGTGATAACAATGGTGTTTTGGTTAATTCCAAAGAACCAAGAAGCCACAAGAGAGAGAAGCATATAAAGAGAAAGTATCATCTCATCAGAGAGATAGTACAGAAAAGAGATGTGATCGTCACCAAGATAGCCTCACAAGACAATCATGTTGATCCATTTACGAAGTCCTTACCGACTAAAGTGTTTTTCGGGTCACCTAGATGGTCTAGGGTTACGGGACATGCCTCACATGCTTTAGTATAAAAAAACATGTGAGAGACTGTTGGGGTTTATGCCCTAAACATGTAATTTGTAAATGGATTTATAAAGTAAATAAAAAGAAAGGTTCAATTCATTCTTGTTATGTTACTTATTTTATAAACTTGTGCACATATTAACATCCTAGATTACTAGATGTAATCTCAAACTGTGTATATGAGTGTTATATACGGATAGATATAGTTAGAGACGTGGAAACTAAAGAGTCCATAGATAGCAAATAAAGCTAGGTACTTTATTTGTGGCTAATCTATAGTTGCGGTTAGGAATGTCAATTATACCCAGACCCGTGAATACCGAACCGAACCCGAACCGCATGGGTCGGGTCTGGGTCCTCACATTTGGGTCGTGGGGGTCTGGTCTGGGTCTAAAAAAATAGGCCCGATTCGGGTTCGAGTCAGGTCTGGGTCTGAGTCAAAAACCCGGACTGGACCCATGGACTCGATTAGTACAAAACATATTTGTTATTTCAATTTGTGTGGCTATTTCGATTCTCAACATAATAGTCAAACATCTTCATTATTTAGTTTTATTTCAATTCAAGTTAATTATTCATTTATTGAACAAGTTTTACCGGTTAAAAATTGGATAGGTAAAATTAAAAATAGAAAGGAAACACGAAAAAAGTGAGTTTTATTAAAGGTTTGCGGGTCAGCAGGTCCGTGGGTCCATGGGTTCGCGGGTCCAAACCCAGATCCATGAATTTTTAAGGGTCCTCAGGGCGGGTCTGGGTCTGCTGAAGACCCGCGGGTCCAGACCCGAACCAGAACCAGAAAATTTTCATAGGTCTGGGTCTAATTTTTTTTAATGGGTCTGGGTCTAGGTCTGGGTCTGGTAGAACCCGACCCGAACCCGACTCATTATCATCCCTAGCTATGGTCCATTCTGTAATATACAGTGATTCTACCCTGAATCATTCATATGAGATATGGGAATGGAGGCACCTTGTATGAAGTGATCATATAGGATTGGGCCATAATCTATATGAATCTCACACCAATATCCGTTTACCGATGAGATTCATATATATATCAACTAATGATGGCTATATGTGGGTGATCTTAATCCTGAGTGTCTTATTGACTCCTTCATGTTAAATCATGGTCTTTGATATACCATAGGTGAGGTCAAATGCATTTCCTGGTCAATATACTCCGTATGTTGGGATTGCGGTTTGGCTTGTGCCTGGAAAGGTTTGTACACAATAGTAGAATCCACTCCTTCTTGTGAGAAGTAGATGGTAGTTCCCTTAAGGGTTGATTCGGGGATTGGACAATATGAGCGCTCTCCTAATTCCGTGAGGAAATAAGATTTATTGTTCATTAGAGAATCAATGGTACTTAAAGGATATATGTAATTAGAGGGGTATAACGGACATTATGACCCACTCTAATTATGAACTACTGTGGAGGATCACACCATATGTAATAGCTATATCGATGGACACCGAGTTGTATCGGCCTGTGTAAAAGCGTCTACATTTGAGAGAGTGCAGCTTCGGGTTTTTAGTGGAATAACACCGAAGTTAATAATCAAGGAATATTAATTAAAGAGTTTAATTAATGATTCCGATGATTATTGGAGCTTAAAATAATGTTGGTTCATTAGATCCCCTTGCTAGCCTGATCGATTTAGGTAACAAGGGTCACGTTTAATAGATTGGATTTTCCAATTAATTGTGTTACGAAAGTGACATGTATTTATTCGGGAATTGATTGAACAATGAGATTATTTAATTAATGGATAATAGTGATTAAATAACGTAAATAATGAGATTATTTAATTATGTTATTAATCACTAAATTGATGGTGTATGTTGATATTTATTTTTGAATAAAATAAGATAATATGATTATTTTATTTTATTAAATTAAATATTTTAATTTTGAATTTAAATAGTTTGAATTCAAAATAAAATCAAATAAAAGATATAAGATATTTTTATTTGAAATTTATAAAAGTGTTGATCAAATTTTTTAAAGTTAAATATATATAGATATATGATTAAAAGAGTTTTAAATTTTGAAAAAAAAAATGTGGTCAGTTTTTCTTCTGAAAAAACCAGAAACAATATTTAGATATATATTTATTCTTCGAAAAAAAGGACAACACATATCTATTATATATAAAAAAAAACGCACAAACATCAGTTCTCTCAAAAACAAAAAAAAAATTGCATGTGATGCAATTTAATGTGCGTAGAACACAACAATATCACACACACGCAACAGTGCATTTTTTTGGCATCAGGTGCTTGCTTGGTTATCAAAGTGTGTGTTGTAAAAAGTGAGAAAAGATTTTATGTGTTAGTGTTCTGCACTTATATCAAAGAAAGAGTTTTTTATTCTTTTCTCTTCAATATCCTCCTAAGTTTCTGAGCCCGTGACGTGCCCAAACGTAGTTACCAGTTTCGGGATATAGTAAGGAAGATCAGTGGTACAAACCAGGAGCAAATTGAAAAATGAAAGAGCCTGCAAACGTTTGTATGATCCTATTTTAATCTTCTTTTTTATTATTGATTACAATTTCCTGTATTTACATATATATATATTTTTTTTGTAATAATTTTTATATGTATTTGTTCCGAAAATAATTACGATCCGAAGTTCACTGGTCCTAGATACAGATTACGATATGTATAAATTTTTTAAAACTCATTTTCGCTACGTGACCGGTGAACGGGGGTTCCAACATAGGGCTAGTCAGGGGGTGATTCCCCTAACAATTTGTAAACACAAGAGGCTAAATAACTATCACCACGCTCAAGAGCATCAAAAGCTATAACGAAAAGACGATGTCGTGTAACAGAATCCATAGAAACTGACCTTAAAAGCAGACGCGGAGAACTGGAAAAGTGCTTCAATGAAGATCGGAGATGGATCTATACTCAAATGAGCAAGAAGACAGAAAGCAAGCTGGAATTTCTTCTTTTCGTAAGGATACTGATAAAATAGCCCCCGTTAATTTAAATAAGTCGCTTAATGATTAAAAGCTCGAAACCCTAGGGTTTGGAAAGGCGGGAAGAAAAAAAGAGAGCATGTTTGATGACATAAGCGACGTATCAGATAATCAGGAGGTCGTATCTCATAAATACCAACAGAGATACCAAATGATAAAAGGACACGTGTCATGAGAAGAACATATCAGACCGTCAGAATTTCAAAACGTCACAATTGTAAGGATTTCGTGTGAAGAGACAAATTGCGCATACATGATTGCCATTAAGACATATCATTAATGTTGTGAATTGATTAGGAATTATTATTCCTACATTAATGGGGTATAAATGAAGAAAATGACAAAAAACCAGTCGGGGGGTACAACGATTAAAATACTTTCACCAAAGATGAATTCTACTCGGTAAAAGTATTTTGAGGGGGTATTGTTATATGTATATTTTATCAAATGTACACGTCATTGACAGATAAGACAACCTCCCTGGAAGATTGCCAGATAAGTATCCAAGCTAGTATCTAGATAAACACCTTCGGTGGTATCGCCCAGTCATGAGAACCCGAGTAAGGTCGAATATTAATATTCGACACATTCAGCTTTACTCGGGACAACATGTGATGCCTGAGTAAATGAGTTGTTAATGCAAGATGAATAGAGTCACAAATTATCTTGGACATGCAACCACGAGTAAAAAGGAATCAAATATATTCCCCTCAAAAGATGCATGATCCATATAAGAAGATGAGCCCAAGTATGAAACAAATCCAAATCAAGCAACAACCCTACTCTTCTAGAAGACTACACACTAATCAGGAAATAAGCCCTAAACGGACTATACAACTAAAATCCTGCGAAGATTATGATTCAATGCATAAGATCTCTGAAATGGGAAAGAAGACAAAGATGACTTCAACAAGTAACTAGTTCTAATTAAACACTATCATCTTTCCTTATTTGTGTAACAAAGATTAGGGTTCTATGCACATATAAATAGACCCATAATCTCATTAACGGAGAGGGAGAAAAAAGAACAATATAACCACTGTAAAAGAGAGGCTAGAGAGATCGAAAGGTGTAATTTTGTATTCAATATTAGATTTGGCTTGGTTGTGCATACAGCCACCAGTGAACGTTTCTCCGACCATCAGAGTTTTACTATATATACTCGTGTCATAATCTTGTCACGTTGCATCCTCTTTCTTTTTCGCCTTTGGCATGTCAAAATCGAACTAAACGTTGTTGACTTTCTTGACCGTCAAGAAACAGACGTCGACACCTTTTTAATATGTTTCATTTATCTCAAAGCATATGTTATCTAACCCACGAAACCTAAACTCCTTAAATACATCTATGAACTCAATATATGTTTTCACCTCAACTGTATCACTACACCAAGCAAATGTGCCCAAACACGGTAATTTTCCAGAGGCACTGCATTACATCCACTGAGTTTCTCAATCATTGCATGAATCAAGGTAATCAATTTAATGTGATCAATACCACACTCACCTACGTCAGCTACTTTGGTCCTATATGAAGGAGAAAACGTGGCAAAAGCAAAAGATTTGATTGGTATATTTCAAAAAAAAAATCTTTAAAAGAATGGACTTTAACCCTTGATTAATTAAAATATAAATAAAAGGTATCGTACCTTTTTCACGTGACAATTGATGTTGCGTCGAATTGAATCCGTAAGATCTTCCAATTCAATCACGGACGTGAATCACCTAGGAGTGTGAGCTCCCTTTCTTTGAATTGTATACCTGAGGATGGAAAACAAACAAACATTTTTCTTTTGTTAGTCACAATAATCCTCCAAGAGAAAAATGAAGAAAGTTTGATCACTTGTGAATTCTTAACCTATTGATTGAAACTGTGAACCCGATTCGATGTTATACACAAAACCTTTTGATGAAAAGGATACTAATGTACTATCGAAAACAAAAACGTTCCCTTTTTTTTCTATGCTTGGCCGAATTCTTCACACAATGAACTGGATGAAGTTTTTTTATTAAGGAAATCAAATTATACAAAACACTTCTCACACAAGAACTAGGGTGGCCGAATTATATGATAGGGATATATATATATATATATATATATAGGTAGCCAAATCTTCACACAAGGAGGATTTGTGTTGTGGCCTAAAATTCTCTCATAAAGAGGATTTGTTTTTCTTTACGACTCCTATCAACTTTCAAAATTCTACCCTATTCCAACTCATGAGTGTATTATCCAATAATAAATTATTAAATATAATTAATTGTGACTTTATCAAAAACTTCCTAATTTGATTGGATAAATAAATTCTTTTTATTTATCTACTTATCGAATAAAGTCTTTGATACTTATCATACTACCAAGAATAGTATGACACTTGGAGACCTTCTCCTACTTAGAAAAAGATTTTAAGTTTTAATTAATTAATTAATTTCCATTTAGTTAAATAATAAAATAACAAAATATATTAGGCTAATTTTTTAAGCTTTGTCACCCAAGCATATATTTATGGACAATATATTATTTTTATATTGTATTAAATCCATTGGTCTTTAATAAAAAATCCACATGTGAACTAGACCCATTCTTACTAAAAAAGAAACAAGTCCGCATGCCTGAAGTTAATCCATTAATATAATTTAAATATCTCGTTTAAATAAAATTTGCAAATTATATTATTAATTTATTAATGGAATGTTAATTGCACCCCATTAGGACCACCAAAGGATTCCCACATCCTTGGTGTTAGGATTATGCTCGATAGCAAGAGTATAATAATGTATTTAACAATCTTTTCATATTAATAAAGTGATTTCTAGTTTAACAAATCTTATAACATTTATAGTTTAATTATTATTATTGCCAAAAGTAAATAATCATAAGGTCAAAAGACTATGAGAAAAGAAGATTTTTTCATACATCTAGATATGTATGAGGTAGACACAATTCTTTAGTTAGTCTTGAATAATATTCGCAACTTAAGATAAAGGTTGGGCGCCTTTATTTTGTCAAAGTTGTAGATTCTTTTGCTAGCATTTGAGTGGGATCAAATGTGTCATGATGAGTCTAAAATCATCAAAGTGTGGTGTCTTTAGGCAAAAGAATGTAATGCACAGGGTGCATTGATTTGGATCACAGTGAAATAATTTATCTGGAACCGTCAACAGAAAAAAGTTTTCACTCGAAGACAATCGGAGAGTCTATCTCAATCCTGAGATAAATGATGGACTTATGGTTGCAAGTGTTATCATTTGAGATATCAATGAGTACGATTATATAGTATAGTCTATCATTGATAGTTTGGTGGTATTCATTTGTTAATCGATAGAGGACTTCATTTATAGATATGGACATCGTGGCTCCATTTATTAAATGAGAGTAGAATATCATCATATGGATGTTTTGAGATATTGGATGTTAAATCTTAACGTTAAGTTTTCAATAGTGTCTATTGAAACACGGCTTCTGAACAAATCAAAATATACAAGTTCAAAATATGGGTTATATAAGTAAATATGGTAACTTAGAGAGTTATAGGCGGTCTATAAGCTCTTGGCGATTACTAGTATTCTTCACGAGGATACACTTTCTCCATTAAGATTGTCTAGGGTATGAATGAGAAATATTAACTTATTCTATCTTTATTTAAGAATTCAATTTTAGTTCTTTAGTGGAATGAACTAAAATTAATAGATCATATCTAAGTGAATTATTTGTTTATTGTGTCTATTGGAGCTTAAATTTAGATAGCCCGACAAGATCCCCAATCCACACGAACCTGCATGAATTACTTGATATATTCTACCAGACCAATTTAGGAGTCCATCTAGAATTGTATTAGGGTATGTGGACTTGTTTCTTTTTGTAAGAATGGGTCTAATTCACATGTGAACTTTTTATTAAGGTTCAATGGATTTAATAAAATAGAATAATAATATAATGGCCCATATATGGTGTTGGGCGGCAAAGCTATATAGTTTAGCTTAATTATATTATTTTTATTTTATTGTATTAATTTAATGGAAATTAATTAATTTGGTAATTAATTAATTATTTAATTAAAATTCAAAAAAAAATTCCTAGTATGAGATGGTCTCCTAATATTATACTATTGTTAGTAGTATAATTAATATTAAAGACTGTATTTGATAAGTAGATAAATAAAATGAATTATTTATCTAGTCAAATTAGGAAATCTTTCACATGGTTACAAATACACTATTTGAGTTGGATTAGGAGTCTTGGTGTAGGAAAGAATTCTTTTTGTAAAAGGATTCTTGGTTACCAAGTAAATCCACCTAAGGATAAGATTCTTATCCACCAAGTAAATCCACCTAAGGATAAGATTCTTATCCACCAAGTAAATCCTTCTTAGAAAAGGATTTGTGATCCTATATAATTCTCTCAGAATTTCCGCCAGCCCTAATGAAAAAAAAAAACAAGGAATTTCGGCCAGCCCTATATAATTTCTATGAGAGAAATTTCGGCCAGCCCTAGTCTTTTTAGAGAGAGAATTCGGCCACCATAAGAATTTTGGGAGAAATTTTTGTTTTTGCTCTAGATAAAATTCAATCAACTCTAAGAAATAGTGTGAGATTCGATAAAGAAGAAAAGGAAGAAAGTGTTGGAACCCCCGTTCACCGGTCACGCAGTGGGACTAGATTTTAAATTTTTTATACACATCATATATGTATCTGGGACTAGTGAACTTTTGATCGTAATTATTTTTCAGAACCAATACATACAATATGTAAACACGGAAAATTGTAATCAATATAATCAGAAGAAGATATACTTACCAACGTTTGGAGGCTCCTTCACCTTTCGATATGCTCCTGTCTGAACCACTCGATCTTCCTCGCTATCTCCCGGGATTGGTAACTACGTGTGGACGCGTCACGGTTTCAGGAACTTGAATGGAGGATGTAGAGAAATTGAAGAAACTCTTTTTTCTATGTTTTTCAAAAACACACAAAACATGAAACAATATATATATATCTGAAGCTCGATTTGTTCTTCACAAATATATATATATATATATATATATATATATATATATATATATATATATATCAATATCTCGCCTGCTCTTCGTTTTCTTTGACAAATATATATATATCAGTTGCACTCCTCTTGCTTGCTTATATATATATATATATATATATATATATCAGTTGCACGCCTCTTGCTTGCTTTTATATATATATCAGCTGCACGCCTCTGCTTTTCGCACGAAGAACAACAATATATGTATCTTATACCACTGCTTCTTTTTGACTTTATATATATATATATATATATGTATCATGATTAGAGGTGTCCACGGTTCGATTAAACCGTTCGAAACCAAACCGAAACAGGCCTCTGAAAACTGAAACCGAAACCGTAACCGAAACCGTCGGTTACAAAACCGGTTGGAAACCGGATCCGGCGGTTAGGTTACGGTTATGGGATATGAAAAACCGACCAAAAACTGCCGGTTAAACCGTCGGTTTCGAAATTAAAAAAAAAACAACCAATGAAATGCTGACACGTGGCAGCATTTCAGAAAAAATAAATAAATGACCGTTGGGCGTTGGAGGATGATGACCGTTGAACAACGGTCATCTTCCTTTTTTGTTCCCAACGCCCAACGGTCATATTGTTTTTTTTTTCTTTCTTTTATTTTCCAAATTACCCCTCCACACCAATTCTATAAATACCCCCCCCCCCCCCCCCCCCCCCCCCCCACAATTCATTCTTCTTCACACCACTCCCACCTTCTCTCAATCTCTCTCAATCTCAAATTCTAAATTCTCTCTACATTCAACAATTTTATTTTATTCTCGTTTCTCATATAAATTAAAAAACATATATTTCTTCCATTTTTTTTAATAATATATTATTTACTTACAATTATCTTCTTTTTTTTCAATTAGTATTTATAATTAATTTTTTAATGGCAAGTGGGGGAGAAGGTTCAGGTCCTACAAATTTGGACAGAGGAAAGGGTCCATTGCAAAATTTGTTGGAACACGAAGGTGAAGACGTCAATTACAATGACCGACTTTACCACGAGTTCCTTCAAAGTCATTTTGAATCCGATCCCCCTCTTAATCCTAATCTCCCCCTTTTGTTGTTGAGCCAAATCCCAATATCCCCATTAGTAATGAAAATATATCTACCCCTTCTACTATGCCACCCCCTTCAGATGAATTTGATGCAGATGAAGAAGAAAAGACATTGAAGTCTGATCTCTTCAGAGTGCATATGAAGAAAATTGAGTTAGATGATGGAACAATCAAAATCATGTGCAACTACTGCCCCAAAACATACAAGGCCGTTAAGTCCTTTGGATATGGCACGTATTGGAACCATGTTAAAAGAAATCATCCATCCGAATTGGTGAAAGCTAGTAACCAAGGGCAAATATCCAGATATGGTACCTCTACCAATCAATTATTTCATTATACGTCTGAAAAAAATAAGGAAGAATTAGCAACAATGGTTGCAGTAGAACACTTACCTTTTAGTTTTGGTGAGAAAGTTGGTTTTGTTAATTATTGTCAAACTGCATTAAATCCTGCAATGCAACGTGTTCCTAGAGTCACTCTCACACGTGCACTGTTTTCCATTTACAAAAAAAGAAAAACACAAATTGAAATCATTTTTTTTCCAATATCAAGGTCGCGTTTCCGTATGTGCTGACATATGGACCGATAATTTTGGTAGCCACCATTACATGGGTGTGACATGTCATTATATTGATAATAATTGGAACATGCAAAAAAGAATTATTGCATTTCGTGTTTTCGATGAGTAACATACAGCTCATAATATTTTTCGACACCTTAAAATTATTTTTGAAGAGTTTCATATCCAAAACAAAATTTTTGCAATTGGTTTTGATAATGCGGCGAGCAATACCGCATCTATTCCTATGTTAAAGGAATTATGCAATCCCTATTTTGGGGGTAAATTATTTCATCAACGATGTGCATGTCATGTTTTAAATTTGTGTGTTCAAGCTGGATTACAAATTCTTTCTGTTTATATTAGACCAATTAGAGATAGTATTAATTATATCTGGACGCATAACAAAATCCAAAAACAATGGTTGAAATTTTGTTCTCAAAATAATAGGCGTCCCATAAAATTTTCTCGAAATATTAGTACTCGTTGGAATTCTACTTATAAGTTGCTTAATGAAAGTGTTGAATATAAGGAAATATTAGTTTCTTTTATTACTTATAACGTTCCTTCAATTTCGCTTCAATTGAAGCATTGGGATGTATGTATAAAAATTCTTGAATTGTTACGTGTTTTTAATGATGCTACCAATGCTTTATCTGGTATTTACTATCCCACTACTCATTTATTTCTTGTTCAAAGTGTTAATATTGCTGGTACATTCAGTGACTGTGAATTAGATATTCAATTGAGTCAATGTGTTGCTGCAATGAAAAAAAAATGGATACAGTATTATAAGGATATTCCAAATATTTATTTGCTTGTATCTTGTTTTGATCCCCGCTATAAATTAGAATGTTTGCAAGATTATTTAACTCATTACTACAATAGTTTAGGAATAGAAACTGATGTTCTTAGTTGTTGTAATTCCGTTAAGACTTTACTATATGAATTATATGATAAATATCTTAAAATATATGGTCCGTCTTTGAACATATCGGTTTCACAACCCCAACCCACATCTGATGGTACTACCAGTTCCTCACAATTTAAATTAAAGGGTTTAGGGGATCGATTGTTTTCCCAAAGAGCCAAAAAGTTACGAGCATCTTCTTCATCCTCTAACACACATTCTGAGCTTGACCGATTTTTAGAAGCCAATCATGTATTTTTAGAAGATAAATTTAGTATCCAGGGTTGGTGGAAGGATTATGAACAAGAATATCCAATTTTGGCTATTATTGCCAAACAAATTCTTGTAACACCGGTTTCTACCGTTGCTGTGGAACGAGAATTTAGTGCAGGTGGAAATATTTTGGATCCAAGACGGTCGGTTCTGTGTCCACAATCACTTGAAGCCCAAGCATGTGTTGATGATTGGACAAAGGCGAAATTTAGACAACAAGAACTCAAGCCAGAAATAGTGAATGATTTCTTCGAAGATGATCAAACCACGGGAATAGAAGGCAGCAAATAGATTCTGTTCAAATCTTCCAACCACTAACACCGACTATCCCACTACAGGTAAAAGAACTACGTGGCCTTTGATTCCTCTACATTGGCGGAGGATACGTAGGCAGCTTAATTGTGGTCAACATTAAGTGCAAGGCTAAATTTTTCTTTTTTCAATGTATTATTTGAACTTTGTTAGATTTTATATTCAATTAAGGCTAACTTTTAATTTTTTTATTAAAAATTTAGATGCAATTGTAAATTTTTACTTATTAATTAATGTCAATTTCTTTTATTTTTACACATTCATTGTTAAATAGTTCAACGGTTCAATTGCATATTTAAATAATTGTATTTTATATTTTATGTGAATATTTAAAATATAGACATTGTAAATAAAATTTGATTACAAATAAAAATGTTTGGCCATTTTTTAAATTTTAAGTTTATCAATTTGTAATTTTGTATTAGTAATTAGACTATTAGTTGTATATACTTGTATAGTTCCATTAAAAACAAAATCATATTTATGTGTATATAAAAGTACAAATATTAGTTGTATAGTTTCATTTTAAAAAAACATATGTATGTATATATAAAAATTAAATGTATATAAAATAATATATATATTATTTTTTGTAAAAAAAAAAAAAAAAAAAAAACGAACGAACCGAAACAGAACCGAACCGTTCGGTTTCACAAACCGAAATCGAAACCGAACCGAACCGTTCGGTTTAGGAAAAATGAAACCGAAACCGAACCGAAAACCGCCGGTTCTGAAACCGCCCAAACCGTCCTATTCCGGTTACGGTTACGGTTCGGCCTTTCCACGGAACCGAAACCGGCGGTTCGAGACCGAAACCGGCGGTTCGAAACCGGCGCTTCGAAACCGAAACCGAACCGTGAACACCATTAATCACGATGCTTTTCTTTCTACCCCTACACCAATATATATCTATATATATATAAATTAAGTATTTGCATACTATGTAAATTCTTCTTTTGACAATTGTTTCATGTACACACCAATTTGCATCCAATGCAATCTCTTGTGTTATTAGTTGATATAAATTTTTTAATTATCCTTTTCAAATATATCTAATATATTAAAAGTGATAATAAGTATTTTAAACTTAAACTATTCAAATACTTAGATAAATGATTTAGTAAAATAAAATAATCATATTATATTATCTTCACCTAAATCCATTTATCAACTAACACCCTCAAATTAATAGTTAATTAATAATTCATAATTATCAATATAATTAAATAATCTAATTAATTAATTAATTTAACTATTAACATTCATTAATTAAATAATCTCATTATTCAATTAATTCCCGAATATATACGTGTCACTTTTGTAACACAATAAATTGGACAATCCAATTAATTAACTGTGATCCTTGTTACCTAAATCGATCGGGCTAGCAAGGGGACCTAATGGACCCACAGTATTTTGAGCTCCAATAATCCTCGGAATCATTAATTAAACTCTTTAATTAATATTCCTTGATTATTAACTCCGGTGTTATTCCACTAAAAACCCAAAGCTGTACTCTCTCAACTGTAGACGCGTTTACACAGACCGATACAACTCGGTGTCCATCGATATAGCTATTACATATGGTGTGATCCTCCACAGTAGTTTATAATTAGAGTTGGGTCATAATGTCCGTTATACCCCTCTAATCACATATATCCTTTAAGTACCATTGATTCTCTAATGAACAATAAATCTTATTTCGTTACGGAATTAGCAGAGCGCTCATATTGTCCAAGCCCCGAATCAACCCTTAAGGGAATTACCATCTACTTCTCACAAGAAGGAGTGGATTCCACTATTGTGTACAAACCTTCCCAGCCACAAGCCAAACCGTAATCCCAACATACGGAGTATATTGATCAAGAAATGCATCTGACCTCACCCATGGTATATCAAAGACCACGATCTAACCTGAAGAAGTCGATAAGACACTCAGGATTAAAATCACCCACATATAGCCATCTTTAGTTAATATTTATGAATCTCATCAGTAAACGGATCTTGGTGAGAGATTCATATAGATCATGGCCCAATCATATATGATCACATCATACAAGGTGCCTCCATTCCCATTTCTCATATGAATGATTCAGGATCATATCATCGTACATTACGGAATGGACCGCAGCTATAGATTAACCACAAATAAAGTATCCAGCTTTATTTTCTATCTATGGACTCTTTAGATTGCACGTCTCTTACTGTATCCATCTGTATATGACACTCATATATACAGTTTGAGATTACATCCGACAATCTTGGATGTTAAATAAATGCACAAGTTATATAATAAACAACACAACAAGAATGAATTGAACTTTTACTTTTATTTATTTAATAAATCCATTTACAAATTACATCTTTAGGGCATAAACCCCAACAATCTCCCACTTGCACTAAAGCATGTGAGGCATGTCTCGTAACCCTAGACCATCTAGGTGACCCGAAAACACTTTATCCGGTAAGGTCTTCGTAAATGGATCATCATGATTGTCTTGTGAGGCTATCTTAGTGACCATCACATCTTCTCTCTACACTATCTCTCTAATGAGATGATACTTTCTCTCTATATGCTTCCCTCTTTTGTGGCTTCTGGGTTCTTTAGAATTAGCCACAGCACCACTGTTATCACAATAAAGTGTGATAGGCCTATCCATATCTAGAACAACTTCCAGATCACTTAAGAACTTAAGGAGCCAAACAGCCTCTTTAGCAGCTACATATTCGGCTTCCACGGTGGAGTCAGCAATGCAAGATTACTTGATACTTCTCCACACAATGGCTCCACCACCCAGGGTGAATACTGATCCAGAAGTGGATTTCTAAGAATCCCTATCTGACTGTAAATAAGAATCAGTGTATCCTAACAGGATCAAATCCTGCCCAGAATACACTACCATATAGTCTCTCGTTCTCTGAAAATACTTGAGAATTGTCTTGACAGCAACCCAATTATCTGATCCTGGGTTGGATTGGTATCTGCTGACTACTCCGACTGTATAGCAGATGTCCGGTCTCGTGCATAACATAGCATACATGATATTACCTACGGCCGATGCATAGGGTACACGCCTCATATCCTCTACTTCTTGAGGTGTCTTAGGGCACTGTTCCTTAGACAAGTGAACTCCATGTCTATAAGGTAAATTACATTTCTTGGAGTTTTGCATCGAAAATCGCACAAGAATCTTGTCGATATATGATGCTTGAGATAGTGCTATGAGTTTTTTCTTACAATCCCTTATAAGTTGGATCCTTAGAACATAACTCGTCTCTCCCAAATCTTTCATTTGGAATTGGCTAGCCAGCTAGCCCTTTACATCAGACAACACTGCCACATTATTCCCAATGAGTAGGATATCATCTACGTATAGGACCAAAAAAAACTACCTTCTTATCAATGATGCGATTGTAGACACAAGGCTCATCGACGTTCTGCTCGAAGCCATAAGTTTTGATCACATCATCAAACCTAATGTTCTATTATCTAGATGCTTGCTTAAGTCCATAGATGGACCTTTACAGCTTGCAAAAATTTTGCTTTTAATCTAGAGACACGAATCCTTCTGGTTGCATCATATAGATGCTCTCATCATGATTGTCATTCAAGAATGCAGTCTTAACGTCCATTTGCCAAATTTCATAATCGAAATAGGCAGCAATGAATAAAAGAATCCTAATAGACTTAAAACATGGCTACTGGTGAGAAGGTCTCTTCATAATTGACCCCCTCTTTCTAGGTATAACCCTTGGCCATTAGCCTTGCCTTAAAGGTCTCTACCTTCCCGTCTACTCCTATCTTTCTCTTGTAGATCCACTTACACCCTATGGGTTTTACCCTATCTGGTAAGTCTACAAGATCCCAGACTAAGTTAGAGTACATGGACTCTATCTCAAGATTCATGGCTTTAAGTCATTCCTCTTTATCAGGATCTTCCATTGTATTCTTAAATGTCAATGGATCTTCCACACTATCAGCAGAGACAACACGTTGTCCCTCACCTATAGCTAAATAGCGTTCAGGTTGTCTCACAACCCTTTCACTACGTCTAGATGGTAGTGTATCCTGATCATGAACCATCTGACTCTCAGATGTTTGTGGATCAACAACTCTTGTTGATGAAGCACTAGTCTCACCACACTCAAACTCATTTAATACAATCTTGGAACGAGGTTTATGGTCACTAATGTAATTGTCCTCAAGAAATATTGCATTTGCCTATACAAATACTTTGTTATCTTCGGAACTATAGAAGTGTCCACCTCTAGTCTCCTTGGAGTATCCTACAAACAGGCAAACAACAGACTTGGAGTCTAGCTTTCCAGTTCTGTTCTTCAGCACGTGTGCTGGACACCCCCATATGCGAAAATGTCGTAAACTAGCTTTACGACCATTCCACAACTCTAGGGGAGTCTTAGGAACAGATTTGGATGGCACTACATTCAAAATGTATGCCGCTGTTTGTAACGCATATCCCCAGAAGGAATCTGGTAATGATAAGAAACTAATCATAGATCTCACCATTTCCATTAGGGTTCTATTTCTCATCTCTGATACACCATTTTGCTGCGGTGTACCGGGAGCTGTGAGGTGGGAAACTATCCCATGCTAGACCATGAAGTCTTCAAACTCTTGGTCAAGGTACTCACCTCCACGATCCGATCGTAGTGACTTGATAGTCCTACCTAATTGATTCTCAACTTCAGCTCGGAATTCTTTGAACTTTTTAAATGTTTTCGACTTTCGTTGTATCAGGTAGACGTATCCGTATCTTGAGTAGTCATCTATAAAGGTGACATAATACTCATAACCACCCCTAGCTATAACATTCATCAGTCTGCAGACGTCTGTATGTATAAGCTCTAGTGGTTCTTCAGCTCTAAGTGTTTTTCCAGTAAAAGGTCTCTTAGTCATCTTGCCTTCCAAGCAAGATTCACAGACAGGTAAGGTGCCAACCTTTAACTCACTTAAAGGTCCGCTTTTTACTAATTTGTCTTTCCGGTCAAGGTTGATATGACCAAGCCTTATATGCCAGAGATATGTGTCATTATTTGGAGAAATCTTATGTCGTTTAGTTTTTGGTTTTTCAACCTTAAACATTTCGGTGTTGAGCAGTGTAGTATGTATTAACGGTCTTAACACATACAAAATGTTTTCATTAATTCTTGAACAAATATTCAGACCATTCTTTCTAATAATAACAGACTTATTATTAAAAGAAATAGAATATTTTTGTTCTAACAACTTAGAAACGAAAATCAAATTCCGTGTAAATTCAGGAATATAAAATACACTGTCCAACAATATATAATTATTACAAAAACGTAATCTAATTACGCCCATTGCTCGTGCTGACACGACATCCCCCGACCCCACACGCATTAAGAAGGCTTGCTCCTCTAGCTATGTCCAAGAATCAGTCCATTGTAAAGAAGAACAAACATGGTTAGTGGCCCCCGAATCAACTATCTAGGGTGAAGAATCATCTTATACTAAACACGACTCAAGAACAAGTAAATCATATTTACTTTTCTTGGACTTCTTCTTACTTTGGGCTTTGTTGGGTTTTGGCTTACCCTTCTCTTTCTCTTATTATTATTATTTGAGGAGAAAGATGGTTCAGCAACATTTGCCTCACCGGTCTTTCCCTTATTGTCCTTAATTAAAGACTCAAAGGTAGCAAGCTCATTGAGCAACTGTGTAAGACTAAACTTTAACTTGTTCATCTAGTAGTTGCTCTTAAGCTGGTGGAAACTCTTCAAAAGAGTCGTCAGTATGATGCTCACTTGACTGGGTTCGTCAATGGCCCTGCCATTGACTTTTGCCTTGTTGAAGTAGGACATCATGCTCAGGACATGTTCCCGAAGTGACGTACCTTTCTTCATACGAGTGAGCATAGCGAAAAGAACAACTTTATGTCGCTTTTGCTTGAAGGGCTGCCCAAACATAGCTTGCAATGACTCCATGATTTCGAATGCTGAAGTCATTGCTTTATGCTTTGTGACAAGCACGTCTGTTATAAAAGCTAACAGATATGTTCGGGCTTTCTCATCAGATGAGACCTATCGCTCGTATGCCTCACAAACAGTTCTTGTCGCATTTGTAGCAGGCGCCGAAGGACATTCCTCCGTAAGCACAAACTTGAGGTCTTTGGTGACCAATATTGCATTAATGTTAAGTTTCCACTTAGTGTAGTTATCACCAGTTAATTTGTTGTTTGCAAATATTTAAAGTAACGCAGAAGACATTATTGCTGAAATAAATCAAACATTCATTAAGTCATTTATTTAAAACAAGCGCAAGTGCATTAGCATAAATTTAAACATGATGCATGCACATGTTTAACGAGTTAGAACTACCCTAAAACTAGTTACTATACCACGACAATCCAACATACCACAAATAAGTTCCGCCTTAGGGTCGGTCAAGTCTTTGCATGTTGGACCGAGACATTCTCAATCAAATGATATTCTAGAATAACTCTTATTCCATATCATTCAACCATCGTTCATTCAGTCAGGTTTTTAATTAACAAACTTAATCAAAACCTTCGTGAGTGTAACCCACCATTTCAGATCTCACGAGCTTAACTCGAGAATTGCCGCCTTAGAGTAGGTCAATCCCGAAATATCCTCAAAAATCATATCCGTTAGGAAGTCAACCTTGGTATTGACCTTTGTGGAAACCCTCCTTAGGGAGGACGAAAGCAAAGCCGTCACGAGGCCCCACTCGGATCTCACGGTGTTGAACTAATGATGGAGACCCCAGGATATATATGTCATGTATCCCTCTTCCACTCACTATTTTAAAATTAGGGCTTTCTATTAACCGTTAATGTACCTAGATTCTACAGGATTAAACGACTAACTTTAATCAAGTTATCTAGCCCATTAACTAATTAGAAACAAATTCTAATTAACTAATAAATTATTAATGATTTTTAACAATTAAAAATCTAATCTATTAGTGAATAATCTAAGCTTTTGTAAACTATTTACTAAGGTCAGATTATTATGATAGTGTTTACCAAATTTTAAAAATTAGAATTCTAAAACTTTATTCGGTTCATTTATTATTAGGTAATTGATCATATTAATCCTAATTACAATAAATGACCCTATTAACCTAACTTATTAAACTCTTTATAACTAGATTAATACTAATGAGAATTATCAAGTTTTCTAACCATTAAAAACTAATCTCATTATTCATAGCCAATTATGTATATTGCCCATTTTAATCACATTAAAAAAATACATAAAATATCAGGCTATGATGCATGTTTAACATATCAAATATATTTGTGTAGGCACATCTAATCTAAATGACATATGTATGCATGACAATGCTTTTATCATCAAATAATATAAAGCATACATGAATTGACCGAGTACTGTGGATTATTTAACCTAAAAATTGGAATCTAAAATTACAAAATTTTTCAAGGCATTCCTTGGTCTTCTAGTAACTTCAGATATCTTCCAATCTCTTCAGGTCACTCCGATTCATCTCATTAATCCATCTTTACGATTTTTCCAGGTCTTCAATAGAGGTTACAATTTATTTTTTCTTTTCTTTTTTTACAATACAATAACAGTAAAAAAATATAAACAAAAAAATAATAATAATACAACCCATAAACCCTAAATCCACAATACCATATAATTAACGATCAATCATGTTTTTGTAAATTAAAAAAAATAATCTACATACAAAAACATCATACAATCAATTTAAATTGTGCCTACACAATTCATACATACAGGAGCATCGAAAACAATTTCCTGCTCCAAAAAAAAATTGGCTCTGATACCAATTGTTGGAACCCCCGTGCACCGGTCACGCAGCGGAACTAGGTTTTAAAATTTTTATACAGATCATATATGTATCTATATATATATGTATCACGATGCTTTTCTTTCTACCCTTGCACCAGTATATATATATATATATATATATATATATATATATATAAAAAAAAAAATTAAGTATTTGCCTCCTATGCAAATTCTTCTTTTGACTATTGTTTCATGTACACATCAATTTGCATCCAATGTAATCTCTTGTGTTATTAGTTCATATATATCTTTTAATTATCCTTTTCAAATATATCTAATATATTAAAAGTGATAATAAGTATTTTAAACTTAAACTTAAATTCAAATACTTAGATAAATGATTTAGTAAAATAAAATAATCATATTATTTTATCTTCACCTAAATCCATATATCAACTAACACCCTCCAACTAATAGTTTAATAATAATTCATAATTATCAATATTATTAAATAATCTAATTATTTAATTAATTTAACTATTAACATTCATTAATTAAATAATATCATTATTCAATTAATTCCCGAATATATACGTGTCACTTTTGTAACACAATGAATTGGACAATCCAATTAATTTACCGCGATCCTTGTTACCTAAATCGATCGGGCTAGCAAGGGAACCTAATGGACCCACGGTATTTTGAGCTCCAATAATCCTCGGAATCATTAATTAAACTCTTTAATTAATATTCCTTGATTATTAACTCCGGTGTTATTCCACTAAAAACCCGAAGCTGTACTCTCTCAACTGTAGACGCTTTTACACAGACCGATACAACTCGGTATCCATCGATATAGCTATTACATATGGTGTGATCCTCCACAGTAGTTCATAATTAGAGTTGGGTCATAATGTATGTTATAACCCTCTAATCACATATATCCTTTAAGTACCATTGATTCTCTAATGGACGATAAATCATATTTCCTTACGAAACTAGCAGAGCGCTCATATTGTCCAAGCCCCGAATCAACCCTTAAGGGAACTACAATCTACTTCTCACAAGAAGGAGTGGATTCCACTATTGTGTACAAACCTTCCCAGCCACAAGCCAAACCGTAATCCCAACATACGGAGTATATTGATCTGGAAATGCATCTGACCTCACCCATGGTATATCAAAGACCACGATCTAACCTGAAGGAGTCGATAAGACACTTAGGATTAAGATCACCCACATATAGCCATCTTTAGTTGATATATATTAATCTCATCAGTAAACGGATCTTGGTGAGAGATTCATATAGATCATGGCCCAATCCTATATGATCACATCATACAAGGTGCCTCAATTCCCATATCTCATATGAATGATTCAAGATAGTATCATCGTACATTACGGAATGGACCGTAGCTATACATTAACCACAAATAAAGTATCCAACTTTATTTGCTATCTATGGACTCTTTAGATTGCACGTCTCTTACTGTATCCATTTGTATATGAAACTCATATACACAGTTTGAGATTACATCTGACAATCTTGGATGTTAAATAAATGCACAAGTTATATAATAAACAACACAACAAGAATGAATTGAACTTTTCCTTTTATTTATTTAATAAATCCATTACAAATTACATCTTTATGGCATAAACCCCAATAGAAAGAACGTTTAGTTTTCGATAGTACACTAGTAGCCTTTATATTAAAAGGTTTTTGTGTACAACAACGAATCAAGGTTCACTCGAGTTTCAATCAAATTGATTGATAATTCACAAGTGACCTAACGTCCTTTGTTTTCTTCTTGGAGGATTATTGTGACTAACAAAGTGAAAGATTTTGTTTGTTTCCATCCTCAGGTATACAATTTAAAGAAAGACTCGTAGGTGATTCACATTCGTGATTGGATTGGATGATCTTACGGATACAATTCGGTGCTTGTTCAATCGTCACTAGAAAAATGTACGACTCTTTTTATATACATTAATTAATCTAGGGTTAAGGTTCTTGTTATTATAAAGGGAAAATTTACATTTATACCGAAACCCTAAATTATTAATTTTTCACACTTCCGCTGTGCTATTTTCCCTACAATTGGTATCAGATGCATGTTGTACCCTTGATTAATTGATGTATGTGTATGTGAATCTTTTTCTGTTATTGTATATATGCATGTTTTAGAAAGAGATGTCACTCTAGGTTATTGCATATATATTTACATTGGAATGTATGGATATATATATGTTTTATATGTGGTTTGTTATTGCTCAATTTTGGTCATAGAATTTCAATGTAATTTTGTTTTTGGATTGTAATAAGAAGGGTGGTCTATCATCGTTATAATTTCCTTCTAGGCAGTTGCTAAGTTTTTTTTATATTTTGTTGTTGTAATAAAAAAAACTGCACTATAATGTAATATATATAAAAAAAAAACTGTTGTAGTATTTTTTTTTATTTAAAATTCTTCTGTAATACATTCAAGTATCAAATACTCAAAGGTTTGAAGAATTGGTAGCAATCGGAACAAGTTTGGGACTATGCAAGCCATAGCAACAATCGTGCGTGTGAAGAGCACGAGGCCACGATTTTTATGGCATGGGTTGCGCACGGCAACCCTATGGAAGCCATGGGCTGTGCATGGCAGCCCTTTATGGGGTTGTGGCATGCGCACACCCATGGGTAGGAGCCAAGGTTGCTCACGCCCATGGGAGGCAGCCGAGGGAGTCCAAACGACAAAGGTCGTGTGAAGACTTGTTCGCCAAGAAAGGAGTTTTTTGTATTACAAGACATGTAATTTACTTGTTTTTCTAGGATTGACCAAAATTGTAGCTATTTATATTTTTGTAAATATTGTAATGTTTGTCATTGTTTGATAACATGTCATATAGAATAAGAGTGCCACTCATATATATATATATATATATATATATATATATATATATGTATCTTTTGGTATGAACATGCATTGAATGATTTAGGTATCTAACTGGCATCTAGATAACTTAGTAAATCATTCTATGGAATTCGATCACACGCCTTAAACAATTGAGTGGGAGAAGGTGTTTTGGAACACCTATGGCCTTAAAGTTTAGTTGAGCTTTATCTTTCATGTAATAACCTCCCAAAAGGAATTCATGAATGGAATTTAGCAAGATACTTTCTTAAGAGGATAGACTAGACAATTATCCCAAACGATATCTACTCCCAAAGGAGGGATATTCGTGAGGGATTATATTGAAGGTCGATAACTTGGTAACACATTCAATGTAATTTTATTAATATCCTTCCAAGAGTTCTTGTTAATAAAATTGTAAGGCTAAAATTGAAAACGTTGGTTGTTATGTTAACAATTAGGTGGGACCTAGTCCAACTAGTGAATGATGCGAACTCCCAAAGGAGGCGTGACATTTATGGGTGTTGGATCATCGTTGAATTTTACGATTGAATTATTTTATTTATAATTCAAGATAAATATTCGAAAGTGTTTTATCATGATTATTTACTTATATAATTTTTGTTATTGTTCAGAAATCATGACCCCATCCCTAATCAACATCCTAAAAGACAATACTTTAATTGGTGATAATTATGTCACATGGAAAAGGAAAATTGGGTTTTTGTTGCAATCCGAAAAGCATAAGTTCATTCTGTTCACTCCTAAACCACCTACTCATACTAATGAATCTACTCAGGAGCAAAGAGATGAGTATCAGCAGTGGGAGTCTTCAGATGAGATAGCTAAATGTTACATTATGGCCACTATCTCCGACATGTTGTAACAGCAACATGAAGGAATGGAGGCTGATGCCGATATAATGATGTCTCTAAAAGAGATGTTTGTTATGAGGTCTAGGATGACTAAGAGAGAGACAGTGTTTGCTTTCATGAATCTTAGGATGAAACCTGGACAGTGACAGGGTGTGAAAAATCACATGATGAAAGTCATAGGACATCTCAACATTGCTGAATTGAATGGTACTGGGATGGATGGTGAGACCAAAATTGACATGATTGTCAACTCACTATCAAATTCCTTTGATCAATTCAACTTGGACCTACACCTTGAATAATAAGGAATACACCTTGCAAGGCCTGATGTAAGATGTTCAAAGGGTCGAGAAAATCCTTGTGAAAGGCAAGGGTCAAGAGATTCATACCGTAGTATAGTTGCTACTGTTAAAACCCGTAAGAAGGTTAAGAAACAATAGAAGAAAAAGTAACTAGAACTACTAAGAAGGAGACAAAAAAAGTAACCAAGATCAAATGGAAGTGTTTCCTTTGTGGTGAAAAGGGAAATTGGAAAAGAAATTGCCCAAAGTCTTAGGAAAATAAGGATGAAGGTAATATTAATTATCTTGAAACATGTTTTTTGGCGGATTCTATGGATTCTTGGATCATACACTCCAAAGCCACTAATAATGTTTGTTTTTCCTTATAGGGGTTCAAGGAAAGGAGAAGGCATAATGAGGACGAATTCAACTTGCATTTAGGCAATTGAGCGTTGGTGTCTGCTAGTTCAGTGGGAGATATTAAAATTAGTTTAGATTCTTATAGGCATTTAGATTTAATAGACGTTTATTATATACCTCAATTCAAGAGGAATTTAATTTTAGTTTCTTGTTTAAATAAATTTGATTATTCGGTTACTTTTAATAAAGCTTTTATTATTAGTAAGAATTAAAAGTAAGAATGACAAAATTATTTACAAAGGTACATTGGAAAACAGTTTATTCTATTTCCATAGAAGTATCTCTCACTTGTTAGACACGGAATCAATGGAACCTAATCATAAAAGAGTAAAATTATCAAAAGATGAAACCTACCTATGACATTTGTGCCTAGGTCATATTAACCTTAATAGGATTCAAAGATTGGTTAGAAACCGACCTCTAAGTGACTTAAAGGTTGATGATCTACCAATTGTGAATCTTGTTTGGAATGTAAAATGACCAAAGGTAGTTTAAGACCAAAGGCACAAGAGTTATCGAATGTTTAGGATTGATACACAATGATGTGTGTGGACCTATGAGCATTCAAGCTAGAGGTGGATATGAGTACTTTATCACTTTCACGGATGATCACTCAAGATTTGGCTATGTGTATCTCATGAGACATAAGTCGGATACTTTTGACATGTTCAAAGTATTTAAAGTAGAAGTAGAAAATCAGCTTGAGAAACGCATAAAAATCTTAAGGTCTGATTGTGGGATAGAATATCTATCTGGTGAGTTTGAGCAATATCTTAATGATAATGGGATAATTTCTCAATTTTCTGCACCAGGTACACCTGTGGCAGAAAGGAGAAATAGAACTCTTTTGGATATGGCTAGGTCTATGTTGAGTTATTCAACGCTTCCTAATTCATTTTGGGGATATGCTTTACAAACTGCTATGTACATTTTAAACGATGTACCATCTAAGTCGGTTCCTAAAACACCGCATGAGTTATGGACCGGGCGAAAGCCTAGTTTACAACACTTAAGGATATTTGGATGTCTTACGCATGTGTTAAAAGGAAAGACAGAAAAGACAGAGTCCCGTTCAGAAACTTGTATATTTGTAGGGTATTCAAAAGGAACAAAAAAATATTATTTCTATAGTCCTTCAGATCTTAAAGTATTTGTTTCGACAAATGCAAAATTTTTGGAAGATGACTATATGAATAATTTTGTGCCTACAAGTAGAATTGTCCTAAATGAGCTTTCAGGAGATACAATTCCACATGAGGTTTCACAACCAAGCCTAATTGTAAGTTCCATACCAACATAAGATCAACAATTTACCATACCTCGTCGTAGTGGGAGGGTTAGTAGATAACCCAAGAGATACATAAGTCTAGGAGATTCTCTACAGATTCTCCTAGACGACGATGATCCCTATACATACAATGAAGCAATAGAAGATGTTGATTGTTGTCATTGGTAAAAGGCAATGCAATCTGAAATTGAATCTATGTTCAAAAACAAAGTATGGTCTTTTGTAGACTTGCCTAAAGGGATAAAACCCATCGGGTGTAAGTGGGTATACAAGAGGAAAAGAGGAATGGATGGAAATGTGGAAATCTTTAAAGCTAGATTGGTAGCTAAAGGTTATACACAGAAGGAAGGTATCGATTCTGAAGAAACCTTCTCTCCTGCGGTCATACTTAAATACATTAGGATACTTTTATCCATTGCGGCATCTTTAGACCTAGAGATTTGGAAAATGGATGTCGAGACAGTTTTCCTTAATGGAAGTCTTAACGAAAGCATCTACATGATGCAACCAGAATGATTCATTGAAAAAAGCCAAGAGGAAAGGGTATGCAAGTTACAAAGATCCATATATGGACTGAAGCAAGCATCTAGATCCTGGAACATAAGGTTCGATCAAGCCGTGAAAAGTTTTGGATTTATTCAAAACCTTGATGAACCCTATGTATACAAAAGGATTAAGGTGACAAGTTGGTTTTCCTAGTTCTTTACGTTGATGATATACTACTCACTGGAAATGATATAAGTGTATTGACATCAGTAAAAGAATTGTTAGCAAAATAATTTGATATGAAGAACTTAGGAGAAGCAAGTTATATTCTTGGTATCCAAGTTATAAGGGATAGAAAGAGTAAATCGATTGCATTATGCTAAGCTTCATACATAGATAAAATCTTGTCTAGGTTTTCCATGAAAAAATCCAAGAAAGGTATGTTACCTTTCAAACATGGAATCAAACTTTCGAAGGAACAAGTTCCTAAGAATGAGCATGAAGAGCAATTCATGAGTAGTGTCTCATATGCATCGGCAGTTAGAAGTCTCATGTATGCAATGCTCTGTACTAGACCAGATATTTGTTTTACTATAAGCATAGTTAGCAGGTTTCAATCGAAACCTAGTCCTGATCACCGGACAGCAGTCAAGCATATTTTCAAGTATCTCAAGAAAATGAGAGATTATACGCTTGTATACTCGTGAGGGGATTTAATTCCCATTGGTTATACAGATTCTGATTTTCAATCAGATTCTGACTCCAGGAGATCAACATCAAGATCTGTGTTTACTATTAGAGAAGGGCAGTCATTTGGAGGAGTATCAAGCAATCTTGTATTGCTGATTCCATCATGGAAGTCAAGTATGTTACGGTATGTGAGGATGCTAAAGAGGCTGTCTGGCTCCGCCAATTTGTCATTGACTTGGAAGTGGTTCATGACGCGAATAAGTAGATCACTATCTATTGTGACAATAGTGGAACAATGGCTAATTCGAGAGAACCGAGAAGTCATAAGAGAGGAAAACACATTGAAAGAAAGTATCACCTTTTGAGGGAAATTGTGCATAGGGGTGACGTGACGATTACTAAGATCGCGTCAGTAGATAATCTAGCGGATCCCTCTACAAAGGCTATTCCACAAAAGAGTTTTGATGGGCATCTAGAGAACATAGGGATGAGAGATATGACACATTTTCTATAGAGCAAGTGGGAGATTGTTGGGATTATGCTCGATAGCAAGAGTATAATAATGTATTTGACAATCTTTTCATATTAATAAAGTGATTTCTAGTTTAACAAATCTTATAGCATTTATAGTTTAATTATTATAATTGTCAAAAGTAAATAATCATAAGGTCAAAAGACTATGAGAAAAAAAAATTGTTCATACATCTAGATATGTATGAGGTAGACACAATTCTTTAGTTAGTCTTGAATAACATTCACAACTTAAGATAAAAGGTTGGGCGCTTTTATCATGTCAAAGTTTAACTTGAAGACAATCGGGGAGTCTATCTCAATCCTGAGATAAATGATGGACTTATGGTTGCAAGTGTTATCATTTGAGCTATCAATGAGTACGATTATATAGCATAGTTTATCCTCGATAGTTTGGCAGTATTCTAGAGAACTTCATTTATAGATATGGACATCGTGGCTCTATTTATTAAATGAGAGTAGAATATCATCATATGGATGTTTTGAGGTATTGGATGTTAAATCTTAACGTTAAGTTTTCAATAGTGTCTATTGAAACATGGCTTCTGGACAAGTCAAAATATCCAAGTTCAAAATATGGTCATATGAGTAAATATGGTAAATTGGAGGGTTATAGACAGTCTATGAGCTCTTGGCGATTACTGGTATTCTTCACGAGGATACACTTTCTTCATTAAGATTGTCTAGGGTATGAATGAGAAATATTAACTTATTCTATATTTATTTAAGAGTTCAATTTTAGTTCATTCCAAAAAACTAAAATTAATATATCAGACCTAAGTGAATCATTTATTGGTTGTGATTGGGTTGTGTCTATTGGAGCTTTAATTTAGATAGCCCGCCAAGATCCCCAATCCACACGAACCTGCATGGATTACTTGATATATTCTACCGAACCAATTTATGAGTCCATCTAGAATTGTATTAGGGTATGTGGATTTGTTTCTTTTTGTAAGAATGGGTCTAGTTCACATGTGAACTTTTTATTAAGGTTCAATGGATTTAATAAAATAGAAAAATAATATAATGGCCCATATATGGTGTTGGGCGGCAAAGCTATATAGTTTAGCTTAATTATATTATTTTTATTTTATTGTATTAATTTAATGGAAATTAATTAATTTGGTAATTAATTAATTATTTAATTAAAATTCAAAAAACAAATCCTAGTAGGAGATGGTCTCCTAATATTATACTATTGTTGGTAGTATAATTAATATTAAAGACTGTATTTGATAAGTAGATAAATAAAAGGAATTATTTATCTAGTCAAATTAGGAAATCTTTCACATGGTTACAAATACACTATTTGAGTTGGATTAGGAGTCTTGGTGTAGGAAAGAATTCTTTTTGTAAAAGGATTCTTGGTTACTAAGTAAATCCACCTAAGGATAAGATTCTTATCCACCAAGTAAATCCACCTAAGGATAAGATTCTTATCCACCAAGTAAATCCTTCTTAGAAAATGATTTGTGATCCTATATATCTCTCAGAATTTCGGCCAGCCCTAAAGAAAAAAAAACAAGGAATTTCGGCCAGCCCTATATAATTTCTATCAGAGAAATTTCGGCCAGCCCTAGTCTTTTTAGAGAGAGAATTCGGCCACAGTAAGAATTTTTGGAGAAAATTTTGTTTTTGCTCTAGAAAAAATTCGATCAACTCTAAAAAATAGTGTGAGATTCGGCAAAAAAGAAAAGGAAGAAAGAACGTTTAGTTTTCGATAGTACACTAGTAGCCTTAATATTAAAAGGTTTTTGTATACAACATTGAATCAAGGTTCACGCGAGTTTCAATCAAATTGATTGATAATTCACAAGTGACTTAACGTTCTTTGTTTTATTCTTAGAGGATTATTGTGACTAACAAAGAGAAGGATTCTGTTTGTTTCCATCATCAGGTATACAATTTAAAGAAAGGGAGCTCACACTCCTAGGTGATTCACGTTCGTAATTGGATTGGAAGATCTTACGGATTCAATTCAGCGTTTTTTCAATCGTCACGAGAAAATGGTACGACTCTTTATATATACATCAATTAATCTAGGGTTAAGGTTCTTGTTATTATAAAGGGAAAACTTTTATTTATACCGAAACCCTAATTTATTAATTTTTCAAGTTTCCGTTGCGCGATTTTCCCTACACTTGGCCGCCCATTCCAGGTACTTGAAGAGTTACCGCATGTTTTGATCACACATGACCGCACCTCTCCAAAACTTTTGGATTCCGAAATCCAAAAATAATTCTAGATGGACCCAAAAATTGGTCCGGTAGAATATATCAAGTTATCCATGTAAGTTCGTGTGGATTGGGGATATTAACGGGCTATCTAAATTTAGGCTCCAATAGACATAACCTAATCATAATCAACAAATGATTCACTTAGGTTCGATCTATTAATTTTAGTTCATTCCACTAAAGAACTAAAATTGAACTCTTAAATAAAGATAGAATAAGTTAATGTTCCTCATTCGTACCCTAGACAATCTTATTGGAGATAGTGTATCCTCGTGAAAAATACTAGTAATCTCCAAGAGCTCATAGACTGCATATAGCTCTCATAGTTACCATATTTACTCATATGACCACATTTTGAACTTGGATATTTTGACTTGTCCAGAAGCCATATTTTAATAGACACTATTGATATCTTAACGTTAAGATTTAATATCCAATACCTCAAAATATTCATAAGATGATATTCTACTCACATTTAATAATTGGAGCCACGATGTCCGTATCTATAAATGAAGTCCTCTATCGATTAACAAATGTATACCACCAAACTATCGAGGATAGACTATGCTATATAATCGTACTCATTGATAGCCCAAATGATAACACTTGTAACCATAAGACCTTCATTTGTCTCAGGATTGAGATAGACTCTCCGATTGTCCTCAAGTGAAAACTTTTATCCATTGACGGTTCTAGATAAAATATTTCATTGTAATCCTATTCAATACACCTAATGCACTAGATTCTTTTGCCCAAAGACACTAAACTTTGATGATTTTAGACTCATCATAACACATTTGTTCCCACTCAAATGCTAGCAAATAGAATCTACAACTTTAACAAGGTAAAAGCGTCCAACCTTTATCTTAAGTTATGAATGTTGTTAAAGACTAACAAAAGAATTGTGTCTACATCACACATATTCAGATGTATGAATAATCCTTCTTTTCACATAGTCTTTTGACCTTATGATTATTTACTTTTAATAATTATAATAATTAAACTATAAATGCTATAAGATTTGTTAAACTAGAAATCAATTATTAATATGAAAAGATTGTCAAATACATTATTACACTCTTGCTACTGAGCATAATCTCAACAATCTTCCACTTGCTCTATAGCAAATGTTTCATATCTCTCATCCCATGTTCTCTAGATGTCCATCAAAACTCTTATGTGGTAGAGCCTTGGGGAAAGGATCTGTTAGATTTTCTGCTAACGCGATCTTGGTAATTGTCACCTCACCCCTACGTATGTCAATACACCTACATCGTTTTCGATGAATAGTATATCATCAACATAAAAAACTAGGAAAACTAACTTGTCGCCTTTGATCCTTTTATATACATAGGGTTCATCAAGGTTTTGAATAAATCCAAATTTTTTTACAGATTGATCGAGCCTTATGTTCCAGGATCTGAATGATTGCTTCAATCCATATATGAATCTTTGTAACTTGCATACCCTTTACTCTTGGCCTTTTTCAATGAATCCTTATGGTTGCATTATATAGATGCTTTTGTCAAGACTTCCATTAAGGAAAGCTGTCTTGACGTCCATTTGTCAAATCTCTAGATCTAGAGATGCTACAATAAATAAGAGTATCCTAATATATTTAGCATGGCCACAAGAGAGAAGGTTTCCTCATAATCGTACATTCATTCTATGTGTAACCTTTAGCTACCAATCTAGCTTTAAAGGTTTCCACCTTTCCATCCATTCATCTCTTCCTCTTGTATACTCACTTGCACCCAATGGGTTTTATCCCTTTAGACAAGTCTACAATAGACCAGACTTTGTTTTTGAACATAGATTCAATTTCAGATTGTATTACCTTTTGCCAATGACGATAATCAATATCTTTCATAGCTTCCTTGTATTTGTAAGGATCATCGTCATCCGGGAGATTCTCCACTGATTCTCCAAAACTGATGCATCTCTCATGTTGTCTACTAACCCTCCCACTACGACAAGGAATGGTAGGTTGTTGATCTTGTGTTGGCGCGGAACTTACAATTGGGCAAGATCGTGAAACCTCTTGTGGAATTGTATCTCCTGAAAGCTCATTTAAGACAATTCTACTCTTAGGCACAAAATTATTCATATAGTCCTTTTCTAGAAATTTAGAATTTGTCAAAACAAATACTTTAAAATTTGAAGGACTATAGAAATAATATCATTTGAATCCTTTTGGATACCCCACAAATATGTATGTTTCTAAATGGGACTCCATCTTTTCTGTCTTTCCTTTTAACACCTGTGCAGGACATCCAAATATCCTTAAGTATTGTAAATTAGACTTTCGCCCTGTCCACAACTCTTGCGGGAGGAACCGATTTAGATGGTACATCGTTTAAAATGTACATAGCAGTTTGTAAAGCATATCCCCAAAAAGAATTATGAAGCGTTGAATAACTCAACATAGACCTAAGCATGTCCAAAAGAGTTCTATTTCTTCTTTCTGCCACCCTATTTTGTTGAGGTGTACGTGTCACAGAAAACTGAGAAATAATCTCATTATCAATAAGATATTGTTGAAACACACCAGATAGATATTCTCCACCACGACCAGACCTTAAGATTTTTGTGTGTTTCTCAAGCTGATTTTTCTTCTTCAGCTTTACATGCCTTGAACATGTTAAAGTATTTGACTTATGTCTTAAGAGATACATATAGCCAAATCTTGAGTAATCATCCATGAAAGTGACGAAGTACTCATATCCACCTCTAGCTTGAATGCTCATAGAGCCACACACATCAGTGTGTATTAATCCTACACATTCAGTGGCGCTTGTGCCTTTGGTCATGACTGATCTTTTGGTCATCTTACCTTCCAAACAAGATTCACAAGTTGGTAGATCATCAATCTTTAAGTCACTTAAAAGTCCATCACTAACCAATCTTTTGATCATATCAAGGTTAATATGACCTAGGCGGAAATTCCATAGGTAGGTTTCATCTTTTGATAATTTCACTCTATTATGATTAGGTTCCGTTGATTCTGTGTCTAACAAGTGGAGATATTTCAATGCCAATGAAATAAACAGTTTTCTAATGTACCTTTACAAACAAATTTGTTATTCCCACTAATAATGAAACCTTTATTAAAAGCAACAGAATATCCAAATTTATTTAAACAAGAAACTGAAGTTAAATTCCTCTTAAATTGAGGTACATAATAAACGTCTATTAAATCTAAATGCCTGTAAGAATCTAAAATATTTCTAATATCTCTTATTGCACTGGCAGACACCAATGCTCTGTTGCCTAAACTCAAGTTGTATTCATTCTCATTCAGTCCATTCCTTTCCTAGAACCCTTATAAGGAACAACAAACATGATTAGTGGCTCTAAAGTCTATGATCTAGGATTCTATAGAATCCACCAGAAAACATGTTTTAAGATAATTAATATTACCTTCTTCTTTTTTATTCTGAGACTTTGGGCAATTTCTTTTCCAATGTCCCTTTGTCACCATAACGGACACACTTTCTTTTGATCTTGGTGTTGAGGTTTATACCCTAAACATGTAACTTGTAAATGGATTTATGAAATAAATAAAAAAGAAAAGTTTAATTCATTCTTGTTGTGTTGTTTATTTTATAACCTGTGCATATTCAACATCCAAGATTGCCAGATGTAATCTCAAACTATGGATATCAGTGTCATATACGGATGAATATAGTAAGAGACGTGCAATCTAAAGAGTCCATAGATAGCAAATAAAGCTAGGTACTTTATTTGTCGTTAATCTATAGTTGTGGTCCATTCCGTAATATACAATGATTCTATCCTGAATCATTCATATGAGATATGGGAATGGAGGCACCTTGTATGATGTGATCATATAGGACTGGGTCATGATCTACATGAATCTCTCACCAAGATCCGTTTACCAATGAGATTCATATATATATATATATATATATTAACTAATGATGGCTACATGTGGGTGATCTTAATCTTGAGTGTCTTATCGACTCCTTTAGGTTAGATCATGGTCTTTGATATACCATGGGTAAGGTCAGATGCAGTTCTAGATCAATATACTCTGTATGTTGGGATTATGGTTTAGCCTATGGGTGGGAAGGTTTGTACACAATAATGGAATCCACTCCTTCTTGTGAGAAGTAGATGGCAGTTCCCTTAAGGGTTGATTCGGGGGTTGGACAATATGAGCGCTCTCCTAATTCCTTGAGGAAATAGGATTTATTGTCCATTAGAGAATCAATGGTACTTAAAGGATATATGTAATTAGAGGGGTATAACAAACATTATGACCCAGCTCTAATTATGAACTACTGTGGAGGATCTCACCATATGTAATAGCTATATCGACGGACACCGAGTTGTATCAGTCTATGTAAAAACGTCTCCAGTTGAGAGAGTGCAGCTTCGGGTTTTTAGTGGAATAACACCGGAGCTAATAATCAAGGAATATTAATTAAAGAGTTTAATTAATGATTCCGATGATTATTGGAGCTTAAAATAATGTGGGTCCATTAGGTCCTCTTGCCAGCCCGATCGATTTAGGTAACAAGAGTCACGGTTAATTAATTGGATTGTTCAATTAATTGTGTTACGAAAGTGACACGTATTTATTCGGAAATTAATTAAATAATTAGATTATTTAATTAATGAATAATGATGATTAAATAAATGAAATAATAAGATTATTTAATTATGTTATTAATCACTAAATTGAGGGTTTTAGTCAATATTTGATAGAATAAGATAATATGATTATTTTATTTTATTAAATAATTGAAATTGAATTTAAAATGTTTAAATTCAAAATTAGTTTTTAATTATTTTAAATAAAAAATATGAGATATTTTTTATTTGAATTTTTTAAAATCAAATAAAGTTTTGATCAGATTTAAAAAAAAAATTAAATATAGATGTGATATTTATTATTTTGTTAAAATCGTATAAAAGAGTTTTCAATTTTAAAAACAAAAATCTGATATCAATTCATTTTTTATTGTTTAACGTATAAAGAGAAAAAAAAATATTTTTTTTTTTGGTTAAAAAGTGGGTGTTTGAACCAATGTGTGCAAGTGTGTGCACTGTGAAACGCATCAATTCAACAAAATAAAAGTTTTTTTTTTGCTTTTGTGCGTGAGTTAATGTGTGCAAGTGTGTACACGAAATAACACCAAAAATAGATAAAAGGTTTTGTGTGCAAGTGTTGTGTACTAATATAAAGAAAGAGTTTCTTATTATTTTCTCTTCAACATCCTCCTAAATTCCTAAGTCCGTGACGCGCTCACTCGTAGTTATCAGTCCCGGGATATAATAAGGAAGATCGGTGGTACAGGTCAGGAGCATTACAAGAAGTGAAAAAGCCTCCAATCATTGGTATGGTTCTATTAATTTTCTTCTGATTATATAGATTTCAATTTTCTGTATTTACATATATATTTTATTAGTGTAATAATTTTTATATGTATTAGTTCCAAAAATAGTTACGATCCAAAGTTCACTGGTCCCAAATACAGATTACGATCTGTATAAAATTTTTAAAAACCATTTCCGTTGCGTTACAGGTGAACAGGGTTCCAACACTTGGTTACTTTCTTGGTCTCCTTTAAGGTAGGCTCAAGTTGCTTTTTCTTCTATTGTTTCTTAACTTTCTTACGGGTCTGAACAGTAGCAACTTTACCAACCGTATGAATCTCTTGACCATTGCCTTTCACAAGGATTTTCTCGGCGCTTTGAACATCTTGCATCAAGCCCTGCAAGGTGTATTCCTTATTGTTGAAGGTGTAATTCAACTTGAATTGATCAAAGGAATTCGATAGTGAGTTGACAATCATGTCAATTTTCGTTTCACCATCTATCTCAGCACCATTGAGATCAATAATGTTGAGATGTGCTATGACTTCCATCATATGACCTTTCACGGCCTTTCCAGGTTTCATCCTAAGATTCATGAAAACAGTCACTGCATCTCTCTTAATCGTCCTGGACTTTATAGTAAACATCTCCTCCAGAGATATCATTATATCAGTAGCAGTCTCCATTCCTTCATGTTGCTGTTGCAACACGTTGGAGATGGTGGCCATAATATAACATTTGGCAATCCCATCTGCGACTTTCCACTGCTCATACTCATCTTTTTGCACCTCAGTAGATTCATTAATAGTAGCAGGTGGTTTAGGGGTAGACAAAATAAACTTGTGTTTTTCAACTTGCAACAATAAACCAATTTTCATTTTCCATGTGACATAATTATCATCAGCTAAAGTATTATCTTTTAGGATATTGATTTGGGATTAGTTCATGATTTCTAAATAATAACAAAAATTATATAAGTAAACAATCATGATAAAGCACTTTCAAATATTTATCTTGAATTAAATTAAATAATTCAATCATAAAATTCAACGATGATCCAACACCCATAAATGTTACGTCTTCTTTGGGAGTTTGCACCGTCTATTAGTTAGACTAGGTCCCACCTAATTGTTAAAATAACAACTAGCATTTTCAATTTTAGCCTTGCGATTTTCTTAATAAGAACTCTTGGGAGGATATCAATAAAATCACATTGAGTGTGTTACCAAATTATCGACCTTCAATATATTCACTCACGAAAATCCCTCCTTCGAGAGTAGATATTGTTTGAGTCAATTGTCTAGTCTATCCTTATAAGGAAGTATCTTACTAAATTCCATTCATGGATACCCTTTGGGGGATTATCACATGAAACATAAAGCTCAACTAAACTTGGCGGCCATAGGTGTTCCAAAACACCTTCTCCCACTCAATTATTTAAGGCATGTGACAGAATTCCACAGAATGATTTACCAAGTTATCTAGATGCCAATTAGATACCTAAATCATTCAATGCATGTTCATACCAAAAGAGATAAGTGGCACTCCTATTATATATGACATGTTATTAAACAATGACAAACATTGCAATATTTACGGAAAAGTAAATAGCCACAATTTTGGTTCATCCTAGAAAAGCAAGTAAATTACATCTGTTTTAAAATACAAAAACCCTAATCCTAACTTGGCTAACAAGTCTTCAAGCGGTCATCTGTCCAAAGGTCTCGTGTCCGGGTACTTACTCGCCAGAAGCCTTGTGTGGCTATCTCGGGTTACTCCGTTCCTTCTTTTCCTGTTTCGAATTCTTCAAATCTTCGAAACTTCGAAACTTGAATATATTACAACAATTTTTTTTTACAACAATAAAATAAATAAAAAAACTTAGTAACTACCAAGAAGGAAATTATAGCGATGATAGGTCACCCTTCTTGTTACAATTCAAAAACAAAAATATATTGAAATTCTAGGGCCAAAATCGAGCAATAACAAATCACATTATAAAAAAAACACACATACACACACACACACACACACACACACACACACACACACATATATATATATATATGAAAATGCCTAGAGTGTCATCTCTTTCTAAAACATGCATATTTACAATAAAAATAAATGGATCCACATATAGATACATCAATTAATCAACTGTACAATCAAGACTCTAATACCAATTGAAGGAGAAAACACATGGCGGAAGCGAAAGATTTGATTGGTATATTTAAAATAAAAATCTTTAACAGAATGGACATTAACCCTTAATTAATTAACATATAAATAAAAGGTATCATACCTTTTTCACATGATGATGATGTTGTACCGAATTAAATCATCAATATCTTCCAATTCAATCACGAACGTGAATCACTTAGCAGTATGAGCTCCCTTTATTTGAATTGTATACCTGATGATGGAAAACAAACAAAACTTTTGTCTTTTGTTAGACACAATAATCCTCCTAGAGAAAATCGAAGAACGCTTGGTCACTTGTGAATTATCAATGTATTGATTGAAACTTGCATGAACCCGATTCGATATTGTACACAAAATATTTTGATGTAAAGGATACTAGTGCACTATCGAAAACAAAAACGTTCCTTTTTTTTTCTATGTTTGGCCGAATTCTTCATACAATTAGTTGGATGAAGTTTTTTTTATTAAGGAAAGCAAAATAAAAAAAAACTTCTCACACAAAAACCAGGGTGGCCGAATTCTTTGATAGGGATATATATATGTATATATATATATATATATGGTCAAATCTTCACACAATGAGGATTTGTTTTTCACCACAATTCCTATCAACTTTCGAAATTCTACTATATTCCAACTCATTACTGTAATATTCAATAATAAATTATTGAATATAAATTAATTGTGACATTATCATAAACTTCTTAATTTGACCAATTGTCAATTACAGTTTTTATAGATATCAAAGACTTCCTAATTTAACTAGATAAATAAATTTAATTTATTTATCTACTTATCAAATAAAGTCTTTGATACTTATCATAATACCAACAATAGTATGACACTAGAGACCTTCTCCTGTTTAGAAAACGATTTTGATTTTTAATTAATTAATTAATTTCCATTTAATTAAATATTAAGTTAAAACAATATATTTGGCCAATTATTTAAGCCTTGCCGCCCAAGCATATATTTATGGACAATATATTATTTTTCCATTTTATTAAATCCATTAAACTTTAATAAAAAGTCCACATGTGAACTAGACTCATTCTTAATAAAAAAAGAAACAAGTCCACATGCTTTAAATTAATACATTATTATAATTTAAATGCCCATTTAAATAAAATGTGCAAATTATATTATTAATGTATTAATGGAATGTTAATCGCATCCCATTAGGGCCGCTCAAGGATTTCCACATCCTTGACCGCCCATTCCAGATACTTGAAGAGTTACCATGTGTCTTGATCACACATGATCATATCTTTCCAAAACTTTTGGATTCCGAAATCCAAAAATAATTCTAGATGGACCCATAAATTGGTCCGGTAGAATATATCAAGTGATCCATGGAAGTTCGTGTGGATTTGGGATCTTGACGGGCTATCTAAATTTAAGTTTCAATAGACATAACTTAATCACAATCAATAAATGACTCACTTAGGTTCGATCTATTAATTTTAGTTTATTCCACTAAATAACTAAAATTGAACTCATAAATAAAGATAGAATAAGTTAATGTTTCTCATTCACACCCTAGACTATTTTATTGGAGATAGTGTTCCTCATGAAAAATACCAATAATCGTCAAGAGCTCATAGACCGCATATAACTCTCATAGTTACCATATTTACTCATATGACCACATTTTGAATTTGGATATTTTGACTTTTTCATAAACCATATTTCAATAGATACTATTGAAAACTTAACATTAAAATTTAATATTCAATGCCTCAAAATATCCATATGATGATATTCTACTCATATTTAATAAATGGAGTCACGATGTCCATAGCTGTAAATGAAGTCATCTATAGATTAAATGTATACCACCAAATTATCGTGGATAGACTATGCTATATAATCGTACTCATTGATAGTTCAAATGATAACACTTGTAATCATAAGTCCATCATTTATCTCAAGATTGAGATAGACTCTCTGATTGTCCTCAAGTGAAAACTTTTGGTTCTGAATAATGTATGTCACTGTGATCCTATTCAATGCATCTAGTGCATTAGATTCTTTTATCCAAAGACACCACACTTTGATGATTTTAGACTTATCATAACACATTTGATCCTACTCAAATGCTAGCAAAACGAATCTACAACTTTAACAAGGTAAAGGTGCACAACCTTTATCTTAAGTTGTGAATGTTGTTGAAGACTAACAAAATAATTGTGTCTACCTCATACATATCCAGATGTACGAACAATCCTTCTTTTCTCATATTCTTTTGACCTTATGATTATTTACTTTTGACAATTATAATAATTAAACTATAAATACTATAAAATTTGTTAAACTAGAAATCACTTTATTAATATGAAAAGATTGTCAAATACATTATTACACTCTTGCTATTGAGTATAATCCTAACACCATACAGCAGTGACCTTGAAAATTTCGATTTGCAACTGTCAAAAGCAAAAACAAAAACCAAACATGGATCAAAAGCAAGGTCAAAACACACACATGCAATCATGCAATCAACACAATTGTTGCACTAACACAGTTAAAATAAGTTAACAAACACTCAATTACATGTTATTGGATTTGAATATAAAAACCCCCAATTTTTATACACTGAAACCCTAAATAGAACAAATCATTGATTAAAATACATGTGAACAAACCACATGCAACAAATATCAGCACTAACACACGTAAAATAAGATTAAAAACAACCAATTACATGTTATTGGTTTGTAATTGAAAAACCTCATTTTTTATAGACTCAAACCCTAAATAGATGAAATCAATGCTTAAAAAACGTCGGAACAAACTCCATGCAACAAATATCAACCAAACAACTACCAAAGGCATCAAAGGTGCAAAAAACAAACCTTTCTCTCACTTTGTTTTGTAAATCCTCACTGAAATCGTTCCTCTACAAATGTTGCTTCTCGTCGAATCATTAGAAGATAAACAAAGCTTATGTACTCTAAATGACAGAGATAATCAACTGTAAATGTAGACAAGGTGGTTCTAGGGTTGGCTTTTTGGTGCAAAGGAAGATGAATTGTTGGACAGTTCAGTCCTCATCGGGAAGAAAATGGTTTGAGAGTTGAAGGGACCACAAAGATGTTTGTTTTATTTAGTGCTCTGTTGATGTCGTTTTACTCTTATACCCTCGTATGATTGACAGAAAACTCAAAAACTCTAACAGATTTGGACAGTTAAGACTAAAAACCGAAATAACAGTAACAATTTGGACAAAAATATATATATGCAAAAACAATGGACCAAACAGCGACATACCTCAGACGAGAGGGATGTTTTTCATAATTTCCATAATTTATTACATGAAAAAATAAACTATGGTTAGTTTTTAATATTTAAGGAAAATTTACTTCTTTTTAAAAAGGAAAATGCATTTAGGTGGAGGAGACGGCTGCTTCCTAGGAATGGCAATTGTACTCGGCCGGGTCGGATACTCAGTAGACCTGGCAATTCATGTTCGCGAGTTGGGTTGGACCAAACCTGACACGACCCATTTAATAAACGGGTCGTGTCAGGTTAACCCGTTTGTTAAATGGGCTGAAGTTTTCAAACCCAACCCTACCCATTTAATAAACGTGTCACCCAACACGACTGTTTAACCCGTTTTCCTAACAGTCGGATCTAATGGGTCGAATCTAGTCATCCAACCCGTTTGGTTTTACTATATTAAAATTTATTAAAAAATACTCTAAATATAATTTAAACGTATCCTTAAAAAAAACATAATAAACAACTAAACCACAACTTCAAGATTAGGGACGGGGGTGGAGCCCCATTTCTCCTGTTTCCCCATATATATATTTATATATCTTTACTTTTATTTTCTAAAAAAATAATACTTTAACTCTATTATTCATTTACTTTCTACTTATTTCTCTCATTTTTCCATATTTATTTATGTGTAATACTATATTACTATAATTATTTGTATTAATTTTAGATTAAATTAAATCAATTATATATTTTATATTATTTATTGGATTGGATATCAAAACATAGTGAATCGAATGATTGAATTTCGAATTTCAAATTCTAAATTTCGAATTTCAAATTAAAAATTATTAAAATTAAAAACGGATGGGGGACAAGGGTAAGGGCAGAGGAACCTCCCCAAACACCCTCATCCCCACTTCCCCAAAATGAGGTTTGGGGACAGGGGTGGGGGGAGGTTTTAAGAATAAGGGTGGGGTAGGTGGTGTGGGGGGACCCTCCCCCGCCCCAATGGGTCCCCACACCCATCCCTAGTCAAGATAAAGTTTAATATATAGTAGTAGTCAAATTACAAGTTTATCCCCAATTTAATTTTAAATTACACATATACCCTAACTAATCCTGTCAACCCATCAACCCGTTTACAAAACCCAACACGACCCGTTTATTAAACGGGTCAATCCATTTACCAATCCGAACCCATTTAGCTTGACCTAACTTAACCCAAATTCATCGAGTTCGTGTCAACCCGTCATGTCGTGACCTAAATTGCAAGACCTAGTACCTGGCCATACCAGGGTCAGAATTCCCGGGTAAAACCTGGATATTCTTTACCCAACATCGGGTAAGGATTATCTGGGTACCCTGGGCGGTTGTGTACTGGTCCGAGTCTGGGTATACACAGATGCCCAGTCGGGTACCCGGTTTTTTTTAAAATTTTTAAAAAATAAATCTGTCAAATAAAAGAAAAAACTAAACTCCAATTTTTTTTCTTCTTTATTGATCAGTTAAGTTTTGCTCAGATGATACTACATAGACTTTTGAATTTCTATAAATAATAATAATAAATAAAATTCATATCAAGAAACCTCTGTTTGCAATTGTATGCTCTGTATGGCCTTATCTTTCATGGATTATTAGAAATTGTTTTGACAAAACAATTTATGGAAATAAAGTAGAAGAGAAAATTAAAAAAAAGGACAAAAACACTGGGATTTCTTGTTTAACGGTTGTGCTAACTGGGAAGGCTTCTACAAAAAGAATTTTTTGAGACTTTGTGACAATAAAAATCTTCAGTACTTCCATGCTTGTGGTGGAAATAAGCAATAAATAATGGATATATCTCCAATATATATACATTGTTCTCTTTAATACTGATGTAATGTTCTGTTATCTTCAACATATTTTTGTTAGTTTTCACTTTCCACACCGATGAATGTAGATGCTATAACTGGCTTTGAAAAGAGTGAAGAATTGAATGTCAAATTGGAATTCAACATGCATTCTCTTGATACAATTTCTAGCCGGTAATCTCTCAAATTTTAATTAACGGTGGTGCTTAATTCATTGTTTTCAAGTTTTAATCATTCCTGTATTTTAAAAATTAAAATCAATTTTCAAAAAAAATAAAAATAAATAACCGGGTAAAGCCCAGATAAAAATCTAGGTATACATTCTCGGATACCCAACAGGATTTTTCAGATGGATATCCAGATGGTAAGATCCGGATATTTTCTGGGTGGATACCAGGGATGCAAAACCCTGACCATCTCTACTGGATGGTTCCAACATTTTATAAAACTATGGGGATTTACCCACGGGGAATTTGTCGCTTGTCAAGATCTGAATGATATCCATTTTCATCTATCTAAATATTTAGTTCATTTTTTTTGACGTAAACATCTTCGATGTCAAATTAATATATCAATATTAAAATTTAGTATAGAGTTCAAAATCATTCCTCTAATACAATATTAAATATTATATTAAATTTAACACAACAATAAATATATCATTTTTAATTAAAAAAATATTATTATATATAGTTTTAAAAAAATTTAAATAATTTAAATTTAACGTTCATTAACGATATTTCAATCAAAATCTATTTCATTAAACTATTATTAGGTATTTTAATGAATGTATTAATAATAAATATTAACTTTTATAATTTTAATTAATAAAATAATAAAATAATATGTTAAATATAAATTTACATTGGAATACAATATTAAATTGTTGTGTTAAATATAATGTTTTATATTTTTTTTATACTAAATTTGAGATTGATAGTAAGATATGATATGGTGGTGTATCTATTTATTAATTATTAATTTTATATGTTTATCTTTATGAAAATTAATTTTGTGAACCATCGATTAATAAATAGACACATGTCACTGCATGGGTTGAGCCGTTGAGCATCTTTTTCCCTCCCTTTTCTGTGCCTCCCCTTCCATCGCAAGCAGTTTCCAATCTTTCGATCAAAGTGATTACTTTTCCCAAGCTAAAGAACCCAAAAAGCCAACTTCAAAACTTCTTCAAGTGGGTTTTCATAATTGAAGTGTTTTGTTTCTTCTTGTTTCTGCGTGTATATATAGGGGTCGAGATCAGCAACAATAGCTGAAAAACTTGTAAGACTTTGAAATCATTGCTGAGCAGAACATTTTCTTTCTGGTATGTGCTCTCTTTTCTTTTTAAATTGTTATTTCTTTTGTGGGTCCTTGTAGTTTTTCTAGTTTTATGTGAGTTTCTGGGATGGTTTTATAGTGTTTGGTTACTGAGAAAATTGAAGAAAGTGGCAACATTTATAACTGTAAATCGTATGATCTTTACTGTTTTGTGTTCGCTATAATTGACCTCTACTATCATTTAATGTTATAATTATTATACTGTTAATTTTTGTGATTATCTTTCTTTACTTATTACTGGTGTTACTTGAATAAATCAATTGTGGCAAGTGAACATGTAAATAATGAGCCGTTTCGTTTAATTATTGAATTCGTAAGTGAAAGTTAAATATATGTACGAGTGTGATTTTGATGCCAAAAAGAATCGGTGCTTGTTAATCTGAAGAAACTGATTTCATTAAAATTTGGTTGTTTCTATTTGGCATTAGGTGTACGTAGTTAATATTATCGTAATGGCCTACATTCCACCACACAAGCGACACTCAAAGGATTCAGAGAGGCCATCTCCAACTCCAGAAGTGCTTGTTCCTCAATTTAAGAGAAACTTTAATCTGAGATCATCCAAACATAATGTAGACAGGAGTGGAAAGATTGTATATGCAGATCAAGCTATATCTAGATGGTTGCTTGCTGGTATAGATGATGATAACCAGTTTCCTTGTTCTGTCCATCTTGAGCCTGTTTCAGTGGAACTTGTTGGGCGGAGATCAGGAGAAAAACCCCTAGTTTTGGTGAATAGTAATCCAGCCAACGGTTAGTGTCGGCCCATTTTAGTATTTTACATCAGTGTGTTCTGTTATTGTACTTGAATTATATATGGTCTGGTTTTCAACTTTTTGTTATTGAATCTTTGTTGGTTTGTAGAGAACGACGAGCTGAGAGAGAATATCTGGAGAAGTCCATGGGAATCTGTAGCAGAAAATGTGTGGCCAGATTTACTGTCTTCCTTTGTGATTGTGAGGAACAAGATGGAATGTGTAAACTTGGAGGAAGTAAAGCCATCGTTGGTTGCTAGATTTGGCAAAATTCTCTTCAATGGGTATGCTTATTTTCTCCTTTCTTAATCAGTTATTATTTCATTCGTCGAATTGGTGTGAAAATTACATATCAGAGTATCAGACACTTCCTTGTTACCTTTTTTCTTTACAAATTAAATTTAGAACATAAAAATTGCAGACCCATATGAAATTCTGCAGGAATCTTGTGGTTTTAGTTTACTCAAAATTGCCAGTTATATTACAAGAAAATTATGAGCTTTTCTAGTAACTTTATTTCCACAAAGGGGTCTAGTGTAGATTAATTCCCTGAGTTTTTTTTTTTTTCCTTCTTTTTAAATGTAAACCCCTGACTCACAACACTGTATAACAATGGTTTGAAAGTTGAAGAAGAAACACTAAAAAAAATAACCTCACAGACCTCTTTCGGTTATATTAGTAATCTTATATGCCTTTCAAGTTTCAACTTGAATCATATTCTTATCGGGTTATTTTTGGTTTACCGAGTCATGCGTTCCCATGATTTTCGTTTCTATTTTATCCTTGCTGTAGTCACAACAAAATGATTGAAACATCACATAGGATTAATTTTAAGTTATAACAAATATGTACTGCCACACTTGAGTATTTTTTGATTGACCATTCACATTATATTTCGTCGAGGAAATAAGTCCGATTGACTCACCTACTTCTTACATCATTTTAACGATATTGTGTGTGGTATATAATGATATCGTATGAAGCAAGTCATGATAATATGAGTTGCACTTAAAAATTGGGCTAAGCAGCAATCACACTATTATTCTTCTTGTTTCAGGAGCCCTTCATGTGGCTTAGAAAGAGTTAGAAAAGATAAGGTTGCTGAAACCACTTTGAGACAATTGCGGAGATCATTTTACACAAATATTCCTTCTTCATACATGAAAAACATTGTAAGTGGAGTTGTGCCAATGATCGGATTTGATCATGTAGATGAGAAAGAAATATTCCATGTGAAGGTACTTTTTTTTTTTTTGCTAAACTCTGCATTCTAAGATCATGTTTCTTGTACTTACGAATAATGATTTGATTAGCTATTGACTTCATAACTATATATTTTTCTTGTGTAGTTGTCTGACAGCAACAGACCAGACTCAACTATTTCATGCAAATGCAGTGTGAAGGAAGATAAAACCCTTGAGCTTTATAAGGCAAGTTTCCTGCCATTCACAAACTGATTTGTGTATACAATTCTTTATATCTGGCATGTATGTTGCTAATTTTTACCATGTCAATAGCATAACAAACATGTCAATACATTTCAAATTGAATCATGACATCATGTAGAACAACCTTTGGAGTTGATGTTTACTACGGTATGACTTTATATATGAAAATTAGATTTTTGAACCATATTGATAAAGGTTTTAAATGAACTATGAAGCAAACTAGAAAAGATAAAGAAAGAGAATAAGGACAACAAACTTAGATCTTACTTGGGGCTTTAAGGAATCACACCTATAAAATTTTTACTAGAATCTGACCATTTAAAGATGAAGGAGAATAAAAGATGTCAAAACCTTAATCTTGTATGGGGCTTTATTAATTTCACCTATAAAAACTTGATCAAAATGTTACTAAAAAGAAGGAAAAAAATAGTTAACTTTCACTTCTATTCCCTCTCACAATTTCCTTTTTGTTGTATATAGAGGCGCTATCTGAATTTTCAATATTTTTCTTGTAGGTTGAACTAAATCAAGTCCGTCAAATGGTCGTAGATGTATCATGTGTTCATAAGAATCTCGACCTGAGGCTGATGCTATGCTCTAAAAGGATCTTAACTGCTCTGACTGTAAGTTAATCTGCAACAATGCTCATTAAGATGCTGTAGTTAGATCATCTGTTACTTTTTTGTTCTTTTCTTTCTTTTTTTTAATCAAATAAACAATCATTCATCTAACTTTGGAAATTTCCATTAGAGATCATGGAAGTTAACAAATGAAGTAAAACCAAATATCATCAGAATCAATAAGAATTTTGCTTTTCTTCCCCGTCAATTTCTTGAGATTGAATTTGTTTATGTTGCATATTCTAAAAAACTAGTTTAATTGGTAAGCCAAAAGCAAACAGCTATTTAACATATATTTATAATATCTTAAAGTTCAAGGTTCTATAGTCAAGCTAATTGTGTGCACTTTTCCAGGATGATGAAATGCATAGTATTAGAAATCTGATTGACTCGGCTGTTTTAGATCCAGAGGTGAAGGGCGGGTTGAGATGGCCCCTGGGGAAGTCTAACTCTGGGGATGGATACAGTGTTGTTGGGGTTTGGCACACAACGGCAAAATCATATAAAAGCCCATTATTGAGGCTTAAAGGAAGACATGCTGATCGATTTGATTTCAGGGCTGGAGTTGGGGAAACTACAATTGAGGTTGTTCTGAAGTTGAAAAGAATAGTGTCTGATCTACAGGTAAATGCTGTTTGGCTTTTTACTTGTGTTTTGAAACTACTTTTCATATCATATATCCTTCTATTCTTTTTGATGCATCCTTTCTCCTGTGGAAATTTACTATTGAAGTTAAAATCTGTAGCTGTGAGTGTGACCAATTTCAATGAATCTTTTTCCACCATTTGGTTGCAAATTGAGTTTAGGCTACAAGATTAATTCTATGGAATAACAAGTTTGTCCAGAATTTTTCTGTATTAATAATTTCATTTACTATTTTCAGTGTTAATAATATGGCAAATTTTGTTAACCAAAATCACAGTAGTTAGCCTCAATATTTGCATTGTGATGATCCAATAAGTATCTTGGGATAATTGATTACAAGATTGAGCATTCAGTTAATTAACTTAGTTGCTTTTAAGAGCAAAAAGAGTGAGTTCTATTTCTGCTTTCTGTACATGAACTTGGGTTCAAATATTTTCATAAACTTCATTTAAATAAATTTACGAGTTCAGTTTATATATATCTCCTGATTATTGCACTGTGAGGGCCTATGGTTTGCTGCAAGAATCATACAAAACAAGCAAACATATTAATTTCACTTATATTTCTGTCGGTTGAGCTTAGTTCATTCTATAAACCATCTAACTCGCTTTTATAAATTGATCTTTCAATTTTCAGGAAGGTAAGGTTGAAACGGATTCGATCTTGGACATGTTCAAGGACAACTTAAAGATGATATGGGATCATTTCTTGTGCTCTGATCCATTTTTGGCATAAATACTGGATTTGCAAAGTTTCTCCTATATCTACTTTGTGTGTGTACTGTTATTTTGAAAACAATGTTATGGCAAGAATGAGATCATAATGGTCTCAAATGAAGAAATGGTTTGCAAGTAAATAACATATATATATATATATATTTGATAAGTTTTCTTCGTTGAGTTGCTCTATCTAAATTGTTCATTTGCCATATTTTTATTTTTTTTGCACTTTTTTCCTTTAATTTGCATGGTTGAAATTTGATTTATGAGAGGGCTAGTATGGCTATGAAATACTTAATTAGTGAAAATTATAAAAAATAACCAAGCTATAGAACGGATTATTGTTTCTAACCAAATTTTAATTTTTTATTGTTTGTAACCGATCATCATAATACATTATTGTTTTTAGTCAATAAATTACAAACTATCATTTTATTTTCTTTTTTCCTTTATTTTTTTTCTCTCCATTACTTGTCTCTTTCTATCACCCATCTCTTTATCATGTGTATCTTTATCAAATCTTAATTCTCAACGAAATTTGATCAAGAAATTGAAGTTATTTTGAAGGGAAATCATAAAGAAACCAAGATTTGAGAAGAGTTTTTTGTAAACTTTGAGTTTGTGATTAAATCTCTACTAAAAACTTCAAGGTTTGTAAATCTTCAATTTCAATGGTATTATTGTGTTTCTTAGATGATATTGATGATGGGTCGTTGTTATTTTGTTTTAATTTTGAAGTTTTTTTTGGTGACAATGGAAAAAACTTCGATTGCGATTTGAAATTATATTTCAATCAATGTATCACGATAAAAGTGACATAAGTTGGTTATTTCATGTTTAACGTGACACATCACCTAATATTTTGTAGTCATGTATTTTTGAGGTACATGAGATATTTCATACCCAACATAATATACATGAAATATTTCATGCATAACATAACATATATAGGATATTTTATGTCCAACATGATATACATATGATATTTCATGTTTTGTATGAAACAATGCATAAAGGATATTTCATATCAAACATGATATACATATGATATTTCATGTCCTGTATGAAATAATGCATAAAGAATATTTCATACCAAACATGATATACATAGGATATTTTATGCCCAACATGACATACATGAGATATTTCATACACAACATGATATACATAAGATATTTCATCTCTTGTATGAAATAATACATAAAGGGGATATTCCATACCAAACATGACATGAATAAGGTATTTCATGTCCAACATGACATAAATGGAATGTTTCATGCACAACATGATATACCTGGGAGATTTCATGTCTTGTATGAAATAATGCATCAAGGGGATATTTCATATCAAACATGACATGCATAGGATATTTCATGCCCAACATGACATACATGGGATATTTCATGCACAACAATATACATGGGATGTTTCATGTCTTGTATGAAATAATACATAAAGGGGATATTTCATATCAAACATGACATACATAGGGTATTTCATGCCCAACATGACATAAATGGGATGTTTCATGCATAACATGATATAACTGGGATATTTCATGTCTTGTATGAAATAATGCATAAAGAGGATATTTCATACCAAACATAAGGCCATGTCCTGCAACTGTTTTTCAATCCGTTTTAGTTTTTATTATTCAAAAACGATTTCGAAAACGCGTTCGTTAACCGTTTTTCTTTTTATTTTTGAAAATAAAAAAAAAACGAAAAACAAAACAAGTGTTAAAAGTGAAAGATTTGAAAAACACAAAATACTTGTTTTTCGTTTTTGTTTTTCATTTTTTTTATATTAAAAAAAAATCTTAAACTATTAATTGTATTGTTATGCGTTTGATATGACTAGGACAGGACAAAACAAAATTTTTAAATTACCAAAGTGCCCCTCTTATAGAGCTCCACTACCATCTCATAGAAAGAACCGAAAACCAGGGTTTTTCCCCACTGACGACCATCCTTGCCTTAACAGGGTACTTTCCCGGTCAGATACTAACAGAGATGGATGGAGATCAACAAGCCAAACTAGTCAGTACGGGGCTTTGTTAAACCTGAGTTCATCCTAGCCAGCAACATTCTGGTTCTGGATGTGTCCAGGGTGTCCAGCCAATATACCAAACTAGTATACATGATCTGTTCTGATATGCAGGATCCTCATAAGAGGCAAGCACAGAGCATACTAGGACCTTGAAGAATCATAATCTCAGACATAAAGCTTTCTGAAGATCAGGAGGAGAAACTGTTTAGAATGCCATAAAACACAAAACACAATCTTTATTGATTTTTCTCGTTTCTGCACAAAGAGACTGGTCCTCCTATTTATAGAGGAGGGAGACCTTACACGATTGATCAAGCTTTTTACAAGGGATAAGGATAAGGCTCACAAAAGAGGAAAGCTATCTTACAAAGGATAAGAGGCCAACCGGTGGCCGACATAAAACGGGAAACAAAATAATGCAAAAGTAAACAAGACAGCTGGAGCGCTTTACAATAATTAAACAGGGGGAACAGTTACGGGCTGCTCAGGTTGCAAGTGGAGTGGTACTCATCATCTGAGTTTAGGGCCCCACAGATCGAACAGGGCCACGTGTCAGCCTGGTCTTGAGAGTCCTGGAGGAACGAATCAGGGAGAGGATGCAAACTCCTTGTGGGGTCTCTTGGGACGTCAGGGAGGATGAAGATGACATCAGTGTTGTCATCATTGACGACACAAAGGAAGTTGAGTAGAGGTATCTGGATGTTGGTCCGGTACAGTCTTTCGTAGTCGTATGAAGTATCCCATTCGTAGCAGATGTTGGAGGTCCAAAGGAGTTGTGTATGTGGGTTATAGCTGTAGGGCCTGCTGAAGATCCAAATGCAGCATACTTTGGAGGCCTGGTCAGGGTCCATCTTCCAGAGATGGTATTGGCCCATGAGCTTAGTGAGCTCGGTCTGCCAGGTATGCATGGGCCTGAACCACTGTAGAAAAGTCCGGAGGTTAACAGAGGTAGGGTCCTGGACGAAACCGTACAGTGCTTGGAGAGGGAAAACCATGGCGTGGCGATGGAGGACAGATAAACACCAGAGGAACCATAAAACTTGGTCGGAATAGTAGTAGAACGGAGGTGATATAAAAGGGTCAAGAAAAGGTTTGTTGAAGTTGGTAATCTGGTGGTGACAGCCCTGACTGTTAATTGGGAAAGATATTGTGGTAGGTACAGTTTGGCAAATGCTTGGATTTGCTGGATGGTGGGGATTTGGCCTGGAGAAAGAGTGGTCATGAACTCTGGAGGGAAGTTAGGTGATAGCTGGGGAGGTTAAGGAGCCGTGGAAGAGGAGAATTGGGGAGTCATCATGTAGATCAAGGGGATAGGGCCAGTAAGGGAGATGAGGTTGACGGGCCGTGGTCGTGAGAGCATATCTAGAATAATATTGTGGTGACCTTTTACATGTTTGACCGAAAAGTCGTACCTGGCAAACCAGTCCTTAAGTCTTAGGAGCTGGGGATTTGGTGGGAGCTTGTTGCGGAACTCAAGAACTTTAGGGAAGGATGAGTTGTCCATCTCAACGGTAAACTTGGTGGTTCTGAGGTGGAAGTCAAACTTGGAAACCCCATTTTTTACAGGATCTCTTTGTAAATAGTGTGGTAATGTTTCTGGGATTCTTTGAACTGTCCGCTGGCATGGCCACAATAGTGACGTTTTCCCTGGGTTTCTTCAATGAGGATGGCTCCCCAGAAATGGTCGCTGGCATCTGTTTGTAGGATGAGGTGGCCAAATGATGGAATGTGTAAGGGTGGAGGTTTCTGTGCAGCACGCTTGAGGTGGGAGATTGTTTCAGTGTGGAGGGTATTCCATCGAGGGGGATCCTTCTTGAGAAGTTTGGATAAGCAGGTGGTAAAACGACCGGCTTGTGGGATGAAGTCCCTGATATAATTGACAATGCCAAGAAATTGTTGGAGCTGCTTCAGTGAGAGGTCGGAGTCTGGGAAGGTCAGGAGTTGGCTTGCAAGGTGAGGTCTAGGGGCATAAGTCCCATCTTTGATTTGCATGCCAAGAAATTCAATTTCAGTAACACATGTCGAGCTCTTTTTATCAGATAGCATGATCCCATATTCATCAAGGATCTGGTGGAATTTTATCAGGAGATCATTGTGTGATTGCTTGTCTGATGAGAATAGCAGGATGTCATCAATGTATAGTAAGGCCGTACTGAGCAGTGGCTGAAAGATTCTGGTGACAGCCTTTTGGAATAGGGAGGGGGCTGTTTTAAGCCCAAAAGGAAGCACGGTCCATTGGTAGTGGGCATTGGGAAGGCAGAAGGCCGTTTTGGGCCTGTCATGTGGTTGTATTCCAATTTGCCAGAAGGCCCCTTTTAAGTCAAATTTGGAGAAAACTGTGGCTCCAGGTATTTGGGAGAACAAGGTATTAGCTCTGGGGACTGGGAATTTGTCATCTTGGAGGAAAAGGTTGAGAGGCTTGTAATCAATGACGAGTCGTTTCTTTCCTCTGACCTGTTCGGATCTTTTTTCAACGTAAAAGGCCTGGTAGGCCCAAGGGATGAAGTGGGCTCTATAAGGCCTTGGCTGAGGAGTGACTCACATTCTTCTGTGGCCAGGGATAGATCATAAGGGGACATTCCTGTGTGAGTAGCTTTTGTGGGGTTGGCGTCTTCATTGAGTTTGAAAGGAAGCTCTATGAAGAAGTCAGGGTTCTTCCATAGCGGGTGTGGGTGTTTGAAGTCTGTATGGCTGGTGGTGCAAAAGAGCTGGGGTTTTTCTTGTATTTTTTGGAAGTCCGGATTAATGACCGAAAGGGGGAAGATTTTTGGGATATCAATGAAAGGTTTAAACTCCCTTTGGAACCGAATACCCTGAGGTAGAATCCTGATGGATTTGGACTGGCTGTAAATATCCCATCCGATAAGGATATCTTTATCTAGGAGAGGAGTGCCAATGACGTGTGTCCAAAGAGTGAATGAAGGGAAAAACTGCAACCCAATCTTATGTTTGGAGATTAGGTGGGTGTTGAAGAGTTGTCCGTCTGCTGCTAGGAACTGATTTTTTTCTTCTTTCCAAGCTTCTGCTGGGAGGACACTGGGGTTCATCATGGAGGAGTGGGCTCCTGTGTCAAAATAGGCAATGACTGGGATTGGTTTAGAGTACTTTGTAGGTAGAATTTGGATTTTGATTTATGGGCCAGAATTTTCTTTACTGGCGGCTTGGTAGGCTTCTGATGGGTAGTCATGGCCTGGGAGGCTTGATTGTTCTGAGGAACTAGAATCATCTGAGTCTAGCACCATGAAAGAGGTTAGCTGGTTGACATCTTCTTGCTCTGAAAAGTAAGATTCAATGTCAGCATCTGAGGGAATTTCTTCTGCAACTTGCCTCAGTTGTCGGATGAGCTTGGCTGACTTTGTTCTCTTGTTGGGGCATTGTTTGGCATAGTGTCCTTCTTGTCCGCAGGCGAAACACTTGTTGGACTTGTTCCAGGATCTCCTTGCCTTCTTCCTGTAATACTTGTATTTTCTGGAGCGTGAAAACCCTTTCGGGTTTTGAGTCCTGTGTGTCTTTTTCCTGTAGGGCCTGTTTACCTTGCAGTTGCAATGCTCATTGGAGCTGCATTTGAGATGGTAATCCGGAGGGAATTTACAGTGTCTGCTGTACTTCTTCCCTTCCTTAATCATTTTTGAGAAAACCCGTTGAGTAGCACAGAGCTTTTCTAGTGCAGTATGGGTGAACATGTGGATTTCCCCTAAGGTGATTTCTCTGAGGCCTTTTCCTGAGGACTCAATCAATCTTTGGAGTTCTCCTTGGAGTTCTGAGGGAAGCGAATTTAGGTACACTTGTCTTAGGGTTTCATCATTGACGCCACCGAGTGCATGATACCTGAAAGACATGCGTCTATAGTGATAGTCAATATCTTCTTTGTTCAGAGAGCACACTGTCATCTCAAAGAATTCCTGTCTGGTCTGTTTATAGAAATGGGAAGCATCTCCGAGGAATTCTCTAAAGATTATCCCTGTTGCTATGGCAACAGATCCACATCTGACCAGTTGTAGCTGTCTGTATTCTCCGAGGGCTTGGTACCAATCTCTGAGAGATCGTGTGAATCTGGAGACAAATTCTCTCAGAATGGATTCTGTGTTGTCACCTCCTTTAGCAATTTGGAGGTCGAGCCAAGCGCTCATTTCTGACATTCTTTTTCTCCATTATCTAGGAGCGACTTCGTCAAAGTTGAACCAGGGACCATTGGTAGGTTTAGGGAGATGAGTGTGCGATTGTGCTCTATCTCTCTGGTCGGGTGGTTCATCAGTTACTGGGGGAGGTGCTTCAGTGGTTTCTGCTGAGGATTCTGATGCTGTATCCATGGTCTGTATGGATGGTTGTGGATCGGCCCTTGTGGCTAGATAAATTTGCGTGGGATCATCTGGGTCTGAATAGTTTGAAGAATCCGGTGTCTGGTCAGAGTGATAAGTTTCCCATGACGAGGTGGATGAAGGTTCTGTTGTTTCTGTCTCTGTTGAGGAGGTACTTGGAGTGTAAGGTTGGAGGGAAGACGTGTAGAAGGCTTGTTTTTGGTGGTGTGGTGGTGAGCGTTTATGGGAAGAATGTGTCTTCTTTTTCTGTGAGGTTTTCCTGTCTTTACTTGTTGACGGTCTTTCGGTGGGTAAAGGTGGGTACTTTCGGAAGAGGTCTCCGGTTGATTTAAAGAACTGGGAATGGTCAAGAGGTCTTCAAGGGGGTGGCGGTGACTGGGTTGGAAATATCAAGGACGGGGAGTAAGGATGAGGGCTTGGAAGGTAGGGCGTGCTGGTAAAGTGGTCCCTTGTTATTTGGTCTAGTTGGTCCTTGAGACGTCTGATTTCCCTTTCTTTGTTGTCAAAATCAGGGCCAAAGTATCCTTGGCTGATGTACTGATGCAGGTCAACATCCAACCTAGAAACTCTTGATTGCAGGTCTGTATACATGTTTCGCAGCGTGGAATCAAGATGTTGTAACTGGTTGTCCTGTTGAGAGACGTGGTGAGAGACCTTAACAATCTTCTGGTCGATAGAGTGAAGCACTCTATTTTGAACTGTTGCATTGCGAGTATGCCAGTTGAGGACCTGTTCAGCCTGAGAGGGCTGTTTGTGGGATCCATCAGGCAAGACTTCTGTTGATTGGATGAAAGGTCTGGAGAATAGGTTCCTTTCAGGATTCGACGAGGAATCCAGGGGAGGGAAGTCTTTGTCGTAACTGGAGGCCATGAAACATGGAATAGGAGTCGGGACAGCTGGCAGTAATTTTATTGGTTTGTCCAGAAGTAAACCCTTTTCTTTTAGGATTTGAAGTGCCCTATCATAAATGGGAAGGGGACTGTTTTTTATTGGTCGTAGACCAATCCAAGGACTGTGAGGGTCTTTAGGTCGTCTGAAAGAGGAAGCAGATTTACAGGATGTCCTTTCAGATTTGTGGCAAGTTCTGCATTCGCAGTCTGCGTCACACATGTCTGGGTCTACGTCCCAGATGAAGTGCCCGTTGACTTTGTCCGTGTAGACTGGAGTTCCATCAACCTCAAAATGATGGATGGGGATTTCTTGTTCTGTTGTGACAGGTCGGATTGCCAGGATTTGAAAAACGGGGGGAGCAGTTGGTGCTGTCTCAGTGGCAGGAGTGCTTGCATCTGAAGTACCAATTTGTTCGTAAGTAGTTTGGATTGAGCCATCTGCTAGCTTTGTGAACTTAGTTTCAGTTGCCACCACTGGCGTGGTGTTTTGAAAAGCCTTCTCATAGTTGGTGATCCAGTTTAAAGGCATGATTTATGTGAGCTTTTCTCTGGGTAATTGTTTGGGAATCTGGATGATAGTAGGAACTTCATCTTCTCTCTCAACTTTGATAAAGATGGTATCTCCAGAATGTCCTGGGATGGGAAGATCAAGAGCATGATCTTGGAGTCTGTATGCAATTTGATGATGGAGGGTTGCCATATAGGAATTTGGCATCATAGGGGCTCCTACGACCTGTAGTTGGACTTTGAGGCAATTGTGTAGATTTAGATCCCTAAGAGGGATGTTGAAGTTTGGGTAGTAAGTGAGCGAGATACTTCCTGCATGTAAAGTTGAGAGGCATGTGCCAATGACTGCATGTTCATATTGTTTATAAATCGTATTGAGGAGGGCAATCCGGGCCGTGACTGGTAATCCTTTTCTGCCATGCAGGGTAAGGATTATTCTGATAGCTCCGATGTGCAGGTGGGAGTATCCTTCTCTGATCCACTGTTCAATAAGCGGTTGGCCAATTTCTAGGTCAACATATTGTTCAGCAGACGAAGCAGGAATCAGACAATTGTCTAAAGCAGTAGATTGGACATATTCCTTGATTGGAGGAGAGCGGTGTTGGACCAACCGCTTATTGAACAGTGGATCAGAGAAGGATACTCCCACCTGCACATCGGAGCTATCAGAATAATCCTTACCCTGCATGGCAGAAAAGGATTACCAGTCACGGCCCGGATTGCCCTCCTCAATACGATTTATAAACAATATGAACATGCAGTCATTGGCACGTGCCTCTCAACTTTACATGCAGGAAGTATCTCGCTCACTTTCTACCCAAACTTCAACATCCCTCTTAGGGATCTAAATCTACACAATTGCCTCAAAGTCCAACTACAGGTCGTAGGAGCCCCTATGATGCCAAATTCCTATATGGCAACCCTCCATCATCAAATTGCATACAGACTCCAAGATCATGCTCTTGATCTTCCCATCCCTGGACATTCTGGAGATACCATCTTCATCAAAGTTGAGAGAGAAGATGAAGTTCCTACTATCATCCAGATTCCCAAACAATTACCCAGAGAAAAGCTCACATAAATCATGCCTTTAAACTGGATCACCAACTATGAGAAGGCTTTTCAAAACACCACGCCAGTGGTGGCAACTGAAACTAAGTTCACAAAGCTAGCAGATGGCTCAATCCAAACTACTTACGAACAAATTGGTACTTCAGATGCAAGCACTCCTGCCACTGAGACAGCACCAACTGCTCCCCCCGTTTTTCAAATCCTGGCAATCCGACCTGTCACAACAGAACAAGAAATCCCCATCCATCATTTTGAGGTTGATGGAACTCCAGTCTACACGGACAAAGTCAACGGGCACTTCATCTGGGACGTAGACCCAGACATGTGTGACGCAGACTGCGAATGCAGAACTTGCCACAAATCTGAAAGGACATCCTGTAAATCTGCTTCCTCTTTCAGACGACCTAAAGACCCTCACAGTCCTTGGATTGGTCTACGACCAATAAAAAACAGGCCCCTTCCCATTTATGATAGGGCACTTCAAATCCTAAAAGAAAAGGGTTTACTTCTGGACAAACCAATAAAATTACTGCCAGCTGTCCCGACTCCTATTCCATGTTTCATGGCCTCCAGTTACGACAAAGACTTCCCTCCCCTGGATTCCTCGTCGAATCCTGAAAGGAACCTATTCTCCAGACCTTTCATCCAATCAACAGAAGTCTTGCCTGATGGATCCCACAAACAGCCCTCTCAGGCTGAACAGGTCCTCAACTGGCATACTCGCAATGCAACAGTTCAAAATAGAGTGCTTCACTCTATCGACCAGAAGATTGTTAAGGTCTCTCACCACGTCTCTCAACAGGACAACCAGTTACAACATCTTGATTCCACGCTGCGAAACATGTATACAGACCTGCAATCAAGAGTTTCTAGGTTGGATGTTGACCTGCATCAGTACATCAGCCAAGGATACTTTGGCCCTGATTTTGACAACAAAGAAAGGGAAATCAGACGTCTCAAGGACCAACTAGACCAAATAACAAGGGACCACTTTACCAGCACGCCCTACCTTCCAAGCCCTCATCCTTACTCCCCGTCCTTGATATTTCCAACCCAGTCATCGCCACCCCCTTTAAGACCTCCTGACCATTCCCAGTTCTTTAAATCAACCGGAGACCTCTTCCGAAAGTACCCACCTTTACCCACCGAAAGACCGTCAACAAGTAAAGACAGGAAAACCTCACAGAAAAAGAAGACACATTCTTCCCATAAACGCTCACCACCACACCACCAAAAACAAGCCTTCTACACGTCTTCCCGCCAACCTTACACTCCAAGTACCTCCTCAACAGAGACAGAAACAACAGAACCTTCATCCACCTCGTCATGGGAAACTTATCACTCTGACCAGACACCGGATTCTTCAAACTATTCAGACCCAGATGATCCCACGCAAATTTATCTAGCCACAAGGGTCGATCCACAACCATCCACATAGACCATGGATACAGCATCAGAATCCTCAGCAGAAACCACTGAAGCACCTCCCCCAGTAACTGATGAACCACCCGACCAGAGAGATAGAGCACAATCGCACACTCCTCTCCCTAAACCTACCAATGGTCCCTGGTTCAACTTTGACGAAGTCGCTCCTAGACAATGGAGAAAAAGAATGTCATAAATAAGCGCTTGGCTCGACCTCCAAATTTCTAAAGGAGGTGACAACACAGAATCTATTCTGAGAGAATTTGTCTCCAGATTCACAGGATCTCTCAGAGATTGGTACCAAGCCCTCGGAGAATACAGACAGCTACAACTGGTCAGATGTGATCTGTTGCCATAGCAACAGGGATAATCTTTAGAGAATTCCTCGGAGATGCTTCCCAGTTCTATAAACAGACCAGACAGGAATTCTTTGAGATGACAGTGTGCTCTCTGAACAAAGAAGATATTGACTATCACTATAGACGCATGTCTTTCAGGTATTATGCACTCGGTGGCGTCAATGATGAAACCCTAAGACAAGTGTACCTAAATTCGCTTCCCTTGGAGTTATATATTATAATATTATATATGTTATAAATATTATATAAAATATCATATATTATTAATATATAATAATAATATATTGATATATAATATATATAATATTATAATATATATAAAAATATATGTAAATATTATTATATATTATATATATTTTTTATATTATATTTGTATATATAATATCAAATATTATATATTTACATAGGATATAATGTCATATATTATGTATTATTATATATAAAAATATAATATAAAAAATATAATAATAATTCATATAATAATTTTTAATATATAAAATAATATATATATTATTATAATATAAATTATAATATATGTAATAATATTTAATATATTATTATAATATGTATATATATATATTAATATATTGTATACAATTATATTTTTATTATAATATATATATATATATATATATTATAATTATTTATTTATAATTTAAGAGTTTAGTTTTGATTAATTCATTTTGTTGATATGTTTTTTTGAATTAATTTTTGATGTGTTACTTTTGTTTGATTTAAAAATTACAATACAAAAATTATATTGGTTAATTATTTAATCAATTTGTTTATAGTTGTAATAATATTAAACAAAATACTAAAATTGATATTTCAATTTTTGATAGTTTTCGGTTATCCTACCAGACGCGTTTTTTCCGTTTTCATTTTCAAAATACAGCTTTCAGTATTTGCTACCAAACGCGTTTTCAGAAATTGAAAATGAAACCAAAAATACTGTTTTCATTTTCATTTTTATTTTCGAAAAACATCAACTGAAAAACGCTTACAGGACGGGCCCTAATATACATAGGATATTTCATGCCCAACAGGATATACATGGGATATTTCATGCACAACATGATATACATGAGATATTTCATGTCTTGTATGAAATAATGCATGAAGGGGATATTTCATACAAAACATGATATACATAGGATATTTCATACCTAACATGACATATATGGGATGTTTCATGCACAACATGATATAAATGAGATATTTCATGTCTTGTATGAAATAATGCTTAAAGGGGATATTTCATACCAAACATGACATACATAGGATATTTCATACCCAATATGACATATATGAGATATTTCATGTCTTGTATGAAAAAATGCATAAAGGGGATATTTCATATCAAACATGACATACATAAGATATTTCATGTCCAACATGACATACATATTATATTTTATACATAACAGATATACATGAGATATATGAGATATTTCATGCATTATATGAAATACTGCATAAATAGAATATTTCATACCCCAACATGACATACATAGGATATTTCATACCTAACATGACATACATAGGATATGTCATTCACAACATGACATATATATTTCATGCAAAACATGAGATACATGAGATATTTCATGCTTTACGTGATATATCCCTAGAAAATATGAAATTGTGTTTTTCTTACAATTTTTTTTATGAACTGATTTTTTTTTTCAATTGTTTTTTCTTTAGGAACTATGTAAAGCTTTAGGTTAGCAATCAATTACAATGGTCGGTGGGACGGTTTAGATTTTGTGGATGGGGAACTTATTAGGGAGTGGGTGGAAAAGAAGTTGTCATGCAATGAGTTGGTGGAGATGACATACAGATTGCTTGGGATTGACAAAAGTATTTATGACATCATTCTTTATGGGATGATTAAGTTACGATCACGTTGGACAAAATATCACGTGAAACGTGACAATGATATTGGTTTTATTTTTCGTGATGATTCGTCGCAAGTGCAGATGGAGATGCACATGTACACAAACTTCCACCATCATTTTTCAAGTACGATAATGTTAGGTGTTACATTACAGATTATGATACTGAGGATGAGAAACCGAATGAGCATGATTATCCTAGTAATTCAGATGATACTTTTATCGGAGTTGAGCAGGGTGCCGGTGTTGAGGATGTTATTGGAGGAACTAAGAATTGTGATGGTGCTGGAGGGGTTACTTTTGGTGGCCCATCACATGATCCTTTCCCTGCAGCTCCGTCACTTTGGATCCTCCCTTGTGTAGGTCAGTATTTTTTTGGCACCACACTAACCGCCTCTACTTCACAAGAGGGACCCTTATTTATGGGATAAGTTTTGAGGATAAGCATAAACTTAAGATCGAGTTGGGACTTTATGTTATGCATGAGAGGTTTGATATTAGAGTTAGACGCTCAACAAAATATCGATTTAAGGCCGGCTGTAAGGATATAAATTGTCAGTTCACGATTGGCGAAATCGAAGAAGCGTTGATTTTGTTTTTGCTTCATATACGTGAAGTGATTGGCACACCTGAACATTTAGTGGTTATATCTGATCGTCATAATAGCATTGCAAATGGAATGAGAAATGTGTATCCCACAGTACCACATTGTATATATTACTACCATTTGAAGCAGAATCTGAAGAAGGAGGCTTCAAAACGTGGTGACGTTTTACAGTTGTATAAATTGGCTGCATATTCGTATAGAACCAAAGTGTGTGATAAATATTTGACTGACATTTCCAACATTCATCGTCGTGCCTTTGACTATCTTGTAGATGTTGGTGTGGAAAGATGGTCACTTGCATATGTTGCCATGTGCTCGTGCAATTGCTGTTTGCAGGTATGTTTCTTTCTTATTTATTATGTGTTCATGGCATATTCAAATGAATGATGGTACTAACTAATTTTCATGTTTTTCAAGCATACAAGAGTTCCAAAAGAACGACTATGCAGTGATTACTTCACAACTCAATGGCTTTAAACTGCATATGCACATTCGATACATCCAGTACCTCATCCTTCCAATTGGGTCCTTCCAGAACATGTTAGTTCTTGCGTTGTACATCCACCTGAAGGTAGAAGACAATCGGCCAGACAAAAAAAAATTAGGATACGTTGTTCATTAGAAGGGCCTGAAACAATGGTATGTACCAATTGTGGAGAATCTGGACACAATCATATCACTTGTACTAAGCCTTGTCAAACACGTTCCATTAGCAAATCAAGTTCATTATCAGTTGGCCAAAAACCTCCATTCCGTAGACAACGTGCATGCGAAAGATGCGAGGTGCTTGGACATAATATTCAAACATGCTCAAACTTGGAAGCAAAACAATGAAACTTTCATTTTATAATGTTACAACTTTTGTTGAGTGTTAGATGTTAATTTTTATTTTAACTCTTGGTTGTTAACCGTTGAAGCTGTTATCAACTTTTATAACCTTTACCAACTTTTGATTGTTAACCGTAGAAGCTTTTATTTTAAACTTTGTTTAAAGTAATTCATTACAATTTAGATTGTTATTTATTGCATAAAATGATAAAAAAAATGTACAACCTTTGTTCGAAAATCATGGACTTGGTTTGAGTTAAATTATTAGGACATTGTACGATCAATTCTTAGTTTTACATTTGAGCATATGTATTATATTTAAAATGAAAGAGATAAGAAACAAAAAACTATACTATTATTTTGTTGTAAAAAAACTGACAATTATGTTTTATAGATGTTTTTTTAACTTGAAATTTTGTTTGTTAACATTACCAAAAAAAATTGGTTTGAATTTCCTCTGTTTACATGGCTACATCTTTCTAATGTCATTGACATGGCTTCGAAGCTTGAAAAAACCATTCGGCAAATTCATTTCTAATGTCCTTCATATCACCCACTGTGAAGTCCATTTGGTAACATTTATCTTGAAGAATATTTTCCATGTACTTCATGATGAACACACCGCAACTCCTTTTACATTTACCAATAATAGTTGTCAATATCGATAAGTGGAAATAGTAATGAAATGTTGAAAACAAACAAACAAACATTAAAAATACACTCATGTGTCATGTTGTTGAGGAATCAAGTACGGTTCAACAACATCAACTTCCACAGGCTTAGGTTCGGATATACGTCGCTCATAATATCCACCAGTACGAAGTATACCAGGTAATAATGAGACGAGTTACTTAATATGAGGTATCCGTTGTAGCTGTTTATACTTGTCATTCCCCTCTTGTAATGAGTCGTAAATCTCAATTTTGTACGTGTACAAGTTAAGTTCACACAGCACCCAATGAGAGGAACATACACAACAAGGCTACATTACAAGTAATGAATATTAGAAACCTTAAACCTAAAAAATCAATTATGAAATAAAAACAAAAGCAGAAACATAATAAAATTGACATGACAGTAATCAACTCATAACATACAGAGCACATTTAGTCATTGAAAAAAAAATACAACTTAACATCAATGGATATCTTGTAAAAAAAAAACCACTATACGTTGATGAATGAACTCTGTCTACATATATAAAAAAAGTCAAGTTAACTTACTATATCATAATCCCACCAAGCTTTACACCAAGTTAGCTGACCCCCCCGAGATCATCCTGACATATCCATTCGTCCTCCACAAAAGTCTTCGTAGTGTTCACATAATCTCTCTTCCATATCACCTCACATTGAGCCTGCAGTGAATGGACAACACATGGTTAGTCCATCAACAATAACAATGTCTGAAAGTAATAACCATATATCACTCTGATACTTACAAAAAAGTAAGTGGGTAGTATCCCAATCATAGTTTTGAACAACTCTGGTGATGCTTCAATTTTCCTCTTCAACAACCTCATGAAACAATCGATATGCTGAAAATCAAACAAAAACAAACAAATAATAATGTTATATACTCAACTCAAGTACATAACCACAAATGGACCATTTCAGCAATGGTACAAAGATTAGCTATATGTTGGCATTACATGCATGTAATGCGATAAACACCAAACACTCAAACCAATTATTTAAAAAAAATGTAGAAAAAATTCTATTATATGATATACAATACTAAAACATTGAATTGAAACAAGAAATAGATAATAATTATCAACCCAAAAAAGGACACGATTCATCTTTAATATTATGGTTCTGACCATTACTGTAAAAGTAACTAGTACTACAATGCATTTGTGTATTAACCGGGGACTCTCGATGAAACTTATATCTAATACTATTTTAGTAACCACTCAACTACAGAAAAAAAAAGAGAAAAAATATATATATGTAAGCCTATAACAATGTTTATATATCATTTATCGTATCATCGAGGTCCGAACGAATAGACTTCATCCGTATGAACCAATTTTGATTTTGCTTCTTAAGAAGCCCAACATCCCGAATGTAAAAAATGTCTAAAAATTAGTTGTCATGCTAGTAGTCAATAAATAGAAACATGATCTAAGTTACGTACAATATATTAGGATCGGGTTTTACGAATTCCTTTAAACTTAAAGTGTGGTTCATTTGAGGGTAAGCACGGCTGTAAAAAGGACGGGGGCGAGTAAACGGTGTCTGAAGTTTTGCTGAAGACTTTCTCTTCCTTTTCTTCTCCTGGGATTTCAGCTAGAACTGTTTTTTTCTTTATCGACTCCACACTCAGGTCTGCATTTTTAATTTCAATATTTGGGAATGGAGAAAAGCATTAGTCGAGTACTCCACCTCGAAGTTCTGCCTCCGTATGGTTTACGTCACCCTGACAAGTTAAAAATTAGGTTAATAATAAAATGTAATTGAAAATGACTGACATAAGCATCTGCTTTATACCCGCGGAGTGGATTCCATATGTTGCGGTTTGGGAGCCGCTGTAGTAGCTTTTGTGGAATCATGATCAGGAAATGATCTATCTGAGGGATTGCCCCAATCATGATGGTCATCAAAGACGGAAGTACAGTTGGGCAACTGAGTATATGGTGCATTTCGTAGTGACTGAACCTCTTCATGTAAAATTTTGAACTGTCGGATAAAACTCTCAGTCATCCATTTCTCAAGCCTTTATCTGATCTGTAACATGGGCCAATAATTTCTCCCATATATCAGAAGCGGCAACTTCTTGCGGGTCGACATAGGTCTACATGATGTTTTTTTAAAGTTAGTATGATAATGTTGTAATCATTTATAATTTTGAAAAACAAACAAGTTTATATTACCTTTTTTTTTCTCCGGTCATGATTGGCCTTTGAATTCATCTCCCGAGTGACATTTTCTTACAATAACTCCTTATCACTCTCGCTCACCATAACAACGTCTTTTGATGTTTCAGGAACGTCCCCCATGGCATTTTCTGGATTAAAAACTGCCATATAATCCTGCTGTAATTCATCTGCAGTCGGAGTCAATGTCGGAATAGCTTCCATCTGAATCCATAATGCACAAAAAGAATAATTATACAACGTTCATAATACTATTAAAATTAAACATACAATTAAAAACGAGTACCTCATCAATGAACTCGTTATCAAGTTTCTTGGGCTTCTTTTTGCAACACCAGTTCATTAATTGTGGATAAACATTACTAATTCGAAGTCCATGAATTCCGGTGAGGCATGAAATAGCCTCCATAGCCCAAACCTATGCATCATAATTTTTTAATTGTAAATATGTTGTCAAAAAAAATCAATTTTAAAGTTAGTAAAGACCGAAATACAAACCTGGAATGCCCATGCAAAGCCGTATATGTTCACCCCCATATTCTGCTTCTTACTGGAATTATGGTTTTTCTTATTCCGACTAGTCATAAACCGTCTCAAGTAGTATTCGGTCTGAGAGTATATGTAGGTTCCCCATGGAAAACATTCGAAAGCTGTTAAGTTCTCTACAAACATACAAGCCCACCGAGGGACATTCTTTCCGTATTCAATCCTAAGAAGCACATAACCTAATATAAACAAATATGACTAACTTAATAGCATCATCAGGCTGGTCAAAATTTCTCTCATCCAACCAATTTATAATCACATGAAATGTCGGTAATTTTCCATCAAAACATCTTTCTAACACACCCCCATCAACATCCTCATAGCCATGGACAACATTTGTAGGTATCATTCCAACTTGCAAACCGGTTACCAAACAGAATTCTAATTTCCCGAATCGTATATCTGTTTGACCCACCCGAAACCACATCTCATCTATATTCCCACCTGGGTGATTAACCTCCCTACACAGTAGCAACTGACATAACCTTCCAACAAAAATTCTAAGACGAGGTAATTCTAAAAAGTGCCTAAATACACCATCCTGGAAACGCTTCAGTTCCCCAATTTTTTCCAAAGAATCTCTCATTCTATTCAACTTCGTCAATCTTTGATGAACCAATATTCTTGTATGAAACCAATTCGATGGACGGTATACATATGATATTTCAGCCATCTGCAATTATAAACCTATGGTATCTTTAGAAAAAAATTGTAAATATAAAAAAATGAATTGTCAAAAAAAAAAGATCTCTAATATATTTAGAAAGAATTTAATATGATCTTCTAAGTAGAAATCAAGTAAAGGTATATTGCACGGATACGGATATGGTACACTACGTAGATACGGTAAATCTCTAAAAATTAGGATACGTATACGGCAGGATACGCCAATTAAAAGAATATATATTTATATATATATTTAAAAAACATAATCCAATAATTCATTCAAAACATATTCTATATAATATAATCCAATAATCAATTCCATTCAAAATAAAAACATAATCCAAATATCCAATAATCCATTCAAAACATATTCTCAATAAACATAATCGAATTATCATTCAAACCACTATCACTATCGGTTTTAGTTTCATCTATTATAGAATTGAGAGAGTTTGACATACCGGTCATTTTCTGGAAAAAATAAATAAAGAGAAAAAGAAACAAAAGACAGGTCTATAAAATTTATTGCCATAAATAAATCAGCCATTGAGAATCAATAAATCATGATTGTCATAAATTGATTGCAATAAATAAATCAAAATTCAAAACAGATCAATTTAGAATTCAAAACAAAGCATAAGTTGATTCTAATTTCTAACGATTCCTTACATAGTTAGACAGTTCATACAGTATAGAGGTCAAAGAAATTAACGAAGACAAAAAATAAAATACAAGTTATAAACAAAATAGGCATCAAGTATTAACTATCGAGTAGAAATGTAGAACTAACATGTGACTAAATTAGTGAATCACTAAATTGAAACCAGTCGGGTTTGAACATCCCTAAAATAATAATTAATTGATTAACTCAACCTTTTGTCTGTTTAAACATCCCTTTGTCCATATACATATTCATGAATCAGACATGTACAAATACAGTCATACAACTAATGAAGTACTCTTTTTCTACATCAAATAAGTGAAAGCTGGTTCAAGCTGCTTTCTGGTAATCAATCAACAGAGAGAATTTGATCAAGTCATGAAGCCAATGAATGATCAACCAACTGAGCCAGATCAACAGTTTATGCCAAATTGATTATCATCAAGTCGTGGCGGCATAGCATTTCATGCAAATGAATTATCAAGCTGCTGGAGACCAAATCATGCCAGTGATTGACCATCATCAAGCCACAACACAGACGCAGTTCATGCAAATGAATAATCAAGTTGCGGTGGTGCCACTGCAGCAATTCATGCCAATGAATAATCAAGCTACAACGGCGCCGCCATACCAATTCATGCCCCACAACAATTCGTGCCGATGAATAATCAAGTTGTGGCGGTGCCACCACAACAATTCATGCCAGTGAATAATCAAGCAGCGACGGTGCCACCACAGCAATTCATGCCACCACAACAATTCATGCCAATGAATAATCAAGTTGTGGCGGCTCCACCACATCAATTGATATCACTGAAGCAATTCATGCCAATGAATAATCAAGTTGCGGCGGCACCACCACATCAATTCATGATATAAAGATGGATGGCTTTGCAATTCATGCCACCGCAACAATTCATGCCAATGAATAATCAAGCTGCGGTGGCACCACCACAACAATTCATGTTAATGAATGATCAAGCCATAGAAGAGCAGCTCATGGGAATGAATGAGCAAATAAAAAGGGAGATTGAAGGCACAATATAATTATAAAGCTACTTTTTATAATATAAGATAATTAATTTATTGTTTAAGAGATAAATTATGGTTTGATAAAAATAGTAATGAAAAATAAGGTCTTACAAAACTAACTAAAAATAGAGGAGAGTGGGGAGAGCAGAGAGAACAGAGCAGTCACCAAATTTATACCAAAATATGCCTATAATAACCAGATAATGATGGAGTGAGAAAGAATTAACAAAAGCACAAACAAACACTACTAAAATTGTACCTTATTGGTTGAAGACGGGTTGAATTTGGTTGAAGAAAGGTCGAAATTGGGTCACAAACGGGTCGAAGAAATACTAGGTCGCCGGAATGTTCGACCATCGAATTGTCAACGGAAACCACCTGCTTCTTCTTCGTCGGCGTCTCACGAACCAGTCTCTTCCTTTCTTCCTCTCCTTTTCTTCTTCTTCGTCGTCTTCTTCTTAAGGTAACGATTTAGGGTTTTTTTTAGTTAAAAAACGATTTAGGGTTTTTTTAGTTGAAACACGATTTAAGTTTATTTTTGTAAAAAAAGAGAGTTTTACAAAACATAAAACAGATTAGGTTTATGTTTTTAAAAAAAAAATTAGGTACACTTTTACAAACAAAATTGATTTTTTTTAAAAAAAGATGTTTTAGGTTTTACGATTTACGTCCGGTTAAAAACAATAACTTATTTTTTTTAATTAAAAATAATAATCAATTTCTTAATTTGATTACTTTTACGAATCCGTCTTTTACCTTGAAAACTTAAGCCGGTCATTAACTTCTCGTTTAATTACCTTTCATGATTGTTGGACCTCGCAACCACAGCTATCCTCTGTGGCCCGGTGGTAAAGCTTCTCCTGTTTCAGGATCAACAGTCTTGGCTTCCATTAGTTCAGATAGGCGACCAACAGAACCATGCCGCTTCATCTCATCGTGCCCTTGGTCCTTGCTGCCCCTCCTCCAGTATCAGTTAAACCATATCCCTAAGACCCAATAAAAAAAATATCAGCAGTCAACAACCTGGTGTAACTCGAATAATCATCGTCTGTGGACTAAAGGAGTGCTATAAATAAAGAAAAAATGATAATAATTTTGAGATATCCGACAAGTTCCAATTTAAAAAATTAATAATAATTTATCATGTAAATTTTCTGATTTATTAATTTAGTTTCTACTATCTTTCCTATCCATAAACAAAAAATAAAATAAAAATTATATGTTCGCTATAAATAAAAGCATTTTAGAAGTGGAAATAGAAGTAGCAAACCTAAATTGTTTAGAGAGAGAGAGAGAGACAGTTGATTGATTCAAACTTGAAACAATGAAACCAAACCTCATAACAGCGAATTCTTCCTACTACTCTCTCCCTTCAATTCAATTCATTTCTTGCAGGTATCAAATCCCACTTCTCAGAACCTCCTCTAATTCGCTTACTAGATTCCTCTCTTGTACCAAAAAACAACACTCTCTTTTGCTCCCAATTCGCTGTTCATCAACTCCCACAAAACCCCACAACCACAACTCAACTGAATCATCGAACCCCACCACCGAGAAATCGGTTCCTGAAGTGGATTCAGAGACTAATTTCAATGTAGAGATCTCAGCTGCTACCGTTCCCTCGTATATTCCGCCCCCAAAACTCTCCTTGAGCGATCAAGCTTTCTATTTGTTGGCTTTTATTGCTTGCACGGTATGTTTTTCTCTATTTCGATGTTAAAAGCTTTGAATTTGCTTGATGGGTATTCGTTGTTTCGTGCAAATTCATACGGGTCTTATGTGAAATTTGAAGTCGATTGTGTTATTGTTGGGTGGTTTATTTTATTAGGCTTTGTAGTAAATATAGCTAGTTAATTAATTAATTTTGTGTGTGTTCAGGAGTTAAAAGCTTTGAATTGTTTGATGAGTATTGTCTGTTTTGTTTTGTTTATTCGGACATGCTTTTGTTGGTTTCATCATGGTGATTGAGGTTACAAGCTTTGTTCTCATATTCTTTATATTTTCACCGTTTTAATATTTTACTAAACTAGGCTACTATTTGGTTTGGATATTGGTCATGTAAATTGGAAGTATGAGATGATCTTGTTCATTATCAAAAATCGGGGAGTATATTAGTTCTGGTTTTATTGGTTTATTGTGATAAGGTTAGAGGGTTGAATCCCTTGGGGGGAGGTTTCTTTCTGTGATTTAGCTTGGATTCTCATGGTGGAAGCAGACTGCAGTGCTGTGCATTAACCATAATTTATGATTATTGACCACATGTGATTTGGAAATTTATGGAAATATATATATTTAGAGTAGTGAACTAGTTAAAAGAATACCTTTTTTTTTCTTAATGTAAAAGGAGTTCATAAACTGTTATGTTCTTTCAATATGGGAATGCTGCGGTTAGGCTTGGAGTTGTTTGAGTTGAAAATTACTATACTTCTTCACCCTTGCCTTCTGTTTATATGTTAATTATGAAGGTGGCCATTCGGTTCATCACTCATTAATACAAGTCAATTTGATTGCATGCAGACTTCTGTGGCTTTTACAAGCCTCGTTATTGCAGCCCTCCCAACAATTTTTGTAAGTTTTGGATATCATATAAACTCAATGTTATATGCTTTCTTGATGTATGCTTTATACATTCTGCTGTCACGATTTAAATGCATTATAACCTTAAAATGGCTGTGATGTGGCTTCAACAGTGTTCTGCTATATCCTATGCTTTTAAGTTTTAATTTGCTTTTGTTCCTCTCTTAATTTGGTCTTTCTTGAAATCGTAGCAAATATAAGCTATTAAGCTTCTATCACTCTTATTTCAGCATGACTGAGATTAAGTGGTGAAAACAAAATGCTTTTGCTCAAGTTTAAATTTCCTGATTTCTTGTTAAATAAAATATTTGATCACTTTTATTGAATGCCATATGAGCATAGTTGTTAAAGGCGTTAACGTCTTCTTGAAGCCTAGGCGTGTGCCTGATAGAAGCGAAGCACACTTTTCAGAAAAGGTGCCTAATAGCTTTTTTATGAATTTCCCAATGGGAATAATTCATAATTGTTGCAGTAACCTAATTTTTCGTATAAATTTCAAGTCGTTAAGCAAAAAAAAGGGTACGAAACTATCAAAAACACATCATAATTCATAAACAACTAATTATTTAATCATCATATTAATAGTAATGCAGCAAAGGTTTTTTTGTTATAAAAAACATCCCTCCTATTCCTAGCTCTCCTCAATTCAAAGAATCACAACGTCGTCACCATTCAATATTCACCACTAACATCTTCATTCAATATTCATCCTAGTCCATGTGGTTGATGTTCACTCTTCATTCTTCACTGACACTAACACTTTTTACCTCCACCACTTCCACCTGCTGCTGAACTCTCTCTCTCTCTCTCTCTCTCTCTCTCTCTCTCTCTCTCTCTCTCTCTCTACGTCACACACTTATGTGTTCTTACTTCTGTTCACACACACAAGCTGCTCTCCATCGTAGGTAAGTATAAAGTTTTTATTTTTTTATTTTTTTTTATTTAGTAATTTGACTAATTTCTGTCAGTCACGCTTAGGCTTCGCCTGGCGTCTGCCTCTGAAAACGCGCCTCGCCCCAGCATATTCAAGGCGTCAGGATGGCATCTTGATGCACCTGGCTTCTAGGTATGCTTTTAACAACACTGCCTGAGAGTTTCTTATTGCTGTCAGAGTAAACTTATTTTCTGCTTCCATATTTATTGCCTGGATACAATAAAGGAAGCTTGGGATTCCGTGGCCCTGAAGAATTTGTCACCTTCCTGATCACTGTTAACCTGGTTAAATGGATTAGGGTTTTAGGTCCTTGATGTTTCCTTCCTGCCTGTTTTCTTTTTCTCACATATTTTCATAATTAAGTTTTGGACATTGGAGAGTACCCTGATGTTCTTGAAACTTCTAACCTTTTGAGATAGAATTATGCATGGTAATTTTGCATTCCTGATTCTAATAGAATTCTCGTCATGATGAGACAGAATTCTCAGAACATTATTGATCTCTGTACAGTTTTGATCCCACTGAATCCTGCTGTTTTATCTGTTATACTGTGACGATGGGGGTTCTGGTCTTGCTAGTTCCTTTCAGTTTTGGTTCATTTTTATGGATGATTGTGAATTTTAACATTCCCAAAATCATCTTATGCTGTTTAATGACAAGGTGTATAGTGTTTGCTAACTGCTGGTTCTGTTCATCTGTTTCATCTTCTGTTTTGTTACATAATAGAGAAAGAGAATGTAGGGAGAAAAAAGGCTGTAATTAGATTGACAGCCCTAACCTTTATTTATACTCTCTAACATATGCAAAATTACATTAATGTCGAAAAGATATAAAAGAAGACCCACTAAACACTTCAACACTCCTTTAAGCTAGGGCAAATATATTTAGAAGACCAAGCTTGGAAACCAAATTAGAAAACACACTCTTACTCAATGCCTTGGTAAAAATATCTCCTACTTGATCAACAGACCTGACATAAGGTGTAGAAACTTCACCACTCATCACCACCTCTCGAATAAAATGACAATCCACTTCTATGTGTTTGGTTCTGTCATGAAAAACCGGGTTACTAGCTATATGAATAGCTGCTTGATTATCACAGTACATAATCATTGGCTTGTTAGGTGAAAATCCCAGTTCTTGAAGTAGATTTTTAACCCACATTAGTTATCAAACTGTATAAGCCATTTCCCTATATTCTGCTTCGGCAATTGACCTAGCTACCACAGTTTGTTTCTTGCTTCTCCAAGTAACTAAGTTGCCCCCCCCCCCATCAAGAGTGGAGATAGATGTCTTCCTATATAACAAGCCCACTCCCACCGTGCCTTTCAAGTACCTTAAAATTCTGCATAGAGCATCCCCATGCAGTTGTTTAGGAGATTCCATGAATTGACTCGCACTACTCACAGAAAATGTGATATTTGATGAGTAATAGTCAAATAAATCAACTTTATAACCAATCCTCTAAACCTTCGTTTATCTGAGAACTCTGGATTGTCTTTATCTTCGAATTTTGCATTTATGTTCCATAGGAGTTTCAACAGGCATACACCTCAACATACCAGTCTCTGATAGTAGATCTTGTACATACTTTCTCTGAGAGAGTACATTCCCATCCTTTCCATGAGCAACTATAATACCTATGAAGTATCTCAATCTACCAAGGTCCTTGATCTGAAAATGTTGTTTTAAATAGTCTTTAACTTGTTCAATACTAGTTGTATCACTTCCTGACACAATAATATCATCCACATAAGCCACAAGTATCACAATTCATGTAGTTCTCTTTAGTGCAAACATTGAATGAATAGAATTGCACCGGCAAAACCCAAAAGAAATCAAGATACAGCTAAGTTTATCAAGCCATGCTCTAGGAGATTGTTTAAGACGATAAATCGATTTTTTTAATCTACACACTCTACCATACTCCTCCTAAGCAACAAACCCCGACGATTGCACCATATACACCTCCTCATTCAAATCACCATGAACAAACCCATTTTTAACATCCAACGGGTAAAGAGGCCAATAGAGATCAAAACCCGAACAAAATTAAGGCGAGCAACATGGGAAAATGTCTCAAAATAATCAACTCGAAAGGTTTGAATATAACCTTTAGCAACTAACCTTGCTTTCAGTCTTTCAATGGTACCATCAGGAAGATACTTGACAGCAAAAACTCATTGGCAACCAATAACATCCTTACCTTCAGGCAAATTAGTAAGTTCCCATGTACCGCGATAAAGCACGCATTTCTTCTTCCATAGCTTTTTTCCACCCCGGGTGAGTAAGAGCTTCTTGGCAAGTTTTCAGTACAGATAGGAGGACAAAACTAACTCAAATGTACGAAATGTGGGACAAAAGTTGTCCAAAGACACAAAACGACTAATAGGATGCCAAGTACAAGACCGTTTAACTTTTCTAACAGCAGTTGGTATGGTAGAGTCATCAATAGGGGTAGGAGAAGATAAAATACCTAAATTATCAATGTAGATCGGAATTGAAGAACTAGGATGTGAAGGATCATTCACAGAAGGTGTTGTTGGTGGAAGAGACACCCTTATCTTCCTTCTTTGATAAACCTGCAAAGGTGGTTGTTTTATAGTTTGTTGACTAGAAACAGATATAAGAACACCGACAGGGGAGGCATTATTATTTGTTTTGACAAATCCATCATCAGTTGAGTTTACAGGTATAGGAGCTGGAAGAGACGATCCATTGTATAGAGGAAGAGAACCATGATTAGAATAAAATGGAATGTCCTAAAAAAAGGTAGCAATAAAATTTCCTAGCAATAGGATCAAAACACTTGAATCCCTTCTGAGTCCTAGAATAGCAAAGAAAAATAGATTTAATGGATCTAGTTGTAAACTTATCTTGATGAGGGTCAAAATTATGCACAAAACAAGCACAACAAAAAATCCTTAAAGGAAGTGAAAACAAAGGTTGACCAGGAAATAACACGGAATATGGAGTGTTGTGCTTCAACACCGTAGATGGTAACCTAATCATAATAAAACATGCAATAAGAATGGCATTCCCCCTATATGTCTTAGGTACCTTCATATGAAACATAATAGTATGAGCAATATCCAATAAATATCTAATTTTTCTTTCGGTCACACCATTCTGCTGAAGGGGTGTAAGAACATGAAGTCTGATGTATAATACCATTTGTAGAACAAAATGCAGATAAAGAAGTATAAGTATATTCAAGTGGATTATCAGATCGTAAAATTTTAATAGAAATGCCAAACCGAGTCTATTTCATGAAAGAAATTTTGAAATACATTAAAAACCTGATACTGTTCTTTAATCAAAAAGACCCAACAAACCCTAGAATAATTGTCAACAAAACTAATAAAATACCGTTACCCTTGAACATTAGGTATACGGCAAGGACCTCAAACATCTGAATGAACTAACTTAAAAAGACTAACACTTCGCTTATTAACACGAAACCGGAAAACTGGTTCTATGATGCTTCCCAAACTGATACGCTTCACATTGAAATGAAGACTTAGACCCAATAGAAAAACCTAAAGAACTCAATTGATGACCCGATGCATGACCTAGCCCGTAATGCCATAGCATAACATTGGTAGAAGAAGAGAGAACTGAAGCAGCGGACACTTAAGGACTGCATTGGTTAATCAGAGATGAAAGATCAAGATAGTACAAACCATCACGCTCAAGTCCTCCACCAATCATCTTCTTCGTGTGAATATCCTGAAAAGTGCAATAAGAGGGAAAAAATGAGGCAAAACAATTCAAGCATTTTGTTAATTTACTAACCGAAAGTAAATTGATTGGAAAATTTGGAACATGGAGCACTGATGTTAGATGAAATGAAGATGAAGGAATAGGATAAACAACACCAATACCCAAAACAGGAGACAATGAACCATCGGCTAAAGAGACAGAACTATGTTTTTCAAACTTTGTGAATGAGGAAAATAAGGAAAACTTACCAATCATGTGAAAAGAAGCTCTTGAATCTATTACCCAAGAAGCGGAAATATACTATTCATAAGAAAAGAGGAAATAAAAATACTTGAGTGAGCCAGTGTTTCAGTAGGAAGAGTAAAATCATCCTTACTGTTGCCTTCAGGTGCAAAAGATGCTGGATGTATATAGCACAATGGACAACATTCGACTGTATTGATTAGCCCACGCCGGTTTGCCATGTTTGACCCAACATTTGTCCACATTGTTGGTTTTCTACAATGCGTGCAGTATCTATCTCCTCTCCCTCTCCCTCTCCCACGACCTCTACCTCCCCCTGAATCTCTACCACGCCCTCTACTGCTAAATTCTCCTCGACCATGACCGCCAGACACCACAGCAGAAACATCTTTGATCGTAGTAGGACTAGGTGAAGATGCATCATTCCTCTGCAACCGTGCATATACGTTGTTGAGGGAAGGTAGATTTTCGCTTGCAAGAATATTCTTCTTTGTTTCATTATATTCTGGGTCAAGTCCGGACAAAATCTTAGCCACTTGAAACTCTTCTCTCTGTTTCCTCTGCTTTTCAAGATCATTAGACAAAGGTTGATACACCTGCAATTCCTCCCACATAAGTATTCACTCAATGATCTGCTATTTTGTTGAGCAGAAAAAATATTTGAATACAGTTGATAAATGCGAGAAATATTTTTATCTTGAGAATAAGTGTCTTCATAGCATCCCAAATTTCTTTAGCAGTATCCAGGAAAGTAACAGTGGAACGAATTGAAGCCTCCATACTATTCCATAACCATGTCATGATCATATAATCATTCCTTTGCCATGCAGCAAAATCATCCGATTTTTCATCAGGAGGATCTTTAGTCAAATGATCCAATTTTCCCTTTGCTCCAATATACACCCTTACAGCTTTGGGCCAGTACAGATAATTTGGACCATCCAATTTCACATTAGTCATCTGGATACTCAGATTATCATGCTTATTCCCCAAAGTATCGATCGAGAATATGGATTTCCCTTCAAATGTACCTTTAGACTGGCTGTCACTTTTGTCAGACATTAATTAACTCTTCCAAACACAAACAGAAAACAGATAGAGAAGAACAATGAGGATATTCTGAAATTCTGTTGAAATTGGAGTAAGGGAATGATTCACCACACCACACAAGTCACCAACACAAACAAACGATTACTGCATCTTCAAACTTCAAACGCCCAACACCAAGTCATCCTCACAAAGCAGCCGCAGCGTAAGAAAAGAGAACTAGGGTTTGGGAGGGATGAAACATTAAAAACTAGGGCTGGACAGAAGCGATGTCTTTTTTATTTTTGGTAAACAGAAAGGAAAAAAACGGGACGATTTTTTTTTTCAAGAAATTAGGGTTAGAAATCGATCTCGATCATAAACCCCCCCGATAGAGAAAGAGAGAATGTAGGGAGAAAAAAGGCTGTAAATAGATTGACAGCCCTAGCCTTTATTTATACTCTAATATATGCAAAATTACATTAATGTCCAAAACATATAAAAGAAGACCCACTAAACACTTCAACATGTTTCATAATCTGTTTTGTAGGCAATGGGGAGAGCAGCAACATCTCTATCAAAGCTAGCTGACACAGCTCGTGAAGAACTTCCCAGTACAATGGCTGCAATTAGACTTTCCGGTATGGAAATCAGTGATCTTACTCTCGAATTGAGTGACTTAAGGTGACTACTTAAATCCTCGTGTGCATAACCGGGTTATAATGCATGTTCTTGTTTCTTGATAAGCATTAGGCGATGCATGAACTCTCTCTATAACATGTACCTGCATACATGAATGTAATCCGTTTCTTTAACTTTCTTGGGTTTCAATTTGCTTCATACTGAACAATGTTATTATTTGTTCCGTTTCGAATACTAAAAATAACTGTCACTAAGCCAAGAGATAGCTGATGGGGTGAACAAGTCAGCTCAAGCTGTGCAGGCAGCAGAAGCTGGAATCCGACAGATCGGTACCCTTGCTCGCCAACAAACTATCTGTAAGTTTAATTCTGTTTTGCGTTGATTTTTTCCTCCCGCAACAACTAAAATTATTGATGTTTTCCATTTCCCTTACCAGGACTGATTTATGTACGACTGTTTGTATGGTTCAGCGATGATTCAAGAGAGGGCAAGCCTGCCTATTATATCTATGAAACCTGTTGTCACCGGGGCTGCCAAGAAGACTTCTCATGCAGTTGGCCGAGCCACAAAATCCTTCATGAATATGATCTCTAGAGGAGAATCCAGCGCAGAGAATGAGGATGACTATGGAATCGATAGGGTAGAAATCTGATTAGTTTTGTGCTTCAAATTATTGTCCATGTAAATAGGACTAGTCAGATTGAGGCATCAGCCCAAATTGTTGATTGTACACTGTAAATGTTCCGATTTTGATATGAAATGCAGAACACCTTGAAATTACTCAGGTAAAGTTTCATTTGGGTTTGTCAATTTTGTTCCTTGAAAGAGAAATGTTTATGAATTTTCAGTTCTTTCATGCGAGTTCTTTCATGCGAAAAATTACTCCTGTATATATATAATTACACTTACAATTTCAAACTGAAAATGTGTAAAATGTATGATATATATATATGATATCATATTTGGCAGGTAAATGTGTTTCTATGTCAGAATTGTTATCGATGTCTAAGGTTGTGTTTGATTTTTCGTATTAAGATTGAACAGTGATTAAAAACTGAATAACATGTTTGTTTTTTTTCACTGAAAATTGAATATAAATGATAAGTTGTTGGTTTTTTTAAGTTATAAATATATGAAAATAAATACTTTTACATCTATGTATTTTATACTATTATTTATTAAATATTTATATTTTAATGTGTTCGATATTTATACGTTGAATTATAATAATATAATTATATATTATAATAAAATCTATATGCTCCATCAATGTGAACATAACATAAAAATATTACAAACAGACATAATTCAATTATATATATATATATATAAGAGCTAACAAAATTAGTGTTGAATTTGGAAATATCTCATCTAGGTATATAGAGATGATATCGTGGTGTTTGCGACTCATGTAAAGTGTATAGTTTATGGTTAAGTTGGTTTAAGTTTATTTGTAAATCCGGTTTTTTTTTTTTTTTTTTTTTTGAAAATGTTAATTTTTTTCAATCACATAATATAAAATTAATCAAATTATGAAGAAAAAAAAGTTCTTACCGAAATATGAATAGAAGTCGAAATAGGTTTGAATATAATTTAAAAACGTTGGATTCAAATCGAGATTTTGGAGTTTTTAAAAAACTAAGTTTTATGGATGCTAAAATTATTTAAATGGCAAGAAGAAGAAAAAAAAAATTGTTAAAGGTGTGAGAGAAGATAAAACAGGAAATTAAATAAGATTTATAAGGATAAATTTGGAAGTTATAAATTAATATATATTCTGTTGATTTGTTGTTCAGTGAAAATTGAAAAAATTTCATTTTATCACTTAAAAAACCACACATTAAGTTCCATTAAGTGTTAAGCGAAAAAATCAATCATGCCCTAAATGAAACCATACATAACAACCCCTGTTCAAAATCTGTATAGACCAGATATGATAATTTGCATAATATTTATATATATATATATATATATAAACATTTATCAAATACTTTTGTATTCATGTACAAAGACTTTCAAGACACTGCAAATATTTTCACATACATACTATTTAAAAATTATTTTCACATGAGAAAAAAACTTCTTATGATAGATTATTTTTTAAGTTGTGCTATTGGCACATGTTATTAAATTATTTATGTCGCACTTTATAAAATTTTGATTTAATTTTATGAAATTAAATGGTTTCAATTTTTATTTTATTTTTAAGATTACCCTTTTATTTATTTTTCAAACTTAATGTCACATATCTTTTTTTTTTTAAATAAAAATAAAAATACATTTCATCTATTCGTATGACTTTTTTTTTTCTTATTTCATAGTGAATCCATGCTTATTAGATGTGATTTTTTTTTTCTATAGTCGATTGGATTACCGGTGGTAGATTGTGAGTATGATATTGATTGTCTGATGATTTTTTTAAACGATTGAGTTAGGGTTTTGATGTGGTTTCGTTTCGTTAAAGATTAGGTTTTCCTGATTACAATTTCTTTTTTTTTTAAATAACATTGAACCACCTTTGGTAGATTCAGAATAAAATTTATAAAAGAATTGATACAAATCATACTATACTTGGAAGACCTGAAAGTAAAAGTAAATAAACAGAGTAAAACAAAAAATAGAACATAAATTTATAATTTGAAAAGAAAAACAAAACAAGCATGTATAACAATAAAGTCAATAGATAGTAAACATGAGGAACATGATATCGAGATCTGAAAGAAAATATAAACAAAAATAGTAAATATTCAATAATTTGAAATAATCTACATCATTAGGGTTTTGAAATAATGAAAGATGGAATTTATTAGTTTTATTTTGTACAAGTTTTTTTTTTAATAAAAATGGTATGTATTAAGTAATTAGATAAAGGAAAAAAAAACTAAATAATTTTAAAAACGGGATATAAATAGTTCAGTAGTAGTGGGTGTGTCAATAACACCATTCTAATTTTTTTATTTTTTATTTTTTATTTTTTATTTTTTATTTTTGTGTATACCTATCTTTTTAAAAAAGTTATAATTCGTTGAAGAAAATTTAACAAAAAGAATTGAATTTATTATTATAACTAAGCAATTTAATTAGAAACAACTAAATGAGGTTGACACAACTATGTCAAAACCAATCAGATTTGTGACTTGTGTCGTGAGTCCTACTCAAACCTTAAACCTTAAATTAACTGTATAATAGTTATATATATATACAAATTCTTAAAAGCACAAAAGCAACAGTGAGTCGGGGCCAAAGAATCTCTGGCAAAACCTATCAAGTGGTGGATAGGTGACACATGATCTTTCACCTAAATAGACCATATTTCACCACTTTGTATGTTGAGAATCTTGAGATTCATGCAAAGCTGGAGATTCCAAGAACTCTAAAGCAAAACAATAATTGCAATATATAGAGAGAAAATTACACTAAAGTGGCCCCAAGTTCGATGTTTGACGAATTAAAATATTTTTTTTCAAAAACTAATACTTACATTTTCTACCATCAGTTCACATTATCTCGTCAAAGGGTATATCGGTCATTTGATTTATTAAAAAATAGATAATATGAAAAAAAATAAAAAAATACCATATTTTCAAAAAATAGAAAAAAAATGTACCCGTTATGGTTTCCCGACAAGTGGAGGGGTGATATGAGTATGGGTCAAGACACGTATATAAAAGAATTGACTGACACAAGGGCGGGTGATGACAAACCACAACAGTAAGAAAGTGTTAAAGAGGTTTTTAAAGAAGAGGACACAATTGCTAAAAACGGAGCCAAGCGTGAGATTAGAAAGCCTTCACGGGTTAGAGAATAGGAATTGTTGTAACTAATTTCTATCGAGAGATTGTAACTGTAATAATTGAATTCGGTTAGATTGAACAAGTTGTAAAATGAAATTGATTAATAAAAGAAGGAGAAAGAACCAGATGAAGGGTGACGATTTTTGTGAAGCTTTTCTCAGGAATTTTTTTTTTATCTTCTCTACTCTATTCTTCTTCATTTTTTTTCCTCCCAACTTTCTCTCTAATTTTCTCTCTCTACTGTGTTCCCATCAAGGGCCCTCCTCTCATATTTGAGAAGAGGCTTCGCAGCTTCCTCAGACAAAATGGGGGAGGCGTGGAACGCCTCTTCCGTTTCGTTCGAGGATGCTAGAAGCCGAATGGTTTTTATTATTTTTGTTTTTTAATCATTTTTAATTAATTTTATTTTGAATAGTTTTGTTAAGGTCATTTGATGTTGTTATATGTGACACGTCAACGAAGGTAGCGGGTAATGCAGAAATACAGTAATTCCATATCATCAGAAGTCCACTAGACAACGAGAAAGACATTGGGCAATGACATGTCATCAAGAAAATTGATATGGAAGTTAGAAGCGTATGCGCCAAGTAAAGCTGTCCAATAAAAGGAGTCTTAATGAGCGAAGATCTCTACTCAACGAGATCTACTCTGCCAAAACAAGAAATATGACCTTATCAAAACACGTCGTATCAAGCGAAGATTCACTCAGATAATAAATCTAAGAATCATAATCCAATAAGGGAATATTTATATTTCCTCTTCGTTATCAAGAGAATTCTAAATAGGAAGAAACTCATAACTTCCAGAAGGATAAACATCAAATGGGAAACAAGTCATGAACAGACTATATTACTAGAATCCTACAAAGATTCTAATTAATGAATCCACCACTCGTACGACGAGAACTAGGGCAACCCTAGATCGAACGATATAAATGCATCCATGTATTCATTATAACACATTATGATCATCATGATCATCAGGAGCATGAGCAATCATTTGAGAGAAAAGAGTATTGAGTGTTGTAATTATTATATTCATAGTGTATCTCTTCTCATCGTCACCGCACATTGAATGTTTCTCTGTCTTGGGGTTTTACCACGTAAAACATGTGTTGTGTTTGATTTGTTCTTTATTTCCTACTCTTCTACATTACTATTCTCAAATACGAACAAATCGTATTGCATCCACGTGGAGAAAGAGGCTTTGATCATTCAACCCTTGACTGGTCAAAGATTTAGTCTGTCTATATGTTAATGTTTTGCAGTTGACTTTTTAACGATCAAAAAATCACCGTCAATAATTGATGCTAGAAGAAGGGGATGAACTCGACTTCGAGGAACCCTCATGAACAGACTACATAAAATTTTGATATGGATCCTACATCCGAAACACCATAGCAAACGAATATTCGAAGCGCTAGGGGGCAGATCATCAACAGTACCCGCAGTAGGAGGCACGGTCGCGACGAAATTCAGAGGTATGATATTGAAAGATCAATTCTCACAAAGCTTCAAGATCCCCATAATCGATCCGAGGAATTGCTTTCCCATTTCGACAACTCATAATGCAAAAGACGTCGCAAGTTGCAGAGCATCTGACCTTCAGGCACTAAAGTGAGTATCTATCTACAAAACTCAGAATCGTAAACTATAAAACTACTGGAAACTAGACCTCCAGACCTTTCCAAGCATATATGGTCCAAAACCTAGTTCGGTTCGTGCATTTTTTGGTGGCCCCCGTAACACTGCAACGAGCGAATCGCGGAGGATTTTCTGATCAGACTGTCGAGCACCTAAACAATCATATCGCCCTCTATAGAACTCGGAGTCATGATTCGTAAAAACTTCTGGAAACTAGACATCTAAATATTTCCAAGCATATATGGTTCGCAACCTAGTTCAATATAAACAATTTTTATTGGCTCCCGCAATATTGAAGAAGACAGATCGCATCCAGATTTCGGATCTGACTATCAAACACTAAAACATGCATATCTCTCTCTACGAAAATCGAAATCAAAAACCATGAATTTTTCTGTAAATTAGATGCACGTATCTTTCCAAGGATATGTGGTCCACAACACAATTCATTCCGAGGAATATTTGATGACCTCCGAAACATTATAATCCAGCAAAAGAGGAAAAAGGACCTAAAATCGATTCTCGGCTAAAGTTCACTCGGCCATTCGTTACCGACTAGTCCAACAACAAAAGATCAGAGCGTTAGTAAGATCCGCTCAAAGTTGGGTCCAGGCAAAGCCAAGAAAGGATCCGAGCATTAGTAAGATTTGCTCAAAGTGGGATCCGAGCAAAGTCGAGAGATAGGATCCGAGCGTTAGTAAGATCCGCTCAAAGTATGATCCAAGAAAAGTCGAGAGAGGATCCGAGCATTAGTAAGATCCACTCAAAAAGGGATCCAAGCAAAGCCGAGCAAGGATCCGAGCGTTAGTAAGATCTGCTCAAAGTGGGATCCGAGCAAAGCCGAGATATAGGATCCGAGCGTTAGTAAGATCCGCTTCAAGTTGGAACCAAGCGAAGCCGAGATAGGATTCGAACGCTAGTAAGATCCGCTCAAAGTGGGATCCAAGTAAAACCGAGAGAGGATCCGACCGTTAGTAAGATCCTATCAAAGTTGGATCCGAGCATAGCCGAGAGATAGGATCTGAGAGTTACTAAGATCCGTTCAAAGTGGGAACCAAGCGAAACTGAGATAGGATCTGAGCGTTAGTAAGATCCGTTCAAAGTGGGATCCAAGCAAAACCAAGAGAGGATCCGACCGTTAGTAAGATCCTATCAAAGTGGGATCCAAGCTTTGCCGAGAGATAGGATCCAAGCGTTAGTAAAATCCGCTTAAAGTGGGATCCGAGCAAAGCCGATAGATAGGATCTGTGCGTTAGTAAGATCCGCTCAAAGTGGGATCCAAGCAAAACCGAGAGATAGGATCCGAGCATTAGTAAGATCCGCTCAAAGTGGGATCCAAACGAAGCCGAGAGAGGATCTGAGCGTTAGTAAGAACCACTCAAAGATTAAAGGATCTGAGCACACCTAGAGATAGGATTTGAGCGTTAGTATGAACTGCTAAAAGATAAAATGATCAGAGCAAAGCTAAACAACATTAAAATGGGTATCAGATTCACCCAAACAGGCAAGAATATCCAGGCACCAAAAAAAAGGGGAGGGGGGCTTGGTCTATGAAAAAGATCAACCGAGAAGAGAAGTCGAATATTAGCTTAAGGGATTCATTACAATGGGTCACATCCACATAAATCAAGAGCATCCCGCCGACTGCAGCATAAAAATATGAAACACCTGAGACGCTCTAGCAAGCCTGAACTAAGAAAAACTGAGAAAGGGATGTTAAGGGGTTGGTTTTGTTGTATCATCACCAGAAGATGCGCAAGCAAGCGAATTCGCAAACACAATTCGGTAAAAGAAAACGAGTTGCACTTGACGAAAAGTTTACCTCAAAAGTTCACCTCTATGAGCGTTGTCACCAACTAAATTCGAATAAGCTATCTGTTAGTAGGTAAACCGATAACCGAAGAAGTTACAAGTTAAGCAACTAGACTTTGAAGTCGTGAAAGATTGATCGGATTCAACTCGGAAAAGTGTTTTCTCAAGGCTTTTCGGATTTAACATATCAATGAAGAATCCAAACTGTCACGTCAATACAATCATCAGCTAAACGGTGAGTCATCGACCATCAGAAGCTTAAATGGCCTTACAAAAACCTCACAGACTCTAAACCGCTCAAATGGGCAGCAATATAGTCAGTCGATCAAAACCACGTGTGGAAACCAAAAGATGTTTGTATCACTTCTGCCTCCCCACTACGTTTATTCTGAAAAAACTCTGCTATAAACATTTAGCGAATAAAGCAGTCAAATCTGAGTGTCATTCTATTTGGCTCGCTGTAGCTGCGCAATTTGGTGGAACCACTCAGCTCATCACAATTGTTCGGTTCACCAGAAGTTTTCAACTATTCTAGATATTTCAAGCCACTGCTCTATTAGATACCCCGACCGGCTACTTAGCAAAGCATCTAAAAAGAAGAATAAAAGAGGACGCGATGTTAAAAGCAGTCTGTTCGAATAAAACTACTTTAACAACTGTTGGGGAGGCTAGGGGATAGCATATACAAAAAAGGAGGAGGCGACGTGATAAAAAGAAAAAGATTATAGTTGCAAAGTAGTTGTAGCAAAATCGTATCTCCATCAGCTGATATATGTATATATATATGTGTGTATATATATATATATATATATATATATATTAAAAAAAAGATGAACTAGAATGGAAGTTAGAGTATAAGACAAAAGCCTATGGATCAATCACAACCTCTCAGCACATGCAAAAATCCGAATAACAGCAGACTAATAAAGTCTAGGTGGTTTGATCAAAAGATTGCTCGTAGTCATCATTCCTTGCCAAAAAAAAAGGAATTAGATGGATCGTTACTATTCGCGGAAGGTCTTTATGGAATGTTTGACAATATTCGGAGCATCACAACTCTACATCAAAGATGGAAACACCCACCAACACAGTTAAAGGTAAAATCTAGTTTATTGTCTAATTATTTGATGTCAAGCAGATACGTCAAAATACTCTAGACTACACGGCCGGATAACGATAACGATGAGGTAATGGATTGTGAAACACCTTCTTCACCCTTATTTATCTATATTTCTTATTATGCTTCCAACATAGTATGCAAACACATATAGCCTTTGCATGTTTCTCCTAATATCAGACCATGCATGCATAGTATGATTATTTATTACATACTAGATATTTTCATTGCAAAATGCATACCGTGTTTTTTATACAAAGCGCCATTCATGAAGAACTCATGGGCACAGTATCCCGAACAACGACCGTCACTAATAACATGCATGGATCCAGCTATTTTTGTATGAAATAAATAAAAGGAAAAGTTCAATTCATTCTTGTTGTGTTGTTTATTTTATTACTTGTGCATATATTTAACATCCAAGATTGTCGTATGTAATCTCGAACTGTGTATATGAGTGTCATATACAGATGGATACAGTAAGAGAAGTACAATCTAAAGAGTCCATAGATAGCAAATAAAGCTGGGTACTTTATTTGTGGTTAATCTATAGCTACGGTCTATTCCGTAATGTACGGTGATTCTATCCTGAATCATTCATATGAGATATGGGAATGCAGACACCTTGTATGGTGTAATCATATAGGACTGGATCATGATCTATATGAATCTCTCACCAATATCTATTTACCGATGAGATTCATATATATCAATTAGTGATGTCTATATGTGGGTGATCTTAATCCTGAGTGTCTTATTGACTCCTTCAGGTTAAATCGTGGTATTTGATATACCATGGGTGAGGTCAGATGTATTTCCTGATCAATATACTCCGTATGTTGGGATTGCGGTTTGGCTTGTGACTGGGAAGGTTTGTACATAATAGTGGAATCTACTATTTATTGTGAGAAGTAGATGGTAGTTCCCTTAAGGGTTTATTTGGGGCTTGGACAATATGAGCGCTTTCTTAATTCCATGAGGAAATAGGATTTATTGTCCATTAGATAATCATTGGTACTTAAAGAATATATGTAATTAGAGGGGTATAACGGACATTATGACCCATCTCTAATTATGAACTATTGTGGAGGATCACACCATATGTAATAGCTATATCGATGGATACTGAGTTGTATCGGCCTGTGTAAAAGCATCTGGAGTTGAGAGAGTGCAGCTTCGGGTTTTTAGTGGAATAACACCGGAGTTAATAATTAAGGAATATTAATTAAAGAGCTTATTTAATGATTCCTAGGATTATTGGAGCTCAAAATATTGTGGGTCCATTAGGTCCCCTTGCTAGTCCGATCGATTTAGGTAACAAGAGTTACGGTTAATTAATTGGATTGTCCAATTAATTGTGTTACGAAAGTGACATGTATTTATTCAGGAATTACTTGAATAATGAGATTGTTTGATTAATGAATGTTAATAGTTAAATTAATTAAATAATTCGATTATTTAATTATATTAATAATTATGAATTATTAATTAACTATTAAATATAGGATGCTAGTTGATATTTAGATTTAGATGAAGATAAAATAATAGAATTATTTTATTTTTATTAAATCATTTATATATGTATTTAAATTTACGTTTAAATTTAAAATACTTGTTATCACTTTTAATATATATGATATATTTTTTGATAACTAAAAATATATATATCAACTAACAACAAAAGAATTTGATTATGCAAATATTGAAAACGTGCAAGACACACATATCACATCATACAGTGCATGAGATGCAAATTGATTGTGCGTGAGAGATGCACCTGACATAAATGCAAAAACATATCAAAATAAATAGATATACGCAATATGCTTTATTTTGGAAAGTGTGTGCGTTGTATATTTGGTTTTGGTGAAGTGTGTGCATTTATATTATAGAGAGAAGTCAAAAAGAGTTTTTGATAAATACATGTATATGTTCACACACTGTTCAGTGCAAACAAATAAAAAGAAAAATATTGGCAATATTTTTATATACTAGAATTGTTATAGTTTGCGAACATAGAAGAAACAGTTTCTTCAATTCTCTCTACATCCTCCATTCAAGTTCCTAAGATCGTGACATACCCACACACAGTTACCAATCCCGGGAGATAGAGAGGAAAATCGAGTGGTTCAGACATGAGCACATCGTAAAGTGAAGGAGCCTCCAAACGTTGGTAAGATTTTCTTCTTCTGATTATATTGATTTCAATTTCCCGTGTTTACATATTGTATGTATTAGTTCCGAAAAATAATTACTGAAAGTTCCATAAAAATGTGTCTATAATCTAGAGGGGGGGGGGGGGGGGAGGGTGGATAGGTTTTAATCGAATCAATTACCGATTTTTTGATTAATCAATATTAACACAAATTACCCCGAATAAACAAGCATTCAATAATATCAATTATCCTTAAAACAATAACAACAAACAATATTTACGTGGAAACCCTCCAAATGGAAAAAACCACGGGCTGATATGTGCGACACACTAGATCCTCAAATCCATTATTGAATGAAAGTTTACAACCTATGTTGACCTCCTGTCACACCCTCCAGTTACTAGCCCTTTCACTCTACTCAACGGGCCTTAATAGTGATTCTTGATCTATTTTTTTGTACACTAACCACGTAGTCACAATACTTAACCTCAATGAAGAGTCAAACACAACCTAAGTGAATATTATAAAATATTCAAACATGCAATTAATGCTAGGCAACACTAAATGCTTATCTAGGAATTTAAGAATGTCACTAAGTACAATTCCTAGATATCAATGTCTAAATGAATGTTCATAAAGACTTAACTAGATATAGTTATGCAATAATATATCCTAGTTATCAAACAAAGGGCCAATCAACACAAGTTGTCATTAAGCATGACAAGGACTATAATGCAATCACAAAATGCAATCAACGAGTCCTAAACATTATCTAAATGCAAAGCATAGAGATTTAGCTAGAAGGGCAAAATGGTCACAAACCCTAGCTATCACAAAATATAAATCTCAACCAACAATCGACAACCCAAGCATGTTATAAATGCAATTAAACTCAATAACATACATTTAATGAATAGTAATTGCCAATCCTAGGCATACATGTCATAAGAATTGAACAAGAAATTCTAGGGCATGTAGAGATTACCTAGTCAATGACAAACAAGAAAATCGATGCTTGGAAGATGCTAGATGTCATGGATTGGAATTTGGTTGAGTCAAAATGAGTTATTGGGAGCTCTCTCTCTCTTGGAGTCATTTTCTCTCTCAAGAAAAACTTGGTCTCTCAAAAATGCTTTCTTAGACTCCCAAAGCCAAAGAGAAGAGAAGAGAACATATATATAATGTGCCCTACACGAAACGGCATCGTTTTGGACAAGGGGCAACTGATTACCGTTATGACCGTTGTGCGTGACGCGGCCTAGGCAAGTGTCCAGACCATGGTAGAGCGAGCGGTGCATCCTCTGGGAGTCTCCGCTGTCTGGATCGCGGTACAGGCAGTGTCCAGACCACGGTAGCGCAAGCTGTGCATCGCCTAGGAAACTCTGTTTGGGAGACCGCTGTGCATGCAACGTGCATAGGCCGCGGTAGCAGCAGCGTGCAATGCCTGGAGAACACCGCTGTGCATACTGCGGTGGAGGCAATGCACATGGAGAGGTCCCAGCCGCGATCAAGGGGAAAATCCTCTTCTAAGGCAAACTAAATGCAACAAACATCCAATCAAGATTCATGGCAAAGAGGCACACAATTAAGGCAATTAAGCATTCATGCAAGATGATCAAAGACATGCATGAGAGTGTGTGTGTGTGCACTAAAAACTCTTCAAACAAGGTTAAGCAAGTGATTTACCTTTTGAAGCTTGAGCTTGGTCTTGAGCAATGATGGCCTAAACTACCCTTACACATTAATCCCAAAATGTGGTTGTCAACGAAATGAGCCAATCAAAAACTGAGAAACTTATAATTACGATCTCAAGTTCACTGGTCTCAGTTACAGATTATGATCTGTATATAAAATTTTAAAACATAGTTCCGCTGCGTAACCGGTGAACGGGGTTCCAATAGTTCTACATTATTAATATATATATAGTTGTGCAAATGTTACTCACATGTTTAACAGAGAGACAAGATAAAAAATTTAGCACATAAATCGAGCTTATTCTTAATCGCATGAAAAGAGTTTTTTCTCAGTTCATATAGAAATTCGAAGAAAGCCAGAAGCTCATCAACAAGCGTTTGTAGTAAAAGAAAAAACCTGGTCTAAAAAAAAGACCAGCACTACAAAAAAAATAGGGGAAGACAAAAAGGGAAGAAATCTTCGCAAGTGCAATAAACTTGAAGATGACTGTCCACAATGGCACAAAGCAAAAAAGCCAAAGGGCTAAAATCTTCACCAACAAAAGCCTCCAAAAAAGGTTAGCATATGATAATAAGAACATATGAAATAAGATCATATGATAATAAGAGTATATGATAATGACATGATAATAAGAACATGTCAATAAGAACTCGGGCACCGTAAAACCGCGAAGAGAGGATGGAAAGTGTCCGACAGGGGCTGAGAAGCTAAAGTAGCACCCCCGTCGAGCCGCTTAGGTGTAAATACACCTATTGGCTAAAAAAGGCAAACCCGAGGCACCAGGTTACTTGGAAAACTACTCGAGGCCCCGTTGGGGAAAAACTCTAGTGAGATGCGCAACTGTGTTGGCTAGTATACACTACCTAAACGATTTGGCAAATCTCTGTAACAAATAAAACCGAGAGACATCCTTGGTGACTTGTACAGAGGGACCTGGGTGTATGATCGTTGTGAGGATCGATGTATCACTTGGGTGAAAAGGGTAATGCAAAAAGAAACCCAGCTGAACGCGCGAAGAAAATCCTCTAAGAGAGGTCGGAAAAAGCATGCGTAAAAGCAATGATGATCATTTTAATGAGATACTTGATCATTCTTAAAGCAAAACTGATCAGTTTAATAAGACACTTGATCAGTCTAAAGATGATCAATTTAGCAAGATACTTGATCATTTTTTAGGCAAAGCTGACCAGTTTAATAAGACACTTGATCAATTTAAAGATGATAAGATACTTAATCATTCTTGAAGCAAAGCTGATCAGTTTAATAAGATACTCGATCTGTCTAAAGATGATCAGTTTAATGAGATACTTGATCATTCTCGAAGCCATCATTCTTGAAGCCAAATTGATCAGTTTATAAATGATCAAAGATATAAAAAATTGATCAGAAAAATTAGCCAAAGGGCACTGCTTGGCCAAACGAGATAAAAAATTCTGAACTGGTCAAAATCAGGACGAAGAGCCAATTCAGGCTAAGTGCCTTGGATGTCCTGGTAAGAAAAAAAAAGAAATATGGAAGAGACTGATCTATAAGAAAGATCGGTCAAAATGAAAATATATGTGGGTGCGAATAAAGCATTGTCAGGCCAAGAATTGGCTGAATGTAAAGAAAACACTGTCAGCGATCAATCCTTTTAGATAGAAAAAAAAGGGATAAAGATTTTTCTGCTTAAATTACGTTTCTATTGAGTGTAAACTGTACAGGTACAAAGCTCCAATGGGAAAGTGCAGGTAGAAGCAGTAAGAACTTTCGAACGTTATATCAAAGCCACCTGAGCCGAACACTTTGAGATTGACTTGGTTCGCTAAAAATCAAGTAAAACCCCCGAAAGTATGTATAAACTTCAATCTGATCAGGATCCCAATGGTGCAAAATAAATGCTCGGGTTGCCCTGAACCAAAGACTAAATCATTGTCTGTCAGCCGAGCGAGCCTCTATAACAATTTGCAAGAAGTACAAAAGCCAGTGAGTAACAATAATGAAATATTAGCCAGAATTTCTAAATAGAATAACCGATCTACTAGAAAGATCGGTAAAAAAGAAGTAACATCTATAAGAAAGATCAGCCAAAATGAAGATCGATCTATAAGAAAAATCGGCCAAGAAGATGACTGGTGTATAAGAAAGATCGGTCAAAAGGAAGAATCTAACCTACGAGAAAAATATCAGAGAGATACAGGGCGAGCACTAGGAATGTCCCCGTCTAAAAGTAAAAAATTTACTCGAGCCAACAAATAGGGTAGAAAGTCTACTCGGACCGATGAAGAGAAAAGCGAACTTGTGCCTAAAGCATGCTTCCTATCCTGCACATCTACATTAGCTCATAAATGACAAGGGTGCTAGGGGATAAAGACCAAGCAACATGAACCCCTAGAGAACAAGAGCACCAAACTCACCATAAACATGTATATATGGCAGTGGCCTAGAGGTGGATTCTAAGAAGCACGATCTCCATAGAGCGCTGACTTACCTTCCCGAGTGCAACAACATCTACCAGATTTCTCAGCTTGTGAGGAAAGACGTTACTCAGAGAAACCCTAAGCAAGTTCCTCTTACGATATTCAACCTTGAAATTTTCAAGCTATCTTGAGCCTTAAAACTTCAAAAGATCGTCAGAACATGCCTTTAGAGGATATTTTACGTGCGGTGATAAAAGCATTGAATAATGGAATACTGTACAGTTAGAAGAAAAAATGAGAAAGATAAGAGCATGATGGTGGCAAAAAAAATGCTCGTGCAAAGGGAACGTAATGAAAGCACGCGAAGCAAAAAAAAAAAGTTTAAATGATCGAGTGAAGTATCAAAAAGTTGGAACGTCCTCGGTATAAAGAGAATTTAAAGCACCCAAGCACCAAATCTTAAGTGCCAATCTATTCAGCTCGCTGTGGCTGTTTAACACACCATATCTACTCAGCTCGGGGGAATAACTTAACACACTGTTGCTATTCCATTCGGCTTGTTGGCTCTTTACCTCATCATAAAAAAAATGCCAAGCTTATCCCAGTGCACTACTAGTTAAAAAAAAAGAGATCTCAAAAATCAAGGTTCATGGAGACAACAGTTCATCGAACACGACTATAACCAGATACAAGTAAGAATTTACAATTATGTTTATACAAACAAAGTACTTTTTTGATTGCAGGAATACTAGTTAGAAGGCCTTAAAGAAGAAAGGTGTACCACGTACCAAATCTATATAATGCAGAAGTGCACACTTAAGCATTATTGAAGTATACAAGGCAAAAATTATAAGAAAATAGTTAAAAGAAGATATCTAAGTCTCCCGTCTCAACTTTTCTTTCGGCACCTCCTGCAAGAGAGCCACAAAAAAAATCATATGTCGATCACTTAAAAGGATGACTGATCATTTGGCAATTAGACATGGCCGACCAGACCAAGTGCAAGTTCATCTCACAATAAAGTATCCAACAACATCTTAGTGACCAAATCTATATCCCGAAGATACGACAGATATAGGTCCAAAAATGTATCTTAGCAACATACCCTGTTTTGAAGATTATCGATTTGCAAGAGTGTAAAAAAAATCAGTGAAGAATTATTCAAATCCCCTTTGTCGAGTCTTTCAAAACTCATCTCACAGATTTGAGGGGGTATTGTTATATGTGTTTTTTTGTCAGCATGACACATCAGTGAAGGTAGTAGGTAATGAGGAAATATAGTTGTTAGCGGAAAATTTATACTAGGTGAGAAATTCCAGTTAACACCCTCGATGCCACTACCACGGAGGTGGTGGCTAGGGTTTATACCTTAGGTACCTAACATGTCCAGACAAAGGATGTTGATTGAATGTGAATACAGTGGGAATATAAATCTTTATTATAAATTGCATATGTCGTACATAAAATCTCTGAAATATAGTCTCTCAAACACTCTCAGTCTTGTTGGGGTATAGTATGGTGAAAACTTCGTGTCTGTTGAAAATTAGTATATAAAGGCGACCATGTTCTAATTACAGAATTTAGACCATGAATTTACTTTTACTCACCCTTTTGTTTTCCTCTATTCGTTATCGATCCCCCTTCTCTTCGTGCATACTTGGGCGTATTTATACACAGTCCAAATAGGTTAAATTTATGATTCTCCCGCCATGATTCTCTGAATCCAATCCCTCCTTATCGGGCGGGATCTTTTATTTTGAATGTTGTTGACTTTTATCTAATGACAGAATTGAGAATATCTTTAGAGATAAGTTTGTTTCCTCTTTGGACTCAAACACTTGTCATACAAGTATGCAGTGTTTCAACATTCGATAGAGTGTGGATATGATCCTGTGTGTCTTCATGGTGTGATTCCTCATGGAGGTCATCGAGCATAACATTCACTATTTCGTAGAGCGAGGTAGATCCGTGCCCTGGTGATATGAACCTCACCAAGAACAGTGAGACCCGGAACCAATATATGGTAACGAAGAATCATTTTCTAACCAAGTTTATAATCAAGAACGTTATCGTACCTCGACCCGTTACCTGTAAGGAGGTAAGAACCAACGGTATTAAGAAGTTAAAGACGCCACACTCAAGAACAATAAGGAGATGTGAGTGATAAGTCTAGATTTCAGAACCAAAAGAGATGTACTCTCGCTATTTTTTTTATTCATTAAAGTCTACCAAATTTACATCAAATTCGTTCCTTTATATACTAAAACCCTAAACAAAAAGAAAGGCTACAAGCCAACCTAAACGGAAACAAGAAAATCCAGCCATTAAGATCTTACAATCAGAAAACTAAATCGGACAATAATTGCCTTACAAATGAAGAAAAACTAAATCAAGAAACTATTGACTTGCTCTCTAATTGGAAAGCTAAATCTGGAAACAAATCAGCCCCTTATTTTGGGAAATAAATCAACTATTATTCCTTGGAAATTAAAAGGAAATAAATCAGCTAAAGTTGAATCTTCTCCTAGCTTATGCCACACGCCCAAGTCTTCTTTATTCGGCCCAATCAATTTCCTTGATGACATTAATTAAAGCTTGGTCTTCATGTGGGCTTTTCTTAGACTTAAACAATTCAAAATCAGCCCAAGTGTCTTGAATTAGGCCAATAAGAGCTTCTTTGAATCTCTTAGCTCTTGCCCTTGTTATTGGTCCAACCGGAACATGCAATGGATCACTTGATGCATCTGCCTTGTTCTCATCATCTGGTCTTGGTACTAGGAGCTTGGTTAGACCTTTCCAAGTCCCTCAGAACTTGAGGTGGCCGCACGAGCGCTCTTTGGCAGTAACGGAGCTTTAACTAGCTTCATCCCACTAGTCCAGATGGTTTTGAATCTTTCTTCGAAGAGACGAAGCAATACTGTAGTGCAAGCTAGGTGCTTAACGGGTCTCTCTCTGTGCTTGGAGATGATGGCTGGCTTTTGGAGAGGTTACATGGTAGCTTCGACCTCAGGGAGCTTGGACCGTCACGTATTGTGCTTCCTCTAAGTTCTTCTTTCGGTGTAAGAAGCACGATACGATCGTGTCGGGCTCCACCTCGGGCTTCCCTAGAGCTCGATGATATTTTCTCGCATCTACGGGGCGATCTCCTCAGCTCGACCCCAGGATCCATGGTTCCGTGGTGGGTAATCTCAGGCTTGGATTCGGGCTAGGAAAGTAAAGAATTTCCCTTTTGGTCCCTAGCCAAATTTGGATATTAATAGAAGTCCCATCTGATTTGAACACCGGTGATTAAATTGGGGATAGAGTCAGATTTTCTATTTTAATTGGAAAATTTTCCCTTCTTCATTGTTACCAAGAATCTAGGTGGAAATCTTCTCATTAATTGCATAAGTGACATGGTGAGCATAGGCCCATGCATTCCCCAAAATAATCCGGCTACGTTACGGCCGATCCTGAGATTCGAGGCAATCCCGTCGAAGATCTTGCTTCTGTGTCACCGACGTCATCGCTTTATCCACTCTTATTTATACCCGGCTATTTCACCGCCTTCCTCACACTTTCTCTTTTCTCAAATTTCAAATTCTTGACGAAGAAATTTTTTCTCTCGATCAATACTTCATCTCATTTCTTTTCTTTTGTCAAACTAGCAAGTCTTATTTTACCATGTCGAAAGCCAGCCATGACTCCGTCCATTCTCTTGGCGATGGTTAGGAAGTTTCTAGTCTTGCCCATGAAAAGTGAGCTCGAATAGACTTCGATGGTGATGACTCACCTCTGAACCCGCAGCACCGTCGGTCGAACAGGAACGTAGCTATTAGGAATGGGTTTTCTAACCGACCAGATAACCCCTTGAGCTTGGTCGATGAAGAATCTAACGGGGAAAATAGGGGCGACACTGCTAGGAAGGACCAAGTCACAATTACCGGTCCTTATCTGGAAAGGCTTCCTTCTTATGACTTCTGGGTCATTCCGAACTTCATCGTCGATCTGTAGTCGATTGATCGTATGAGGTCCAAGTATGGCATTCCCGACAACGTCTCTATCTCAATTCCTCACAGAAATTATGAAGTCTTCAATCCTCACAAAGGCGTGCTTCCGATCCACTTGGCGGCCCTTGAAAATGGGGTCAGGCTCCTCTCCATCCTACTCTTCGACGGGCTCTCAGTGCTCTACAGCTAGATCTCTTCCAGTTGACTCCAGACTTCTTGAGGCATCTGATTGGCTTTCTCTTGCTGTGGAGGGAACAGTACGAGTTGTACAAGGTTACTAAGGAGGCCGGAGCAGAAGAGTTGGCTTATCTTTTTCAAATTGGAAGCCTTTCAAGAGCTCCCCGAGGTTAGTTATATGCAAAAGCTAAGAACAAACTCAACTTTATCATTCCTGGTGCTTCAAAGAAGAAACCAGCCTGGAAGGAGGAATGGATTCTGAAAGGGGATGATTGGGGAAGCTCGATATTTATTGGCTGTATGAGTTCGCGGTTCCCACTACTTTCAACAATAAACCCTCGTGGGGCCGGGATTCCTTGCATGCTGAGTCTAAAGTTGTACTGAAGGCCATCATCGCTAGGAACTATTTGAACCTAAAGTTCCCAAATGCTGACCCTTTCGATTCTCATAGAGTAAATCATTATCTACGAATTTCTAATGCTACTTATCGTAAGTAACACTGAACCATCTTGTGTTTGTTTTGTTGACTAGCTCGATTATAACGGCTTCCATTTCCTCTTTTTTTTTAACAGTTTTTGTCATTGCTCCAACTTACCGTGAAGCCTAACAAGCTCGCACCCCTCCATCCTCTTCTAGATCGGGTCGAAAAACCCATTTGTCTTCTTCAGAGAAAGGGGGGCCAACTGTTTCAACTGGTTCTTCATCTTTTCTTGTTCCATCCCCCTCCCAACACAGGTCCAAGATAACACTTCTTGCATCGCGGGCCACCAAGGTACTGGGTAAGGGGGCCTCTATTTCTCAAATAGTTGATGTAACAGTGACAACTCCAGCTTTAGTTGCCCCTACTCCCATTGCTTCTGCTTCTGTCGCCCCCGCTTCTAACCTGCCAGATGTTTCTACCTCTCCACTTGCATTCCTTGCCGCTCAAGCTCTAAAAGACCCCGAGGCTGGTGTTGAGGGGGTTCCCTCTGTTTGCCCACAAAGTCAGTCTAGCTCTAGCATGCTTAACGAAGTCTAGGAGCAATTTGTAGCATCCTGCTCTGGTGGCAGACTTTCTATGATGGCTTCAATGCCCGTAGATATCCTGATTACCAAGGAGTCTGCCCTCTTGGCCGAGGTAATCATCATCTTTTATCTCTTCCTTTAATGGTTTGTTTAGTCATTTTCTAACTTGAACTCTTTTGTAGGCCTTCAAATTCAACGTGGCCATGGGCCACCGAGTGGCCTCTTTCCACAATCGGACGGCCAAGGCTGAGGTTGAAGCTGAGCTGGCCATGGAGTTGTTGGCACAAGCTTAAGATCTAGTACAAGAGTGTTATAGTTTATGCCTTAAAGATGTAATTTGTAAATGGATTTATGAAATAAATAAAAAGAAAAGTTCAATTCATTCTTGTTGTGTTGTTTATTTTATAACCTGTGCATGTTCAACATCCAAGATTGTCGGATGTAATCTCGAACTATGTATATGAGTGTCATATACAGATGGATATAGTAAGAGACGTGCAATCTAAAGAGTCCATAGATAGCAAATAAAGTTGGGTACTTTATTTGTGGTTAATCTATAGTTGTGGTCCATTCCGTAATGTACGATGATTCTATCCTGAATCATTCATATGAGATATTAGAATGGAGGCACCTTGTATGATGTGATCATATATGACTAGGCCATGATCTATATGAATCTCTCACCAAGATCCGTTTACCGATGAGATTCATATATATCAATTAATGATGGCTATATATGGGTGATCTTAATCCTGAGTGTCTTATCGACTCTTTCAAGTTAGATCGTGGTCTTTGATATACCATGGGTGAGGTCAGATGTATTTCATGATCAATATACTCCGTATGTTGAGATTATGGTTTGGCTTGTGGCTGAGAAGTTTTGTACACAAAAGTGGAATCCATGTTTTCTTGTGAGAAGTAGATGGTAGTTCCCCTAAGGGTTGAAGACATCCACCTCGGTAAAAAAATCTATATAGACTGGGTGGGGTCAGCTGGGTTCTGGTTGACATTGAAGATACCTTGCCTTTCATCTTTACGAGGGACCTTCCTCGTATGGTTTTTCCTTGAATTATTGGAGGTGCCAACCAATGTAGGACCTCTACTGATGGTATATATCACCTGGATTTGTTGCATCAGATCTTCCTGCTCCCCTATTCTCTTCTCGGCATGCTCACGGATCTCAACTTGTACTTCCTTCCAAGTCTGAATGTTGTTCCTAACTTGCTGCAAGAACTCTATCAAGCATCCTCCCCTTATCAGAGTCTCGATCTGGTTAAGAAGGTTATAGCACTCTGAAGTGTTGTGATCCACGTCTTCATGAAAGTCACAATACTTATACCGGTTCCTCCTATCGATAGGGGCTTTCATGGATGCGGGCTTCTGTAGTAGCCCCTTATCCCGAATGACGAGGTAGATCGTTTCACGGGATTTATTTAAGGGGGTGTAGTGATCGTATCCTCTCTCATCTCGTGTTACCGGGTCTACTATCTTAGGAGAAGGCGAAGCCCGCGGAGGGGTTCACCTTGCTGGGTACCTTTCTTGCCTGGGTTGAGAAACGAGAAAATAGAAGGTTGACCTTTTCAAAGGTTTGTTCTGATTTTTCTGAACTGGTTTAGGTCTGAGAGTTTCCTTCTTCTGTCGTTTTGCTGCTCTGATGTCTTCATGCTCCATTTTGACCTTGAGCTATTCATTGACTTCGACTTGCTCTAGAGCCCGATCATAAGCCTCTTGGTAGGTCTCCGGATGTCGCTTAGCAAAGGATCGGAAAAGCTTACCTGCCATAGGTTTCGTCTGAAATTGGCGAGGGTCTCTTTCTTAGTGAAGACCCCCATCTGGATGATCTTCTTGTGGAACTGCTCCACGTAAGCCCAGATGGTTTCTTCTCTCTCCTGTATCACATACTGTAAATGGATGGGATCCTTCATCCGGGGTTTGATTCCCTGAAATTATGAGCAGAAATCAGTTGATAGCTTTGTGAAGGAGTCCACACTACCCACAAGCAGCTTTCTGGACCATGTCTTGGTGTAGTCGGTCAGGGTGGTAGGGAACATTTTGAACATGGCGGCCCTGGTTGTGTTTTGAACTTCCATCTGTTGGACGAAGCTCTCCAAGTGGCTTAAGGGATCCCTCGTACCGAAGAATTTGTCTGATGGAATCTTAAACTTTGGCAGGAGCTCCACCTCCCGAATTCTTCTGGTAAAGAGAGTGTTCATCTCGCTCAAGGGGTCCTTTTTGACCTTCTTACCCTTCCCTCTTTTCAACTACTGGATCTCCTTCTGTATCTCGGCTAGCTGGTTCCTCAGATGCTTATTTCCGTGCTTCTTAGAATCGACCTTTGAGCTCTCGTTGTCAGATCTTCCCGATAACTGGGTACTTCCATTTTGTCATCCCGGAGGTGGGGTCTGCTTGCACGGTTTTCCGGCTAACTCCAGCCTCTGCTCGAGGTTCCCTTCTGGAAGTCACCTGTCGATGAGGGTTGTGAGGTTCCCTTGGTGGAACGTCGACTGCCGACTTAACCTGCCAAGGTCGATAGTTGTTCGGCCTATCCGGGACTGGGGGAATGGGCCCTAGCCTCTCCCGGATGGAAGTTGTAGGCCCTGTCCTACGACAGACAGGGATCGGTAAGGGTGTTCCAGCCGATCGAAAGCAGACTGCCTAGCAGCGGGTCGACTCACTTCCCTTCGGAATCCCGGATCTGCCAGTTGAGGATCAATTCCTTCTGTAGCAAGACGGAGGCGAACATTTTCCATAATGATTGTTGCATGTTGATTGATCACAACTGGGTCCACCGCCAGAGGAGTTGGAGCCCGCTCTGCGCTTGGCTGACGTGAGGCTGGTTTATGGTGCTTGGGTTTCTTTCCCTTTTTCTGCTCTTTCTGGGTTGAAGAGGCAAATGGATGTCCAGAGGTTTCGGGCTGTCCTTGTGAGGAGCGAATCCTCATGATTACTACAAAACAATAAATCTGTAAGTGTAAAAATTACGGTGTGGGTGTTACCACAGACAGTGCCAGAAAGTGTTAATGGAGAATTTACTTGAAGTGAGAAATTCCGATTAACACCCTCGAGACCACTACCACGTAGGTGGTGGCCGGGGTTGGTACCGTAGGTACCTAACCTGACAGAATAAATATGGATGTATGAATTTGACTGGAATGGCGATGAGAATGTAATTGCTTTATTATCAACTAGGAATATCATACAAAAAGACTCTTAAGCATTCTTAATCTCTCTGGGATACAGTAGGGTGGCAACTTCATGCCTATTGAATATTAGATAATTATGGAGGCCTTGTTCTGATTACAGAATTTAGGTCGAAGACTCAAAAACTCTCTCTTTCTATTTGTCATATGCTGCTCTCTTCCTTCTCCATTTTTTCTCTTTTTTTCTGTTTATGACGGGCATATTTATACACGGTCTAGGTCGTTCAAACTAGTGAATCTCCCGCCATGATTCTCTAAATCTGTTCCATCCTTATCGGACGGGATCTCTTATTTGAAAGTCATTGACTTTGCTTTAATAACGGATTATAGAATATCTTTGGTGGAGATAAGTTTGTTTCTTTTTTGGCTTCAATCTCTTGCCTTACACGTACGTAGAGTTTCTGTTAACGTAGTGCAGATTTGTTCTTGTGTGTATTCGTGGTATGATTTTTCATGGAGGTCATCGAGTTAGCTGTTCGTTGTTTCATAAGGCGAGGTAGACCCTTGCCTTAGTTTTGGTACCAAAAGCTTGGCCTGACCTCTCCCAGCATTTTAGAGCTTGAGATGGCCTTGAGGGCACTCATCGGGGGGGATGGGGGATTATGCGAGCTTCCTTTTTCTTGTCCAGATGGGTTCAAGCATTCCTTAGCGAACTAGAACATAGCTATAACGTGAACCTGATATCTTTAAAGGTCCCCCATTTTTGTGCCCGGAGAGGTTAGCGGGCTTCTGGGGAGGTTATGATGTAATCTTGACCTTAGGAAGCTTGGACAATCACGTGTCGGGCTTTGCTCGAGTTCCAGTGTTGGCGTAAGAGGCTCGATATGGTTGTGTCGTGCTCTATTCCTGATAGTTATGAAGCTCGATGACCCTTCCTTGCTTCTGTGGGGTAGTTATATGGCTCGCCTTTAGGACCCGGGGTCCAATGACTGGTGAACTCAGGCTTTGACTCGGGTTAGGAGAGTGAAAAATTTCTCTTTGGTCCCCTACCCAAATTTTGCAATTAACATATGTTGACGTCGATTTCTGGATGTATGAGAAAAGACAACAAGGATTGGATTTTAGTTGTGAATTCAAAGAGAAAGAGAAGGAGAAAGTAATCGGACGCAAGTTTTTACATGGTAAAACTCCGATGTCCGGAGAAACGTCCACGGGTGGTTGAATGGTCAACGAAGCCAAAATCCACTATGAATAAAATAATTATTACAATTCTCGATCTCTCTTTCTTCTCTCTGTATTTTTCTATGATTGTTGTTTATGTCTGTGTGATAAGATTATGGGTCTATTTATATATCCATATAACCCTAATCTTCTTTGTACAAGTAATAAAAGATCTTTGTATTTAATTATGATTGTTTGCTTGTTCGAAGTAGTTTGTCTTCTTTCCTGTTTCGGAAACTTGTATTGAGATCGAATGGGACTCTAGTAATGTAGTCCAACTAGGACTTTTTTCCTTATAAGAGCGTAGTCTTTTTGAAAAAATAAAATTATTGCTTGATTGGGAACCCTTTCTGCTTGATATTCTGTTATTCTTGGAATTCCTCATTGATATGGATATCTTCCATGTATTTTAATGACTCGATTCGTGTAAGCTATGCGTTGGACTTTTATTCAGTTTTCTTCATGCTTGTCCTAAGTAGAACACGATATCAGCTAGTCCCGAGTGACGTAATCTGATCCCGAGTAGACAATGTCATCAACTAGCCCCGAGTTATGTTTAACTGACCTGACGTCAGTTGACTATGAGCAAGTCTTGTTCAATACTTGTTTACTCGGGCTTCTCTTCTTTGGTGATGTCTTGTAGAATATTTTCTGAATGCCTATTCGAATATCCACCTGGCAATTTTATCCTCTTTGTCAATGACGTATACATCTGATAAAATTTACATACGACAACATATATTTTAAAGATCTAGAATTGTTCTAGGTTTTTTTTTCTCTTGAGAAGAAATAGTTTCTTTTTCGTTCTCTCTGTATCCTCCATTCAAGTTCCTGAGACCGTGACACGCCTACATGCAGTAACCTGTCCCGGGAGATAGCGAGGAAGATCGAGTGGTTCAGACAGAAGCACATCGTAAAGTGAAAGAGCCTCCAACATTGGTAAGATTTTCTTCTTATTATTATTTTGATTACAATTTTCTGTATATACATATTTATTTATTATTGTAATAATTGATATGTATAAGTTCCGAAAATAATTATGATCCCAAGTTCACCGGTCCCAGATACAGATTATGATCTGTATAAAAATTTTAAAACCTTACTTTTGTTGCGTGACCATGAACGAGGTTCCAACAAAGATATGACTATTGGAACCCCGTTCACCGGTCACGTAGCGGATTTAGGTTTTAAAATTTTTATTCAGATCATAATCTATATCTTGGACCAGTGAACTTGTGATCGTAATTATTTTTGGAACTCATACATACAATATGTATACACAGAAAATTGTAATCAATATAATCAGAAGAAGAAAATCTTACCAACGTTTGGAGGCTCCTTCATTTTACGATATGCTCATGTCTGAACCACTCGATCTTCCTCGCTATATCCGGGACTGGTAGCAGCATGTGGGCGCGTCACGATCTCAGCAACTTGAATGGAGGATGTAGAAAGAATCGAAGAAACTCTTTCTTCTAAGAGAAAACTAACTAGAACAATTCTAGTTCATATATATATATTAAACGGTGCACAACTGCACAACACTCAAAACAAAAATTGTTTCCTTTTTTCTCTTTTGTGCTTCACGCACCTCTAATAAATTTTTTCACAAAAAATAATAAAACTTCCATTATTTAGTCATGCACTGATGCATTTTAATTATATGTTTCTCTCGCGCTCCCTTAGTTTGCATCATATGTAAACTCTGATACATTTGTGTTGAAGTGTTTTGTTTTGATACATATATCATTCGTTTTTTTTAATTTAAAAAAACTGATAATATATCTTTTGATTTTAAAACCTTTTTAAAATATCTCATATCTTTAAAAGATAATTAAATATTTGTTTTTAAATTTAAACATTTTAAATTCAATTTCAAATATTAAAAAAATAAAATAATCACATTATCTTACCCTATTTAAAATCAAATATCAACTAACACCCTCCATTTAATGATTATTAACATAATTAAATAATCTTATTATTTAATTTATTTAATCATCAACATTCATTAATTAAATAATCTTATTATTCAATCAGTTCATGAATATATGCGTGTCACTTTCGTAACACAATTCATTGGACAATTCAATTAATTAACCGTGACCCTTGTTACCTAATTCGATCAGGCTTATTGACCCATATTATTTTGAGCTCCAATAATCATCAGAATCATTAATTAAACTCTTTAATTAATATTCCTTAATTATTAACTCCGGTGTTATTCCACGAAAAACCTTAAGCTGCACTCTCTCAACTGCAGACGCTTTTACACAGACCGATACAACTCGGTGTCCATCGATATAGCTATTACATATGGTATGATCTTCCACAGTAGCTCATAATTAGAGCTGGGTCATAATGTCCGTTATACCCCTCTAATTACATATATCCTTTAAGTACCATTGATTCTCTAATGAACAATAAATCCTATTTCCTTACGAAATTAGGAGAGCGTTTATATTGTCCAAACCTCGTATCAACCCTTAAGGGAATTACCATATACTTCACACAAGAAAATGCATTTATCCTCACCCAAGGTACATCAAAGACCACGATCTAACCCGAAGGAGTCGATAAGACACCCAGGATTAAGATTACCCATATATAGTCATCATTTGTTGATATATATGAATCTCATCTGTAAACGGATCTTGGTGAGAGATTCATATAGATCATGGCCCAGTCCTATATGATCACATCATACAAGGTGCTTCCATTCTCATATCTCCATTTGAATGATTCAGGATAGAATCACCGTACATTACAGAATGGACCGCAGCTATAGATTAACCACAAATAAAGTACCCAGCTTTGTTTGCCATCTATGGACTCTTTAGATTGCACGTCTCTTACTGTATCCATCAATATATGACACTCATATACACAGTTCGAGATTACATCCGGTAATCTTTGATATTAAATATATGCAAAAGTTATAAAGTAAACTACACAACAAAAATGAATTGAACTTTTCCTTTTATTTATTTCATAAATCCATTTACAAATTACATCTTTAGGGCATAAACCACAACAATCTCCCACTTGCACTAAAGCATGTGTGGCATGTCTCGTAACCCTACACCATCTAAGTGGCCTAAAAACACTTTAGCTGGTAAGATCTTCGTAAATGGATCAGCATGATTATCTTGTGAGGCTATCTTGGTGACGATCACATCTCCTCACTGCACTAACTCTCTAATGAGATGATATTTTCTCTCTATATGCTTCCTCTTTTGTGGCTTCTTGGTTCTTTGGAATTAGCCACAACACCATTATTATCACAATAAAGTGTGATGGGTTTATCCAGATCTGGAACAACTTCCAAATCACTCAATAACTTACGGAGCCAAACAACCTCTTTAGTAGCTTCACAAGTGGCTATATATTCGACTTCAATGGTGGAGTCAGCAATGCAAGATTGCTTGGTACTTCTCCACACAATAACTCTACCACCCATGGTGAATACTTATCTAGACGTGAATTTTCTAGAATCCATATCTGACTGAAAATCAAAATTCGTGTATTCTAATGGGATCAAATCCTGTCCGGAATACACCAGTATATAACTTCTCATTCTCCGAAGATACTTTAGAATAGTCTTGACATCAACCCAATGATCAAATCTTGGGTTGGACTGGTATCTTGTGACTACTCCCACTGCATAGCAGATGTCCGGTCTCATGCATAACATAGCATACATGAGACTGCCTACTGCCGATGCATAGGGTACACGTCTCATATCCTTAACTTCTTGAGGTGTCTTAGGATACTGTTCCTTAGATAAGTGAACTCCATGCCCGAAAGGTAAATTACCTTTCTTGGAGTTTTACATCGAAAATCGCACAAGACTCTTATCGATATATGATGCTTGACACAGTGCTATGAGTTTGTTCTTACGATCCCTTATAAGTTAGATCCCTAGAACATAACTCGTATCTCCCAAATCTTTCATTTGGAATTGGCTAGCCAGCCAACCCTTTACATAAGACAACACTCCCACATCATTCCTAATAAGTAGGATATCATCTACGTATAGGACCAAGAAAACTACTTTCTTGCCAATGATTCACTTGTAGACACAAGGCTCATCGACGTTCTGCTAGAAGCCATAGGTTTTGATCCCATCATCAAACCTAATGTTCTACGATCTAGATGCTTGCTTCATTCCATAGATGGACCTTTGCAACTTGCAAATCTTTTGCTCTTGATCTGGAGACACAAATCCCTCTGGTTGCATCATATAAATGCTCTCATCAAGATTGCCATTCAAGAATGCAGTATTGACATTCCTTTGCCAAATTTCATAATCGAAATAGGCATCAATGGATAAGAGAATCCTAATAGACTTAAACATGGCTACTAAAGAGAAGGTCTATTCTTAATCATTCTGGGTATAAACCTTGGTCACTAGCCTTGCTTTAAAGGTCTCTACCTTCCCGTCTAATCCTCTCTTTCTCTTGTCGATCCACTTAAACCCTATAGGTTTTACCGGTAAGTCTACAAGATCCCAGACTGAGTTAGAGTACATTGACTCCATCTCAAGATTCATGGCTGTAAGCCATTCCTCTTTATCAGGATCTTCCGTTGCATTCTTAAATGTCAATAGATCATCCATTATCAACAGAGACAACACCTTGTCCCTCACATATACCTAAATAGCGTTTAGGTTATCTCTCAACCCTCTCGCTACGCCTATGTGGTAGTTTATCCTGATCAGGAACCATCTGACTCTCAGATGTTTGTGGATCAACAACTCTTGTTGATGAAGCACTAGTCTTACCAGGCTCCAACTCATTCAATACAATCTTAGAACGAGGTTTATGGTCACTAATATAACTGTCCTCAAGAAGCGTTACATTTGTCGATATAAACACTTTGTTGTCTTCGAGACTATAGAAGTGTCCACCTCTGATCTCCTTAGACTATCCTATAAATAGGCAGACCACAGACTTGGAGTCTAGCTTTCCACTTTTGTTCTTTAGCACGTGTGCTGGACACCCCCATACACGGAAATTTTGCAAACTAGCTTTACGACTATTCCATAACTCTAGTGGAGTCTTAGGAACAGATTTTGATGGCACCACATTCAAAATGTATGCTGCTGTTTGTAACGCATATCCCCAGAAGGAATTTGGTAATGATGAGAAACTAATTATAGATGTTACCATTTCCATTAGGGTTCTATTTCTCCTCTCCGCTACACCATTTTGCTGAGGTGTACCGGGAGCTGTGAGTTGGGAAACTATCCCATGCTCGACCATGAAGTCTTTAAACTCTTGATCAAGGTACTCACCTCCACGATTCGATCGTTTTGAACATTTCAAATGTTTTCAACTTCCGTTGCATTAGGTAGACGTATCCGTATCTTGAGTAGTCATCTATAAAGATGACATAATACTCATAACCACCCCTAGCTTTAACATTTATCGGTCCACAGACATCTGTATGTATAAGCTCTAGCGGTTCTTTAGCTCTAAGCCTTTTTCCAGTAAAAGGTCTCTTAGTCATCTTACCTTCCAGACAAGATTCGCAGGCATGTAAGGTGCCAACCTTAACTCACTTAAAGGTCCGCTTTTTACTAGTCTGTCTATCCAGTCAAGGTTGATATTACCAAGTCTTAGATGCTAGAGATACGTGTCATTATCTGGAGAAATTTTATGTCGTTTAATTTTTGGTTTTTCAACCTTAAACATTTCGGTGTTGAGTATTGTAGTATGTATTAACGGTCTTAACAAATATAAATTGTTTTCATTAATTACTGAACAAATATTCAGACTATTCTTTCCAATAATAATAGATTTATTATTTTAAAAAATAAAATATTTTTGTTCTAACAACTTAGAAACGGAGATCAAATTCCGTGTAAATCCAGGAATACAAAATACATTGTCCAACTATATAGAATTATTACTAAAAATGTATTCTAATTACGCCCATTGCTCGTGCAGACACCACATCCCTTGACCCCACACGCATTGAGAAGGCTTGCTCCTCTAGCTGTGTCAAAGAATCAGTCCATTGTAAAGAAGAACAAACATGGTCAGTGGCCCCCGAATCAACTATCCAGGGTGAAGAATCCTCTTCTCCTAAACACGACTCAAGAACAAGTGAATCATATTTACTTTTCTTGGACTTCTTCTTGCTTTGGGCTTTCTTGGGTTTGGGCTTACCCTTCATTTTCCTAGTAGACCTTTTCCTCTTCTTATTATTGGAGGAAGACGGTTCAGCAACATTTGCCTCACCAGTCTTGCTCTTGTTGTCCTTAGTCAAGGACTCAAAAATAGTGAGCTCATTGAGCAACTTTGTGAGACTGAACCTTAACTTGTTCATCTCATAGTTACTCTTAAACTGATCGAAACTCTTCGGAAGAGTCGTCAGTATGATGCTCACTTGACTGGGTTCATTAATGGCTCCGCCATTGACTTTTACCGTGTTAAAGTAGGACATCATGCTCAGGACATGTTCCCGAACTGATGTACCATCCTTCATGAGAGCGAGCATAGCGGAACGAACAGCTTCGTGTCGCTTTTGCTCGGAGGGCTGCCCAAACATAACTTGCAATGACTCTATGATTTCGAATGCTGAAGTCATTGCTTCATGCTTTGTAACAAGCACGTCTGTCATAGAAGCAAACAGATATGTTCGGGCCTTCTCATCAGATGAGACCCATTGCTCGTATGCCTCATGAACAGTTGGTGTGGCGTTGATAGTAAGCGCTGGAGGAAATTCCTCCCCGTAAGCACAAACTTGAGGTCTTTGGTGACCAATATTGCATTAATGTTAAGTTTCCACTTGGTATAGTTGTCACAAGTTATTTTGTCGTTTGCGAGAATTTGAAGTATTGCAGAAGACATTATTGCTGAAATAAATAAAACATTCATTCAGTCATTTATTTAAAACAAGTGTGAGTGCTTTGGTATAAATTTAAACATGATGTAAGAATATGTTTAACGAACTAGAACTACCCTAAAACTAGTTACTGTACCACGACAGTCCAACATACCACAAAGAAGTGCCGCCTTAGGGTCGATCAAGTCTTTGTATGTTGGACAAAGACATTCTCAATCAAATGATATTCTAGAATAATTCTTATTCCATATCATTCAACCATCGTTTATTCAGTCAAGTTTTTAATTAACAAACTTAATCAAAACCTTCGTGAGTGTAACCCACCAATTCAGATCTCACGAGCTGAACTCGAGAATTGCAGCCTTAGGGTCGGTCAATCCCGAAATACCCTCAGATATCCTATCCGTTAGGAAGTCAACCTTGGCATTGACCTTTGTGGAAACCATCCTTAGGGAGGACGAAAGCAAAGCTGTCATGAGACTCCACTCGGATCTCACGATGTTGAACTAATGATGGAGACTGCGAGATATATATGCCATATATCCCTCTCCCACTCACTATTTTAAAATTAGGGTTTTCTATTAACTGTTAATGCACCTAGACTCTATAAGATTAAACGACTAACTTTAATCAAGTTATCTAGCGCATTAACTAATTAGAAACAAATTCTAATTAACTAATAAATTATTAATGATTTTTAACAATTAAAAATCTAATCTATTAGTGAATAATCTAAGCCTTTATAAACTTTTTACTAAGGTCAGATTGTTATGATAATGTTTACCAAGTTTTAACTATTAAAACTACACGTTATTCGTTTCATTCATTATTAGGTTATTAATCATATTAATCCTAATTACAATAAATGACCCTATTAATCTAACTTGTTAAACTCTTTAATAACTAGATTAATATTAATGAAAATTACTAAGTTTTCTAACCAGTAAAAAACTAATCTCATCATTATTCATAGCCATTTATGTATATTGCCCGTTTTAATCACATTAAAAATACATAAAATATTAGGTTATGATGCATGTATGACATATCAAATATATTTGTGTAGGCACAATTAATCTAAATGACATGTGTATGCTTGATAATGCTTAATCATCACATAATTAAAACCATACATGAGTTGACCGAGTACTGTGGGTCTATCTAACTTAAAAATTTCTAATTACAAAAGTATCCAAGGCATTCCTTGATATTCTTGTAATTCCATAATCTTCAAATCTTGTCTTCAGAATCTTTCGGGCCCAAAATCAAGTCCAATTTGATTTGGTTTATTTTAATGGATCCATCTCATGGATTAAATCTCTAAAGTCTAAATGTTGTTCTAACATTTTTGATAGGTCCAGGATTTCCCAAAAAAAAAATAGCCCTAGACGCACATGACTGCCGCACAAAACACAAGTTACGCAACACTTGCACATTGATTACATGTGTGTTGCGCACACGTCATGTTGCATGCATGAACAATGCTACAACATACAATATGTTGAGCATGTGATCTGCATGGAAGCTTAAACGCACAACAATTGTGCATTCATGACATCAGCGACACAAGCATAATTTTTTTTTATGCATATTGAGTTGAACTGCGTTGGCATGTGCAACAATTGCACATATATTGCTTAACATCTGCTCTATATCGCCTCTTGTGTGTCCAACACACGCCCAATATCTTCATCGTCTCGAATCGATCTCTCAAACATTATTATAAAATATGATTTACATAGATCAATTACAGTCGGAATTTTTTTTATTACAAACCGAAATTAATATTACAAAAAAATTATTACAATTAAAATTCAAAACCCTAAAAACCCATGTACCATAAAAAATTATGATCAACCATGTTTAAATTAAATAATTTAATTATAAACATTCATATAATCATATAGATGGTGCCTATACGTTCATACATATAGGAGCATCGAAAACAATCATTTAAACGAGTTTACTTTTTTAGCAAAGTTTTCCCTGACTTTCAAATAATATATCAAATAGGTCCATCCGTCAGTTTAAAGTTAGTCAACGTTAATGATCAGAGGGTTATTTTTGTCATTTCATTTATATCCTGTTAAGTTGTGCACTTGTCAACACCAAACACTAAACAATTTTTTTTATAAAAATATATATAATTTATCTTTACAAATCTGGGAAAAAATCCAGATTTCATGAAAAATAATAATTGAAGATCTCTTTCTACACCTTTCCAAACAAAGTAAAAAAAAAAAAAGCTTGAAAAGATTTGCTAATGTCCAAATCCCTACAAGAAAATATTTTAAAAAAATGGAAAAAATTTCATATTCGAAGATATCTTGATTCAAACCAAGCCAATATAAATCATTCCATCATCAACATCCAAATTCAAACCAGATCAAACCAAGCCAAACCATCATCACCATCAAACTAACCTTTGAACCAGAAAAAAGGAAGAGAGAGATGAGATCGACGATCATCAAGCCAACCTCTGAATTCCAGATTTCTTGAAAAAAATTGAAGATCTCTTTCCAGATCTCTAAAAACAAAGTTAAAAAAAAAATAAAGCTTGAAGAGATCTTCTAATATCCAAATCTTTACAAAAAAAAAAAAAAAAAAAAAAACAGAAAAATTTCCATGTTCGAATATATCTGGAAATTTTTCTAGATTTCTTTATAAAATATAAATCATTCTATCATCAATTATCCTGATTCAAACCAGATCAAACCACGCCAAACCATTATCATCATCCAGTTTATCATCAAACTAACATCTGCAACAGAAACAAGGAAGAGAGAGATGAGATCGGCAATCATCAAGCCAACCTCTGACTACCATCACTCGACAAGAGAGAAAGAAGAGAGCACCGACCTCCTATCATTGGAAGAGATCGGCGATCGACACGACGACCAAGAGACGAGAGAGGGTGGGCGACAAAGAAGAGAGATATGAGAGAGAAAGGTTTTTTAAAGAGAAGATGGAGAGGTTCAATGAAGAAGATGATGGTTTTGTTGATGATTTGAGCTGGATGTATAACTCATTGTTTAAATTGTTTTCGTTTGTTCTTTATTTTTATTTTTTTTTCAATTTTTTTTTCCACTTTTGTTTTTAAAATTTGATCACCACCATCCGAACTGAAATTTGGGGAATTTTATTGAGGTTGGATTGATTTTTGAAGATGAACCGGTGATTGTGGAGATAATATCCAATCTTTTTTTTTCTCTTTTTGTTTTATGTAAATTTTTGGTGACGTTTGACCGTTAAAAAAAAGTTAGAAGGATTTATTTGATATACTTTTCAAAAGTCAGGGAAAACTTTGTTAGAAAGGTAAACTCATTTAAATAATTGATCTTTCAACATAACATAGGGACCCAGATGATATTAACCCAATTCAGAACCCTAAAAACCCATATACCTTAAAAAATTACGATCAACCATGTTTAAATTAAATAATTTAATTATAAACATTCTTATAATCATATAGATGGTGCCTACACATTCATACATACAGGAGCATCGAAAACAATTTCATTTTCCAAAAAATCTGGCTCTGATACCAATTGTTGGAACCTCGTTCACCGGTCACGCAACAAAATTAGGTTTTAAATTTTTTATACAAATCATAATCTGTATCTTGGACCAGTGAACTTGAGATCATAATTATTTTTGGAACTCATACATACAATATGTATACATATGAAATTGTAATAAATATAATCAGAAGAAGAAAATCTTACCAAAGTTTGGAGACTCCTTCACTTTAAGATATGCTCCTGTCTGAACCACTCTATCTTCCTCGCTATATCTCGGGATTGGTAACCGCGTGTGGACGCATCACGATCTCTGACACTTAAATGGAGGATGTAGAGAGAATTGAAGAAACTCTTTCTTCTAAGAGAAAACTAACTAGAACAATTCTAGTTCTTATATATATATATATATATATATTAAACGGTGCACGACTGCACAACACTAAAAAAAATTTGTTTCTTTCTTTTTTTCTCTTTTGTGCTTCACGCACCTCTAATAATTTTTTTTATAAAAAATAACTTCCATCATTTAGTCATGCACTGATGCATTTTAATTATATGTTTCTCTCACGCACCCTTAGTTTGCATCATATGCAAACAATCTGATACATCTGTGTTGAAGTGTTTTGTTTTGATACATATATCATTTGTTTTTTTTAATTAAAAAAAACTGATAATATATCTTTTGATTTTTTTTAAAATATCTCATATCTTTAAAATATAATTAAATATTTGTTTTTGAATTTAAACATTTTAAATTAATTTTCAAATATTTAATTTAATAAAATAAAATAATCACATTATCTTATCCTATTTAAAATCAAATATCAACTAACACCCTCCATTCAGTGATTAATAACATAATTAAATAATCTTATTATATAATTTATTTAATCACCAACATTCATTAATTAAATAATCTTATTATTCAATTAATTCCTGAATATATACGTGTCACTTTCGTAACACAATTAATTGAACAATCTAATGAATTAAACGTGACCCTTGTTACCTAAATCAATCTGGCTAGCAAGGGGACCTAATGGGCCCACAGTATTTTGAGCTCCAATAATCCTCAAAGTCATTAATTAAGCTTTTTAATTAATATTCCTTGATTATTAACTCCGGTGTTATTCCACTAAAAACCCGAAGCTACATTCTCTCAACTGTAAACGCTTTTACACAGACTGATACAACTTGATGTCCATCGATATAGCTATTACATATGGTGTGATCCTCCACAGTAGTTCATAATTAGAGATGGATCATCATGTCCGTTATACCCCTCTAATTACATATATCCTTTAAGTACTATTGATTCTCTAATGAACAATAAATTCTATTTCCTTACGGAATTACGAGAGCGCTTATATTGTCCAAGCCCCGAATCAACCCTTAAGGGAACTACCATATACTTCTCACAAGGAGTGGATTCCACTATTGTGTCCAAACCTTCCTAGCTACAAGCCAAACCGTAATCCCAACATACGGAGTATATTGATCAGGAAATGCTTCTGACTTCACCCATGGTACATCAAAGACCACAATCTAATTTGAAGGAGTCAATAAAACTCAGGATTAAGATCACCCACATATAGTCGTCATTTGTTGATATATATAAATCTCATCTGTAAACGGATATTGGTGAGAGATTCATATAGATCATGGTCCATTCCTATATGATCATATTATACAAGGTGCCTCCATTCTAATATCTCTATTTGTATAATTCAGGATAGAATCACCGTACATTACAGAATGGACCGCAGCTATAGATTAACCACAAATAAAGTACCTAGCTTTATTTGCTATCTTTGGAATCTTTAGATTGCACGTTTCTTACTGTATCCATCTGTATATGACACTCATATACACAGTTCGAGATTACATCCGGCAATCTTAGATGTTAAATATATGCATAAGTTAAAAAATAAACAACACAACAAGAATAAATTGAAATTTTCCTTTTATTTATTTCATAAATCCATTTTTAAATTACATCTTTAGGGTATAAACCCCAAAAATGACCTCTAACCAGAGGGGGATGGAGGTAGAGCTAGCCGAGCTTCATTGTGACAACGAGAGGTTGAAGCGATCTCTCGATCAAGAAACCCTCCGATCTGAACATCGAGCAAAACAACGAGATTCTTGGAAGGCTAAATCTAAGATGCTTGACGTCAAGAACTAGGCCTTTAATGCTCAGGTGGCCAGGCTGCAAGCAGAAGTGGATGCCTCATTCAGTGACAAGTATTTTTACGCCTTCTTTCAGTTCGCCGAAGCTCTCCCTCATCCATTCAACCTATCCGTAATCGTCGGTTGGGATAGAGAGGAGATAATGACCAAGGTTGAAGAGATGTCTCACCCTGACGGTGGCGAAGAGGGTCCTTCTGGCTTAGCTGGAGCTGGGAAGCAACTTGTCGTGACAGATCCTCTTTTTCCTCATTCTGTCTTACCAGTCTTAGGTCCCAGGGAAACCTTTAGGGAGGTTCTGACTGCACAGCCAGAGCGAGCCCGAGCGAGACCTACCAAAAGCCTGGGAGGAGATCTACAACCTTCCTGAAGAGCCTTATAAAGATAATTAGAGGTTGAGTAGAACATGATAGAGTCTCTGGCAAACCTTCTCGATGCGGCCATCCCTCTTGAGGTTATGGCAGTGGTTAATGAGGTTCTAGAGGTGGACCCAGCTGAGCAGTAGGCAATGGAGGATCCTCGGAAGGAAGGGGTAGAATGCGAGGGAGACCATGACGAGCAACCACCTAAGGAAGGTAAGAATCATCAAGGAGGAGGAGCACTGAGTGGAAACCATGGTGGTGTTGGATCTTGATGCAACCTATCCTTGACCTACTTTGACTGCCCAAAAAGAGGGGTGGGCACCCCGTTACATATATATATTATAGCATTGGGCTCCCTGCTGGGTGATTGTAGCCTTATAAGGGGATAGGCTCCCATATTATCAATGAAAAATTGCTTAAGACTTCTTTATGATCATGAACCTTGACTTGACTGATATCTTCCTGCTTCATTCCTGACCTTGATCATGATGAGACCTCCGAAAGTAACCCTGACTTAACCAATTATGGAAAACAGAAACCATTAATTGTAAATATGCTAATTGGGTAAACATCTAGCTCCCATTTTTAACACTTGGTAGGGAATTATAATTTTGGAGGGGAGAGTCCCCTTGCAATGTATCTCGCTTCCTTGAAGATTCCTCATTCCTACTTTAAGCTATTTTCCCATTATGCGAGAGGATATCTTATCATGGCGATCTCGGCCGAGGAAATCAGTATTCTGACCTTTCTTGGGAGTAAAAGCTCGACCAAGGTATCATGAGGGCTATTTATCTATTTCCTGGTTTTGAGATCTGGATAACGATTGTACTCTTACACTCAGACCCTTCTTGAGGGTGGTAGCCCGACCAAGGAATCAGGAGAGCTATCTAGCTATTTCCTGGTTTTGAGATCTGGATGGTGACTGTGCTCTTACACTCAGACCCTTTTTGGGGGTGGTAGCCCGACCAAGGCATCAAGAGAGTTATCCAACTATTTTCTGGTTTTGAGATTTGGATGGCGACTGTACTCTTACACTCAAACCCTTCTTAGGGGTGGTAGCCCGATAAAGGCAGCAGGGATGGTAAGGGGGCTTCCCCGACCAGTCCCTGGTCTTGAGATGATCATTGTCGACATATTATAGCGATCTCCTAACAGAAGTGGTATAGACTAGGGTATATTGAGATCTGGATGGAAACTATGCTCTTATACTCAGACCCTTCTTGGGTGAGGTCACCCGACCAAGTCAACAGGAAAGCTTAGCTAGTTGTCCTGGTCTCTAGATCTGGATGAAAACTATACTCTTATACTCAGATCCTTTTTGGTGGGAGGTGGTACCCGGCTGAGGTAGCAGGGATGGTAAGGTGACTTCTCCGACCAGTCACTGGTCTTAAGGTGATCATTGTCAATATATTATGGTGATCCTCCTAGTAGGACTTAATCCGAACCAAAGTATCCATGAGGCTATTTAGCTCTCCTTGGCTTCTGGCGATCATGGCAAGTTTCATTCATGGAGAAAACGTAACAGAAGATCGAAAATATAGCAGACTTTATTGACGGTTAAAATGGAGTACATTTTTTCTAACTTATTGATATCTAAAGGAAGGTAGTATGCTCACGAGTCCCCTATTTAGGGGTAGTACTTCCTCAGGTGATCTGCATTCCAGGTGTGATCGATGGGACCATCCATCTCCTCAAGCTTTTACGCCCCTTTGCGAACCACTACCTTCACCAAGCAAGGCCCTTCCTAGTTGGGTCTTAGGACCCCGTCTGACCTCTTCCTAGTATTCAAGGTCACTTTTCTGAGAACTAGATCTCTTTCCTTAAAGTTTTAGGCTCTAACCTTCCTATTTAAGTACCTAGAGATCTTGCTCAGGTAAATCGCTACTTTCTCAGCTACCCGATCTTGTTTCTCTTTCAAGAAATCTAAATTAGCTCAGATCTTAACCTCATTGCTTCCATTTTCAAAGTGTTGCACTCTGAAGGAGGTTAGTTTGTGCTCGGTAGGAAGAACTGCTTCAACCCCAAATGCTAGGGAATAGGGTGTCTCTCCGGTGACTGTTCTCTTTGTAGTCTGGTAAGCCCAGAGAACCTCGGGAAGCTTCTCTGCCCATTTACCCTTTCTCTACTATAATTTTTTCTTCAACAACTTCTTGATAGTCTTGTTGGTGGATTCCACCAGCCTATTAGTTTGAGGGTGGGCTATTGAAGTGAACCTGAGGTCAATTCCCAAGCCTTCGCAAAAGTCCTTGAATCGGCCATTATCAAACTGCTTGCCTTGGTCGGCTACAATGATGAGAGGGGTTTCGAATCTACAGATTATATTATTTTTTATAAACCTTGTCGTATTCTTTTTCGATATCTGGGAGAGCAGTCTGACTTCGATCCACCTTGTAAAATAATCGATCACCATAATAGCATGCTTGACTTGTCCATGAGAAGTGGGAAACGGTCCGATCAGGTCGACTCCCCACATCACAAATGGGTAAGGCAAGCTGAGAGACAACAATCGCTCCGGTGGGACGTGACTCAAGTACATGGTCTTCTAGCATGATTCACAGGATTGTACAAAGCTCTTCACGTCTTGATGAATAGTTTGCCAGTAATACCCCATGTGAAGTACCTGATATGTCAGAGCTTCTCTACCAATGTGGTTTTCACAGTCCCCAGAGTGAACCTCTCTTAAAGCCCATTTGACATCATCGGGATGCAAACATCGAAGCAGGAGAAGGGATTTGCCTCTCCTGTAGAGGTATCCGTCCACCAGGCAATATCGGACAAAGAGCCTCTTAATTATTTCTGTTTGATCAGGCTCCTCGGGGAAGCTTCTCTTCTTAGAGATAAACCACTATTGGATCCATCCAGCATGGATGGCGGTCCAGGGTACAAATCTCCTTGCCCGTTGTTACACTTGGTTAGGAGATCACTTGAAGGGGAACTTTTCAAGGTAAGGCTTAGCCACCATTTGCAGCTATCTTGGTTAGGACATCTGCTCTGTAATTCTGTTGTCGAGGAACCTACTCGATCTTGAATCCCTTAAATTTATTCTTAAGTAGTTGAACTAGCTTCAAGTAGGCAATCATGTTATCTTCTTTTGCCTGTTAAACCCCAGAAACTTGATTTACTATGAGTAATGAGTCACTCTGAACCTACAGGTAATCGGCCCCGAGCTCGACAGTTGCCTTTATCCCAGCTAAAAGGGATTCATACTCTACCTCATTGTTGCTGGCCTTCGAATCTGAAATAGTGGCAAGTCTCATTCCCCTCTAGGTCTATTAGAACTATGCCAGCTCCTCCCCTTGTTTTCCCAGACGCTCTATCTATGTAGATGATCCAGAACTTACAACCCACCGGCCAGCTGTCGAACTCTGGAATCTTTTCAGGAGCTATAAGTGCCACTGCAGAGGTCTTTTGGCCTAGGGGCGCTGAGAACTCTGCCACGAAGTTCCACAAAGCCTGGGATTTGATTTTGGTCCTAGGTTTATACCTTAAATAAAACTGGGTGAGTTTCAGGGTCAATAAAACCAATCTTCCAGATACGTCCGACCTTTGTAAAAATTGGCTGAAAGGTTGGTCTGCCACTATTGCTATTGAGTGAGCTTGAAAATAGGGACAGAGCTTCCTTGTCGAAGTCACCAGAGAATAGAAGAGCTTCTCCAAAAAAGTAAATTTTTCACTGGCTTGGTTAAAGCGTGACTTATGTAGTAGATAGGTCGCTGGACCCTATCTCCACATTCCTTGATCAAGGCCCCACTTATTGCAGTTTCTAAAACTACCAAGTAGATTTACAACTCCTCTCCAGGACTTGGCTTGACTAGCAATGGAGGGCTTGTCAGATACTTCTTCAAGGCTTGAAAATCTTTCTTTCTCTCTCGGTCTTATTTCATATTTCTTCCCTACTTGATGGCTTTAAAGAAAGGGAGGCATTTATCAGTGGAGTAAGAAATGAACCTGTTGAGCGTTGCTACCTGCCCAGTTATGACTTGAACCTGTTTAAGTAATGTGGTGGATTTTAGGTGCAAGACAGCCTTGTTCTTTTCTGGGTTAGCCTCTATGCCTCTCTCATGAACCTTGAAGCCCAGAAACTTCCCCGCAGTTACCCCGAAAGCACATTTGGAGGGGTTCAATCTCATCTGATTTTTCCTTAGGATCATGAAAGTTCTACGAAGGTCGTCCTGATGTCCTTCTGTGGATTGTGATTTTATGATCATGTCGTCGATATATAACTCCATCGACCTTCCAATCTCGGGCTTAAACAATCGGTTAACTAGCCGCTAGTATGTAACCCCTGCGTTCTTAAGACCAAACGACATTACTTTATAACAGTACAGACCTTGTCCGGTAATAAAACTAGTCTTATCTTGGTCGGTTAGGTATGTATCTTAATCTGGTTATACCCTGAGAATTTATCCATGAAGCTTAGGAGCTTATTCCCTGATGTGGAGTCAACCAACTGATCGATCTTTGGTAAAGGAAAATCATCTTTTGGACATACCTGGTTGAGTTCGGTGTAGTCGACGCACATACGCCACTTCCCATTCACCTTCGTGACCATGACCACGTTGGCGATCCATTCGGGATAGCGCCCTCTCTGATGAAGCCTGCTCTGATTAATGTATCCACTTCCTCCTGAACCACATTGTTCCTTTCAGCGTTAAAGTGACGCCTTCTCTGCTTTACAGACTTGAAGGTCCGATCCACTACAAATCGGTTAGTAGCCAATGACATTAGGATCCCGGGTATCTTATCGTGACTCCAAGTGAAGATGTCATTGAATTCTTTGAGGAGCCTGATCATACCTTCCTTCACTCCCAGCACAAGGGTAGCTCTGACCTTGATGACCTTCGAATGATCGTCCTTTCTGATGAGCATCTCCTCTAACTTATCCAAAAGATGCCCGCTGGCCCATTCCCTGCTCTATTCTTCTACATCTGGCATCATAGGGTCATCTTTTGGGTGATCTATGTACTCTATATCTTTCAAGGTCATCCAGGTGTTTTCCCATCCTGGATCGTTGTAACCTGTACAAACTATTTCGCTAGACCTGTCGGGTTGGCAGATACTGCATAGCACTTTCTAGCTGCTTAGTGGTCACCACGCACCTCCCCTACCTTGTCCTCTATCAGAAACTTTAGGATGTTGTGGTAAATGGATATGACCCCTTTCAAGGTTGACAAGAATGGTCTTTCTAGTATTGCATTATAGGCCGATGGGGTATCCACCACCACGAAGTCTATCATAACATTTTACTAGAGAGTTGTAGTTCCAACGATCACTAGGAGGATCTTTGACCCCACAGGTATGATCGAGTCCCCAGTGAATCCATACGGCGGGGTTGTGCAGTTATTGTAACACCACTATTTCAAATTCAGCTTCTCCAAGATATCTTTAAAGAGGATGTCGACGCTGCTGCCTGTGTCGACGAGCACACGGTGGACCATGTAGTTGGCAATCTGTACCGTGATCACCATGAGATCCTCATAAGGTTGTACGGTGTTGTAGACATCCGCCTCAATGAAAGTAATATGTGATGGCTGGGTGGGTCAGCCGGGCTCTGATCGACCTTGAAGATACCTCACCTTTCATTTACACGAGAGATCTTCCTACCTTTCATCTACACGAGGGATCTTCCTCGTGTGGTTTTTTCTGGAATTATTAGAGGTGCCAGCCAAAGTGGGCCATCCGCTGATGGTATGTATCACCTGGATTTGCAGCATCAGATCCACCTGCCCCCCTTTCTCTTCTCGGCGCGCTCAAGGATCTCGACTTGTACTTCCCTTCCAGTCTTAATATTGTCCCTGACTTGCTGCAAGAACTCTATCAAACATCCTCCCCTGATCAGAGCCTCGATCTGATAACTCAGGTTATAGCACTCTGAAGTGTTGTGACCCACGTCTTCATGGAAGTCACAATACTTGTATCGGTTTCTCCTATAGCTGGAGCTTTCATAGGTGCGGGCTTATGTAGTAACCCCTTATCCCGAATGGCGAGATAGATTATTTCACGGGATGCATTTAAGGGGGTGTAGTGATCGTACCCTCTCTCATCTCGCATTACAGGGGCTACTGTCATAGGAGGATGCGAAGCCCGTAGAGGGTTTGCCTTACTGGATACCATTCTTGCTTAGGTTGAGAAATGGGGAAGCGGTATGTCAACCTATTGGGAGGTTTGTTTTGATTTTTCTGAGTTGGCTTAGGTCTGAGAGCTTCCTTCTTCTGTCGCTTAGTCGTTCTCATATCGTCATGCTCCATCATGACCTTGAGTTGTTCATCAATTTTGACTTGCTCTAATTCTGGGTCATAGGCCTCTTTGTAGGTTTTCGGAGGTCGCTTGGTAAAGGATCAAAAAAGCTTACCCGTCCACAGGATCTGCCAGAAATTGGCAAGGGTCTCATTCTCAGCGAAGACCTCTATCTGGAAGACTTTCCAGTGGAAGCATTCCACGTATAACAGGAGTGTCTTACCTCGCTCCTGGATCACATACTATAGGTGTTTGGGATCCTTTGGACGTGATTTGACCCTTTGGAACTGCGAGCAGAAATCTATTGATAGTTTTGTGAAAGAATTCACGCTACCAGCAGAGAACTTCCTGAACCAGGTTTTTACGTAATTGATCATGGTGGTAGGGAACATTCTACATATGGCAGCCCTAGTGGTATTTTGGACTTCTATTTACTGGACGAAGCTCTCCATATGGCTAAAGGGTCTTCTATCCCAAAATTTTTATCAGTCGGCATCTTGAATTTCAACGGGAGCTTCACCTCCCATATCCTTCTGGTGAAGGGAGCATTCATCTCGCTCAAAGGATCTTTCTTGTCCTCCTTGTACTTTTCCTTATTTATCTGTTGGATCTTTTTCTGTAGCTTTGCAAGCTGGTCTCTCAGGCGATTGTTTCCGGGTTTCTTTGAGTTGACCTCAGATTCCTTGCTGTTTGATCCCTCTGATGAACTGGTGATCTTTACCCGGTCCTCTCTATGAATGGGATCTACTTGGGATCTTCGTTGGCTACCTTCCCCTCTAGCCCGGGCCTCCCTCCTCTACGTCACATGGTGAGGAGCCTCTCGTTGCTCCTGGGGTAGGGCGTCTGCTGCGGATTTAACTCGTCTAGGCTAGTAATGTGATGGTCTTTCACGAACTGGGGGCCCAGTTTTAAACCCAGATTGGCTTTGTATGAGGAGGTCTTAGGCGATCAAAGGCAGGCTGCCTAGCTCCTAGTTTGCTCGGCTCCTCCTGATTGTTAGGATTTGTTGGCTGGTCTGTAATGCCTTCGGTGAGTAGGCGAAGGCGGACGTTGTCCACGAAGGTCGCCGCTTGTTGGTCGAGCGTGACTTGGCTTATCATTAGGGGACCAAAAACCAGTGCAACGATTGGCTGGTCTGGAACCTGGCTGAGGCATCTTGATTTTCTCCCTTCTTTAGGGCTTCTCGTGTCGATGTAGTTGAAGGTTTTCCCGAAGCTTCGGGCTGTCCTTGGGAGGAGCGGAGCCTCATAACTCCTACAAAACCACAAACACGTAACAGTTGATTTGATTAACTGGTTTGGATTTTACCACAGACGGCGCTAGAAAGTGTTAATGAAAAATTTACATGAGGAGAGAAATTCCAGTTAACACCCTCGAGGGCACTACAACGAAGGTGGTGGCCGGGGGTTGATACCTTTAGTACTTAACCTGTTCAGACTTAGGTGGTTGTTTGAATGTGAATGCAGTGGGAATATAAATCTTTATTATAAATTGTGTATTTTGTACATAAAATCTCTCAAATACAGTCTCTCAAATACTCCCAGTCTTACTGGGTATAGTATGGTGGCAACTTCATGTCTGTCAAAAAGAAGTATATAACGGCGGCTGTGTTTTGATTACAGAATTTAGGCCATTAATTGGCTCTTACTCACCCTTTTGTTTTCCTTAATTCGTTGTCGATCCCCCATTCTCTTCGTGCATACTTGGGCATATTTATACACAGTCTAAATAGGTTAAATTTGTGATTCTCCCACCCTGATTCTCTGAATCCAATCCCTCCTTATCAGGCGAGATCTTTTATTTTGAATGTTGTTGACTTTTATCTAATGACGGAATTAAGAATATCTTTAGAGATAAGTTTGTTTCCTCTTTGGATTCAAACACGTGCCATGCAAGTATGCGATGTTTCAACGTTCGATAGAGTGTTGATATGAACCTATATGTCTTCATGGTGTGATTCCTTATGGAGGTCGTCAAGCATAACGTTCACTATTTCGTAGAACGAGGTAGATTCATGCACTGGTCTTGGTACAAGGAGTTTGGCTAGACCTTTCTAAGTCCCTCAGAACTTGAGGTGGTCGTACGGGCGCTCTTTAGCAGTAACAGAGCTTTAGCGAGCTTCGTCCCACTGGTCCAGATGGGTTTGAATATTCCTTCGGAGATACGAAGCAATACTGTAGTGCAAGCAATACTGTAGTGCAAGCTAGGTGCTTAACGAGTCTCTCTCTATGCTTGGAGAGGATGGTTGGCTTCTGGAGAGGTTACAAGGTAACTTCTACCTCAGTGAGCCTGGACCATCACGCATCGGGCTTCTTCTGAGTTCTTGTTTCGATGTAAGGAGCTCGATACGATCGTGTCGGGTTCCACCTAGGGTGTCCCCAGAGTTTGATGATATTTTCTCGCATTTACGGGACGGTCACCCCAGCTCGATTCCAGGATCCGTGGTTCTATGGTGGGTAATCTCAGCCTTGGATTCTAGCTAGGAAATTGGAGAATTTCCCTTAAATTTGTCTATTAACAACAATAATTCCATATCATCAGAAGTCCACTAGTCAACGAGGACATTGGCCAATGACATGTCATCAAGAAAATTGATATGGAAGTTAGAAGCGTATGCACCAAGTAAAGCCGTCCAGTAAAAGGAGTCTTAATGAGAAAAGATCTCTACTCAGTGAGATCTACTCGGCCAAAACAGGAAATATGACCTTATCAAGACACGTCGTATCAAGGGAAGATTCACTCATATACTTACTTTAAGAATCATAATCCAATAAGAGAATATTTAGATTTCCTCTTCATTATCAAGAGAATTCTAATTAGGAAGAAACTCATAACTTCCAGAAGGATAAACATCAAATGGGAAATAAGTCCTGAACGGACTATATTATTAGAATCCTACAAAGATTCTAATTAATGAATCCACCACTCGTACAACGAGAACTAAGGTAACCCTTGATCGAATGATATAAATACATCCATGTTTTAATTACATCACATTGTGATCATCATGATCATCAGGAACATGAGCAATCATATGAGAGAAAAGCGAGTATTGAGTGTTGTAATTTTTCTATTCATAGTGGATCTCTTCTCGCCGTCACCGGCACCGGTGGATGTTTCCCTATCTGGGGTTTTACCACGTAAAACATGTGTTGTGTTTGATTTATTCTTGATTTCCTACTTTTCTACATTATTATTCTCAAATACGAACAAATCGTATCGCATCCACGAGGAGAAAGAGGCTTTGATCATTCAACACTTGACTGGTCAAAGCTTTGATCTGTCTATGTGTCAAAGCTTTGATCTGTCTATGTGTTAATGTTTGACGGTTGACTTTTTAACAATCCAAAAATTACCATTAACAGATGTCAAGGGTAATGTTGACTTTTCAATGGTTAAATGTTAAAACTCACTGAGTCAGCAAGCATACGTAACTGGTATATCAAGCATTACTAGTGCAATCGTGTGCTCAGGTTTACTAAGATTAAACTATATTAATATATAGGATAGTCCCTCAACATATGGAATGTGTCTCCCCAAATTTGGTTTATTTTTTTTATAAATAAAGCGAAACTCAAACCCCATCACCGAAAAAAAAAGTGGTGTACAACAGTACAACAATTCATTCAAGAGTTAGAATTGCCTTTTTCATTACTTGATTGAAGGTTAGACACATATATACCCGACACCTTAGTAGAGAAACATTCATGTAGCATCATCGTAATAAGGCTCGTTGTATAGCCGGACCCAATAATGTTGGTGCAGTCAAATGAGGCAAGTGTCCCTCGGTCCTCAAAATCTCGAAGGTGGTTTGCCCACCTAAATGCCGCCATAGATATCCAGCCGCAGATAATGGCACCTCTGAATCTCTGGCTGTCTGAATTATGTGACATGGTACTCTTACGTCGCATAGGAGACCCCGTAAATAATTTTTTACAAAGGTTCTTAGAGCGTAAGATGCTATCTCTAACCTCGTGTTGAGCATTGTCTGGCGGTATTCTTGTACAGCCTCCGGTAGATCTCTTCTTACGGCTACCGCTGCAGAGCAGCCCACCCAAGCCACGTAATCTGCCTCCATTGCCGCAAACATCCTCCCAACTTGAGCTTTCTCTAGTACTCCCCCATCATAATCAACGTCATTCACTAACCTGAGCAAAGAATTATTTTAATTTTAAACTATTAATCTTGAAGAAGTTGATTTAGGGGTATGAACTTTGCATAATCGAAAAAAATAAAATAAACAAGGTTCATCTATCAATAAATGTAGATGAATTACCTTGGGGAAGCACCGAGAAGAATGAGCTTGGAGAAGAGATCAGGAAGGTGAATGGTGGCTAAAATTGCGGTCATGACAGATGCAGAGTGACCGACAAAGGCACAGCTGTGGACGCCGAGCGCAAAGAGAATGTCTAAGACATCATCGGCATACCCGCTGATACTGGCATACTTATTAAAGTTAAACAATTCTTGTTTAACGGTGCCGGCGCATGCAAGATCATAAAGAATGACACGATACGTGGTGCCATTGTTGAAAAATGGAAGGATTCGTTGCCATATGGATTGGTCTGTGCCCAATCCATGACCAATCATAACATAATTATTTCCGGAACCGATCACTTGAACGTTTATAGCTTCTACTATGTTGCAACTCATCTTGTGTTTTGGGACATAAGAGCTGTTTAATTATCGAAATGTTGTTTGGAATCGAATGTGAGTGCTAGGGTTGGATATATATAGTCTCTAGCCTTGGTATGTATAAGAACCTATGCCTGATATATATATAGCCCCGTTCTTCTCAGTGCACACCGATATAAAATACATCAGTGTATTCAACATGGGTCATAGCTTATGGATAAGCACTGACAAGTGCATAGAGACTAAAACAATTGAATTTAATGGTTCACATACAACACACTGATAAATAAATATTTATAAGTACGTACTGACTTAATGATGAAAACACATCAATTTTAATGAATTTTAATCTGAATTTTTTTATGGATGATGAGTTCAATGAAATCTACATATGAACAAATTTGAAAATTTTCTGAACACTAGAACTATTTATCCAAATTTTGTTAAATAAGAAGGCATCGAAAAATGGGCGAAATATAAGAAAAATCAACAAAAATAGTTCTATTATTCTCAAATTCTCAAATTTTATTTATAAGTAAATTTCAATAAACTCATCATCCACAAAAATATTTAGATCAAAACTCTTTAAATCGATGTATTTTCATCAAGGTCCATACCGAAATTAAAATAAGGGACCTCTCATGGGAGACTCACTAATATATTTTTATATATATAGTTTTTCTGTTGTCAGTTCGAACTGATACAAAATATATCAGTTCCTTGTATATGGATCATTGGATTTAAAAGATGTTTTGATAAGTGAATACAACAAAGTCAAAGTATTTAAATCCAATAGCCCGCTGCAAGAAATTGATATATCTTATATCAGTTCGAACTGATAGTAATATATATATATATATATATATATATATATATATATGTATAGTCATTTCCTCCTCAGTGTTTACTGATATAACTTATATCAGTACGTTGCATGACCAATGATTATTGAGAATCTTTGACAAGTGCATACACTTTGAGTCAAAGTATGTAAATATAATGGTCCACACCCAACGCATTGATGAATTTATATTAGTGCACACTGAATTGATTTATATATGTATATATATATATATAGTGTTATTGGTAAATTTTGAATGATGCAACATGTCAAAATAAGACTAGGGTCGGGTGTGCCATGCAACCAGAAGACGATCAGATTAAGTCAACCCAAGTTGATCAAAGAAGACCCGACCAGCCCTACCCTCTTCTGACCAAGATAACGCAAACGATCTAGTTAGTATATCCAATCGGGTCACCAAGATGGTCGGGGTCAAGGTCAGGATAAACCACCGATCGGGGAAAGTAAATCTGGTTGGGAGAAACAAGCGGTCGGTTGCGTGAAACGTGGGCAACAATCGGGTTTATTGACGTTACGACTCAAAAACACAGAGAAGGAGTCATACTTAAATAAGGTGTCTAGAAGTACACTTTGATGAGGAAGTAAATCTCCTTTTAGATATCAAAATCTAGATTAGGCATGAGATCTAATAAAGTCGAAACACAACCAATACAAAGCAAAGAAGAAGGAAACACAACTCGAATAAGTTAGAGTTTCATTTAATTACGGGAACTTCCTTTACTTGTACATCAAGAATTAGGGTTCTATGCATGTATAAATAGACCCTGATAATACTCATAAAGGGGTGAACACAATTTCGACTAGCAAGAGTGTCAGGGAGATTGAGTGTGTAATCTTTTCTTGTCATAGTGAATTCTTGTTGCTATCATTCGCAATTGCGGATGTTTCCCCACATCGAGGTTTTACCACTTAAAAACTTTGTGTCATTTACTTTCTTGTTATTTTGTTTGCAATCAGTTGTTACTTTGCTTTAATTGTATGACGTAGGATTAGTCTAGAAATCGTCGTCAACAACTGGCGCTAGAAGGAGGGGGACCAACCTCCGATAGTATTTGGTTTATGTGGTCAGTTGTGAAAGAAGTTAACTAAAGGCAACGTTATGGAAACTGATTGAGACAGAAGTCCATCCCCTCGTAATGTTGACAAGACCCAAGATGTCAATACCCCAAATCCTGTGACTATCACCGTCACAGGAGAATATCCATCCTTAACGACCCCGCTATCTACCGAACCTGACATTGTAACGTCAACAGGCGTAGCAGCTGGCCTTTCCCTGGAAGCATTCAAACAGATCCAGGAATCCTTGTGAAAAGTCATTGAAGATGCCGTTGAGCAAGGAATCAGCATATCATCCACGGCTAAACTGAGTTCACCGTACCAACTTTCCACGCCAATCATGGCCCAGGATCCAAAGGTGCGCTCCGATATAGTAGCGGTCGCTCTAGAAGCACCCTAGAAATCTGGAAGATATGGAGTGGAACATCATAGAAAGAGGGGGCGTTCACACAGGAGAAGTAGCCGAGAAGATCGGGGAGCAAGGAAACACCGAGAATCTAGTTCACGGGAAAATGTGGAAAGGTATAGTGGAGCGGACACCTACCTCGGAGCGGACACCTACCCGGAACCAGAGCATACGTAGAAAAGACCAGAGGAAAAGATCCTGCTCGCATTCAAGTGACGGTGAAACGGCCTCTAGAATATGTAGAGAGCCAACTCCGGTGGTCAGGCGTGACCCCATTGGTGCCCAGATCAGTGGGAGGGTCCCTAGGGATCCATATGGGTTAACAATCCATCAAATATTTTACGAATATGGAGAGCCAAAAGGGGAGCGAGAGATCCTCATTAGAAGGGTAGAAGCCCTGAAACGAAGGCAAAGCTTGAGAAACCATCTGATCGGGAACTCTTGAAGCCCGTTTATTAATTCATTACGACATTCCCATTTTCGGAGAAATTCAGAATGTCGTATGTGGAACAGTTCAAAGCCAATACTAACCTGTAGGAGCACGTAAAGAGGTACCAAAGTGCCATGGCGCAGTATGATTACGATGACGCCCTCATGTGCCCCATGTTCCCGTAAACTTTAGGAGATCAGGGGTCCAGATGGTTTGGCGGGCTGACCGCAGGCTTCATTAGGAACTTTAAAGAATTAGTACAAGCCTTCACCAGGCAATTCATGGGAAATATCCAGCAAAGGTAGTCCATATCAGCCTTGTCTACTCTGAAGCAAAGGAAAGATGAGAAATTGAAAGATTACCTGACCATATTCTTACAAGAGGTGTCAGAAGTACAAGACCCCAACGATGATGCATTAGTGTCAGCATTCATCAACAGTCTACAACACAACCATCTGACTATAAGCCTGAAGTAAGAGAACCGAGCACGTACGCTAGCATGGAAGATCATGTGGGAGGATACGCCATAGCGGTGGAGGAACACGTCGGAACCCCGTTCACCTATTACACAGCGGAACTAGGTTTTAAATTTTTTAATACATATCATAATCTGTATCTGAGACCAGTGAACTTGGGATCGTAATTATTTTTTTGGAACTAATACATACAATATGTAAACACAGGAAATTGAAATCGATATAATCAGAAGAATAAAATCTTACCAACGTTTGAAGGCTTCATCACTTTACGATATGCTCCTGTCTGAACCAATCTTATCAACGTTTGGAGACTTCTTCACTTTACGATGTGCTCATATCTGAACCACTCGATCTTCCTCACTATCTCTCCCGAGACTACACGTACTCAGAAACTTGAATGGAGAGAGAAACCTTGAAGAAACTCTTTCTTCAATATTAATACACAACACTTGCGCAATGTCACACATATACGTCTCACTCACACGAAACTAAAATCAATTAGCTGATGCGTGTATCAGTATATTGATCTCATGCAAACCTTTACAAAACCCAACCTTTTTGAATTGATGATGTGTTGGTGTGGTGTTGTTTCACGTGCACCATTAATTTGCATTCCTTTTATTGGTACACACACACGTTGCTTTTTGACTCATACAAAAACCAAATTTTCTTCTTAAGCTAAAAAACAAAAATAGTTGCATGTTTTATGTTTGTATTTTATTGATTCACGCACACACAAGTTTGCATCCTATGCAAACACTGTATGTGTTCTTATCAAAAATTCAAACACCACAATTTGCATCAAATGCAAATTGAATAGTTGATGGTGCGTTTCATGTGCATCTCTTTCTTATGTTGATTGTGTTTTATCTTATTTAAATATTTAATATATATATATATATATATATATATCATATATATATATATATATATATATATTGATAAAACTAATCAATTTCAATCTTTTAAGATATGATATATCTTTAAAAATAATAATCAATTTGTTTTGAATTCAAACTCTTTAAATTAAAAATTAAATATCTAATTTAATAAATATAAAATAATCAAATTATTTTATCTTTAAAAAATTAAATATCAATCAACATCCTCCAAGTAATGCATTAATTAAATAATCTCATTATTCAATTAATTTCCGAATAAACACGTGTCACTTTCGTAACACAATTAATTGAACAATCTAGTTAATTAACCGTGACCATTGTTACCTAAATCGATCGAGCTAGCAAGTGGACCTAATGGACCTACAGTATTTTGAGCTCCAATAATCCTCAGAATCATTAATTAAACTCTGTAATTAATATTCCATGATTATTAACTCCGGTGTTATTCCACTAAAAACCCAAAGCTGCAATCTCTCAACTGTAGACGTTTTTACACAGACTGATTGATAATGAATCAAGTTCAACCCATGTTACAATCCAAAAAGCCTTGGTCATTCACCCTTCAATAGATATGTTCTCAGCCCAAATACTAGAGTCGAATGTGGCTTCAAGTTTCGGCCCACATGCTCCATTTGGACCTCAAGCCTTATTTAATTTTTCCAGCATCCACTTAACTACTAAGCGATGATGGTATTCAGTTGCAAAGGGGGCAGAATACAGTTTTTATCAAGATTATTTATGACTTCTTTGAAAATCTAAATTGGAACAATTTTTGAGTGTTATTTTTAGTTGATTAATTTTTAGATTTTCAATTTGGGCTGTTCCAAAGCTAGCATTTATTTCTCTTTTGTTCCCCATGCTTGGAGGGTTGTTCTAAGAGTAGTCTTTCTTGTGTTTCCCATGCTTGGAGGGTTGTTCCAAGAATAGTCTTTCTTGTATTTCCCATGCTTGTAGGGTTGTTCTAAGCTTAAATACCATATTTTAGATTGTAATGGAGTAGTGAATGAATGAATAATTTTAGAACCCATTGAGGTGTCTTTTATCACAAAATCCTTATCTCTTTGGTGGACTTCCAAGAGTGGTGAATTTGTTTGATAATTATGTATCTTAGGGTGGTGTTTCTTATCCCTAAGTGGTGAATTAGTTTTAAGTTTTTTTTCATCTCACCTAAAAACATTGTTACCTTAACTCCCTTTATTCTTCCATACCTGATACGGATGTGACTAGCACGAGATCATGGAATGCGGATCCAATTCAAGTTCCCATTGGTCCAGTTACAAGAGCACGAGCCAAGAAGTTTCAGAATGCGTTATGTGGGTTGATTCAAGGGATTTGGGCTCAAGCAAGCACGTGAAGGCCCCTTGAAGGTGATGAACGAAATCTCCAGCCTATAACAAACATGATTCAAGTCCAAGAAAGTCAATAGGCGTTAGAGCTGATTTAGGATTGAATAAAATGTAATTTTTATTTCTTGTTGCATAATTTTAGGCTGAGATATTAAGGAATTAAAGTCAAGATTGACTTCCTTGATTTGAGGCCGAACTTAGATTAGTTAAGAATATTATTAATTTGTCAACTTTCTTTTTTCGTTGCCTTGGGCACAATTTCAGAAATCATTGTAATAAATCTTCGGATTTCTAGGGATTTCTAGGGCTGGTCTTCTGTGGCCTTAGAATTATAAATTGTACATTTTCTTTCAATAAGAGGCAGTTGATTATTTCATAAAAAAATAGAGAGCAATTGCTCTTTTGTTCTTTGGGAACTAGTTGGAACATATCAGAATTTTTCTGTGGCGTTCCTTCCCGACTTATCAATCAAGTATTTCATCCTTGATTGTGGCGTCTTCCTTTATACCAAGGTTCACATCTCGTTATAGGTGTTGAGTCGCGGTTTCCATCCAAACCAGATCATATAACGGTCTTAGTCATAAGTCGATGAGGATCGTATCATTTGGTATCAGAGCCAGGTTTCTAAACTCAGGTTTAAACTATCTATTTTCTTCTTCTTTTCTGTATTAATTTAATTCTAAAAATAAAATAAAAAAGAGTACAATTTTTTTTAGGTCGTGCAGTTGACATATATCAACTATTTCTATTCCTTTCCTTGATTCTGTGAATTGATATTCAAAAAAAAAATCTCGTAGTGGAAACTCGTCTTTGTTTGGTACCGATGCAAGCTGGACACTTATTGTTAGGACGACCATGGCAATTCGATAGGCGGGTGAAGCATGATGGGTTTGCAAACAAATATTCTTTTGTACTTAATCAATGACCTATAACCCTTGCGCCTTTATCACCAAAACAAGTTCTTGAAGATCAAGTGAGGTTGCAAAAGGAGAGTGAACAATAAAAAATGTACGAAAAAGAGAGAGTGGCTGAAGAAAAAAAGGAGAGAAAAGGCAACTATAGATTCGGCCATTGAGGTAAAATCAGAGAGAAAATAAAAAAAATTCTATGCAAAAGCCAAAGAAATTAAGACAGCTATGTTTTCAAACAAGCCAATGATTTTACTCTTGCACAAGGAGGTTCTTTTAAACACTAACGAACTTGACCCCGTTTTGCCTAGTTCTGTTGTGACTCTTTTGTAGGAATTTGAAGATGTTTTTCCCGACGAGATACCACATGGTTTGCCTCCGATTCGGGGAATAGAGCATCAGATTGACTTTGTACCCAACGTTTCCATTCCAAACTGACCAGCTTATAGGAGCAATCTTGAGGAGACGAAGGAGCTTTAAAGGCAGGTTAGTGAATTGTTATAAAAGGGGTATGTTAGGGAAATCATGAGTCCATGTACGGTTTCAGTTTTATTGGTTCCTAAGAAGGACGAGACATGGAGAATGTGTGTTGATTGTCGAGCGATCAACAATATAACGGTAAAGTATCGTCATCCTATCCCTCGCTTAGATGATATGCTAGATGAATTGCATAGTTCTTGTGTATTTTCTAAAATTGACTTGAAAAGTGGGTATCATCAAATTCGAATGGAAGAAGGCGATAAATGGAAAACTGCATTTAAAACAAAATATGGATTGTATGAGTGGTTAGTAATGTCATTTGGTCTAACTAATGCTTCAAGTACTTTCATGCGTTTAATAAATCATGTTTTGCATGCATTTATTGGGAAATTTGTTGTGGTGTACTTAGATGATATTCTCATAGATAGCAAAAATTTTGTGATCATGTATAACATTTGAAATCTGTTTTGGATGTGCTTAGAAAAGAAAAGTTGTTTGCTAATCTTAAGAAGTGTACATTTTCTACCGATAATCTTGTGTTTTTAGGATTTGTTGTGAGTGCACAGGGTATACATGTTGATTCAGAGAAGTTACGTGTCACTCAAGAGTGGCCGAGTCCCACAAACGTAGGTAATGTGAGAAGTTTTTATGGACTTGCTAGTTTCTACCGACGGTTTGTGAAAGAATTTAGCACATTGGTTGCACCACTTACTGAAGTAATCAAGAAAAATATGGGTTTCAAGTGGGGAGAAGAACAAGAAAAGGATTTTCAATTGATCAAGCCAAAGCTGGCCAACGCCCCCTTATTATCGTTACCTAATTTTACTAAAATGTTTGAAATTGAATGTGATGCTTCAGGTATTGGAATAGGTGCAGTCCTAATGCAAGAGGGACTTTAAATAGCTTACTTCAGTGAGAAAATAAGTGGGGCAGCCTTAAACTACCCAACTTATGACAAGGAGTTGTATGCATTGGTTAGGGTTTTGGATACATGGCAGCACTACCTATGGCATAAAGAGTTCGTGATCCATACAGATCATAAGTCCTTGAAACATTTAAAGGGTCAACATAAGCTGAACAAAAGACATGCCCGAAGGGTGGAGTTCATCGAAACGTTTCCGTACGTGATCCGATACAAGCAAGGTAAGGAAAACGTTACCGCCGATGCACTTTCTCGCAGGTATGTATTGCTTTCAACTCTTAATGCTAAATCACTTAGTTTAGAGCAAATTAAGGAATTATATACAACTGACCAAGATTTGTGTGAAGAATATAAATCGTGCGAGAATTCTGCAAATGGTAGGTATTTTAGGCATGATGGATTCTTGTTTCGTGAAAATAAAATATGCCTGCCTAATTGCTCTGTGAGAGAATTGCTGATTAGAGAATCCCATGGTGGAGGCTTGATGGGACATTTTGGAATTGGAAAGACTTTAGCTATTTTGCAAGAACATTTCTATTGGCCACATATGAAGCGAGACACTGAGAGGATTTATGGACGATGTATCAACTGTAAGCAAGCTAAATCCCGAGTGCAGCACCACAGTTCGTATACCCCTATCCTTATTCCTAATGAACCATGGATTGACATTTCAATGGATTTTTTGTTGGGTTTACCTAGGTTTACACATGGGAAAGATTCAGTTTTTGTTGTTGTAGATAGATTTTCAAAAATGACACATTTTATTCCATGTCACAAAACTGATGATGCATCACATGTTGCTGAGCTATTCTTTAAAGAAATTGTGCGTTTACATGGCTTATCTAAAATAATTGTTTCTGATAGAGAAGCTAAGTTCTTGAGTTATTTCTGGAAGACTTTATGGGGTAAGTTAGGAACTAAGTTGTTATTTTTGACGACTTGTCATTCTCAAACCGACGGTCAAACAGAAGTAGTAAATAGGACCTTATCTACTTTTTTGCGGGCAATTATTAAAAAGAACATTAAAACATGGGAAGATTGTTTGCCGCATGTTGAGTTTGCTTATAATCGTTATGTTCACTCTACTACTAAATTTTCACCATTTGAGATTGTTTATGGTTTTAATTCTTTAACTCCTTTGGATTTATCTCATTACCTTTGTCTGAGCATGTGAATTTAGATGGAAAAAGAAAGGTTGAACTTGTAAAGCAGATCCATGAGAAAGTGAAACTTAACATTGAAAGAAGAACTGAGAAATATGCAAAACAAGCCAACAAAAGGCGGCAACAAGTGGCTTTTGAACCTGGAGATTGGGTTTGGTTACACATGCGTAAGGAGCGGTTTCCAACTCAATAGAAATTCAAGTTACTACCTAGAGGGGATGGACCGTTCCAAGTCTTAGAACGAATCAACAATAATGCATACAAGTTGGACTTACCTGGGGAATATAATGTAAGTGCTACCTTCAACATTTTTTATTTGAGTCCTTTTAGTTTAGGTGATGAACTTGATTTGGGGACAAATCCTTTTCAAGAAGAGGGTAATGATGAGGAAGTGACTAGCACAAGATCATGGAATGCAGATTCAATTCAAGTTCCCATTGGTCCAGTTACAAGAGCACGAGCCAAGAAGTTTCAAAATGCGTTAAGTGGGCCAATTCAAGGGATTTAGGCTCAAGCAAGCACGTGGAGGCCCCTTGAAGGTGATGCACGAAATCTCCAGCCCATAACAAACATGATTCAAGTCCAAGAAAGTCAATAGGCATTGTAGCTGATTTAGGACTGAATAAATTTCTTGTTGCACAATTTTAGGCTGAGATATTAAGGAATTAAAGTCAAGATTGACTTCCTTGATTTGAGGCCGAACTTAGCTTAGTTAAGAATGTTTTTAATTTGTCAACTTTCCTTTTTCTTTGCCTTGGGCATAATTTCAGGAATCATTGTAATAAATCTTAGGATTTCTAGGGATTTCTAGGGATGGCCTTCTGTGGCCTTAGAACTATAAATTGTACATTTTCTTTCAATAAGAGGCAGTTGATTATTTCATAAAAAAATAGAGAGCAATTTCTCTTTCGTTATTTGAGAACTAATTGGAACTTATCAGAATTTTTCTGTGGCGTTCCTTCCTGACTTATCAATCAAGTATCTCATCCTTGATTATGGTGTCTTCCTTTATACCAAGGATCACATCTCGTTATAGGTGTTGGGTCGCAGTTTTCATCCAAACCAGATCATAGAACGGTCTTAGTCACAAATCGACGAGTACACAACTATCAACGCTGTGAAGATGATGTAAAAGTCAATATTCTGGAATTTGATGGTCATGCTCAAGGGGATGCTTTCCTTGATTAGTTATACATGGTAGAGAGGATTTTTGACTTTAAAGATTACTCTGAAGAGCAAAAGGTGAATTTGGTGGCCATTAGGCTTAAGGGTTATGCATCCTTATGGTGGGAGAATTTGAAGCGAGGAAGAGTACGAGAAGGAAAGAGGTTTATCCGGTCTTGGGAAAAACTGAAACGTGAGCTAAAAAAAAGGTTTCTTTTGGAGAGTTATAAACACGACAATTATTTAAAGTTTCATAATTTTTAGACAAGCAGATTAGACAGTAGAGAATTACATTCGAGAGTTCAAACATTTGATGCTAAAGAGTGACGTGGTGGAGCCCGAGGAGCAAACTATTGCATGGTTTCTAGGGGGACTCAAGATGTCATTCGGCTACAACAATTTTGGACATTTAATGATGATCGAAAGCTAGTGCTCAATTTGTAGCAACAACACAAGAGCCGAACAAAGCATTCTATGAAGGCCCCTACCAAACAAAACTTTACCAATCAGGGAGGTTCGAGTTCTTTATCAAGTTCCAAACCAGATGTTGCTATGAAGGGTGCTTCAACTTCTAAGACCGAGGGGCCACAAGATAGCAAACCAAGCTATAAGTCGACTAGTGCTACCAATTCTTCGAGGAAGTGTTTCAAGTGCCAAGGTTATGGTCACATAGCATCGGTTGCCCTAACAAGCGAGTAGTGACAATTTTTGTAGAGGAACTTGAAGAGTAAGACCTGGCAGAGCATGAAGAGGAAGAAAACCCCAAAGAAGTAATTGAGTATGCTGATAAAGGGGAGGTTTTGGTGATTAGGAGGATCTTCCATATAGTCTAAGGTGAAGAAGAGCAATGGTTGAGGAATAACATCTTCCATACAAGATGTACTTCGTTTGGTTGCGTTTGCAATGTGATCATATATGGAGGAAGTTGTACCAATGTGGTGTCCGAGGAGATGGTTCAAAATCTGAAGCTTGATATTGAGCCTCACCCTTATCCTTACAAGATCCAAAGGTTCCAACGGGATGGTAGGATAAAGGTGACAAAGAAATGTTTGGTCACTTTTTCTATCAGTAAAAATTACAAGGATGAAGTTTAGTGCGATGTAGTGCCAATGGATGCATGCCATCTTTTGTTGGGTAGACCATGGCAATGTGACATAAAAGTGTTACATGACGGCTTCAACAACACTCATTCCTTTGTCAAGGATCGATTTATGATCATTTTAGCCCCATCAAAACCAGATGATAAAAAAAACACTCAAAAGGGGGAAGTTAGCGCATTTCTTACCGGTTCTCAAATTGGGAATGTTATTTCCAAGGATAAAGACTCATTAGTTTTGTTTGTTTTGGACGAAAAAATGTCTCATTTTGAAGAACAACATGTTTTGGTTCAACCTCTACTTGAGGAATTTTGTGATGTAGTGTCCGAAGAAATTCCCTATGGCTTTAAACCTATAAGGAACATTCAACATCATATCGATCTCGTACCGGAAGCTTCCTTACCAAACAAAGATGCATATAGATTGAACCCAACACAACAAGCTAAGTTGCAAAGGTAGGTTGATGACTTGATACTTAAAGGATTAATCTGAGAAAGCATGAGCCATTGTGCCGTTCCGGCCCTGTTGGTTCCTAAGAAGGTTAGATTGTGGGGCATGTGTATGGACAACCGAGCTATTAACAAGATCATAATCAAGTATCGGTTTCCCATTCCGTGGCTTGATGATCTTTTTGACAAGCTCCATGGTTCCATGATTTTATCTAAAATTGATTTGAGAAGTGGATACCACCATATTCGGATGAGAAAAGGAGATGAATGGAAGACCGTTTTCAAGGCTAGTAAGGGGTTGTACGAATGGCTGGTTATGCCATTTGGCTATCAAATGCACCAAGTACTTTTATGAGGCTAATGGCACACATTTTTAAGCCTTTCATAGGCATGTTTGTTACAGTTTATTTCGATGACATTTTGGTGTATAGCAGATCTAAGGAGAAGTATGTGAAACACCTACGCAAAGTGTTCAGCACTTTGAGAGAGCAACAACTTTATGCTAATCTCAAGAAGTGCCACTTTTTTACTGATCATGTGGTTTTCTAGGGCTTTGTTGTTTCTAATGTATGTATTAAGGCTGATCAAAACAAAGTTGAATCCATTTTAAGTTGATCAGTCCCAAAGACTATTTTTGACATCCGGAGTTTCCATGGAATGGTGTCATTCTACCGGAGAAGATCAAAAATTTCAGCAGCCTAATTGCTCCTATAACTGAGTGCATCAAGGGAGGAGTTTTCAAATGGAACCCAGCATCCGAAGCAATTTTAAGATGACCGAAGCTCCTGTCTTAGCCTTTCCAAACTTTGATGTTACTTTCGAAGTTGATTGTGATGCTTCAAATATTGGAATCGGAGCAGCACTTAGTCAAGATTGTGTGACCAATTGCCTATTTTAGTGAGAAGCTTAATGAAGCTAGACGAAAGTATTCCACCTATGAGAAGGAGTTCTATGCCATTGTTCGAGCACTTAATCATTGGAGCCATTACTTGCTGCCCAAAGATTTTGTTTTATTCTTCGATCATGAGGCACTCGAGTATTTGAGCAGCCAACAAAAGCTCAATGCTGGACATGAAAAATGGGTAGAATTTCTTCAATCTTTTCAATTTGTGCTTAAACATAAATCTGGAAAAGTTAACCAAGTTACATATGCACTTAGCCGGAGACATGTACTTGTGAGTTTTATGCAAGCCAAGGTGATTGGATTTGATGTTGTAAAGACCTTGTATGAGAATGATCAAGATTTCGGTTCCATTTGGAAGGCTTGTAAAGGTGGACCAATGAAATCATATTTTTTTAAGATGACTTTTTGTTTAAGGGTAATCAGTTTGTGTGCTTTATAGTTCACTTAGAGGAGCCATTATTTATGTAGCTCATGGAGGTGGTCTATCGGATCACTTTGGACGTGACAAGACTCAACTTCTGGTACAAGAACATTTCTATTGGCCGAACCTTGTCCAAGATGTGAGCCGCATCGTAAGTCGTTGTGTTACTTGTAAAAAGGCAAAAATTCATGGTAGTAACGCTGGCCTCTATACCCCATTGCCAATTCCTAAAGCACCTTGGGAAGATGTGAGCATGGACTTTGTGATTGGTTTGCCTCGCACTCAACGAGGTAAAGATTCCATCTTTGTTGTTGTAGATAGGTTTTCTAAAATGGCTCATTTTATTCCATGTAACAAGACATCGGATGTCACTTATATTGCTGACTTGTACTTTTAAGAGGTTGTCAAGTTGCATGGCATTCCTAGGTCTATTACTTCTGACCGGGATGCTAAATTTTTAAGTCATTTTTGGAAAACACTATAGGAAAAGTTGGGAATAAAATTACAATTTAGTACTTCTCATCATCCTCAAACCGATGGACAGACGGAGGTAGTGAATAGTTCACTAGGGGCCTTATTAAGGAGTTTAGTGACTAAAAACCCTTGTGAGTGGGACTTGCTGCTTGCTCAAGTTGAATTCGCCTAGAACAGGTCCACTAGCCAAACTACGGTTTGAATCCCTTTTGAAACTGTTTATGGGATAAATCCGACCAGTCCCTTGGATTTGTCACAATTTTTTGATTGCACTAATTTTAGTGGAGATGCTGAAGATAGGGTCAAGGAAATCAAAAAGCTTCATGAGCAAGTTCGAAAGAAGATTGAAAAGCAAACAATGAAGTATAAGAAACAAGTTGATAAGCATAGGCGTCATGTTTCTTTTAAGGAAGGAGATATGGTGTGGGTGCACTTGAGGAAGGGGCTCTTTCCAACTCGGAGATTTTCAAAACTTCAACCAAGGGTAGATGGTCCTTCAAGATTGTTCAAAAGATCAATGACAATGCATACAAGGTGGAGCTGCCAAGTGATTATGGTGTGTCAGCTACTTTCAATGTGGCTGACCTTTCTCCTTATTTGGATAATGAACCTTTAGACTCGAGGACGAGTCTTTTCCATTCAGGGCAGAATGATAATGGATCATGTTTAGCCCATGTTACAATCCAAAAAGCCTTGGTCATTCACCCTTCAATAGATATGTTCTCAACCCAAATACTAGAGTCGAATGTGGCTTCAAGTTTCGGCCCATATGCTCCATTTGGACCTCAAGCCTTATTTAATTTTTCCAGCAGCCACTTAACTACTAAGCGATGACTATATTCAGTTGCAAAGGGGGCAGGATATGGTTTTTATCAAGATTATTTATGACTTCTTTGAAAATCTGAATTGGAACTATTTCCGAGTGTTATTTTTAGTTGATTAATGTTTAGATTTTCAATTTGGGCTGTTCCAAAGCTAGCATTTATTTCTCTTTTGTTCCCCATGCTTGGAGGGTTGTTCCAAGAAAAGTCTTTCTTGTGTTTCCCATGCTTGGAGGGTTGTCCCAAGCTTAAATACCATATTTTCGGATTGTAATGGAGTAGTGAACGAGTGAATAATTTCATAACCCATTGAGGTGTTTTGTGATAGTAGTGAATGAATGAATGATTTCAGAACCCATTGAGGTGTTTTGTGATAGCAGTGAACGAACGAATAATTTCAGAACCCATTGAGGTGTCTTTTATCACAAAATTCTTATCTATTTGGTGAACTTCCAAGAGTGGTGAATTTATTTGATAATTCTATATCTTAGGGTGGTGTTTCTTATCCCTATGTGGTGAATTAGTTTTAAGTTTTCTTTTCATCTCAGCTAAAAACATTTTTACCTTAACTCCCTTTATTCTTCTATACCGTCCATCGATATAGCTATTACATATGGTGTGATCCTCCACAGTAGTTCATAATTAAAGTTGGGTCATAATGTCAGTTACACCCCTTTAATTATATATATCCTTTAAGTACCGTTGATTCTATAATGAACAATAAATCCTATTTCCTCACGGAATTAGGAGAGCGCTCATATTGTCCAAGCCCCGAATCAACCCTTAAGGGAACTACCATCTACTTCTAGTAAGAAGGAGTGGATTCCACTATTGTGTACAAACCTTCTCAGCCACAAGCCAAACCGTAATCCCAGCATAAAGAGTATATTGACCAGGAAATGCATCCAACCTCACCCATGGTATATCAAAGACTACTATCTAACCTGAAGGAGTCAATAAGACACTCAGGATTAAGATCACCCACATATAGCCATCATTAGTTGATATATTTGAATCTCATTGGTAAACGGATCTCGGTGAGAGATTCATATAGATCATGGCCCAGTCCTATATGATCACATCATACAAGGTGTCTTCATTCCCATATATGATATGAATGATTCAGGATAAAATCATTGTACATTATGGAATGGACCGCAACTATAGATTAACCACAAATAAAGTACACAACTTTATTTACTATCTATGAACTCTTTAGACTGCACGTCTTTTACTCTATTCATCTGTATATGACACTCATATACACAGTTCGAGATTACATCCGGCAATCTTGAATGTTAAATATATGCACAAGGTATAAAATAAACTTCGCAACAAGAATGAATTGAGCTTTTCTTTTATTTATTTTATTAATGCATATACAAATTACATCTTTAAGGCATAGACCCCAATAGAACAACTAGCCCATGGTGGAGAAATTATACCCCGAAATTAGCCAGAAGCATAAGGACAGTAACCTAATGAGTAGTGGCAAAGCATAGCAGAAAGTTAGTGGGGGAAAAGGTAAGGATGGACGAAGAGACAACGACAAAGGTGGTAGACAATTCAAGAGGCAATACACAAACTACACTCCGCTGGCCAGAGGGCAAGAAGAGATCTTGAATATGATAGAAGATAAGAATTAGTACAAGAAACCCCCAAAATAGTCAAGTTTTACCAGATGAGATACCACCAAGTACTGCAGATTTCACCAAGAGAACGACCATGAAACCTCCAAATGTTATCAGTTGAGGGACTACATCGAAAAGCTAATTAGAGATGGACACCTCAAAGACATTATCCTTAGAAGTGCGGAGGACCAGTACAAGAACACCATGATGGAGGAGAAAGATAGAAGCCAAAAGAGTCCCAGTAGAGATCAAGGTAATAGGGCAATCAATACCATTTTTGGTGGACCATACATTGGGGGTAGCAGTCGTGAAAGAATGTCCAAATTCAGAGAAGCTATAGACGGTCAGAGAAACCTATAAGTAAATCTGTTGGGGCCGGACCAAAAGAGATCCAAACAAGGTTAGGATCCTATAATTTTCACCGAAGCAGACGTACATGCATCAGAAGTAAGGTCTAACGATGTAATTGTAGTGTGGGTCCGCGTAGGCCGTAGAGAAGTAAGAAGGGTACTGATAGAAAATGGAAGCTCGGTGGATATTCTGAGTTTGACCAACTCGGGTTGCATAGAAGAGACCTCCAACCACTCAAAGTCCCACTTAGACACTTCAGAGAAGCGGAGGTGAGGTCACTAGGAACGGTGAAGCTACCTTTGGAGATCGGTAGCTTTCGTTGTACCAAGACAGTGTTATTAGATTGTGTGGTAGTGATCGTAGAGAATTAGCGATATAACGCCTTACTAGACCGACCTTTATTGAAGAAAACAAAAGATGTGACGACCACTTAAGCACTACTGATGAAGTTTCCTTCAGAAGAAGGAGTGGGAATCATGAAAAGCTCACAAGAATGGGTAAAAAAGGTAAATCTGGCTGTATACAGAGAGAAAGCAGAGTCGAGGGTGATGCAATTGTACGCCCTCGAGGAGTGTGAAGACAAGAAGATCGATGACGTGGAAGTTGGGCTGGAAACTCTGACTCGGTTCGACTTGGACCCAAGGGAGACACCTTCGGAAGATGAAAAATGTTAGGAAGATGAACCGACCATAGAGGTTGCAGTTGATGATCAAAGCCCCGAAGAAACTGTAAGGCTCGAGGCCCGGTTGACAAAACAAGTACATAATGGGATGGTCAGACTACTGAAGGAATATAAAGATGTGTTTGCATGGAAACACGAGGATATGTCGTGAATCGATCCAAAGATAATCTCACACTATTTAGCAGTCGACCCCGACCATAAGCCAGTTGTTTAGAAAAAGAGATGGTTTAACTCGGAGAGAAGCAAATCGATTAAGGAAGAAGTATAAAAGCTGTTGACAACAGAATCTATAAGGGAAGTAAATACCTATAATAGGTGGCCAACTGTTGGAACCCTGTTCACCGGACGCACAACGGAAACGGGTTTTAATTTTTTTTAAACATATCGTAATCTGTATCTGGGACCAGTGAACTTGGGATCGTATTTATTTTCAGAACAAAATACATACACTAATTATTACACTAATAAAATATATATGTAAATACAGAAAATTAGGATGGAAGGTGTAGAAGAAAAAAGAATAAGAAACTCTTTCTTTATATTAATGCACAACACTTGTACATAAAACCTTTTCTCTCTTTTTGGTGTTTGTTCATGCAAACACTTGTACAAAATAACTCACGTACATGTAAAACCAAAAAACAAAAGAATTTTATTTTTTGTTTTTTGTTTTTGTGTAACTGATGCGTGCCTTTTTGACCAAAACCAAAAGCCAAACCTTTTTAAAATTAATGCATGCCTTTTTGTTTGCACAAAATATATCATATATTTTTGTGATGTGCGTTCTCACGCACGGTTTTTTTTTTTTTAAATAATATGTATCTCATATATAATATTTAAAAATTTGATCAAATATATATTTGATTTTTAAAAACTTTTAAATAAAAAATATCTCATATTTTTAATCTGATTTTATTTGAATTCAAACTATTTAAATTTAAAAATTTAAAAATTTAATTTAATAAAATAAAATAATCACATTATCTTATTTTATTCAAAAATAAATATCAACATACTCCCTCAATTTAGTGATTAATAACATAATTAAATAATCTTATTATTAAAGTTATTTAATCACCATTATCCATTAATTAAATAATCTCATTATTCAATTAATTCCCGAATAAATTATGTGTCACTTTCGTAACACAATTAATTGGACAATCCAATTAATTAATTGTGACCCTTGTTACCTAAATCGATCGGGCTAGCAATGGGACCTAATAGACCCACAGTATTTTGAGCTCCAATCATCCTCAGAATCATTAATTAAACTCTTTAATTAATATTCTTTGATTATTAACTCCAGTGTTATTCCACTAAAAACTCGAAGCTGCGCTTTCTCATCTGCAGACGTTTTTACACCGACCGATACAACTCGGTGTCCATCGATATTGCTATTACATATGGTGTGATCCTCCACAGTAGTTCATAATTATGGCTGGGTCATAATGTTCGTTATACCCCTCTAATTACATATATCCTTTAAGTACCAATGATTCTCTAATGGACAATAAATCCTATTTCCTTACGGAATTAGGAGATCGCTCATATTGTCCAAGCCCCGAATCAAACCTTAAGGGAACTACCATATACTTCTCACAAGAATGAGTGGATTCCACTATTGTGTACAAACATTCCCAGCCACAAGCCAAACCACAATCCTAACATACGGAGTATATTGATCAGGAAATGCATCTGACCTCACCCATGGTATATCAAAGACCACGATCTAACCTGAAGGAGTCGATAAAACACTCAGGATTAAGATCACCCACATATAGCCATCATTAGTTGATACATATGAATCTCATCAGTAAACGGATCTTGGTGTGAGATTTATATAGATCATGGCCCAGTCCTATATGATCACATTATACAAGGTGCCTCCATTTCTATATCTCATATGAATGATTCAGGATAGAATTACTATACATTACAGATTGGACCGCAACTATAGATTAACCACAAATAAAGTACCCAGCTTTATTTGCTATCTATGGACTCTTTAGATTGCACATCTCTTACTGTATCCATCAGTATATGACACTTATATACACAGATCGAGATTACATCCGGCAATCCAAGATGTTAATATGTGCACAAGTTTATAAAATAAATAACATAACTAGAATGAATTGAACCTTTCTTTTTATTTACTTCATAAATCCCTTTAAAAGTTACATGTTTAGGGCATTAACCCCAACAATCTCCCACTTGCATTAAAGCATGTGAGGCATGTCTCGTAACCCTAGACCATCTAGGAGACCCAAAAACACTTTAGCCGGTAAGGTCTTTGTAAATGGATCATCAGGATTGTCTTGTGAGGCTATCTTGGTGACGATCACATCTCCTCTCTGCACTATCTCTTTGATGAGATGATACTTTCTCTCTATATGCTTCCCTCTCTTGTGGCTTATTGGTTCTTTGGAATTAGCCACAACACCACTGTTATCACAATAAAGTGTGATGGGCTTATCCAGGTCTGGAACAACGTCCAGATCACTCAAGAACTTACGGAGCCAAACAACCTCTTTAGCAGCTTCACAAGCAACTACATATTCGGCTTCCATGGTAGAGTCAGCAATGCAAGATTGCTTGATACTTTTCCACACAATGGCTCTACCACCCAGAGTAAATACTGATCCAGACGTAGATTTTCTAGAATCTCTGTCTAACTAAAAATCAGAATCTGTGCATCCTAACGGGATCAAATCCTGTATGAAATACACTAGCATATCATTTCTCGTTCTCCAAAGATACTTGAGAATAGTTTTGACAGCAACCCAATGATCCAATCCTGGGTGTGACTGGTATCTGCTGACTACTCCCACTGCATAGCAGATGTCCGGTCTCGTGCATAACATAGCATACATGAGACTACCTACTGCCGATGCATAGGGTACACGTCTCATATCCTCAACTTCTTGAGGTGTCTTAGGACACTGTTCCTTAGACAAGTGAACTCCATGCCTGTAAGGTAAATTAGCTTTCTTGGAGTTCAGCATCAAAAATCTCAAAAGAATCTTATCGATATATGATGCTTGAGATAGTGCTATAAGTTTGTTCTTATGATCCCTTATAAGTTGGATCTCTAGAACAAAATTTGCCTCTCCCAAATCTTTCATTTGGAATTGGCTAGCCAGCCAGCCGTTTACACAACACTCCTACATCATTCCCAATGAGTAGGATATCATCTGCATATAGGACTAAGAAAACAACTTTCTTATCAATGATACGCTTGTAGACACAAGGCTCATCGACCTTTTACTCGAAGCCATAGGTTTTGATCACATCATCAAACCTAATGTTCTAAGATCTAGATGCTTGCTTAATTCCATAAATGGACCTTTGCAACTTGCAAACCTTTTGCTCTTGATCTGGAGACACGAATCCCTCTGGTTGCATCATATAGATACTCTCATCAAGATTGTCATTCAAGACTTCTTGACACCCATTTACCAAATTTCATAATTGAAATAGGCAGCAATGGATAAGAGAATCCTAATAGACTTAAACATGGCTACTGACGAGAAGGTCTCTTCATAATCGACCCCCTCTTTCTGGGTATAACCCTTGGCCACTAGCCTTTACTTGAAGGTCTCTACCTTCCCATCTACTCCTCTCTTTCTCTTGTAGATCCACTTACACCCTATGGGTTTTACCCCATCCGGTATGTCTACAAGATCCTAGACTGAGTTAGGGCACATGGACTCCATCTCGAGATTCATGGCTTTAAGCCATTCCTCTTTATCAGGATCTTCCATTGCATTCTTAAATGTCAATGGATCATCTACACTATTAGCAGAGACAACACATTGTCCCTCACCTATAGCTAAATAGCCTTCAGGTTGTCTTACAACCCTCTCACTACGTCTAGGTGGTAGTGTATCTTGATCAGGAACCATCTGACTCTTAGATGTTTGTGGATCAACAACTCTTGTTGATGAAGCACTAATCTCACCAAGCTCCAACTCATTTAATACAATCTTGGAACGAGGTTTATGGTCACTAATGTAATTGTCCTCAAGAAAAGTTGCATTTGTCGATACAAATACTTTGTTATCTTCGGGACTATAGAAGTGTCCACCTCTGGTCTCCTTGGAGTATCCTACAAACAGACAGACAACAGACTTGGAGTCTAGCTTTCCAGTTCTGTTCTTTAGCACGAGTCCTGGACACCCCCATATGCAGAAATGTTGCAAACTAGCTTTACGACCATTCCATAACTCTAGGGGAGTCTTAGGAACAGATTTGGATGGCACTACATTCAAAATGTATGCTGCTGTTTGTAACACATATCCCCAGAAGGAATTTGGCAATGATGAGAAACTAATCATAGATCTCACCATTTCAATTAGGGTTCTATTTCTCCTCTCCGCTACACCATTTTACTGAGGTGTATCGGGAGCTGTGAGGTGAGTACCTTGAACAAATATTCAGACCATTCTTTCCAATAATAATAGACTTATTATTAAAAGAAACAGAATACTTTTGTTCTAACAACTTAGAAACGGAAATCAAATTCCGTGTAAATCTAGGAATATAAAATACATTGTCCAACAATATATAATTATTACGAAAACGTAATCTAATTACACCCACTGCTCGTGCCGACATGACATCCCCTAACCCCATAAGCATAGAGAAGGCTCCCTCCTCTAGCTGTGTCTAAGAATCAGTCCATTGCAAAGAAGAACAAGCATGGTTAGTGCCCCCTGAATCAACTATCCAACGTGAAGAATCATCTTCCACTAAACATGACTCAAGAACAAGTAAATCATATTTACCTTTCTTGGACTTCTTCTTGTTTTGGGCTTTCTTGGGTTTGGAGTTACCCTTCACCTTCCCAGCAGACCTCTTCCTTTTGTTATTATTGGAGGAAGATGGTTCGATAATATTTGCATCACCGGTCTTACCCTTGTTGTCCTTAATCAAGGACTCAAAGGTTATGAGCTCATTGAGCAACTGTGTGAAACTGAATCTTAACTTGTTCATCTCGTAGTTTCTTTCAAACTGATCAAAACTCTTTGAAAGAATCGTCAGTATGATGCTTACTTGACTGGGTTCGTCAATCGCCCCGCCATTGACTTCTACCGTGTTGAAGTATGATATCATGCCCAGGACATGTTCTTGAACTGATGTACCTTCCTTCATGCGAGTGAGCATAGCGGAACGAATAGCTTCGTGTCGCTTTTGCTCGGAGGGCTACCCAAACATAGCTTGCAATGACTCCATGATTTCGAATGATGAAGTCAATGCTTCGTGCTTTGTGACAAGCAGGTCTGTCATTGAACCCAACGATATGTTTTGGCCTTCTCATCAGATGAGACCCATCGTTGGTATGTCTCACGAACAGTTCGTGTGGCATTGGCATTAGGCGTTAGAGGACATTCCTCCGTAAGCACAAACTTGAGGTCTTTGGTGACCAAAATTGCATTAATATTAAGTTTCCACTTAGTGTAGTTATCGCCAGTTAATTTGTCATTTGCAAGAATTTGAAGTAATGCATAAGACATTGCTGAAATAAATAAAACATTCATTCAGTCATTTATTTAAAACAAGTGCGGGTGCTTTGGTATAAATTTAAACATGATGCATGAACATGTTTAACGAACTAGAACTACCCTAAAAAATAGTTACTATACAACGACAATCCAACATAACACAAAAAGGTGCCGCCTTAGGGTCGGTCAAATCTTTGCATGTTGGACCGAGACATTCTCAATCAAATGATATTCTAGAATAACTCTTATTCCATATCATTCAACCATCATTTATTTAGTCAGGTTTTTAATTAACAAACTTAATCAAAACATTCGTGAGTGTAACCCACCATTTCAAATCTCACGAGCTTAACTCGAGAATTGCCGCCTTAGGTTCGGTCAATCCCGAAATACCCTCAAAAATCCTATATGTTAGGAAGTCAACCTTGGTATTGACCTTTGTGGAAACCCTCCTTAGGGAGGATGAAAGCAAAGCCATCACGAGACCCCACTCGGATCTCACGGTGTTGAACTAATGATGGAGACCACGGGATATATATGTCATATATCCCTCTCCCACTCACTATTTTAAAACTAGGGTTTTCTATTATCTGTTAATGCACCTAGACTCTACAGGATCAAACGGCTAACTTTAATCAAGTTATCCAGTGCATTAACTAATTCATTATTGGAAACAAGTTCTAATTAACTAATAAATTATTAATGATTTTTAACAATTAAAAATCTAATATGTTAGTAAATAATCTAAGTCTTTGTAAACTATTTACTAAGCTCAGATTATTATGAAAGTGTTTACCAAGTTTTAACTATTAAAATTCTAACACAATATTCAGTTCATTTATAATTAGGCAATTAATCAAATTAATCATAATTACTATAAATGACCCTATTAATCTAACTTATTAAACTCTTTAATAACTAGATTAATATAATGAGAATTACCAAGTTTTTTAACAATTAAAAAACTAATCCCATTTTCATAGCCAATTTATGTATTTACCCATTTTAATCACATTAAAAAAATACATAAAATATCAGGCTATGATGCATGTATGACATATCAAATATATTTGTATAGGCACATCTAATCTAAAAGACATACGTATGCATGACAATGCTTTTATCGTCACATAATATAAAGCATACTTGAATTGATCGAGTACTGTGGATTATTTAACCGAAAAAAAATTGGAATCTAAAATTACAAAAATGCCCCCAAGGCATTCCTTGGTCTTCTTGTAATTTTCAAGTCTTCCAGTCTCTTCAGGTCACTTCGATTCATCTCATGAATCTTTCTTCGCGATTTTTCCAGGTCTTCAACATAGGTTACAATTTTTTTTTTACAATACAATTACAATAAGAAAAAAAAAATACAACCCATAAACCCTAAATCCACAGTACCATATAATTAACGATCAATCATGTTTTTGTAAATTAAAAAATTTAATATACATACAAAAACATCATACAGTCATTTTAAATCGTGCCTACATAATCATACATACAGGAGCATCAAAAACAATTTCCTGTTCCAAAAATAAAATTGGCTCTGATACCAATTGTTGATACCAATTCCTATCTCATGGGTGTGGGCACGGTCCCAACTCCTTGGGGTGACACCCACAGACACCTATCAGAGCACTCCTCTAAGAAGCCCCCGGGCAGAGAGCCACGCTTCGTCACACGATCACGTGTGAGAGTTCAAAGGGATCGGCCAGTCGCCACTGCCTTCTCTCTAATACCAATTGTTGGAACCCCGTTCACCGGTCGCACAACGGAAACGGGTTTTAACTTTTTTTATACATATCGTAATCTGTATCTAGGACCAATGAACTTGGGATCGTATTTATTTTTTGAAAAAATTACATATACTAATTATTACACTAATAAAATATATATGTAAATACAGGAAATTGTAATCAATAATAAAAAAGAATATTAAAAGAACCATACCAACATTTGGAGGCTCCTTCACTTCTTATAATGCTCCTGATCTGTACCACAGCTCTTCCTCACTATATCCCGGGATTGGTAACTACGTGTGGACGCGTCACGGTTCTCAGGACCGTAGGATGGAAGGTGTAGGAGAGAAAAGAATAAGAAACTCTTTCTTTATATTAATGCACAACATCTATACATAAAACCTTTTCTCTCTTTTTGGTGTTTGTTCATGCATACACTTGCACAAAATAACTCACGCACATGCAAAAACAAAAAACAAAAGATTTTTTTTTTGTGTAACTGATGCGTGCCTTTTTGACCAAAACCAAAAGCCAAACCTTTTTAAAATTAATGCATGCCTTTTTGTTTGCACAAAATATATCATATATTTTTGTCATGTGCGTTCTCACGCACGGTTTTTTTTTTTTTGAAATAATATGTATCTCATATATAATATTTAAAAATTTGATCAAATATATATTTGATTTTTAAAAACTTTTAAATAAAAAATATCTCATATTTTTAATCTGATTTTATTTGAATTCAAACTATTTAAATTTAAAAATTTAAAAATTTAATTTAATAAAATAAAATAATCACATTATCTTATTTTATTCAAAAATAAATATCAACATACACCCTCAATTTAGTGATTAATAACATAATTGAATAATATTATTATTAAAGTTATTTAATCACCATTATCCATTAATTAAATAATCTCATTATTCAATTAATTCCCGAATAAATTACGTGTCACTTTCGTAACACAATTAATTGGACAATCCAATTAATTAATTGTGACCCTTGTTACCTAAATCGATCGGGCTAGCAATGGGACCTAATAGACCCATAGTATTTTGAGCTCCAATAATCGTCAGAATCATTAATTAAACTCTTTAATTAATATTCTTTGATTATTAACTCCGGTGTTATTCCACTAAAAACTCAAAGCTGCACACTCTCAACTGCAGACGTTTTTACACAGACCGATACAACTCGGTGTCTATCGATATAGCTATTACATATGGTGTGATCTTCCACAGTAGTTCATAATTAGAGTTGGGTCATAATGTCCATTATACCCCTCTAATTACATATATCATTTAAGTACCATTGATTCTCTAATGGAAAATAAATCCTATTTCCTCATGGAATTAGGAGAGCGCTCATATTGTCCAAGCCTCGAATCAACCCTTAAGGGAACTACCATATACTTCTAACAAGAATGAGTGGATTCCACTATTGTGTACAAACCTTCCCAGTTACAAGCCAAACCGCAATCCCAACATACGGAGTATATTGATCAGGAAATGTATCTGACTTCACCCATGGTATATCAAAGACCACGCACATAACACCATTATTAGTTGAAATATATGAATCTCATCAGTAAACGGATCTTGGTGTGAGATTCATATAGATCCTGGCCCAGTCCTATATAATCACATCATACAAGGTGCCTCCATTCCCATATCTCATATGAATGATTCAGGATAAAATCACTATACATTACGGAATGGACCGCAACTATAGATTAACCACAAATAAAGTGCTCAGTTTTATTTGCTATCTATGGACTTTTTAGATTGCACGTCTCTTACTGTATCCACCCGTATATGACACTCATATACACAGATCGAGATTACATCCGGCAATCCAGGATGTTAATATGTGCACAAGTTTATAAAATAAATAACATAATTAGAATGAATTGAACCTTTCTTTTTATTTACTTCATAAATCCATTTACAAGTTACATGATTAGGGCATAAGCCCCAACACCAACGTGGTGCTGGTCAAAAAGAAGAATGACCAGTTGAGGATGTGCGTGGATTTCACCTACCTCAACAAAACATGTCCAAATGATAGCTTCCCTCTGTCTCGCAATGATCAATTAGTGGATGAACGGCTGGTCATGAATTGTTGAGCTTTATGGATGCATACTCAGGGTACAACCAGATTCGGATGTTCGAACCTGACGAGGACAAGACGTCCTTTACAACTGACCAGAGGCTATATTGCCACAAAGTCAAGCTTTTTGGTCTCAAAAATACCAGGGCAACTTACCAGAGGCTGGTAAATAAGATGTTTGCTTGACATATCGGCAGAAACATGGAAGTATATGTAGATGATATGCTAACAAAAAGATAATATTAGAGGAACGTCCAAGATTTCTTAGGGAAACATTCGGAGTGCTACGAAGGTTTGGTATATAGCTTAACCCAAAAAAATGCGTCTTTAGAGTGCTTTCAGGGAGATTCCTAGGTTTCCAACTTCACCAGAGGGGAATTGAAGTCAACCTAGAAAAAATAAAGGCGTTAGAGGAAATGAGGTTCCCACAAACATTGAAAGAGATCCAGAGGCTAACGAGGTGCTTGGCATCCCTGAATCGATTCATAAGTAAGTCAACCGACAAATGTCTTCCCTTTCTGAAGAAACTTAAGAAGGGTAAGAGGGTGGAATGGAATGTAAAGTGCAAGTAGGCCTTCAAAAAGTTCAAAGAATATATGGGGAAAACACTGATTCTATCCAAACCCCTTACAGGAGAAGTGTTTTATTTTTACTTGTCTGTAACACCTGTAGCAACAGGATCAGTATTGATCAGACTTGATAAAGGGGTATAAAATCCAATGTATTATACGAGCAAAGCTTTGTTACGAGTCGAGAAAAGGTATTAACCGGTCGAGGAGATGGCGTTGGCCCTTGCAACTGCAGTAAGGAAGCTAAGGTCGTATTTCCAAGCCCACAGGATCGAGGTCTATACAGACTGTCCATTAAAGAAAATCTTATCCAAACCCGAGGTGTCCGGAAGACTAACTAGATGGGTTGTGGAATTAAGCAAGTTTGAGATAGCATACCTGCCAAGGGCCGTAATAAAGGGGCAAGTCGTGGCTGACATGATCACAGAGTCCACCGAGCCAAACAATGAGGTAATCAGGATATTGAAAGAGAATGACGAGCTCACGTGGAAACTACATATAGTTGGGTCATCAAACACACATGGCAAAGGGGCCATGATAGTCATATCTACCCTAGAAGGTGGTCAGGTAGAATGTGCCCTACGGTTTGACTTCAAAGCCACCAACAACATGACCAAGTATGAGGCACTTTTGGCAGGGCTCAGAGTTTGCAGGGCTTTAGAAGCAGATGAGCTAGAAATTTACAGTGACTTGCAAGTGGTTGTAAACCAAGTTTTAGATGAGTATCAAGCCAAGGATAACAATATGGTCGCATACTTGGGGCTGGCAAAAATGTTGTTAGGGAGATTCAAAACGTACAGGATCACCCAGATCCCGAGATAAATGAATGAAAAGATAGATGCTTTATCAAAGTTAGCGTCAGCCTCTATCGGTGTACAATTAAAGACTATCCCATTTGCCCATCTTAAAAGGCTAAGCATCGAGGACAAATAAGAGATATTGGAGATAGGTGCGATGGAAGAAGGCCAAATCACTTGGATGACCCCGATCATGGACTATCTGGAGAGTGGAACACTGCCAACAGAGGCAATTGAAGCACAACAGGTACAGAGCTATAAGGTATTCAATGGTTGGGGGAGAGTTGTACATGAGAAGATTCTTGAAAGCCCTGCAGAGATGTGTCTGCCCAAGGGAGGGCAGACGGATATTAAAGAGCGTTCATGAGGGTGTATGTGGAAATCACTCAGGAGGTAAAAGCTTGGCACACAAAACTCTCAAATAAGGCTTCTATTGGCCAACTTTATTCCAAGACGCTCAGGCGGACGTGGACCAATGTAAGGGTTGCCAAAGGATAGCTAACGACATAAAGAGGTCTCCCGAGTAGTTGAGGAATCTGTCATCACTTTGGTCATTCGCCATGTGAGGGTTAGACTTAATCAGCCCAATGCATGCTATAACCAAAGGCGGGGCAAAACACGCTATTGTGGATGTAGATTAAAACATGGCTTTGCTTTCGTCCTCCCTAAGGAGGGTTTCCATAAAGGTCAATACTAAGGTTGACTTCCTAATGGATAGGATTTCTGAGGGTATTTCGAGATTGACCGATGCTAAGGTGGCAATTCTCGAGTTAAGCTCGTGAGATCTGAAATGGTGGGTTACACTCACGAAGGTTTTGATTAAGTTTGTTAATTAAAAACCTGACTGAATGAACAATGGTTGAATGACATGGAATAAGAGTTATTATAGAATATCATTTGACTGAGAATGTCTCGGTCCAACATGCAAAGACTTGACCGACCTTAAGGCGACACTTCTTTGTGGTATGTTGGATTGTCGTGGTATAGCAACTAGTTGTAGGGTAGTTCTAGTTCGTTAAACATGTTCATGCATCATGTTTAAATTTATACAAAGCACTCGCATTTGTTTTAAATAAATGACTGAATGAATGTTTTATTTTATTTCAGCAATTATGTCTTCTGCATTACTTCAAATTCTCGCAAACGACAAATTAACTGGTGATAACTACACTGAGTGGAAACTTGACATTAATGCAATTTTGGTCACCAAAGACCTTATGTTTGTGCTTACGGAGGAATGTCCTCCAATGCCTATTGCTAATGCCACACGAACTGTTCATGAGGCATATGAGCGATGGGTCTCATCTGATGAGAAAGCCCGAACATATCTGTTGGCTTCTATAACAGACGTGTTTGTCACAAAGCATGAAACAATGACTTCAACATTCAAAATTATGGAGTGATTGCAAGCTATGTTCCGGAAACCCTACGAGCAAAAGTGACAAAGTTGTTCGTTCCGCTATGCTCGCTCGCATGAAGGAAGGTACGTCAGTTCAGGAACATGTCCTGAGCATGATGTCCTAATTCAACCAGGTAGAAGTCAATGGCGGGGTCATTAACGAACCCAGTCAAGTGAGCATCATATTGACAACTCTTTCGAATAGTTTCAATTGGTTTAAGAGTAACTACGAGATGAACAAGTTAATGTTCAATCTCACACAATTGCTCAATGAACTCACTACCTTTGAGTCATTGACTAAGGAAAACAAGGGCAAAACCGGTGAGACAAATGTTGCCGAACCATCTTCCTCCAACCAAAAAAAAAAAGAAGAGGTCTGCTGGGAAGGCCAAGGGTAAGCCCAAACCAAGAAAGCCCAAAGAAAGAAGAAGTCCAAGAAAGGTAAATATGATTTACTTGTTCTTGATTCATGTTTAGTGGAAGATGATTCTTCACCCTGGACAGTTGATTCAGGGGCCACTAACCATGTTTGTTCTTCTTTACAATGGACTGATTCTTGGACACAACTAGAGGAGTAAGCCTTCTCTATACGTGTGGGGTCAGGGGATGTTGTGTCGGCACGAGCAGTGGGCGTAATTAGATTACGTTTTTGTAATAATTATATATTGTTGGATAATGTATTTTATATTCCTAGATTTACACGAAATTTGATTTCCATTTCTAAGTTGTTAGAACAAAAATATTCTATTTCTTTTAATAATAAGTCTATTATTATTGGAAAGAATGGTCTGAATATTTGTTCAGGAATTAATGAAAACAATTTGTATGTGTTATGACCATTAATACATACTACACTGCTCAACACTGAAATGTTTAAGGTTGAAAAGCCAAAAACTAAACGACATAAGATTTCTCCCGATAATGACACGTATCTCTGGCATCTAAGGCTTGGTCATATCAACCTTGACCGGATAGACAGACTAGTAAAAAGTGGACCTTTAAGTGAGTTAAAGGTTGGCACCTTACCTATCTGCGAATCTTGTGTGGAAGGTAAGATGACTAAGAGACCTTTTACTGGAAAAGGTCTTAGAGCTAAAAAACCGCTAGAGCTTATACATACAGACGTCTGCGAACCAATGAATGTTAAAGCTATGGGTAGTTATGAGTATTATGTCACATTTATATATGACTACTTAAGATACAGATACATCTACCTAATGCAACGGAAGTCGGAAATATTTGAAATGGTCAAAGAATTTTATGCTAAAGTTAAAAATCAATTAGGTAGGACTATCAAGTCACTACGATCAGATCGTGGAGGTGAGTACCTTGACTAAGAGTTTAAAGATTTCATGGTCGAGCCTGGGATAGTTTACCAACTCATAGCTCCCGGTACAACCTAGCAAAATGGTGTAGCGGAGAGGAGAAATAGAACCCTAATGGAAATGGTGAGATCTATGATTAGTTTCTCAATATTACCAAATTCCATTTGGGGATATGCGTTACAAACAACAACATACATTTTGAATGTGGTGCCATCCAAATCTGTTCCTAAGACTCCCTTAGAGTTGTGAAATGGTCTTAAAGCTAGTTTGCGACAATTCCTCATATGGGCGTGTCCAGCACACGTGCTGAAGAACATAACTGGAAAGCTAGACTCCAAGTCTGTGGTCTGCATGTTTGTAGGATACTCCAAGGAGACCAGAGGTGGATACTTCTATAGTCCGAAGATAACAAAGTATTTGTATCGACAATTGCAACGTTTCTTGAGGACAATTATATTAGTGACCATAAACCTCATTCTAAGATTGTATTGAATGAGTTGGAGCCTGTTGAGACTAGTCCTTCTTTAACAAGAGTTGTTGATCCATAAACATCTAAGAGTCATATGCATCCTGATCAGGATACACTACCACCTAGACGCAGTTAGAGGGTTGTGAGACAACCTGAACACTATTTAAGTATAGGTGAGAGACAAGGAGTTGTCTCTGCTGATAGTGTGGATGATCCATTGACATTTTACTATGCAATGAAAGATCCTGATAAAGAGGAATAGCTTAAAGCCATAAATCTCGAGATGGAGTCCATGTACTCTAACTCAGTCTGGGATCTTGTAGACTTACCGGATGGGGTAAAACTCATAGGGTGTAAGTGGATCTACAAGAGAAAGAGAGGAGTAGACAGGGAGGTAGACACCTTTAAAAGCAAGGCTAGTGGCCAAGGGTTATACCCAGAAATAGGGGTCGATTATGAAGAGACATTCTCGCCAGTAGCCATGTTTAAGTCTATTAGGATTCTTTTATTCATTGCTGCCTATTTCGATTATGAAATTTGGCAAATGGATGTCAATACTGCATTTTTGAATGACAATCTTGACAAGAGCATTTATATGATGTAACTAGAGGGATTCATGTCTCCAAATCAAGAGAAAAAGGTTTGCAAGCTGCAAGGGTTCATCTATGGACTTAAGTAAGCATCTAGATCTTGGAACAAAAGGTTTGAGGATGTGATCAAAGCCTATGGATTTGAGCAGAACGTCGATGAGTCTTGTGTCTACAAGCGTATCATTGACAAGAAAGTAGTTTTTAGACCCTATATGTTGATGATATCCTACTAGTTGAGAATGATGTGGGAGTATTGTCTGATGTGGGAGTATTGTCTGATGTAAAAGGTTAGCTGGCTAGCCAATTCCAAATGAAAGTTTTGGGAGGGGGCAATTTATGTTCTAGGGATCCAACTTATAAAGGATCGAAAGAACAAACTCATAGCATTGTCTCAGGCATCATATATCAACAAGATTCTTGAGCGATTTTTGTTGGGGTTTATGCCCTAAAGATGTAATTTGTAAATGGATTTATGAAAAAAATAAAAAGAAAAGTTTAATTCATTCTTGTTATGTTATTTATTTTATAAACTTGTGCATATATTTAACATGCAAGATTTCCGGATGTAATCTCGAACTGTGTATATAAGTGTTATATACGGATGGATACAGTAAGAGACGTGCAATCTAAATAGTCCATAGATAGCAAATAAAGCTGGGTAATTTATTTGTGGTTAATCTGTAGCTGCTGTCCATTCCGTTATGTACGGTGATTCTATCCTGAATCATTCATATAGAGATATAAGAATGGAGGCACCTTGTATGATGTGATCATATAGGACTGGGCCATGATCTATATGAATCTCTCACCAAGATCCATTTATCGATGAGATTCATATATATCAACTAATGATGGCTATATGTGGGTGATCTTAATCCTGAGTGACTTATCGACTTCTTCAGGTTAGATCGTGGTCTTTGATATACCATGGGTGAGGTCAGACGCAGTTCCCGATCAATATGCTCTGTATGTTTGGAATGCGATTTGGCTTGTGTCTGGAAAGGTTTGTACACAATAGTGGAATCCACTCATTCTTGTGAGAAGTAGATGGTAGTTCCTTTAAGGGTTGATTCGGGGCTTGGACAATATGAGCTCTCTCCTAATTCCGTGAGGAAATAGGATTTATTGTCCATTAGAGAATCAACGGTACTTAAAGGATATATGTAATTAGAGGGGTATAACAGACATTATGACCCAGCTTTAATTATGAACTAATGTGGAGGATCACACCATGTGTAATAACTATATCGATGGACACCGAGTTGTATCGGTCTGTGTAAAAGCGTCTACAGTTGAGAGAGTGCAGCTTCGGGTTTTTAGTGGAATAACACCAGAGTTAATAATCAAGGAATATTAATTAAAGAGTTTAATTAATGATTCCGAGGATTATTGGAGCTTAAAATACTGTGGGTCCATTAGGTCCCCTTGCTAGCCCGATTGATTTAGGTAACAAGGGTCACAGTTAATTAATTGGATTGTCCAATTAATTATGTTACAAAAGTGACACGTATATATTCGGGAATTAATTGAATAATGAGATTATTTAATTAATTAATGTTAATAGTTAAATTAATTAAATAATTAGATTATTTAATTATATTGATAATTATGAATTATTAATTAACTATTAAGTGGAGGGTGTTAGTTGATATATGGATTTAGGTGAAGATAAAATAACAGGATTATTTTATTTTTACTAAATCATTTATCTAAGTATTTGAATTTAGTTTAAATTTAAAATACTTATTATCACTTTTAATATATTAGATATATTTAAAAATGATAATTAAAAAATATATATCAACTAATAATACAAGAGATTGCATTGGATGCAAATTGGTGTTTACATGAAACAATAATCAAAATAAGAATTTTCATAGGATGCCAATACTTAATATATATATATATATATATATATATATAGATATATTTAGAAGCTAATTTTGGATATTCGTCAGGAAGCAAAATAATATATATATATATATATATTAAATATTTTGGCAATGAAAGGTATATATATATATATATATGTGTGTGTGTGTGTGTGCGCGTGTGATATAACAAGCATTGGCGTGAGACATATATTGTGGTTCTTGGTGCGCAAAAGCAGAGGTGTGCAACTGATATTTATAAAAGCAAACAACAGGCGTGATTTATATATATATTTGTCAAAGAAAAACGAAGAGCAGGCGAGATACTGATATATATATATATATATATATATCATGTTTTGTGTGTTTTTGAAACACATAGAAGAAAGAGTTTCTTCAAATCTTTCTACATCCTCCATTCAAGTTTCTGAGACCTTGATGCGCCCACACGCAGTTACCAGTTCCTGGAGACAGCGAGGAAGATCGAGTGGTTCAAATAGGAGCATATCGAAAAGTGAATGAGCCTCCAAACGTTGGTAAGATTTTCTTCTTATGTTTTTGTTGATTACAATTTCCTGTATTTACATATTGTATGTATTGGTTCCAAAAAATAATTACGATCAAAAGTTCGCTGGTCCCAGATACAGATATGATATGTATAAAATTTTCAAACATAGTTTCGCTGCATGACCGGTGAACGGGGTTCCAACAATTGGTATCAGAGCCAATTTATTTTTCGGAACTGGAAGTTGTTTTCGATGCTCCTGCATATATGAATGTGTAGGCACCGTCTTTATGATTGTATGAATGTTTATAATTAAATTGTTAAATTTAAACATGGTTTATAGTAATTTTTTATGGTACTGTGGATTTAGGGTTTATGGGTTGTATAATTTTTATTTTATTTATTTTACTGTTATTGTTTTGTAAATAATAATAATAATAAAAATGTAACTTGTAAACGAAAAAATGAAAACGCGCACGATGTCAGTACTGTTCAGGGCGGCGTTAAAGTTCACAGGGTACTGTTCATGTATTGTTCACGGCGTGTACTGTTCACCGAGGGGTACTGTTCATGCCGTACTGTTTACGCGGCACTGTTCACCGGGGTACTCTTCATGCACGGTTCTGTTGGCAAATGTTGCCTAGTGTGTTCGGTGCAGATTTCTCGTTTCGGATTCATGAGATGAATCGGAGTGACTTGAAGAGACTGGAAGATATCTGAAGTTACTAGAAGACCAAGGAATGCCTTGGAATTTTTTTTGTAATTTTAGATTCCAATTTTTTTGGTTAAATAATCCACAGTACTCGGTCAATTCATGTATGCTTTATATTATCTGACGATAAAAGCATTGTCATGCATACGTATGTCATTTAGATTAGATGTGCCTACACAAATATATTTGATATGTCATACATGCATAATAGCCTGATATTTTATGTATTTTTTTTAATGTGATTAAAATAGGTAATATACATAATTGGCTATGAATAATGGGATTAGTTTTTTAATGGTTAGAAAACTTGGTAATTCTCATTAATATTAATCTTGTTATTAAAGAGTTTAATAAGTTAGATTAATAGGGTCATTTATTGTAATTAGGATTAATATGATTAAATACCTAATAATAAATGATCCAAATAAAGTGTTAGCATTTTAATAGTTAAAAGTTGGTAAACACTAACATAATAATCTAACCCTAGTAAATAGTTTACAAAGGCTTAGATTATTCACTAATATATTAGATTTTTAATTGTTATAAATCATTAATAATTTATTAATTAATTAGAATTTGGTTCTAATTAGTTAATGCGCTAGATAACTTGATTAAATTTAGTCGTTTAATCTCGTAGAGTCTAGGTACATTAACGGTTAATAGAAAACCCTAATTTTAAAATAGTGAGTGGGAGAGGGATATATGACATATATATCCTGCGGTCTCCATCATTAGTTCAACACCGTGATATCTGAGTGGGGCCTCGTGGCCGCTTTGCTTTCGTCCTCCCTAAGGAGGGTTTCCACAAAGGTCAATACCAAGGTTGACTTCCAAACGGATAGGATTTCTGAGGGTATTTCGGGATTGACCGACCCTAAGGCGGCAATTCTCGAGTTAAGCTCGTGAGATCTGAAATGGTGGGTTACACTCATGAAGGTTTTGATTAAGTTTGTTAATTGAAAACCTGACTGAATGAACGATGGTTGAATGATATGGAATAAGAGTTATTTTAGAATATCATTTGATTGAGAATGTCTCGGTCCAACATGCAAAAACTTGACCGACCCTAAGGCGGCACTTCTTTGTGGTATGTTGGATTGTCGTGGTATAGTAACTAGTTTTAGGGTAGTTCTAGTTCGTTAAACATGTGCATGCATCATGTTTAAATTTATGCCAAAGCACTCGCACTTGTTTTTAAACAAATGACTGAATCAATGTTTTTATTTATTTCAGCAAGAATGTCTTTTGCATTACTTCAAATTCTCGCAAACGACAAATTAACTGGTGATAACTACACTAAGTTGAAACTTAACATTAATGCAATTTTGGTCACCAAAGACCTCAAGTTTGTGCTTACGGAGGAATGTCCTCCAGCGCCAGCTGCCAATGCCACATGAACTGTTCGTGAGGCATACAAGCGATGGGTCTCATCCGATGAGAAGGCCTGAACATATTTGTTGGCTTCTATGACAGACGTGCTTGTCACAAAGCATGAAGCAATGACTTCAGCATTCGAAATCATGGAGTCATTGCAAGATATGTTCGGCAAGCCCTTCGAGCAAAAGCAACATGAAGTTGTTCGTTCCACTATGCTCACTCGTATGAAGAAAGGTGCGTCAGTTCGGGGATATGTCCTGAGCATGATGTCCTACTTCAACAAAGCAGAAGTCATTGGCGGGGCCATTGACGAACCCAGTCAAGTGAGCATCATACTGATGACTCTTTCGAAGAGTTTCGATCAGTTTAAGAAAAACTACGGGATGAACAAGTTAAGGTTCAATCTCACATAGTTGCTTAATGAGCTCACTACATTTGAGTCCTTGACTAAGGACAACAAGGGTAAGACCAGTGAGGCAAATGTTGCCGAACCATCTTCCTACTCTTATAATAAGAAGAGAAAGAGGTCTATTGGGAAAGCGAAGGGTAAGCCCAAACCCAAGAAAGCCCAAAGCAAGAAGAAGTCCAAGAAAAGTAAATATGATTTACTTGTTCTTGAGTCGTGTTTAGTACAAGATGATTCTTCACCCCGGATAGTTTATTCGGGGGCCACTAACCATGTTTGTTCTTCTTTACAATGGATTGATTCTTGGACACAGCTAGAGGAGCAAGCCTTCTCAATGCGTGTGGGGTTAGAGGATGTCGTGTCGGTACGAGCAGTGGGCGTAATTAGATTACGTTTTTGTAATAATTATATATTGTTGGACAATGTATTTTATATTCCTGAATTTACACGGAAATTGATTTCCATTTCTAAATTGTTAGAACAATCGTATTCTATTTCTTTTAATAATAAGTCTGTTATTATTGGAAAGAACGGTCTGAATATTTGTTCAGGAATTAATGAAAACAATTTGTATGTGTTAAGATCGTTAATACATACTACACTGCTAAACACCGAAATGTTTAAGGTTGAAAAACCAAAAACTAAATGACATAAGATTTCTCCAAATAATGACATGTATCTCTGGGATCTAAGGCTTGGTCATATCAACTTTGACTGGATAGACAGACTAGTAAAAAGCGGACTTTTAAGTGAGTTAAAGGTTGACACCTTACATGTCTGCGAATCTTGTCTGGAAGGTAAAATGACTAAGAGACCTTTTACTGGACAAGGGCTAAGAGCTAAAGAACCGCTAGAGCTTATACATACAGACGTCTGCGGACTGATGAATGTTAAAGCAAGGGGTGGTTATGAGTATTATGTCACCTTTATAGATGACTACTTAAGATACGGATACGTCTACTTGATGCAACGAAAGTCGGAAACATTTGAAAAGTTCAAAGAATTCCAAGCTGAAGTTGAGAATCAATTAGGTAGGACTATCAAGTCACTATGATCAGATCGTGGAGGTGAGTACCTTCACCAAGAGTTTGAAGACTTCATGGTCGAGTATGGGATAGTTTCCCAACTCACAGCCCCCGGTACACCTAAACAAAATGGTGTAGTGGAAAGGAAAAATAGAACCCTAATGGAAATGGTGAGATCTATGATTAGTTTCTCATCATTACCAAATTTCTTCTGGGGATATGCGTTACAAAAAGCGTTATACATTTTGAATGTAGTACCATCCAAATCTGTTCCTAAGACTCTCCTAGAGTTGTGGAATGGTCGTAAAGTTAGTTTACGACATTTTCGTGTATGGAGGTGTCCAGCACACATGCTGAAGAATAGAACTGGAAAGCTAGACTCCAAATCTGTTGTCTGCCTGTTTGTAGGATACTTCAACGAGACCAGAGGTGGACACTTCTATAGTCTTAAAGATAACAAAGTATTTGTATCGACAAATGCAAGGTTTCTTGTGGACAATTACATTAGTGACCATAAACCTCATTCAAAGATTGTATTAAATGAGTTGGAGCCTGGTGAGACTAGTGCTTCATCAACAAGAGCTGTTGTTCCACAAACATCTGAGAGTCAGATGGTTCCTGATCAGGATACACTACCATCTAGACGTATTGAAAGGGTTGAGAGACAACCCGAACGCTATTTAGCTATAGGTGAGGGACAAGGTGTTGTCTCTGCTGATAGTGTGGATGATCCATTGACATTTAAGAATGCAATGGAAGATCTTGATAAAGAGGAATGTCTTAAAGCCATAAAACTCGAGATGGAGTCCATGTACTCTAACTCAGTCTGGGATGTTGTAGACTTACCTGATGGGGTAAAACCCATATGGTGTAAGTGGATCTACAAGAGAAAGAGAGGAGTAAACGGGAAGGTATAGACCTTCAAGGCAAGGCTAGTGTCCAAGGGTTATACCTAGAAAGAGGGAGTTAATTATGAAGAGACCTTCTCGCCAGTAGCCATGTTTAAGTCTATTAGGATTCTCTTATCCATTGTTGCCTATTTGGATTGCGAAATTTGGCAAATGGACGTTAAGACTGCATTCTTGAATGGAAATCTTGATAAGAGCATATATATGATGCAACTAGAGGGATTCGTGTCTCCAGATCAAAAACAAAAGATTTGCAAGCTGTAAAGGTCCATCTATGGACTTAAGCAAGCATCTAGATCTTAGAACATTAGGATTGATGATGTGATCAAAACCTATAGCTTCGAGCAGAACGTCGATAAGCCTTGTGTCTACAAGCGTATCATTGATAAGAAAGTAGTTTTCTTCGTCCTATACGTAGATGATATCCTACTCATTAGGAATGATGTTGGAGTGTTGTTTGATGTAAAGGGTTGGCTAGCTATCCTATTCCAAATGAAAGATTTGGGAGAGGCGAGTTATGTTCTAGGGATCCAACTTATAAGGGATCGTAAGAACAAACACATAACACTGTCTCAGGCATCATATATCGATAAGATTTTTATGCGATTTTCGATGCAAAACTCCAAGAAAGGTAATTTACCTTCTAGGCATGGAGATAACTTGTCTAAGGAATAGTGTCTTAAGACACCTTAAGAAGTTGAAGATATGAGACGTGTACCTTATGCATCGGCAGTAGGTCGTCTCATGTATGCTATGTTATACACGAGACTGGACATCTGCTATGCAGTGGGAGTAGTCAGCAGATACCAGTCCAACCCAGGATTGGATCATTGGGTTGCTGTCAAGACAATTCTCAAGTATCTTTGGAGAACGAGAGACTATATGCTGGTGTATTCCGGGCAGGATTTAATCCCGTGAGGATACACGGATTCTGATTTTCAATCAGATAGGGATTCTAGGAAATCCACGTCTGGATCAGTATTCACCCTGGGTGGTAGAGCCATTGTGTGGAGAAGTATCAAGCAATCTTGCATTGCTGACTCCACCTTGGAAGCTGAATATGTAGCCGCTTGTGAAGCTGCTAAAGAGGTTGTTTTAGCTCCGTAAGTTCTTGAGTGATCTGTAAGTTGTTCCAGACCTGGATAAGCCCATCACACTTTATTGCGATAACAGTGGTGCTGTGGCTAATTCTAAATAACCAATAAGCCACAAAAGAGGGAAGCATATAGAGAGAAAGTATCATCTCATTAGAGAAACAATGTAGAGAGGAGATGTGATCGTCACAAAGATAGCCTCACAAGACAATCTTGTTGATCCATTTACAAAGACCTTACCAGCTAAAGTGTTTTCGGGTCACCTAGATGGTCTAGGGTTACGAGTCCACATGCTTTAGTGTAAGTGGGAGATTGTTGGGGTTTATGCCCCAAAGATGTAATTTGTAAATGGATTTATGAAATAAATAAAAAGAAAAGTTCGATTCATTCTTGTTATGTTATTTATTTTATAAACTTGTACATATATTTAACATCCAAGATTGCCGGATGTAATCTCGAACTGTGTATGTGAGTGTCATATACGGATGGATACAGTAAGAGACGTGCAATCTAAAGAGTTCATAAATAGCAAATAAAGCTGGGTTATTTATTTGTGGTTAATCTATAGCTGCGGTCCATTCCGTAATGTACGGTGATTCTATCCTGAATCATTCATATGGAGATATAAGAATGGAGGCACCTTGTATGATGTGATCATGTAGGACTGGGCCATGATCTATATGAATATCTCACCAAGATCCGTTTACCGATGAGACTCATATATATCAACTAATGATGGCTATATGTGGGTGATCTTAATCCTGAGTGACTTATCGACTTCTTCAGGTTAGATCATGGTCTTTGATATACAATGGGTGAGGTCGGATGTTGTTCCCGATCAATATGCTCCGTATTTTGGGATTACGGTTTGGCTTGTGGATGGGAAGGTTTGTACACGATAGAATCCACTCCTTCTTATGAGAAGTAGATGGTAGCGTTCTCCTAATTCCGTAAGGAAATATGATTTATTGTCCATTAGAGAAACAACAGTACTTAAAGGATATATGTAATTAGAGGGGTATAATAGAAAATATGACCTAACTGTAATTATGAACTACTGTGGAGGATCACACCATGTGTAATAGCTTTATCTATGGACACCGAGTTGTATCGGTCTGTGTAAAAGCGTTTGCAGTTGAGAGAATGCAGCTTCGGGTTTTTAGTGGAATAACACCGGAGTTAGTAATCAAGGAATATTAATCAAAGTGTTTAATTAAGATTCCGAGGATTATTGGAACTCAAAATACTATGGGTCCATTAGGTCCCCTTGCAAACCCGATCGATTTAGATAACAAGGGTCACGGTTAACTAATTGGATTGTCCAATTAGTTGTGTTACGAAAATGACACGTGTTTATTCGGGAATTAATTGAATAATGAGATTATTTAATTAAAAAATATTAATAGTTAAATTAATTAAATAATTAGATTATTTAATTATATTGATAATTATGAATTATAAATTAACTATTAATTGGAATACTTTAGTTGATATTTGGATTTAGGTGAAGATAAAAAATAGGATTATTTTATTTTTAAAAAATCAATTATCTAAGTATTTGAATTTAAGTTTAAATTTAAAATACTTATTATCACTTTTAATATATTAGATATTTTTGAAAAGGATAATTTAAAAATATATATCAATTAATAACACAAGAGATTGTATTGGATGCAAATTGATGTGTACACATGAAACATTAGTCAAAAGAATAATTTGCATATGATACAAATACTTGATACACACATAATATATATATATATATATATATATATATATATATATATATATGTATGTATGTATAAATGCAAGTGTAAGCGTGATGCTGAGATATAGAATGGAGAAAAGAGTTTGTTTATAAAAAAATATATATCAAGTGCGTGAAACAAGAAAAGAAAAATAAAAAGTATCAGTTATAAAAAAAAACTATATATAGATTGTGTGCTTCGTGTGCAGTGAAAAAAAGATATATATATATATCTTATTTCATGTTTTGTGTGTTTTTAGAACACATAGAAGAAAGAGTTTTTTCAACTCTATCTACATCCTCCATTCAAGTTTCTAAGACCGTGACGCGCCCACACGCAGTTACTAATCCCGGGAGATAGCGAGGAAGAATGAGTAGTTCAGACATGAGCACATCGTAAAGTGAATGAGCTTCCAAATGTTGGTAAGATTGGTTCAGGCAGGAGCATATCGTAAAGTGAAGGAGCCTCCAAACGTTGGTAAGATTTTGTTTTTCTGATTATATCGATTTCAATTTCCTTTGTTTACATATTATATGTATTAGTTTCGAAAAATAATCTCGGGCTCAGGAACTTAGAATGAAGAATGTAGGAAAACTAAGGGCCCGTCCTGTAAGCGTTTTTCAGTTGCTAATTTTCAAAAATAAAAATGAAAATGAAAACAATATTTTTGGTTTCATTTTCGATTTCTGAAAATGCGTATGGTAGCAAATACTGAAAACTGTATTTTGAAAATGAAAACGAAAAAAACACGTCTGTTAGGTTAACCGAAAACTATCAAAAATTGAAATATCAATTTTAGTATTTTGTTTAATATTATTACAACTATAAAAAAATTGATTAAATAATTAACTAATATAATTTTTGTATTGTAATTTTTAAATTAAACAAAAGTAACACATAAAAAATTAATTCAAAAAAACATAAAAAAAAAATGAATTAATCAAAACTAAACTCTTAAATTATAAATAAATAATTATAATATATATATATATATATATATATTATTATATAACAAAAATATAATTGTATATATTATATTAATATATAATATATTAAATATTATTACATATATTATAATTTATATTATAATAATATATATTTTTTATATATGAAATATTATTATATTTTTTATATTACAATTTTATATATAATAATACAGAATATATGACATTATATCATATATATATATATAATATAATATATTGATATATATATATATATATAATATTATAATATATATATATATATTATATATATATATAAGATGGGCATTTTGGTAATTTAAAAATCTTGTTCCGTCTTGTCGTAGTTATATCAAACGCATAACAATACAATTAATAGTTTGAGATTTTTTTTAATATTAAAAAAGTGAAAAACAAAATGAAAAACAAGTATTTTGTGTTTTTCAAATCTTTCACTTTTAACACTGGTTTTGTTTTTCTTTTCTTTTTTCAAAAATAAAATGAAAAAAGGTTAATGAACGTGATTTCGAAATCGTTTTTGAAAAATAAAAACAAAAACAGATTGAAAAACAGCTGAATGACGGGGTCTAAGAAACTCTTTCTTAATTTACACTATATAACACTTGCACTATTTACATCTCATGCAAATTCTAATATATTTGTTGATCTGTGTTTCACGCACACACTAATTGCTTCAATAGCCAAGATTTGATCTGCACCTAATCCCTTTTTTAATCAAAAAAGTTTTATTCACGCGTTGTTGAATTTTTTGTCTTTTTGTACTCATACTCACCTCTTTTTGCTTGTGACTGTTTCTTCTCACAATAATATATATATATGTATGTATATCTTTTTTTAAAAAAAACCGAAATCATCTTTTATTCATTTTTTAAATAATATATATCTTATATATAATATTCAAAAATTTGATCAAATCTATATTTGATTTTAAAAACTTTCAAATAAAAAATATCTCATATCTTTTATTTGATTCTATTTAAATTCAAACTATTTAAATTCAAAAATTAAATATTTAATTTAATAAAATAAAATAATTATATTATCTTATTTTATTCAAAAATAAATATCAGCTTACGCACTCCATTTAGTGATTAATAACATAATTAAATAATCTCATTATTTAATTTATTTAATCACATTATTCATTAGTTAAATAATCTCATTATTTAATTAATTTCCGAATAAATACGTCACTTTCGTAATATAATTAATTGGACAATCCAATTAATTAACTGTGACCCTTGTTACCTAAATCGATCGGGCTAGTAAGGGGACTTAATGAATCCACAATATTTTGAGCTACAATAATCCTCAGAATCATTTATTAAACTTTTTAATTAATATTCCTTGATTATTAACTCCAGTGTTATTCCACTAAAAACCCGAAGCTGCACCCTCTCAACTGCAGACGCTTTTACACATACCGATACAACTCAGTGTCCTTCGATATAGTTATTACATACGGTGTGATCCTCCACAGTAGTTCATAATTAGAGTTGGGTCATAATGTCCGTTATACCCCTCTAATTACATATATCTTTTAAGTACCATTGATTCTCTAATGGACAATAAATCCTATTTCCATACGAGAATTAGAAGAGCGCTCATATTGTCCAAGCCCAGAATCAATCTTTAAAGGAACTACCATCTACTTCTCACAAGAAGGAGTGGATTCCACTATTGTGTAAAAATCTTCTTAGCCACAAGCCAAACCGCAATCCCAACATACGGAGTATATTGATCAGGAAATGCATCTGACCTCACCCATGGTATATCAAATAAAATGATCTAACCTGAAAGAGTCGATAAGACACTCAGGATTAAGATCACCCACATATATCCATCATTAGTTGATATATATAAATCTCATCGGTAAACGAATATTGGTGTGAGATTCATATAGATCATGACCCAGCCTTATATGATCACATCATACAAGGTGCTTCCATTCCCATATCTCATATGAATAATTCAGGATAGAATCATCGTACATTACGGAATGGACCGCAACTATAGATTAACCACAAATAAAGTACCCATCTTTATTTGCTATCTATAGACTCTTTAGATTGTACGTCTCGTACTATATCCATCCGTATATGACACTCATATACATAGTTCGAGATTACATCCGACAATCTTGGATGTTGAATATGCCAAAGTTGACTCTTCTCCTAGCTTGTGCCATACGCCCAAGTCTTCCTTATTCGGCCCAATCAATTGCCTTGATGACATTAATTACGCATTGGTCTTCATGTGGGCTTATCTTGGGCATCAACAATTCAAAATCATCCCAAGTGTATTGAATTAGGCAATTTAGTGCTTCTTTGAATCTCTTAGCTCTTGCCATTGTTATTGGCCCAACCGAAACATGCTATGGATCATTTGATGCAGCTGCCTTATTCTCATCATTCCCTCCCTCTTGAAAAGGATTTATCCTCAAATCGTCACCTACATCAAAATGGTTTAGGATGTAGTGTTGTTGGCAGCCCTAATTTGTTAGCCATGGTCGTGCTTTCAACATTAGTACAACTACCACCATCAATAATTACACTACATACCTGGCATAAACACAGGCATACACGCATGCAAGCACAAACGCTGGCACAAACGCTGGCACACACGCACACATACAAGCACGCACTCTCGCACACACCCACGCATGCACACCCGCACACACGCACACATACAAGCACGCACTATCGCACACATGCAGGCACACTGGCACACATGCACACACGCACGCGCACACGTTAGCACCCACGTACACACACACTGGAACACTCGCACACACAGTGGCACACACACGCATGTACACTGGAACACATACACGCACGCACACACACACACACACTAGCACCCATGTACGCATACACGCACACACACACACTGGCACATTCGTACACACATAGGCACACAAACACGCATACACATAAGTAGGCACGCATGCACTCTCGCACATACCCATGCACGTATGTACACTCACAGGTTCACACGCACGTACGCATTAATGCACATACGCTCGTACGCAAGCACGTAAGCTCGCATGCTTACACGTACGAACGCACACACGTTGGCACGTCTACACGAACACACGCTGGCATGAATGCACACACGTATGCATACACACTATGAAGCTGGTATGCACGCATGCTCGTACACACACACAAGCTGGCACGCACGAACACACATGCGGATGCACATATGCACCCACCAACGCAAGCAGGCACGCTGGCACACACACATGAACGCGCACATACACGCTGGCACAAATGTAGGCATACACGCACGCAGATACGTACACATGCATACCCTCACACACGTACCCACCCATACACGCCAGCACGAAAGCACACACGAACGCACGCACGCACGCTGGCATAAACACGCATGCATGCCCATACGCTGGTACCCACACGCGTACACACGCACACACACTGGTATACACGCACACACGCACACCTGTACACACACTAGCACATATGTACACATTCACGCACGTACGTACACACGTTGGCACTCACACTCGCACGCACGCACTTACACTGTCACACACGTATGCACGCACACACGTACACACACAAGTATACACTCACGCACACGCACGCATACACTTGTACACACGTACGCACGCACACATGCACACACGCTGGCACGCACGCATACACACATACTGGCACAAACATAAGCATACATGATGGCACACACGTACACAGTCAAGCACACATGCACACATGCACACACACTAGCACGCACGCATGTTGGCTCACACACGCACGCACGCACACACACAAGCTTGCAACACGTACGTATAAACACACGTACGCACACACACACAAGTTGGTAACACGCATGCACGTACACACACACACGCACAAATGCTGGAACACACACGCGCACGCGAACGCATGCGAATGCATACACACTCATACACACATACGCACACACATACGCACGTACGTTCGTACATACGTATACCCGTACACACGCATGCACGTACACACACTGGCACGAACGTACGCACACACACACACACACACACACGCATGAACACACGAACGAACGCTATCACTCTCGCTGACATACACGCACGCAACAACGCACGTACACTCCCAGGCACTCATGCCCGCATGTACGCTCGTAAGCTCGTACGCTCGCACGCTCGTACGCTCGCACGCAAGCATGCTTGTACATATGCTCGTACGCTCGCTAGTAGGCTCGTACGCTGGCACACATGCTGGCACGCACGCAAGCACGCAAGCACGAATGCACGGACGCACACATGCTGGCACATAGGTAAGCACACACGTTGGCAAACTCACACACGCACACATGAACGTCTGTACATACACACGTACATGCCCATATTGGCACGCACACACGTACATACACACGCACGTATACACGCTGGCACACATGCATGCAAGCACTTATGTACGCACACACACTCGTACATATACGCACACACGCTGGCATGCACACATGCATACACGTTGGCACAAATGCATGCACACACGCAAGCATGAACACACACACACACGATAGCACGCACGTATGTACACACGTTGGCACACAAGCACGAACGCACACACACTGACATATGAATGTACCCACGCTCGTACATACGCTAGTATGCACGTACACTCTCACGCTTGCATACAAAAACACACGTATGCAAGCACATACACACGCACATATGCTAGAACACACACACGCAAGCACGCTGGCACAAACACATATAAACGCTCACACGGACGTATGCATTCACACTAGCGTGTGCACACGCATGAACGCTCGTACGTAAGCACATATACACTCACGTAAGCACACATACACGTACAAATGCATGCACGTATGCTCGCATGTATGCACGTATGCTCGCATGCACACACGCTCTCACGCTCGCAACCAAGCACACACGCAGGCACGTAAGCACACAGGCATGCACGGAAGCTAGTACGCACGCTGGCGCACACACACGCTAGCAAGCACGCACACATGTATGAATACTTAAACGCTCAAATGCGTGCACGTAAGCAGGCACACATGCACGCATGTAACGCTTGCACGCTCACATGTAAGAAAACATGCACACAGGTAAGGATACACAAACACACAGATACATTCTCGCAAGTATGCTGGAATGCACGAACGTATGTACACGAACGTAAACACACACGCTGGCACGTACGCACGCTCTCACACATGCTGGCACGCACACACACTTGTATGCACGCACGCTCATACACACCCACTCATGCACGTATGCACTCCTACACACACGCACACCACACACTAGCACACACTTATGCACGTACGCACATATGCTAGCAAGCACACACACGTATGAATGTACGTACATATGCATATAAGCCAGAATGCATGCTCTCACGTATGTTGGCATGAAAGCACGCTCGCACGCTCGCACGCTCGCACGTACGCTCGCATGTAAGCTCGCACACACCCACCCATGCACGTATGTACGCCTGTACGCATGCACACATGCACACATGCTGCCACGTATGCACTCACACACGCTGCCACACATGCATGCACACACTCTACCATGTAAGCATGCACACAAGCATGCACGTAAGCACGCACGTAAGCACGCATACACACTGGCACACATGTTGGCACGCACGCATGCATACTCAAAAGCACACACACATGCTGGCACATACGCAAGCACTAACGAATTATCATGACCCACCCAATTTTAATCCAAGGAGCCCAAACAAAGCCTAATATTACTCATAAGCCCTTGAAGGATTCTAGAGTCTTCTCCACTCATTTACCAAGGCTATCCTTGGAAGACTTTAGAAACATTCTAGAACTCTCTTGTAAATATCTAGGATTGTGAATACTTGTAGAGAAACCTAGATACATGTAGAATATTCTGGAGACTCAATCTTCTAGAGTAGTCTAGAACATTCATTGAGGAGGTGAACCACTATAAATAGGTAGCCCCTCTCATTTGTAAGGCATCCAAGCCAAGAATACTCAAAGCATTGTAAAGCTTTCTCATAGTAATACAATTTGCCTTATTTTCCTACAAAGCACTTCTAGTCCTTCTTTAGTCTCTCTAACCTTTGAGAGTGACCAAGCAAGGCTTACTTAGCAATATCACCTAAAAATTGTCTAAGTGCCGCACGGGTTAGCTGTACAAACTTTAACCCAGTGACAGTTGGTATTAGAGCCTGGTTAAGCAACCATAACTAGTTCGCGAAACAATGGCATCCAACAGTGAAGTTGTTGCTAGAGCGGAAGAGCAGGGGCATGGACGTGATGAGCAATATACCCACGCCAAGCGAAGTAAGTCCAATTGTCCGTCCACAGATGCCTTGGAAACCCAGATAGTTGGCTTGGTGGAAGCCGTATCAAGGATGGAGTCTACCTTGAGCGATGTTGCCGACCGTCTTGATTGTATAGAGGCAAACTATGGTGAAATCACTCAAGCAACCAAGTCCATCATCCACGAGTTCCAAAAGAGCTTCAAAGAGGACTTGAGTTTCCTCACCCTTGAGTTCTGTAACCTCTGCAGCTTCTTAGAGCACGAGTTACGGGCTATATGTACAGAGGTAGCCGATGTCCGAACTGAATGGGCTTCATACAAAACAAGCCCAAATGTCGACCTTACTGCCACCTCTAGCACCAGCACATTGAGTGCCATCCAAGTGCCAAAGCCAGCCACATACAATGGTACTCGCAATGCAATAGAGGTCGAAAACTTCCTTTTTGGTCTTGAACAATATTTTGAGGCCAATGGTGCTCGTGATGATGCTACCAAGATTGCGAATGCACCCATATTTCTTCGTGATGCCGCTCAGCTTTGGTGGAGACGTAAGCATGGTGACATAATGATGAGAATCAAGAAGCATCACCAAAGGATCCATTGTATGTTCCAATTGGGTCAATTACGAGGGCTAAGAGGATCAACAAAACATTTAATGATGGGCTAATTATGAGTTGCTAAAGTCCAAATTCGGCCAACATAAAGGCCAAATACGAGCTGAACTTCTAGGGCTTTCAAATAAAGAATTGATTTGTTTCCTAAAATAAATGACTTATTTGTTTCCCAAACTCAGTTTTCCAAATATGGAACAAATCAACTAGTTGCTAGTTGTTAGCCTTTAGTTATTTCCTAAATTTGTTTGCATTTATTATTCTGATTTTAAGGCATTAAATTGCCGAATATTTATTCTCTTTTTAAGACTTTGATATTTTAGTATAAAAGGGACCAAATGATGTAATTTGAAGAATAGATTTTGGAATCGAAATAAAATTGAGAGAATTTTTCTCTTTGGTTCTTCATAGAACTATGAACTTATCAAGGTTCTATCTTGTGGCGTCCAAACCTTGACTTATCACTCATCTTTTTTCTTGTTCTTAAGAGTGGCGTCTAAAACTTTCTTGATATCGTTGGTTCTTATCTTTATATAAATAACAGGTCGAGTTCAGATTTTGTTCTTATTTACAAACTTAAAATTAGAAAACGATCCTTTGTTACCATATATTGGTTTCGGGTCTCACTGTTCTTGGTGAGGTTCATATCACTCACGCACACGCGCTGACACGCATGCTCACACTCACAAACGTACGTACACTCATGGACACACACTCACGCTCGCACACATGCACACCCTCACACATGCAGGCACGCAAGCATACACACATGCTGGCAACTTTGCACGATTGTACGCACACATGTTGCACACACGCACGCACGCACGTACGTAGGCACACAAACACACACACACACACATACACACACACACACACACTTACACACACACACACCCACACACTGGCACACACGCATCTGTGCTTGCATACACACACATACGCTCGTATAAACGAACACAAACACAAAGGCTCAAAAGTTCGTAAGCATGAACGCACCGAAGCAAGCACACACGCTCGCACACATGCACACTTGCACGCACGTAAGCACACATGCACGCACGCAAGCATACACACACGCATACGTACGCACATAAGCTTACATGCATGCACAAACGCTGGCATGAAAAAATGGACACACGCATACACGGACACACGCAAGTACGCATGTATGCACGCAAGCATACACACACGCATACGTAAGCATATAAGCTTGTACGAACGCACGCACGCACTCACGAACGCATGCACGAACGCAATCAAGATGGCACACACACAAGCTAGCAAGGACGCATGCACGCTGGCATGCACACACTTAAGAACCCCCGTAAGCAAGCATACACGTAAGTAGGCAATCACACACAGACGCACAAATGCATGAACGCATACACGCACGCTCGTATGCACACACGCTCGCACGCAAACACACATGCATGGACGCAAGTACACATAAGCACGAACGCTAGCACGCTCGCTAGCATGCACAAGAACTGGCACGCACGCAGCATACACATATGCATGTACGCTCAAACGCACGCACGTAAGAAGGCACACAAGCATGCAAGCATGCACACATGCACGCACGCATGCAAGCACGTACGCTCACACGCTCATGCTTAAGAACACACTAACACACAAATGCATGGACGTACACATAAACAAACACACACACGCATGCACGATGGCACGCTTAAACACACACACGCACGCACACAAGCTAGCATGTACTCACACACGTTGGCACACACATACACTTTCACGCATGTTGGCATGTACGTATGCATGCATGCACTCACACTGTCACTCAAGCATGCATACACACTGGCACGCTCACACGTAATCATACACGCTCGCACATACCCATCCACACACTCACACACTCCCGTACGTACATTGGCACTCACGCACGCCCGTACATACAAATGCTGCCACACACGCACGCATACACACATGCACACACATACACACTTGCACACACGCACGCTCACACGCACTCATGCATAGACACACACTGGCACACATGGATGTACGCATGCTGGCATGCACGCTCACATGCACACACACACACACACACGCTGGCATGTACGCATGCTCTCATGCATTCTGGCATGTATGCACGCACGCTCGCACTCACGCATGTATACTGGCATGCACGCACACACGCTCGCATGCACTCACACACACTGATGAGAATTAAGAAGCTTCACCAAAGGAACCATTGCATATTCCAACTAGGCCAATTAAAAGAAGGCAAGAGGATCAAAGAAGCATTCAATTATGGGCTAATTCCGAGTTGCTAAAGTCCAAATTCGGCCCACACGAAGACCAAAATGGGCTGAACTTTGTGGACCTCTACAAAGAGCATCTGAAGCCAGATCGTCTATTATAGTATGTTTTAGGATAGTCCAAGACAAGCTCTACAGATGCTATGAAGACCCCATCCTTTGAAACAGATCACAACAAGTCCAAATTTGGCCATCTATCTTATTACGGGAAGACTTGAGCTGAGCACTCTGTATTTCAGCATATTTTTTACTTTAGCATATTCCCTATTTTATTTATTTTTCGCAAATAAAGAGTTGATTTATTTCCCTAATTCAACTTTCCAAATAAGGAACAAATCAACTAGTTGCTAGTTTTTAGTCTTTAGTTGTTTCCTAAATTTGTTTGCATTTATTTTCCTAATTGCAAGGCATTAATTGCCTAATATTTATTCCCTTTTAGGTCTTAGATATTTTTAGTATAAAAGGGACCAATTGTTGTAATTTGAGGAGACTTGAATTGAAATAAAATTGAGAGAATTTTCTTTTTAGTTCTTCATAGAACTACCTTGTGCGTTCAAACATTGACATATCACTCACCTTCTTTCTTGTTCTTGAGTGTGGCTTCTACAACCTTCTTCATACCGTTGGTTCTTATCTCCATATAGATAATGGGTCGCAGTCCTTTCTGTTTATTTATTTTCTTCTTTTATAAATCTGAAATTAGAAAACGATCCTTGCTACCATATAATAGTTCCAGGTCTCACTGTTCTTGGTGAGGTTCATATCAGTTGGTATCAGAGCATAGGCTTCTAAAATCAGGTTTAATCTATCCTTGTTTTTTTTTCGTCAATTTTTTTCTGTTTGATCTTTAAAAAAAAATCAATCATATCCGTTACAAAAAAAAAGTTTTATCAGATTCGTTATAAAAAAAATCTATAAAAAATTCTTTTTTTTAGGTCATGTAGTTGAACTTATATCAATTATTTCTATTTCTTTTTTTGATTTCGTGCATTGATATTAAAAAAAAAATCGCTGAAGAATCTCGTCTTTATTATTCTTGTCAATTTGTTGTGTTACATCTATTTTTTTCTTGAACTTCTTGTGAGTGTCCGTATAAGTAAAAAAAAAAGGAAGAACTGAAATAGTGAACAAAGACTGGAAAAAGGCAAGAGTGTGTGAGCTCATCAGAGGGTAAAAGTCAAAGAATCGGGTGAAACACGAATGTGAGTGCCACCTTCTTTAAGAGTAAACATGTGAGAGAGTGTTTGTGAGGCTTACTAATTTTTTTTGTTTTGCATGTTTCGAATATGTCACGTGATAAAAGTATAGACTTATCTGATGATGCACCAGAAACAGTAGATTTCAATTTTTTATATAAATCCATACAAAAAAACATGGAGCGGATGGAGATTAAGATTGGTGAGGTGCATGACAGGATAGATAAGGTGGAACGAAGAGAAAGAAACCCACCTAGGAATGACTATAAAGATGATTATGGGATTGACCTAGAGGAGGATGATCGCATGTCTAATGTGGGTACGGGCAGATTTTGACTTGGAATGGGAGGTAGAGGAGATAGGTATGGGAATAGAGAAGATAGGTATGGGAATAGATGAGATAGGTATGCAGAGCTTTTGGTGGCAAGAAGAGCTCTTAGTGCTCAAGCCAAAGAAGATGATAAGGTACAACGTGACAACATTTTTCACACCCACTGCCTTGTTAATGATAAGGTATGTATGATCATTGATGGGGGGGGTTGTACTAATGTAGTTAGTACTATTTTTATGGGGAAATTGAATTTGGCCACTTTGAAGCATCCAAAACCATATAAGCTACAATGGTTAAATGATAGTGGGGAAATCAAGGTGACTAAACAAGTGTTGGTGTCATTTTCAATTGGAATGTACAAATATGAAGTCCTTTGTGACGTGGTACCAATGAATGCGGGCCATATCCTTTTTGGGGAGACCATGGCACTTTGATAGGCATGTGATACATGATGCGTATACCAATAGATACTCTTTTATACTAAATAAAAAGTCAATCACTCTTGTACCTTTAACCCTAAGACAAGTATATGAAGATCAAGTGAGGTTTAAAAAAGAGAGAGATGTAAAAAAGGAGTGTGAAAGTTCAAAAGAAAGAGATACAAAAGAAACAGAGTTCGAAATGGAAAAAAAAGAAACAAAAGGTGAAAAAGAAAAAGAAGCTGATAAGAAAAAAAAAACAAGTTAGTTTTTATGCAAGAGAGAGTGAGATCAAAAAGGATTTGTTTTCAAATCAGTCAATGATCGTACCTTTGTACAAAGAGACAGTACTAATGGAATTAACCCTTCCTTGCCTAGAGTTGTTGTTTCTCATTTGCAAGGTTTTGATGAAGTGTTGCAGGCTATCAACAACATTATGGTCAAGATTCGAGGACGAATCCTTTTGAAGAGAGGGGGAATGATGAGAATTAAGAAGAATCACCAAAGGAACCATTGCATATTTCAATTGGGCCAAAAAAAAGGAGGCAAGAGGATCAAAGAAGCATTCAATGATGGCCTGATTCCGAGTTGCTAAAGTTCAAATTGGGGCTGAACTTCGTGGACCTCTATAGAGAGCATCTGAAGTCAGATCGTCTATTATAATATGTTTTCAAAAAGCCCAAGACAAGCTCTACAGGTGCTATGAAGACCTTGTCCTCCGAAACAGATCACAACAAGTCCAAATTCGGTCATCTGTCTTATTACGGGAAGACTTGAGCTGAGCAGTCCGAATTTCAGCACATTTCTTATTTTTTGGGCGACGAATGGTTGGAGGAGAATCCAATTTCAGCATATTTTCTACTTTTGCATATTCCCTATATTATTTATTTTCCTCAAATAAAAAGTTGATTTGTTTCCCAAATTGAACTTTCCAAATAAAAAACAAATCAACTAGTTGCTAATTTTTAGTCTTTAGTTGTTTCCTAAATTTGTTTGTATTTATTTTCCTGATTGTAAGGCACTAATTGCCTAATATTTATTCCCTTTTAGGTCTTAGATATTTTTAGTATAAAAGGGACCAATTGATGTAATTTAAGGAGACTTAAATTGAAATTAAATTGAAAGAATTTTCTCTTTAGTTCTTCATAGAACTACGAACTTACCAAGGTTATACCTTGTGGCGTTCAAACACTGACTTATCACTCACCTTCTTTCTTGTTCTTGAGTGTGGCGTCTACAACCTTCTTGATACCGTTGGTTCTTATCTCCATATAGATAATGGGTCGCGGTCTTTTTTATTTATTTATTTTCTTCTTTAATAAATCTGAAATTAGAAAACGATCCTTGCTACCATATATTGGTTCCGGGTTTCAATGTTCTTGGTGAGGTTCGTAAGCACGCTCGTGGTCATGTAAGCACGCACGCACGCACGGACGCGTACACACATGTACACACGTAAGCAAGCATGCACGCATGCACACGTGCACGTGCGCACGTGCGCACTCATGCATGCTTGCATGTGTACACTCACACACACCCACACATAGGCACGCACGCACACACATATGCACTCACTCACCCACCCATGCATATACGCTCGGGTGCACGTATGCATGAACGCGCGAATGTATGAACGCACGAATGTACGAACGTACGCATGAGCATGAGCACTTACACACGCACGTAAGTCCACACGCAGGCACACCCGTACACACTTGTGAACGCGTGCGAGCACTTACGCACGCAAGTAAGCACACACGATCGCGTGCGTTCATGCTCACACATACGTACACACGCACAAGTGTGAGCACTTACTCACGCATGCACGCAAGCACACGCGCACACATACACGTAAGCACGTAGGAAAATAGGCATGCCTGCCCGCCCGTACGCACGTAAGGACGTATGCAGGTATACCTGTACGCACGTACGAATGCTGACACACAGGAACGCACTCACATACGTACGCACGCACGCACACACACACACACACACGTAGGCACGCACGCACTCACGTATGCATATGCACGTAAGCATGCAAGCACGCAAGCACGTACGTACGTGCATGCATGCACACCCATACACAGGCACGCATGTGCACACGTACATATGCACGCACACACGTATGCATGCACGTACGCTCACACGTACTCATGCACGCACGCACACCCCCATGCCTACACGCCCAAGCGCAGGTGCCAAGAACGTGCGCGCACTCACGCACATAAGTAGGCACATACGCACGCAGGCAAGCATGCACGCATGCATGCAGGTAAACAAGCACACACGCATGCATGCACACACGCAAGCATGTACGTAGGCAGGCCCATATATAGGCATGCACACACGCACGTATACACACACGCAGGTACGTACGTACACATATAATCATGCACGTACATACGTACAATACGCTCGTACGCATGCACATACGCATTTACGCACTCACGCACTCACATAAAAACGCGTACACTCATGCACGCACGCCCGCATGCACGCACGCACTTACACACGCATGCCCATATGAAGGTATGCACGCACTCACCCATCCCCGCACGTACACACAATCGGCCACATGCAAGCATGTACGTACGCACGTACACACGTAAGTATGCACACACGCACATACGCAAGCACGCACTCACATGCTGATACCGTTTCAGTAAGGAAGAATAAAGGGAGTTAAGGTAACAATGTTTTTAGGTGAAATGAAAAGAAAACTTAAAAATAATTCACCACTTAGGGATAAGAAACACCACCCTAAGATATAGAATTATCAAAAAAATTCACCACTCATGGAAGTCCACCAAAGAGATAAGAATTTTGTGCTAAAAGACACCTCAGTGGGTTCTGAAATTATTCATTCATTCACTGCCCCATTACAATCCAAAAATAGGGTATTTAATGATGAGGATGTGGCTAGCACGAGATCATGGAATTTATACCCAATTCAAGTTCCCATTGGTTCAGTTACAAGAGCACGAGCCAAGAAGTTTCAAAATACGTTAAGTGGGCTGATTCAAGAGATTTGGGCTTAAGCAAGCATGTGGAGGCCCCTTGAAGGTAATGAACAAAATCTCTAGCCAATAACAAACATGATTCAAGTTCAAGAAAGTCAATAGGCGTTGGAGCTGATTTAAGACTGAAATAAATTGTAATTTTGTATTTCTTGTTGCATAATTTTAGGCTGAAATATTAAAGAATTAAAGCCAAGATTGACTTCCTTGATTTGAGGCCGAACTTAGCTTAGTTAAGATTTTTTTTTTAATTTGTCAACTTTCCTTTTTTGTTGCCTTGGGCACAATTTCAAGAATTATTGTAATAAATCTTCGGATTTCTAGGGATTTCTAGGGATTTCTAGGGCTGGTCTTCTATGGCCTTAGCACTATGGATTGTACCTTTTTTTTCAATAAGAGGCAATTGATTATTTTCATAAAAAAGTAAAGAGCAATTTCTCTTTTGTTCTTTGAAAACTAATTGGAACTTATCATAATTTTTCTGTAGCGTTTCTCCCTAACTTATCAATCAAGTATCTCATCCTTGATTGTGGCGTCTTCCTTTATACCAAGGTTCGTATCTCGTTATAGGTGTTAGGTCGCGGTTTCCATCCAAACCAGATCATAGAACGGTCTTAGTCACAAATCGACGAGGATCGTATCATTTAAGCTTGGAACAACCCTCCCAGCATGGGAAACACAAGAATACTACTCTTGGAACAACCCTCCAAGCATGGGGAACAAAAGAGAAATAAATGCTAGCTTTGGAACAGCCCAAATTGAAAATCTAAACATTAATCAACTAAAAATAACACTAGGAAATAGTTCCAATTCAGATTTTCAAAGAAGTCATAAATAATCTTGATAAAAATCATATTCAGCCCCTTTTGCAACTGAATACCATCATCCCTTAGTGGTTAAGTGGCTGCTGGTAAAATTAAATAAGGCTTGAGGTCCAAATAGAGCATGTGGGCCGAAACTTGAAGCCACATTCGACTCTAGTATTTGGGCTGAGAACATATCTATTGAAGAGTGAATGACCAAGGCTTTTTGGATTGTAACATGGACTGAACTTAATCCATTATCATTCTCCTCTGGTTGAAAAAGACTCGTCGTCAAGTCTAAAGTTTTATTATCCAAATAAGGAGAAAAGAGGACTTTAGTCACTAAACTCCTCAATTAGGCCCCTAGTGAACGGTTCACTACCTTCATCTGTCTATCGGCTTGAGGATGATGAGAAGTACTAAATTGCAATTTTATTCCCAACTTTCCTGATGAGAACAAGGCAGCTGCATCAAGTGATCCATTGCATGTTCCGGTTGGGCCAATAACAAGGGTAAGGGCTAAGAGATTCAAATAACCACTAATTGGCCTAATTCATGACACTTGGGCTGATTTTGAATTGTTGAAGTCTAAGAAAAGCCCACATAAAGACCAAGCCTTAATTAATGTCATCAAGGCAATTGATTGGGCCGAATAAGGAAGACTTGGGCGTATGGCACAAGTTAGGAGAAGATTCAACTTTGGCTGATTTATTTCCTTTTAATTTCCAAAGAATAATAGTTTATTTGTTTCCCAAATTAGGGGGCTGATTTGTTTCTAGATTTAGCTTTCCAATTAGGGAGCAAGTCAATAGTTTCTTGATTTAGTTTTTCTTCGTTTGTAAGGCAATTATTGCCCGATTTAGTTTTCTGACTGTAAGGCCTTAATGGCTGAATTTTCTTGTTTCCTTTTAGGTTGGCTTGTAGCCTTTCTGTTTGTTTAGGGTTTTAGTATATAAAGGAACGAATTGGATGTAATTCGGCAGACCTGATTGAATAAAAAAAATAGAGAGAGTTCATATCTTTTGGTTATGAAATCTAGACTTATCACTCACTTCTCCTTCTTGTTCTTGAGTGTGGCGTCTTCAACTTCTTGATACCGTTGGTTCTTACCTTCTTATAGGTAACGGGTTGCGGTCCGATAACGTTCTTTGTGTATAAACTTGATTAGAAATCGATCCTTCGTTACCATATATTGGTTCCAGGTCTAACTATTTCTGGTGAGGTTCATATCATTTCCACATAGTGTTTTCCAATAATGACTTAAAAATTTAGCATCCCTGTCAGAAGTAATAGACTTTGGAATGCCATGCAACTTGACAACCTCTTGAAAGTAAAAGTCAGCAATATGAGTGGCATTTGATATCTTGTTACATAGAATAAAATGAGCCATTTTAGAAAATCTGTCTTAAACAACAAAGATGGAATCTTTACCTCGTTGAGTGCGAGGTAAACCAAGCACAAAGTCCATGCTTACATCTTCCTAAGGTGCTTTAGAAATCGGTAATAGGGTATAGAGGCCAGCATTACTACCATGCAGTTTTGCCTTTTTACAAGTAACACAAAGACTTACAATGCTGCTCACATATTGGATAAGCTTTGACCAATAGAAATGTTCTTGTACCAGAAGTTGAGTCTTGTCAAGTCCAAAGTGACCCGATAGACCACCTCTATGAGCTTCGTGAATAATGGCTTCTCTAAGTGAACTATAGGGCACACACAACTGATTACCCTTAAACAAAAAGTCATCTTGAAGAAAATATGATTTCATTGGTCCATCTTTACAAGCCTTCCAAATGGAACCAAAATCAGGATCGTTCTCATACAAGGTCTTTACAACATCAAATCCAATCATCTTGGCTTGCATAAAACTCACAAGTACACGTCTCCGGCTAAGTGCATCTGCAACTTGGTTAACTTTTCCAGATTTATGTTTAAGCACAAATTGAAAAGATTGAAGAAATTCTACCCATTTTTCATGTCGAGCATTGAGCTTTTGTTGGCTGCTCAAATACTTGAGTGCCTTATGATCGGAGAATAAAATAAACTCTTTGGGCAGCAAGTAATGGCTCCAATGATTAAGTGCTCGAACAATGGCATATAACTCCTTCTTATAGGTGGAATACTTCCGTCTAGCTTCATTAAGCTTCTCACTAAAATAGGCAATTGGTCGCCCCTCTTGACTAAGTACTGCTCCGATTCCAATATTTGAAGCATCACAATCAACTTCAAAAGTAACATCAAAGTTTGGAAGGGCTAAGACATGAGCTTTGGTCATCTTGGTCTTAATAAGCTCAAAACTTGCTTGGGCTACTGGATTCCATTTGAAAACTCCTCCCTTTAGGCACTCGGTTATAAGAGCAATTAGGCTGCTAAATTTTTTGATGAATCTCCAGTAGAATGACACCATTCCATGGAAACTCTGGATGTTAAAAATAGTCTTTGGAACTGGCTAACTTAAAATGGCTTCAACTTTGTTTTGATCAGCCTTAATACCTGCACTAGAAACAACAAAGCTCAAGAAAACCACAAGATCAGTAAAAAAGTGGCACTTCTTAGGTTAGCATAAAGTTGTTGCTCTCTCAAATTGTTGAACACTTTGTGTAGGTGTTTCACATGCTCCTGCTTAGATCTGCTATACACCAAAATGTCATCGAAATAAACTACAACAAACTCACCCATGAATGGCTTAAAAATGTGTGTCATTGGCCTCATAAAAGTACTTGGTGCATTTGATAGGCCAAATGGAATAACCAGCCATTCGTACAACCCCTCACTAGCTTTGAAAGTAGTCTTCCATTCATCTCATTTTCTCATCCGAATCTGGTGGTATCCATTTCTCAAATCAATTTTAGAGAAAATCATGGCACCATGGAGCTGGTCTAAAAGATCATCAAGCCGTGGAATGGGAAACCGATACTTGATTGTGATATTGTTAATAGCTCGGTTGTCCACACACATGCACCACGATCCATCCTTCTTAGGAACCAACAGAGCCGGAATGACACAAGGGCTTATACTTTCTCGGATTAATCCTTTAAGTATCAAGTTGTCAACTTGCCTTTGTAACTCAGCTTGTTGTGTTGAGTTCAATCTATATGCGGCTTTGTTTGATAAGGAAGCTCCCGGTACAAGATCGATATGATGCTGAATGTTCCTCATAGGTGGAAGGCCATTGGGAATTTCTTCGGGCACTACATCACATAATTCCTCAAGTAGAGGCCGAACCAAAACATGTTGTTCTTCAAAATGAGACACGTTTTCCTCCAAAACAAACAAAACCAATGAATCTTTCTCCATAGAAATAACATTCCCAATTTGAGAACCGGTAAGAAATGCGCTACCTTCCCCCTTTTAAGTGTTGTTTTTATCATCCGGTTTTGATGGGGCTAAAATGATCCTAACTTCATATTTAACAAAAGAATAAGTATTGTAGAAGCCGTCATGTACCACCTTTTTGTCATATTGCCATGGTCATCCCAATAAAAGATGGCATGCATCCATTGGCACTACGTTGCACCAAACTTCACCCTTGTAATTTTTTGCCGATAGAAAAAGTGACCAAACATCTATTTGTCACCTTTATCCCGCCATCCCGTTGGAACCATTGGATCTTGTAAGGATGAGGGTGAGGTTCAATATCAAGCTTCAGTTTTTGAACCATTTCCTCGGACACCATATTGGTACAGCTTCCTCCATCTATGATCACATTGCAAACTAGGCCAAACGAAGTACATCTTGTATGGAAGATGATATTCCTCAACCATGGCTCTTATTCACCTTAGGTCGTATGGAGGATCCTCCTAATCACCAAAACCTCCAATTTATCAGCATACTCAATTACTTCCTCGGGGTTTTCTTCCTCTTCATGCTCGGCCAGGTCTTCCTCTTCAAGTTCCACTTCAAAAATTGTCACTACTCACTTGTTAGGGCAATCTGATGCTATGTGACTATAACCTTGGCACTTGCAACACTTCCTCAAAGAATTGGTAGCACTAGTCAACTTATAGCTTGGCTTGCTGTCTTGTGGCCCCTCGATCTTAGAAATTGAAGCACCTTTCATAGCAACATCTGGTTTGGAACTTGACAAAGAACTCGAACCTCCCCGATTGGCAAAGTTTGGTTTGGTAAGGGCCTTCATAGAATACTTTGTTTGGCTCTTGTGTTGTTGCTCCACATTCAGTGCTAGCTTTCGAACATCATTAAATGTCCAAAATTATTGTAACCGAACGACATCTGATATGTCCCTCTTGAGTCCGCCTAGAAACCATGCAATAATTTGCTCCTCGGACTCTACCACGTCACACTTGAGCATCAAATGTTCCTCTGATATAGTCCTCCATTGTCTGATCTGCTTGTCTAAAATTATGAAACTTTAAATAATTGTCTTGTATATAACTCTTCGAAAGAAACCTTTTTTTTAGCTCACGTTTCAGTTTTTCCCTAGACCGGATAGGCCTCTTTCCTTCTCGTACTCTTCCTCGCTTCAAATTCTCCCACCATAAAGGTGCATAACCCTTAAGCCTAATAGCCATCAACTTCACCTTTCGCTCTTCGGAGTAATCTTTTAAGTCAAAAATCCTCTCTAGCGTGTATAACCAGTCAAAGAAAGTATCTCCTTGAGCACGGCCATTAAACTACATCACCTTCACGGCATCGATGGTTGTGTCGTCGATGATTTTGTTGATGAGAGTCATCGCTGGATTCATCCTCTCTAAGGAATGGATTAAGCTCTTCTTCCTCGTCATCCACACGTCTCATTTCATGCTCAGGCAGATTTCTAACTTCAACTTGTTCAAGACGTCGTTGCAACTGCTCAATGGTTCTTCTCATCTCCTCCATAACACTCTTTCACGTTACTGGTCATCATCTGCTAAGATTTCTCGATCACAAAAAGTCATATGCCTTGCCATGACTGAGAAAGAATTGTTGAATACAAAGGATAACATGAACTGGTGCTCTGATACCAAATGATACCGTTTCGGTATGGAAGAATAAAGGGAGTTAAGGTAACAATGTTTTTAGGTGAAATGAAAAGAAAACTTAAAACTAATTCACTAATTAGAGATAAGAAACACCACCCTAAGATACAGAATTATCAAATAAATTTATCACTCTTGGAAGTCCACCAAAGAGTTAAGAATTTTGTGATAAAAGACACCTTAATGGGTTATGAAATTATTCATTAATTCACTGCCCCATTACAATCCGAAAATAGGGCATTTAAGCTTGGAACAACCCTCCAAGAAAAACTACTCTTGGAACAACCCTCCAAGCATGGGGAACAAAAGAGAAATAAATGCTAGCTTTGGAATAGCCCAAATTGAAAATCTAAACATTAATCAAATAAAAATAACAGTAGGAAATAGTTCCAATTCAGATTTTCAAAGAACTCATAAATAATCTTGATAAAAACCATATTCAGCCCCCTTTGCAACTGAATACCATCATCCCTAAGTAGTTAAGTGGCTGATGAAAAAATTAAATAAGGCCTGAGGACCAAATGGAGCATGTGTGTGTAGGGAAAATAAACGCAACAGAAACGTGAAAATTTTAATAAATTAAAGTTTCGTATAAATTAAATATTTCCCTTTTAAAACAAGAACCTTAACCCTAGATTAATTGATGTATATAAAGAGTGTCGTACATTTTTCTCGTGACGATTGAACAAGCGCCGAATTAATTCCACAAGATCTTCCAATCCAATCACGGACGTGAATCACCTAGGAATATGGGCTCCCTTTCTCTAAATTGTATACCTGAGGATGGAAAAAAACAAAATCTTTCTCTTTGTTAGTTACAATAATCCTCCAAGAAGAAAACAAAGAACGTTAGGTCACTTGTGAATTATCAATTAATTTGATTGAAACTCGCATGAACCTTGATTCGATGTTGTACACAAACTTTTTAATGTAAAGGTTACTAGTGTACTATCAAAAACTAAACATTCTTTCTTCCTTTTCTTCATTGTTGAATCTCACACTACTTTTAGAGTTGATCGAATTTTATCTAGACTAAAATCAGATTTTTCTCCCTTAAAATTTCTATGGTAGCCGAAATCTTCTTTCTAAAAGACTAGGGCTGACCGAAATTAATTCTATGAATTCACCTAGGGATGGCCAAATTTCCAAACATATATATATATATATATATATATATATATATAGGATCATAAATCCTCTCCTAAGAAGGATTTACTTAGTTGGCAATAATCTTTTTCTTAGGTGGATTTATTTGGTAGTTAAGAATCCTTACCTAAAAGAAATTCTATCCTCTTATATATATATATATATATATATATATATATATATAGGGTTTGACGAATTCTTCATAGAATATATTAGGATTTTAAATCCTTTACTGAGAATGATTTACTTGGTTGTTAAGAATCCTTTCCTTAGGTGGATTTACTTGGTGGTTAAGAATCATTTTCTAAAAGGAATTCTATCCTAAACCAAGACTCTTAATCCAATTCAATAGTGTATTTGGAACCATATTAAAGACTTCCTAATTTGATTAGATAAATAATTCATTTTATTTATCTACTTATCAAATATAGTCTTTAATATTAATTATACTACCAACGATAGTATAAATTGAGGAGACCATCTCCTACTAGAATTTTTTTTTGACTTTAATTAAAAAATTAATTAATGACCAAATTAATTAATTTTTATTTAATTAAATAATAAAATAAAAATAATATAATTAAGCTATTCTAAATAGCCTTGCCAACCAACACATATATATGGGTCAATATATTATTTTCTTATTTTATTAAATCCATTGGACCTTACAAAAAAAAAGTCCACATGTGAACTAGACTCATTCTTACAAAAAGAAACAAGTCCACATGCATCAATACAATTCTAGATGGACCTCTAAATTGGTTCGATAGAATATATCAAGTGATCCATGTAAGTTCGTGTGGATTGGGGATCTTGGCGGGCTATCTAAATTTAAGTTTCAATAGACACAACTCAATCACAATCATACAATTGATTCACTTAGGTCCAATCTATTTAATTTTAGCTCATTCTACTAAAGAACTAAAATTGAACTCTTGAATAAAGATAGAATAAGTTGATGTTACTCATTCATACCCTAGACAACCTTATTGGAGAAAGTGTATCCTCGTGAAGAATATCAGTAATCGTCAAGAGCTCATAAACCGCCTATAGCTCTCCAAGTTACCATATTTACTCATATGATCACATTTTGAACTTGGATATTTTGACTTGTCCAGAAGTCATGTTTCAATAGACACTATTGAAAACTTAGCGTTAAGATTTAATATCCAATTCCTCAAAACATCCATATGATGATATTCTACTCACATTTAATAAACGGAGACACGATGTCCATATCTATAAATGAAGTCCTCTATCGATTAACAAATGAAAACCATCAAATTATCGATGATAGACTATGCTCAGAATTGAGATAGACTCTCCGATTGTCTTCAAATGAAAAACTTTTATCCATTATTGGTTCTAGATAAACTATTTCATTGTGATTCAATTCAATGCACACAGTGCACTAGATTCTTTTGCCCAAAGACACTACACTTTGATAATTTTAGACTCATCATAACACATTTGATCTCATTCAAATGTTAGCAAAAGAATCTACAATTTTAACAAGATAAAGACGCCTAATCTTTATCTTAAGTTGTGAATATTATTCAAGACTAACTAAAGAATTGTGTTTACCTCATACATATCTAGATGTATGAACAATTCTTTTTTTCTCATAGTCTTTTGATCTTATGATTATTTTTTTTGGTTAAATAAATAGTATCATAGAAAGAAGGAAGGAATGTACAAATACAAGAGGCATACCCCAAGAAGAAAGGGACACAAAGCCCAGAAACAACGTTCAAACAACAAACTCTCTAATAAGAGCTAAAACAAAGGCTTTACAAAGAGCACTGAGCACAACAAAACCCCACACCACCTAGGGATAATTAGAGATGAGAGGCTAATGAGAGGCTAATTCTTCAACTTGAGGGAAGAGAGCCAGCAAAGAATAGTATCTGTAATGATCTGGGTAACCTCTCCACTAGACTTTCGAGAGCTTTTAAAAATACAACAATTTCACTCTCTCCAAATAAAATAGACGGCAGCCGCAAGACAAAGTTTTTTTGTCACGACGGAGGGGGAGCTCCTCTTCCAATGAATGGACACCCATTCAATAAAACCATTCCAGCTAAGACGAATCCCAGGACAACCACATTTACTTAAAAGTTGTGTCCATATGGCTTTGCTATAAAAACACTCAACGAAAAGGTGAGCATGAGTCTCGGCTTGAGAGTTATAAAGGACACACGTAGTAATAACTTGAGGGTCATAGCGCTGAACACGATCCAAGGTAGAAAGCCTACCTTTAATAGCTAACCAAAGGATGAAACCCATCCACGGGATATTCCGCGGGAACCATACAATTTTATACCAAGAAACCAAAGGATGAGGGGTTCTAAGAGACTCCATAGCAGACACAACTGAATAAATGCCAATAGAAGAAGGAAGCCACAGAATTCTATCATCTAAAGTAGAGTTTGGGTTGTAAGAAAGCATACGACTCCGAATTTCAACAAGGTCAATGGACATAGCAGCAGGCCATCTCCAATTATCATCAAGAAAAATGGTATTAACCTTAGCATTGATAGAGAGTCCAGAATCATAAATAACACGGGAGCTCCATTTCAATCTTATGATTATTTACTTTTAACAATTATAATAATTAAACTATAAATGCTATAAGATTTGTTAAACTAGAAATCACTTTCTTAATATAAAAATATTGTCAAATACATTATTATACTCTTGCTATCGAGCAGTATCCCAACAGTGGGCCGAAACATGAAGCCACATTCGACTCTAGTATTTGGGCTAAGAACATATCTATTGAAGGGTGAATGACCAAGGCTTTTTAGATTGTAACATGGGCTGAACTTGATCAATTATCACGTGCGTACGCTAGCACGCACCCACACACGTATGTAAGCACGCTCGCACACGTATGCGCGTATGCACGTAAGCACGCACGCAAGCACGTGTTCACACACGCACGCAAGCATGCACGCGTTAACGCAAGAACGCATGCATGCACGCTCATGAGCACGTACGCACGCTCGCACGCACGCACAGACACAAGCACTCCCGCGAGCGAGCATTTACGCAAGCTCGTATGCGAGTGCGCACATGCACTCACGTGTGCATTCATGCACGCACGCATGCACGTATGCACACACGCTCGCACGTATGTACGCATGCACAAACGCACGCCCACAAGCAGGCACGCACTCACTCACGTCCGCAAGCACATATCCATGCAAGAACTTGGTGAGCAGTTACGCACGCACGCACGCACCAACACACACACTCTCGCACGCTCACACGCACACACAGACAAGCACGCAAGCATGCAAGCACACATACATAGACACGCACACACATACGTAAGCTTGCACACACACACAGATGAGAATCAAGAAGCTTCACCAAATGATCCATTGCATGTTCTAGTTGGGCCAATTAAAAGAGCCAAAAGGATCAAAGAAACATTTATTGATGGGTTGATTATGAGTTAATGAAATCCAAGTTCGACCCACATGAAGACCAAATCAGGGCTGAACTTCTAGGGCCTCTATAGAGAGCATCTGAGGTCGGATAGTCTATTATAGTATGTTTTCGAAAAGCCCAAGACGAGCCCTACAGATGTTATGAAGACTACGTCCTCTGAAACAAATTATAACAAGTACAAATCCGTCCATCTATATTGTTGCACGAAGACTTGAATTGAATAAAAATTCGTGAGAGTTCATCTTTTTTTTTTTTGTTCTGAAAACTTGACTTATCACTCAAATCTCCGTCTTGTTCTTGAGTGTGGCGTCGTCAACTTCTTGATATCGTTGGTTCATACCTCCTTATATGTAACGGGTCACTGTCCCATAACGTTCTTGTTTATAAACTTGATTAGGAAACTATCCTTCGTTACCATATACTGGTTCTGGGTCTCACTGCTCTTGGTGAGGTTCATATCATGCACGCAGACAGGAATGCACATGCTCACGCACGCACGAACGCATGCAAGAATGCATGCACATGTATATGCAAGCATGCATGCACACATGCACGCAGACAGGAATGTACAGGTTCAGCATGCACTCACGCATGTGTGCACGTATGCAAGCACATATGTACGTAAGCAAGCTCGTGCGTACGTACGCAGGCACGCAAGGACATGAGCACAAACACACTCACGCGTTCACGCACACACTCACACACTCATGCACTCACGCATAAATACACGTGCACCTAAGCAAGCATGCATATATACACGCACGCATGCATGCACGCACATACGTACGCTCGTGTGCAAGTACGTATGAACGTGCGCATGTACACAAGCATGCACGCACGCATGCACTCACGCACGTAGTTAAGCATGTATGCTCAAGTGTATGCAAGCATGCATGCACGTACGTACGTAAGCACGCTCGTGCATACTTGCGCAAGTATGTACGGATGTGCACACGCACACACGTAAGCAGGCACACACACATGTACGCACGTGCACACTCACGCATGATTGCAAGCGCACGCACGTACGTACGTACATGCACTCACACCCACACACAGGCACGCACGCACGTATGTACGCATACACTCACTCACGCATGCATATAGGCACGTATGCATGTTCGGTCGCATGAATGTGTGAACGTATGAATGTATGCACGCAAGCATGCACAAGCACGAGCACTTACACAAGCACGCACGCCCACAGGCAAGCAGGCCCGTACGTACTTATGCATGCATGCACGCGCACGAGCACTTACGCACTCAGGTATGCACCCACGATCGTGTACACGCACTCACAGAAATACGCACACATGCATGCAAGCATGCACGTGAGTGCTTACTCATGCATACACACACGCACGCAAGCGCACGGGCACACAAGCATGCACGCAGGAAAGCATGCATGACCTTACGCACGTACGCACGCACATCCAAACGCACCTATGCATGCCGACACACAGGAACACACTCATGCACACATGCACGTACGTACTCAAGCATGCAGACACGTAAGCATGCACGCATGTATGCCCGCACGCATGTATGCCCGCACGCATGTATGCCCGCACGCACACATGCTTACGCAAGCACGCACGCACCCACACACGTACGGGCGTGCATGCACGTACAAGTTGATATGAACCTCACCAAGAGTAGTGAGACCCGAAACCAAGATATGGTAACAAAGGATCATTTTCTAACCAAGTTTACAAACAAGAACGTTATCGGACCGTGAGCCGTTACCTATAAGGAGGTAAGATCCAACGGTATCAAGAAGTTGAAGACCCCACACTCAAGAACAAGAAGGAGATGTGAGTGATAAGTCAAGTTTTTAGAACCGAAAAGAGATGAACTCTCACAAATTTTTTATTCAATTCAAGTCTGTCAAATTACATCCAATTCGTTCCTTTATATACTAAAACCCTAAACAAAAAGAAAGGCTATAAGTCATCCTATAAGGAAGCAAGATAATTAGGCCATTAAGGCCTTATAATTAGAAGAAAACTAATTCGAGAAACTATTGACTTGCTCCCTAAATGGAAAGCTAAATCTAGAAACAAATCAGTCTCATAATTTGGGAAAAAAATAAACTATTATTCTTTGTAAATTAAAAGAAAATAAATCAACCAAAGTTGACTCTTCTTCTAGCTTGTGCATCACACCCAAGTTTTCTTGATTCAGCCCAATCAATTGCCTTGATGACATTAATTACGCCTTGGTCTTCATGTGGGCGTATCTTGGACTTCAACAATTCAAAATCAGCCCAAGTGTCTTGAATTAGGCCATTTAGTGCTTCTTTGAATCTCTTAGCTCTTGCCCTTGTTATTGGCCCAACCGAAACATGCAATGGATCGTTTGATGCAGCTGCCTTGTTCTCATCATTCCCTCCCTCTTGAAAAGGATTTGTCCTCAAATCGCCACCTACATCAAAATGAGACAAATCAGAAACATTGAAGCTTGCATTAACATTGTACTTACATGGAAGATCCAACTTGTATGCATTGTCATTGATTCTTTCAATCACTTGAAATGGGCCATCTCCCCTTGGAAGTAGTTTAGAACTCCATTGGGCTGGGAATCGTTCCTTCCTCATATGCAACCACACCCATTCACTGGGCTAAAACACAACCTTCTTACGCCCTTTATTTGCTTGATTGGCGTATTGCTCAGTTCATCTCCCTACGTTTTGGCGAGTCTTCTCATGGATTTGCTTAACAAAATAAACCTTTTTATTTCCATCCAAGTTAACATGCTTATTCACAGGTAAAGGAATTAAATCCAAATGAGTCAATGGGTTAAAACCATACACAATTTCAAAAGGCGAAAAATGATTTGCAGAATGCACGCTCCTATTATAAGCAAACTCTACATGCGGCAGACAGTCCTCCCATGTTTTCAAGTTCTTTTGTATTATAGCACGCAACAAGGTAGATAAAGTCCTATTAACTACTTCAGTTTGACCATCAGTTTGTGGATGACAAGTAGTAGAAAATAAAAGTTTAGTGCCTAACTTACCCCACAAAGTCTTCCAAAAGTAGCTTAAGAACTTAGCATCTCTATCCGAAACAATGGTCTTAGGCATTCCATGCAATCTCACAATTTCTTTGAAAAACCAATAAGCAATATGTGATGCATCATCGGTTTTATGACAAGGAATGAAATGTGCCATTTTAGAAAACCTATCAACAACCACATATATAGAGTGCCTACCCTTTTTTGACCTAGGCAAACCCAACACAAAATCCATAGAAATATCAATCCAAGGTCCACTAGGTATAGGCAAAGGAGTATACAATCCATGAGGCTTAATCCTAGACTTGGCTTGTCTACATGTAATGCATTTCTCACAGATTTTTTCTACATCACGTTTCATATGAGGCCAAAAAAAATGTGCATGCAAAGTATCTAGCGTATTAGCTACACTAAAATGCCATCAAATCTCCCCCATGAGCTTCTCTAACAATCAATTCACGCAAAGAACTCTTAGGCACACATAATTTAGTTTCTCTAAACAAAAATCCATCATGCCTATAAAATTTACCAAATGCAGCCTTTTCACATGCATTGAACACATTGCCAAAATCAGAATCTTCCATATACAATTTTTTAATGTATTCAAAACCAAACAATCTAGCATCTAAAGTAGAACGTACCTTCTTGACAGAGCATCAGCAATCACGTTTTCCTTACCCTTTTTGTACTTGATCACATATGGAAATGTTTCAATGAACTCCACCCAATTTGCATGCCGCTTATTTAGCTTGTGTTGCCCCTTTATATACTTCAAGGACTCATGATCCGTGTGAATCACAAATTCTTTTGGCCAAATGTAGTGTTGCCAAGTTTCCAATGCTCTAATACAAGCGTACATCTCCTTGTCATAGGTAGGATAATTCAAGGCTGCTCCACTTATCTTCTCACTAAAATATACAACGGGACGACCATCTTGCATTAGAACAACTCCAATACCTATTCCTGAAGCATCACACTCAATCTCAAAAGTTTTAGCAAAGTCAGGCAAAGCAAGCAAATGTGCATTAGTTAATTTTTTCTTAATCAAGTTAAATGCCTTTTCTTGTTCATTACCCTACTAAAAACCCACATTGTTTTTGATAACTCCGGTTAAAGGTGCAGCTACACTACTAAAATCTTTCATAAACCTCCTATAAAAACTAGCCAACCCATGAAAACTTCTCACTTGTCCCACATTGGTAGGTTTTGGCCACTCCTTAATTGCCTTAACCTTTTCTTCATCAACCCCAATTCCTTTAGCACTAACAACAAAACCCAGAAATACAAGCTTATCGGTGCAAAAGGTACACTTTTTGAGATTAGCAAACAACTTTTCTATTCTTAAAACACCTACAACAAGTTTTAAATGTTCAACATGCTCATCCAAGTTCTTGCTATAAATCAGAATGTCATCAAAATAAACAACCACAAACTTTCCAATAAAAGCACACAAAACATGGTTCATTAATCTCATGAAAGTACTTGGTGCATTAGTTAATCGAAAAAGCATAACTAACCACTCATATAATCCATATTTTGTTTTGAAAGCAGTTTTCCACTCATCACCTTCTTTCATCCTAATTTGATGATATCCACTTTTAAGATCAATTTTAGTAAAAATAATAGAACCATGTAATTCATCAAGCATATCATCTGATCTGAGAACATGATGTCGATACTTTACAGTGATATTGTTGATGGCACGACAATCAATGCACATCCTTCATGTTTCATCCTTCTTTGGCACATGCAACACGGGAACCGTAGAAAGACTCATGCTCTCATGTATATACCCCTTTTCCATAAGCTCACTAACCTGCCTTTGAAGTTCCTTTGTCTCATCAGGATTATTCTATATGTTGGTCTATTTGAGATGGGTGCTCCGGGTATAAAGTCAATTTGGTGCTCAATCCCCCTTATTGGTGGTAAACCAATAGGCATCTCTTTGGGAAACACTTCATCAAAGTCCTGCAAAAGAGAAACAACAACACTACTCAAGGAAGGGTTAAGTTCATTAATACTAAAGCAAGCCTTTTTGTACAAAAGTACAATCATTGGCTGATTTTAAAATAGAGCCTTTTTGACCTCACTCTCTCTTGCATAAAAGCTTACTTGTTTTCTCTCTTTTTTTTTCTCAACAACCTCCTTTTCTTTTTCATCTGTTTTTCTTTTTTTGCTATTTCAGAATATTTTTTTTTTCTCTCTCTTTCTTTTGAACTCTCACTCTCACTCTTTTTTTTGACATCTCTTTCTTTTCTTAACCTCACTTGATCTTTATACACTTGTTTTGGGGTTAAAGGTACACGAGTGATTGATTTTTTATTGAGTACAAAGAAGTATCTATTGGTATACCCATTATGGGTCACATGCCTATCGAACTACCATGGTCTCCCCAAAAGGATATAGCCCGCATTCATTGGTATCACATAACAAAGGACTTCATTTTTGTACTTTCCAATTGAAAATGTCACCAACACTTGTTTAGTCACCTTGATTTCCCTATTATCATTTAACCACTGTAGATTATATGGTTTTAGATGCCTCAAAATGGCTAAATTCAATTTCTCAACAAAAATAGTGCTAGCCACATTAGTACAACTCCCGCCATCAATGATCATGCTTTATACCTTATTGTTAACATGGCAACGGGTGTGAAATATGTTGTCACGTTGTACCTCATCATCTTCCTTGGCTTGAGCACTAAGAACTCTTCTCGCCACCAAAAGCTCTCCGTCCACCGGATATTCAATATCACTTGCATCCACCAGAGGTGGATGGACTCATCATCAGATTCACTCTCAGATTCGATCTCACCATCATCATTCAAAACCATTACTCTCTTGTTTGGGCATTAAGATGCAATATGACCTGCTCCCAAAAACTTAAAGCACTTAATGTCACGATTTCTATAAGATTGAGAATCTGATGTACCTTGTTTTAATGTGCCTCCGACTTTATAATCTCTGAAAGGTTCGGCCTTGGCCTTGAAACTAAGCTGGTCATCCTTCTTGCTCCAATTCGATTTCCATGATGATGAAGAACCCAAATTTTGCCCAACCCGTGTGGAACTCTTTCTCTTCAACTGTTGTTCCACCTTAATTGCCATGTGCACCATGTCACTCAATTGAAAATAATGTTGCAACTCCACCACATTTGTTATGTCTCGGTTTAGTCCACTTAAAAACCTAGCCATAGTAGCCTCTCGGTCTTCCTCTACATCAGCTCGAATCATGGCTATCTCCATCTCTTTGTAGTAATCTTCAACACACTTAGACCCTTGAGTAAGAGTTTGCAATTTTTGAAACAAACCCCTATAACAGTGACTCGGAATGAAACAGTTCCTCATGATAACTTTCAGCTCCTCCCAAGTCTCAATAAGTCTTTCTCCATTCCGTCTTCTACTCACAATCAATTGATCCCACCAAACGATAGCATAATCAGTAAATTCTATGGCAGCCAACTTTACCTTCTTTAATTCAAAATAGTCATGGCAATCAAATACCAATTCTATTCTTTTCTCCCACTCCAAATAAGCTTCGGGATCAGTTTTACCTTGGACCATTGGGATTTTCACCTTTAAACTACCCAAATTATTATCAGCTCTCTCTCCATACCTATCTCCTCTATACCCATACCTATTTTCTCTATTCCCATAACTATCTTCTCTATTCCCATAGCTAACTCCTCTACCTGCCATTTCACGCCTCAATCTGTCCACACCCATATTGGACATGCGATCACCATCCTCTAGATCATTCCCATAATCTTCTTCAAAATCATTCCTATGTGGATTTCTTTCTCTTCGTTCCACATTAAGAACCCTAATTGGTTGCACCCTTTATGAACTAGACTCCACCTTATCTATCCTATCATGCACCTCACCAATCTTAATCTCTATCCGCTCCATGTTTTTTTGTATGGCTTTATACAAAAAATTGAGATCTATCGTTTCTGGTGCATCATCAGATAAGTCTCTACTTTTATCACGTGACATATTTGAAACCTGCAAAACAAAAAAAATTAGTAAGCCTCATAAACACTCCCTCACGTGTTTACTCTCAAAGATGGTGGCACTCACACTCGTGTTTTCACTCAATTCTTTGGCTTTTATCCTCTGATGAGCTCGCACACTCTTGCCTTTTTCCACTCTTTGTTAACTCTTTCAGTTCTTCCTTTTTTTTACTTATACGGACACTTACAAGAAGTACAAGAAAAACAGAAGTAACAAAACAAAACGACAAGAATAATGAAGATGGAATTCGATATCTATTATTTATTTATTTTAATATCAATGCACAGAATCAAGATAAGGAATAGAAATAGTTGATATAGGTTCAACTACACGACCCAAAAAAAATTGTATTTTTTTTTACCTACCTTGATCAAGTGGACTCAAGCAAGATTTTGGTACTTTTTTTTTGTACCGGATTTGATCAAACGGATTTTTTTTTTGGTTGAAACAAAAGAATACAGAGAAGAAAAAGAACAGGGATCGATTAAACCTGATTTAGAAGCCTAAGCTATGATACCAACTGATATGAACCTTACCAAGAGCAGTGAGACCCAGAACCAATATATGGTAACGAAGGATCGTTTTCTAATCAAGTTTATAAACAAAGAACGTTATCGGACTGTGACCCGTTTACCTATAAGAAGGTAAGAACCAACGGTATCAAGAAGTTGAAGACGACACACTCAATAACAAGAAGGAGATGTGAGTGATAAGTCTAGATTTTGGAACCAAAATAGATGAACTCTTGCTATTTTTTTTATTCATTCAAGTTTGCCGAATTACATCCAATTCGTTCCTTTATATACTAAAACCCTAAACGAAAAGAAAGGCTATAATCCATCCTAAAAGGAAACAAGATAATTTGGCCACTAAGGCCTTATAATCAGAAGAAAACTAATTCGAGAAACTATTGACTTGCTCCCTCCCTAATTGGAAAGCTAAATCTTGAAATAAATCAGCCCTTTTAATTCGGGAAACAAATCAACTATTATTCTTTGGAAATTAAAAGGAAATAAATCAGCCAAAGTTGACTCTTCTCCTAGCTTGTGCCACACGCTCAAGTCTTCCTTATTCGGCCCAATCAATTGTCTTGATGACATTAATTACGCCCTGGTCTTCATGTGGGCTTATCTTGGACTTCAACAATTAAAAATCAGCCCAAGTGTCTTGAATTAGGCCATTTAGTGCTTCTTTGAATCTCTTAGCTCTTGCCCTTGTTATTGGCCCAACCGCAACATGCAATGGATCATTTAATGCAGCTGCCTTGTTCTCATCAAGAAGCCAAACCTCAATCCTAACATACGGAGCATATTGATCAGGAAAAGCATCCGACCTCACCCATGGTATACCAAAGACCACGATCTAACCTGAATGAGTCGATAAGACACCCAGGATTAAGATCACCCACATATAGCCATCATTAGTTGATATATATGAATCTCATCGGTAAACGAATCTTGATGAGAGATTCATATAGATCATGGACAAGTCCTATATGATCACATCATGCAAGGTGCTTCAATTCTCATATCTCATATGAATGATTCAGGATAGAATCACCGTACATTACGGAATGGACCGCATCTATAGATTAACCACAAATAAAGTACCCAGCTTTATTTGCTATCTATGGACTCTTTAGATTGCATGTCTCTTACTGTATCCATCCGCATATGACACTCATATACACAGTTCGAGATTACATTAGCAATCTTGGATGAAAACACAAGTTATAAAATAAACAACACAACAAGAATGAATTGAACTTTTCCTTTTATTTATTTCATAAATCCATTTACAAATTACATCTTTAGGGCATAAACCCTAACAGCATGCACGCACACCCACACGTATTTACACATGCCAGAACGCGAGTGAACAGTTAAGCACACGTGCACTCATCCACACACATACGCACGCACGTACAGACAAGCACACACGCACGTACGCAATCATACTCGCACGCACGCACTTACGTACGCGCGCATGCACGCACATAGACACACATGCCAAAACACGTGCCCACACGCCCACACATAGGCACAAGCGCATGTACACATGCACGCATACCCGTATGAACACGTGAACTCTCACTTGTATTCACGCATGCATACACGCACTCATGCATGAACGCACACATGCAGGCACACGCGCACACACGCACGTATTCATGCAAGCACGCAAGTATGCACGCACGTATGCACGCACTCCCGTACGTAGGCACGGATGCACGTACGCCCATACGTACTCCCATACGCACTTACGCTTGCAAGAACACGTGAATGCAATTACTCACGTGCGCACACACACACGTACACATGAACACACACGCACGCACAAACGTACATACGCATTCTCGTGCGTATGCACACAAGTACATAATAATGCTCACTTGCACGCACACACGTACATACGCATACTCGCACGCAAGTACGCATGCTCACACGTACACACTGGCGTAAGCATTTACATACGATTGCACTTATGCACCCACACAGCCACACACAGGCATGCGTGCATGTACGCACACACGCATGAGCGTATGTACAAGTGCACTCACATGTATTCATGCATGCATGCATGCACGCACGCATGCACATGCTCACGCACACAAGTATGCATGAATGCACGTACGCAACACGCCCGTAGGCACGCACGCACGCACCCACGTACCCACGCCCACACGCACTCCCGTATGCACTTACGTATGCAAGAACGCGTGTATGAACATACGCACGTGGGCACACATGCAAGTACGTAATCACGAACGCATGCACAAACACACACACGCACGCACGAACGTACATACGCAAGCTCACGCGGACACACACACTTACCCTTGCTTGCGCCTACGTATGCACGTATGTACGTACGTCTGCTCCCGCAAACATACACACGTAAGTACGCATGCTCGAGTATATGCATGCAAGCGTATGAGCACGCACGTACGAACACACGCCCAAAAGTAGGCACGCAAGCACACACAAATTTATACAATCGTGCACTCAACCTTGCACACACGCACGCACGCCCGAACGCATTCGCACACTCGCGTAAGCGTTCATGCAAGCGTGCACGCTCGCTGGCCCACACGCAAGTACGCATGCATGTACACACACACACACACACCCGCACGTACGCACGAACGCCCACATATAGGTATGCACGTACTCACGTACACACGTGCGCAGACACGAATGTATACGCACACGTACGTACGCAAGTACGTAAGCACATGCGTACGTAAGCACGCATACACAACTATGTAAGCACACTCGCATGCAAGCATGTACGCATGCACTCACGTACGAATGCACCCATATACGCACACTCGTGTACAAGTATGCACGTCGTACGCACGCCTGTACGTAAGCATTTACGCATGCTCGCATGCACGCGTGCATGTGCACTCGTGCGTACATTCATGTATGTACGCACGCATGCAAGCACACGTACACGCACGAGTGCATACATGCAAGCACGCATGCCCACACGTATGTACACACGTACGCACGCATGCCCACACGTAGTGGTGTAAAAATGGACTGGCCTGACCCATTAGGCACTGCCTGGCCAATCCATTTCTGGAAATAGGCCTGGCTGGGCCTGGCACGGGACGGTGTCGCAGGTGTACCCGACCAGGCCTGTTTTCGGAGAAGCAGGCCGGGCACGGCACGTCGGTCAGACGGGCCGTGCCTGCGTGCCGTGCCAGGCCGGCCAGCCGGGCCCCTCTGGTGGGCCGAGCGGGCCTGGTCGGGTGGGTTAGTTTTTTGGTCCAATTTTTTTTCCAAATTACTTTTTTTTTGGATTTAGGGTATAGGGTTTAGGATTTATAGTTTATGGTTAAAGGTTTAGAATTTAAAATGAATGAAGAGAACGAACAATTATTAGGATTTGAAATGAATAAAGAGAACGAATAATTTTTTAATTATTTATTTATTTTTCACTTATGGAATTCAGTAATACATATCTACATGATTGCCTCATTAAAAACCTTACCAAGAAAAACCTAATGGGATAAAAACTTATTAAGGGAAAAAGAGTGCAACCGTTTTACAACTTACAAGTAAATAATAAATATATATGTAAAAGTTTAACCTAGTTCTGGCCCTGGCCACTACCTGAAGGGTCATCAATATATAGATTGTCCAAATTTAGATTAAGTTCTTTATCTACAGTTAGATTTTGTAACCTTTTTTTAGCATGCTCCCAATCCCGAAGGCATGTTAATACCTCCACCATCTCTGGAGACAAACAGCTTCTTCTTCGTTCAATTATGCATCCACTGGTACTGAAAACTTGTTCTGAAGACACCGTTGACGTTGGAATAACCAGTACGTCACGTGCTAAGTGTGACAGAACTGGATATCTGTACGTATAGGTCTTCCACCATAACAACAAAACAAACTCTTCCTTGTCTTCAACAGCATCGAACTGTGCTTCAAGGTACCTAATAAGTTCGGTACAAGAAGATGGGCTAGATCTTTACCCTGAAGAAGTACTTGCTGTTTTGTCTTTTTTCCATCGTTTCAGAAGGCTCCAACTTGTTTGCTTCGGCTCTGTCTCCGGTTGTGTTGATTGGGGGATGTCAATGTTGCCAAACCTGGTCTCATAAATACGAAAAATATCGAACAACTTGGTTCGAATGTCAGTAATTTGTTCTGAATAATCTATTGACAAATTAATACCAATAAACTCAAGCAAAACTTCTAAACCAGATAATTTAACCCTGGGATCTATTATAGCACTTAAGGCATAAAGTAGGGGAATGTTAGCCCAATATTTTTTCAACTTTGTCTCCATGACAACAACTACAGCGCCTAGATATTCATCTTCTCTAAAACAGTTTAACAGTTCAGACATTTCTACTATCTGATGGATTGCCTGGGAAGATGTGGGGTAATATACCCCGGAAAGAGTTACAGTGGCATTGTAAAAAATCTTTAAAAATTGAACAAAAATCTTTGCCATATACCAATCGCCTGTGGTAAGTAATTTTGGACTAAGGTGTCCTGTCTCAGTCAATTTAATGTTATAAAAACATGTAATGGTTGTATCATATTTCAAACAATTTTGCAACATTAAATAAGTAGAGTTCCACCTTACCGGCATATAAGTTTGGAATCGTCGGGGTTTGAGACCGTTTAATTTACAATGTCTCTAGAATTCACTGAATCTAGGATTAGAACTGCAAATCCAAGAAATGGCATCTCTGATGCGATCTATTTGGTCGCTTACCTACTTTAAACCAGCCTGTACAACTAAATTTATAATATGGCATGCACACCGTTGATGGAAGAAATAACCTCCATCTTGCGGGATATTTCTTGCAACAAACAATGCAATAGAGCTAGTATTTGCAAATGCATTATCAAATGTGATTGAAAGAATGCAATGCGTGATTTCATAAGTTTCTAAAACTTCCATTATGACATTAAAAATGTTTTCTGCGGTATGTGCAAAATTCATAGGACGAAAACCAAAAATTCTTTTTGTTATCCTCCAATCAGAACTAAATAGTGTCCCGTGAAACATAAATAGTCCTGTTTGGAACATGCATTCCAAATATTAGAAGTTAATGCAACAGAGACACTTAAATGCCATCTTTCAGCAACTAAGTCATCCCTTTGGGTTTCAAACAATCGTATCAAATCATTTCTAGTGGTGGTTCTAGAATCAGGTTCATATTGGGGTTTATATGCAGATGTGATTAATTCCTTATAAAATGGACTCTCACCAATACTGATCGGTTGATCAGTTTGTGCAATGTATCGTGCCAAGCACTCTCTAGTGTGGATGGCGTCGAACTGCCATGTCGTAACGGACCCGTCTGGGTGCCGTTGAAGTTGTGTCTGGGTTGTAGTGTCTACCTGTCCATGTGCAGGCATACATTTGTGCATATGCCGTCTCAAATGTCCGGTTCCCCCCGTACTTGTAGCATAATCCTTATGACAAAACTTACATTTAGCTCTGAGGCCAGACTTCCCGTTTGGAAGTGTAATTTGGACTATGTTGAAACATTGTCACACATCTGATGTTAATTTTCTGAGACGTGATGTTGGTGTAACGCCGGAACCAGAAGTTCCCGTTTGAGTATGGGTCGGTTCTGTAATATCAAATTCATCATTGAGCATATTCAAACTGTCCGGAAAATAAGGCTCCTGGTTAGGATCCATTATCTGAATAAAAATATGAGCACTATAGTAGTTAATAGTCAAATTAAAAATCAATATTTACTAACAGTAATCTTAATTTACTAACAATAATTACTATAACTAATACGACACTTACAATAATTAATTTACTTAAAAAACAAATTAAATAAACAAAAAAATCATAATCTACTAACAAAATTTTTTAAATTCACTAGTTCACTACTACAAATAAAATTGATAAATTTACTAACATAATATACTAACATAAAATTGATTATTTGAACCACTACTCTTAAATTTACTAACATAATCTACAAATAAAAAATTTTAATTTATGAAAAAATTAATATCAAACGTAATTACTACACTTAACATTCATCATTTACTTATTACAAAAAGTAATTTCAGTAATACAAATTAACTTTCTAAATTTATTAATAACAAATATTAAAATTACTACTAAACTTAAAAATCTTAATAACTAAACAAATAATATTAACATTAAAGCCCAAAAATTGATAAACTAACAAACTAAATAGATAATGTTTTCATTAAGTAACTCAAATCTAAACATAAACATATAAATTTACTATGAGAATATGTTAGACCAAAAGTAATAACAAAATTGTACCTTTAAAATTTGGTGTGTTGGTGGAAAATGTAGAGAATTTTGTAGAGAGAGTAATAACCAAATTGAATGAAAAAGTTTAGAGAATTAGAGAATATATTAGACACTGAGATTTGAGAGAATGAGAGATTGAAAGAATGATAGAGAGAGTTAATGGATGGAAGTATTTATAGAAAAATTTGATTTGTGGGTCAAAATGTAATTTAAAAGATTTTAGGGGGGGTTTTGGTAAATTTTTTTTCCTCCAACGGCTAGAAAACATTTCTAGCCGTTGGAGGATTTTTGAAAAAAAATAAATTTGGGCCGAACGGACCGACGGATCGGTCTGACAGGCCTGGCACGCCAGATAGGGGTGCCAGGTGGGCCGGCCTGCCGGGCCTCCTCCCAGAGGCCAGGCACGCGGCCTGGCCCTCTTCCTTCACGGGCCGTTCCCAGCACGGCCAGTGAACTTTCTGGGCCTGCCGGACAGGCCTGTCACCGACCGGCCCATTTTTACACCATTACCCACACGTAGGCATGCATGCACGCATGCCCACACGTAGGCAAGCATGCACGTATGCCCACACGCACTTACCCATTCAAGAACTTACGTTAGTAGTTACGCATGCGTACACAAATGCACACACGAATGCACACAAGTATGTACACATGCTCGCACACACGCACACTTATGCACATGCACACGTACGCACGCATGTCGGAATACACACACACACACACCCACAAGCAGGCACAGACGCTCGCACACATGTACACACACACATGCATGCATGTACAAGTGCACTCACACGTGCATTCACGTATGCATGCACGCACGCAAGCACGCATGCAAGCACGCACACGCACACACACATATGCATGCACGTAAGCTCGTAAGCTTACACATATGCACGCACGTACGTACGTATACTAACACTCACCCACACATGCACACACGTAAGCACGAATGTAGGAACGGATGCTCACATGCACACAAGCATATACGTACGGATTCTTGCATGCACGCATGCACACGTGCGAGCACTTATGCACGAATGAATGTATGTACATGCGCACGTACTTGCGTACACACGTACGCACGCCCAAACGCACACACGTACGCCCACATGTTGGCATGCACGTACTCATACACATACGCACGCATGCATGCGCGCAAGTATAAGTGCACTCATGTATGCATTCATGCATGCACACACGCACGCATGCATGCACATACACAAGCACACCCACACGTGGGCATGCACGCATGCACATCCACATGCACTTGCGCATGCACTCACGAACGTGCACACTCACGAACACACACACGCACACACGCACGCACGAATGTAAATACGTGATGAGAATCAATAAGCTTCACCAATGGATGCATTGCATGTTACAGTTGGCCAATTACAAGAGCTAAGAGGATCAAAGAAGCATTTAATGATAGGCTGATTATGAGTTGTTGAAATCCAAGTTCGGCCCACATGAAGACCCAATCCGGGTTGAATTTATAGGGCCTTTATAGAGAGCATCTAAGGTTGGATCGTCTATTATAGTATGTTTCTGGAAAGCCCAAAATGAACCCTACAAATGCTATGAAGACTCTGTCCTCCGAAACAGATCATAACAAATCCAAATTCTGCAATCTATATTTTTGCACGAAGACTTGAGTTGAGGAGTCCGAATTTCAACATATTTCCTATATTTTGGGTGATGTATGGTTGAAGGAGAATTCAATTTCAGCATATTGCCTATTTTAGCATATTCTTTATTTTATTTATTTCCCTAAATAAAGAGTTGATTCGTTTTCCAAATAAAGCGTTGATTTGTTTCCCAAATTCAGCTTTCCAAATAATAAACAAATCAACTAGTTGCTAGTTTAGTATTTATTTATTTCCTAAATTTGTTTGCATTTATTTTCCTGATTGTTGGACATTAATTGCCTAATATTTATTCCTTTTTAGGTCTTAGATATTTGTAGTATAAAAGGGACCAATTGATGTAATTTTAGACTATACTTGAATTGAAATATAATTTGAGTTAACATTTTCTCTTAGTTCTTCATTGAACTTATCAAGGTTCTACCTTGTGACGTTCAAATCTTGACTTATCACTCACCTTCTTTCTTGTTCTTGAGTGTGGCATCTATAACCTTCTTGAAACCGTTGGTTTTTATCTTGATATAGATAACGGGTCACGATCCTTTTTATTTTTTTGTTTATAAACTTGAATTAGAAGACGATCCTTGCTACCATATATTGGTTCCGGGTCTCACAATTCTTGGTGAGGTTTGATGAGAATTAAGAAGCATAACCAAAGGAACCATTGCATATTCCAATTGGGTCAATTAAAAGGAGGCAAGAGGATCAAAGAAGCATTAAATGATGGGCTGATTCCGAGTCGGCCCACATGAAGACCAAATCCTGGCTGAACTTTGCGGACCTCTATAGAGAGAATCTGTAGTCGGATCGTCTATTTTAATATTTTTTCGGAAAGCCCAAGACAAGATCTACAGATGCTATGAAGACCCTGTCCTCTGAAACATATCACAACAAGTCCAAATTCGGCCATCTATCTTATTGCACGAAGACTTGAGCTAAGCAGTCCGAATTTCAGCATATTTCTTATTTTTTGGGCGACGTATGGTTGGAGGAGAATCCAATTTCAGCATATTTATTACTTTAGTATATTTCCTATTTTATAAATATTCCTCAAATAAAGAGTTGATTTGTTTTCCAAATTCAACTTTCCAAATAAGGAACAAATCAACTAGTTGCTAGTTTTTAGTCTTTAGTTGTTTCATAAATTTGTTCGCATTTATTTTCCTAATTGTAAGGCATTAATTGCCTAATATGTATTCCCTTTTAGGTCTTAGATATTTTTATTATAAAAGGGACCAATTGATGTAATTTGAAAAAAGACTTGATTTGAAATAAAATTGATAGAATTTTTCTCTTTGGTTCTTCATAAAACTATGAACTTATCAAGGTTCTACCTTGTGGTGTTTAAACCTTGACTTATCACTTTCCTTCTTTCTTGTTCTTGAGTGTGGCATCTACAACTTTCTTGATATCATTGGTTCTTATCTCTATATAGATAACGGGTCGCGGTCCTTTTTATTTTCTTTGTTTATAAACTTGAATTAGAAAACGATCCTTACTACCATATATTGGTTCCGGGTCTCACTGTTCTTGGTGAGGTTCATATCAGTTGGTATCAGAGCTTAGCTTCTAAAATCAGGTTTAATCTACCTTTTTTCTTTTTCGTCTGTTTTTTTTTTCTATTTGATCTAAAAAAAAATCTTTCAGTAGAATCTCATTTTTGTTATTCTTGTCCTATTTTATTATTATTATTATTTTGTTTTTATTTTTATTTATTGTTACATCTTATTTCCTGAACTTCTTGTGAGTGTCCGTCTAAGTAAAAAAAAAAGAACTGCAAGAGTGAAAAAAGAGTGAAAAAAAAGGCAAGGGAGTGTGAGTGCCACCATCTTTGAAGGTAAACACGTGAGGGAGTGTTTTCAGAGGTTTACTAGCTTTCTTTTTTTTACAGGATTAAAATATGTCCCATGATAAGAGTAAAGACTTATCCGACGATGCACCAGAAACAGTAGACCTCAATATTTTATATAAAGCCATACAAAAAAAGCATGGAGCGGATGAAGGTTAATTTTGGTGAGGTGCATGATCGGATAGATAAAATGGAGTCTAGATCGCAAAGGGAGCAGCCATTCAGGGCTCCCAAGGTGGAAGGAAGAGAAAGAAACCCACCTAGGAATTACTATGGAGATGATTATTGGAATGACCTAGAGGAGGATGACCGCATGTCTAATGTGGGTGCGGGCAGATTTGGGCGTGGAATGGGAGGTAAAGAAGTTAGGTATGGGAATAGAGAAGATAGGTATGGGTATAGAAGAGATAGGTATGGAGAGCTTTTGGTTGTAAGAAGAGCTCTTAGTGCTCAAGCAAAGAAAGATAATGAGGTACAACGTGTCAATATTTTTCACACTCGTTGTCATGTTAATGATAAGGTATGTAGCATGATCATTGATGGGGGGAGTTTTACTAATGTGGCTAGCACTAGTTTTGTAGAGAAACTGAATTTGGCCACTTTGAAGCACCCAAAACCCTATAAGCTACAATATGATAGTAGGGAAATCAAGGTGACTAAACAGATGTTAGTGTCATTTTCAATTGGAAAATATGAAGATGAAGTCCTTTGTGACGTGGTACCAATGAATGCGGGCCATATCCTTTTGGGGAGACCGTGGCAGTTTGATAGGCATGTGACACATGATGGGTATACCAATAGATACTCTTTTGTACTCAATAAAAAACCAATCACTCTTGTACCTTTAACCCCAAAACAAGTGTATGAAGATCAAGTGAGGTTAAGAAAAGAGAGAGATGTCAAAAAAGAGAGTGAGAGTGAGAGTTCAAAAGAAAGAGAGAGCAAAGAAAAAGAGTCTGAAATAGCAAAAAAATGAAAAAAATGAAAAAGAAAAAGAGGTTGTTAAGAAAAAAAAAAGAGAAAACAAGTAAGTTTTTATGCAAGGAAGAGTGAGGTCAAAAGGGCTCTATTTTTAAATCAGCCAATGATTTTACTTTTGTACAAAGAGGCATGTTTTAGTACTAATGGAATTAACCCTTCCTTGTCTAGTGTTGTTGTTTCTCATTTTGCAAGGCTTTGATGAAGTGTCGCAGGCTATCAACAATATTATGGTGAAGATTCGAGGACGAATCCTTTTGAAGAGAGGGGGAATGATGAGAATTAGGAAGCATCACCAAAGGAACCATTGCATATTCCAATTGGGCCAATTAAAAGGAGGCAAGAGGATCAAAGAAGCATTAAATGATGGGCTGATTCCAAGTCGGCCCATATGAAGACCAAATCTTGGCTGAATTTCGTGGACCTCTATAGAGAGCATTTGAGATCGAATCGTCTATTATAATATGTTTTCGGAAAGCCCAAGACAAGATCTACAGATGCTATGAATACCTTGTCTTCCGAAAAAATCACAACAAGTCCAAATTCGGCCAGCTATCTTATTGCGCGAAGACTTGAGCTGAGCAGTCCGAATTTCAGCATATTTCCTATTTTAGCATATTCCCTATTTTATATATATTTCCCAAATAAAGAGTTGATTTGTTTCCCGAATTCAACTTTCCAAATAAGGAACAAATCAAGTAATTGCTAGTTTTAGTCTTTAGTTAAATTTGTTCGCATTTATTTTCCTAATTGTAAGGCATTAATTGCCTAATATTTATTCCCTTTTAGGTCTTAGATATTTTTAGTATAAAAGGGACCAATTTATGTAATTTGAAAAAACACTTGATTTAAAATAAAATTGAGAGAATTTTTCTCTTTGGTTCTTCATAGAACTATGAACTTATCAAGGTTCTACCTTGTGGCGTTCAAACCTTTACTTATCACTCACCTTCTTTCTTGATCTTGAGTGTGGCGTCTACAACTTTCTTGATACCGTTGGTACTTATCTACATATAGATAACGGGTCGCGGTCCTTTTTATTTTATTTGTTTATAAACTTGAATTAGAAAACGATCATTGCTACAATATATTGGTTATTGGTCTCACTGTTCTTGGTGAGGTTATTATCATGGTTCATATCAAAACGTACGCTCGAGCGCATGCATGCACGTACGTACGCATGCTCGAGCGCACGAACAAATGTACGCACATACAAATTCACGCATGCATGCACGAACACAAGCACAAACACGCCCACAAGTAGGCACGCACGCATGCATGTACGCATGCATGCACGCACTCCTTCCCACACGCCGGCAAGCTTGTACTTACTCAAGCTCACACACATACAGTCACGCACTCATGTACGCAAGCACACACTTACACAAGCACTCACGTATGCATGCACACAGGCACGAATGCATGCTCACACGCACCTACGCACGTACACACGCACGCGCGTGAGCACGTACGCTAGCATGCACGCACACAACATGCATACTCACGTACGTATGCATACATAAATGCACACACGTATGCACGTGCGCGCATGCATGCCCACACTAAGGCACACACGCACTCATGTACAAATGCATGCATGCACGCATATGTGCATGCACGCACGCACGCACGCACTCACGTATGCATGTACGCACGTACGCACTTACGTATGCATGCAAGCACGCACGCACGTATGCACGCATGAGAGCACGCATGCACGCATGCATGCTCACATGCACACACATATGCGCACACATGCACACACACAAGCATGAACGTACTTACGCATGCTCGCGTGCACTCATGCACTCGCAGGAGCACTTATGCACGAATGCACTACGCACGCCCGAACGTACACAAATACGCCCACACGTAGGCAGGCAGGCACGCACTCACGTGAGTGAGCTCGTAGCACGTACGCAAGCTCGTACACATGCACGATCACGTAAGCATGCAATCAATCATGTACGCACGAACATACGTATGCCCACCCACATGCAAGCACGCTCGCACGCACGTATGCACTCTCTCCCATATGCATGCACGCATACACGAACGCAAGCTCGAACACATGTATGCAAGCAAGTATGCAAGCACACATGCACGGACGAATTCTCGTACGTATGTACACACACACATGCTGATATTAACCTTACCAAGAGCAGTAAGACCCGGAACCAATATATGGTAACGAATGATCGTTTTCTAATCAAGTTTTTAAACAAGAATATTATCGGACCGCGACCCGTTACCTATAAGGAGGTAAGAACCAACGGTATCAAGAAAATTGTAGACACCACACTCAAGAATAAAAAAGAAGGTGAGTGATAAGTCAAGGTTTGAACGCCACAAGGTAGAACCTTGATAAGTTCACAAGTTCTATGAAGAACCAAAGAAAAAATTCTCTCAAATTTACTTCAATTCAAAATCTATCCTTCAAATTACATCAATTGGTCCCTTTTATACTAAAAATATCTAAGACCTAAAAGGAAATAAATATTAGGCAATTAATGCCTTACAATCAGAAAAATAAATACAAACAAATTTAGAAAATAAATAAATACTAAACTAGCAACTAGTTGATTTGTTTTTTATTTGGAAAGCTGAATTTGGGAAACAAATCAGCCATTTATTTGGAAGACAAATCAACTCTTTATTTGGGGAAATAAATAAAATAAAGAATATGCTGAAATAGGCAATATGCTGAAATTGAATTCTCCTCCAACCATACGTCCCCCAAAATATAGGAAACATGTTGAAATTCGGACTCCTCAACTCAAGTCTTCGCGCAATAAGATATATGGCCGAATGTGGACTTGTTGTGATTTGTTTTGGAGGACAGGGTCTTCATAGCATCTGTAGAGCTTGTCTTGGGCTTTCCGAAAACATATTGTAAGAGACGATCCAACTTCAGATGCTCCTTGTAGAGGTCCACGAAGTTCAGCCCGGATTTGGTCTTCATGTGGGAAGAATTTGGACTTTAGCAACTCGGAATCAACCCATCATTTAATACTTTTTTGATCCTCTTGCTTCCTTTTAATTGGCTCAATTGGAATATGCAATGGTTCCTTTAGTGATGCTTCTTGATTCTCATCATTCCCCCTCTCTTCAAAAGGATTCGTCCTCGAATCTTCACCATAATGTTGTTGATAGCCTGCGACACTTCATCAAAGCCTTGCAAATGAGAAGCAACAACACTAGGCAAGGAAGGGTTAATTCCATTAGTACTAAAACATGCCTCTTTGTACAAAAGTACAATCATTGGCTGATTTGAAAATAGAGCCTCTTTGACCTCACTCTCCCTTACATAAAACTTACTTGTTTTCTCTTCTTTTTTTCTCAACAACCTCTTTTTCTTTTTCCTCTTTTTTTTTTTGCTATTTCAGACTCTTTTTCTTTTCTCTCTCTTTCTTTTGAACTCTCACTATCACTCTCACTCTCTTTTTTGACATCAATCTCTTTTCTTAACCTCACTTGATATTCATACACTTGTTTTGGGGTTAAAGGTACAAGAGTGATTGGCCTTTTATTGAGTACAAAGGAGTATCTATTGGTATACCCATCATGCGTCACATGCCTATCAAACTGCCACGGTCTCCCCAAAAGGATATGACCCGCATTCATTGGTACCAAGTCACAAAGGACTTCATCTTCGTATTTTCCAATTGAAAACGACACCAACACCTATTTAGTCACCTTGATTTCCCACTATCATATTGTAGCTTATAAGGTTTTGGGTGTTTCAAAGTGGCCAAATTCAGTTTCTCCACAAAACTAGTGCTAGCCATATTAGTACAACTCCCCCCATCAATGATCATGCTACATACCTTATCATTAACATGACAACGGGTGTGAAAAATATTGTCACGTTGTACCTCATCATCTTCTTTGGCTTGAGCACTAAGAGTTCTTCTTGCCACCCAAAGCTTTCCATACCTATCTCCTCTATTCCCATTCCTAACTTCTTTACCTCCCATTCCAAGTTGAAATCTGTCTGCACCCACATTAGACATGCGATCATCCTCCTCTAGGTCAATCCCATAATCATCTTCATAGTCATTCCTATGTGGGTTTCTTTCTCTTCGTTCCACCTTAGGAACCCTAATTGGTTGCACCCTTTGTGAACTAGACTCCACCTTATCTATCCTATCATGCACCTCACCAATCTTAATCTCCATTCGGTCCATGTTTTTTTGTATGGCTTTATACAAAAACTTGAGATCTATCATTTCTGGTTCATCATCAGATAAGTCTCTACTTTTATCATGTGATATATTTGAAACCTGTAAAAAAAAATAGTAAGCCACACAACACTCCCTCACGTGTTTACTCTCAAAGATTGTGGCACTCACTTTAGTTTTACTCAATTCTTTTGGCTTTTACCCTCTGATGAGCTCACACTCTCTTGCCTTTTTCCACTCTTTGTTCACTCATTCAGTTCCCTTTCTTTTTTTTTTTTAATTAGACGAACACTTACAAGAAGTTTAAGAAATAAGATGTAACAAAAGAAATAAAAAAAAACAAAAAAATAATAATAATATAGGACAAGAATAACAAAGTCGAGATTCTATTGCCAACTTTTTTTTTTTAATATCAACACACGGAATCAAAAAAAAGAAATATAAAAAAAATTGAAATAAATTCAACTACAGAACCTAAAAAAAAATCAAGATCTTTTTTTTATATATAACGAATCTGATAATTTTTTTTTTTTGTAACGGATCTGATAAAACTTGTTTTTTTTAAACGGATCTGATTTTTTTTTTTAGATTAAACAGAAAAAAAAAATAGACGAAGAAGATTAAGGATAGATTAAACCTGATTTAAAGCCTAAGCTCTGATACCAACTGATATGAACCTCCCCAAGAGCAGTGAAACCCGGAACCAATATATGGTAACGAATGATCATTTTCTAATCAAGTTTTTAAACAAGAATATTATCTGACGGCGACCCGTTACCTATAATGAGGTAAGAACCAACTGTATCAAGAAAGTTGTAGACGCCACACTCAAGAATAAGAAATAAGGTGAGTGATAAGTCAAGGTTTGAACGCCACAAGGTAGAACCTTGATAAGTTCATAAGTTCTATGAAGAACCAAAGAGAAAATTCTCTCAAATTTATTTCAATTCAAAATCTATCCTTCAAATTACATCAATTGGTCCCTTTTATAATAAAAATATCTAAGACCTATAAGGGAATAAATATTAGACAATTAATGCCTTACAATCAGAATAATAAATACAAACAAATTTAGAAAATAAATAAATACTAAACTATCAACTAGTTGATTTGTTCCTTATTTGGAAAGCTGAATTTGGGAAATAAATCAGCCTTTTATTTAGAAGACAAATCAACTCTTTATTTGGGAAAATAAATAAAATAAGGAATATGCTGAAATAGGCAATATGCTGAAATTGAATTCTCCTCCAACCATAAGTCGCCCAAAATATAGGAAATATGTTGAAATTCGGACTCCTCAACTCAAGTCTTCGCGCAATAAGATATATGGCCGAATTTGGACTTGTTGTGATCTGTTTTGGAGGACATGGTCTTCATAGCATCTGTAGAGCTTGTCTTGGGATTTCTGAAAACATATTGTAGTAGACGATCCGACTTCAGATGCTCTCTGTAGAGGTCCACAAAGTTCAGCCCGGATTTAGTCTTCATATGGGCAGAATTTGGACTTTAGCAACTCGGAATCAGCCCATCATTTAATACTTCTTTGATCCTCTTGCTTCCTTTTAATTGGCTCAATTGGAATATGCAATGGTTCCTTTGATGATGCTTCTTGATTCTCATCATTTTTAATCCTACAAAACAAAGAAAACAATTAAGCCTCAAAAAACATTCCCGCACATGTTTACCCTCAAAGATGGTGGCACTCACACTTGTGTTTCACTCAATCTTTTGGCTTAAACACTCTAATAAGCTCATACTCTCTTGCCTTTTTTCACTCTTTTTTTTTTTACTTAGACGGATACTCACAAGAAGTTCAAGAAATAAGATGTAAAACAAAAGAAAACAAAAAAAAAACAAAATAATAAAATAGGACAAGAATAACAAAAAACGAGATTCAATTGAAAGATTTTTTTGTTTTTTTGAATATCAACGCACGAAATCAAGAAAAGGAATAAAATTTGTTGATATTAGTTGAACTACACGACCTAAAAAAAATTGTACTTTTTTTTTGGGATTTTTTTTTATAAAAAAGTTGATCAAACCTTTTTTTTTTTTTGTAACATATCATATTTTTTTGTTAGATCAAACAGAAAAAAAAAATAGACGAAGAACAAAAAAAAGATAGATCAAACCTGATTTTAGAAGCTAGGCTCTGATACCAACTGATATGAACCTCACTAAGAGCAGTGAGACCCGGAACCAATATATGGTAACGAATGATCATTTTCTAATCAAGTTTTTAAACAAGAATATTATCGGACGGCGACCCGTTACCTATAATGAGGTAAGAACCAACTGTATCAAGAAAGTTGTAGACGCCACACTCAAGAATAAGAAATAAGGTGAGTGATAAGTCAAGGTTTGAACGCCACAAGGTAGAACCTTGATAAGTTCACAAGTTCTATGAAGAACCAAAGAGAAAATTCTCTCAAATTTATTTCAATTAAAAAAAAATCCTTCAAATTACATCAATTGGTCCATTTTATACTAAAAATATCTAAGACCTAAAAAGGAATAAATATTAGGCAATTAATGCCTTACAATCAGGATAATAAATACAAACAAATTTAGAAAATAAATAAATACTAAACTAGCAACTAGTTGATTTGTTTCTTATTTGGAAAGCTGAATTTGGGAAACAAATCAGCCCTTTATTTGGAAGACAAATTAACTCTTTATTTGGGGAAATAAATAAAATAAGGAATATGCTGAAATAGGCAATATGCTGAAATTAAATTCTCCTCCAACCAAACGTCGCCCAAAATATAGGAAATATGTTAAAATTCGGACTCCTTAACTCAAGTCTTCGCGCAATAAGATATATAGCAGAATTTGGACTTGTTGTGATCTTTTTTGGAGGACGAGGTCTGTATAGCATCTGTAGAGCTTGTCTTGGGCTTTCCGAAATCATATTATAGTAGACGATCCGACTTTAGATGCTCTCTGTATAGGTCCACGAAGTTCAGCCCGGATTTGGTCTTCATGTGGGCAGAATTTGGACTTAAGCAACTCGGAATCAGCCCATCATTTAATACTTCTTTGATCCTCTTGCTTCCTTTTAATTGGTTCAATTGGAATATGCAATGGTTCCTTTGGTGATGCTTCTTGATTCTCATCACGCACAAGCTCGTACGCACTAGTGTATGCAATCACTCACGCATGCACATGTGCACACACGCACGCGCACGCATGCACGGATGCACACATGCACGCACGCACTCACATACACACGCACACGCATGTATGTTCGCAAGCACACAGGCGCACATGCACACACGTGTGTACGCACTCACTCACACACGCAAGAACGTTCGCACGTACGTTCGCATGTAAGCACATGCATGCACGCTTGTGTATGCACTCACGCACGCACGTATGTGCTTACATGCACGCATGGCCGCCAACACATAGGCACGCACGCTTGCAGGTATCAACGCTCACGCACACACATACTTACAAATGCATGTACTTACGCATATACGCACGCACGTACGCACGTACACACACTCACGAACGTAATCACATATGCTGACACATACGCAGGCTCGCACACACACACACACGCACGCATGAATGTACACACGCGCACGCACACACACATAAACAAGCACGCACAAACGATAGCATGTACGTACGCACGCATGCATGCACGTACGTATGCTCGCACACACGTACACATCCACAAGTACACATCCTCATCCACACGTACGTACGCATGCTTACACATACGTTCACAAACATGCGCTCACATGCACACACACGAGCACGCGTGCACGTACGAACGCAAGTGTGTATGTACGTATATACACCAACACGCAAGCAAGCACTTACCCACGCACGTACTCATGTGTGCATGCACGCACGTACGCCCACAAGCAGGCAAGTACGCAATCCTAAACGCAGGCACGCACTCACGCTTTCGTACGCACGCCCACACGTAAGCGCACGCCCACACGTAAGCGCACATGCACGCATACACGCCAGTACGCAAGTGTGCACGTAGGCACGTACGCACGCTCACGTTCATGTATTCATGTATGCACGCAAGCGCATGCATGCATACACGCGTGCTTACACGCACGCACACACAGACACAAATGCTCGTATACGTGCAGGCAGACACTCGAGGACTTATACACACATGCGCGTATGCACGTACACATGCACGCATGCACGAACACACGCTCGTATGCAGGAACACACTCCCGCATGCACGTGCACGCATGCACGTACACACGTGCACGCATGCACGTACACACGTGCACGCATGCACGTACACACGTGCACGCATGCACGTACACACGTATACACACACACACACATACAGGCATGTACACACGTCCAAATGTGTAAGCACGCACGTGCACATGTACTTACGTACACGCATGCATGCACGTACACACATGCACGTGCATGTACACAAGCACGCAAGCACGTAAGCTCACGTACACAAGTATTCACGTATGCACTCACACGCATATAAGCTCATGCATGTATGCATGTGCAAGCACGTGCAAGCACACTTGTACGTACGCACACGTGGGCACGCACGTACACACACATATACAGGCACGAACGTATGTACGTACGCTCTCACGCATGCACGTATGCATGCAAGTACGTAAGCGTACGCACTCATGTATGCACTCCCGCACGTACGTATGCAAGCACACATGCGCGTGCACACTCATACACACGTGCACGCATGCATGCAAGTATAAACGCTCACATACACGTACGTATGCACGTACGAACGCATGTACGTACACGCTCGTACGCACACATGTAAGCACTCACTCACGCACGCACGAGTGCACACACGCACGACAACACGCAGGAAAGAACTTACCCATGCACGTACGCACGTGTGAGTGAACGCACGCAGGCACGCACGGCCTAACCCAGGCACGCACTCATGTGCATGTACGCATGCCAACACGCATGATATGAACCACACCAAGAGCAGTGAGACCTGAAACCAATATATGGTATCAAGGATAGTTTTCTAATTCAAGTTTATAAACAAAGAAAATAAAAAGGACCGCGACCCATTATCTATATGGAGATAAGAACCAACGGTATCAAGAAGGTTGTAGACGCCACACTCAAAAACAAGAAAGAAGGTGAGTGATAAATAAAGGTTTGAACGTCATAAGGTATAACCTTGATAAGTTCATAGTTCTATGAAGAACCAAAGAGAAAATTCTCTCAATTTTATTTCAGTTCTAGTTTCTTTTTAAATTCCATCAATTGGTCCCTTTTATACTAAGATATCTAAGTCCTAAAAAGGGAATAAATATTTAGAAATTAATGCCTTACAATCATGAAAATAAATGTAAACAAATTTAGAAAATAAATGTAAACAAATTTAGAAAATAAAAATACTAAACTAGCAACTAATTGATTTGTTCCTTATTTGGAAAGCTGAATTTGGGAAACAAATCAGCCCTTTATTTGGAAGACAAATCAACTCTTATTTGGGGAAATAATTAAAATAAGGAATATGCTGAAATACTCAATATGCTGAAATTGAATTCTCCTCCAACCATACATCGCCCAAAATATAGGAAATATGTTGAAATTCGGACTCCTCAATTCAAGTTTTCGTGAAACAATATAAATGGCAGAATTTGGAGCTGATATGATCTTTTCAAAGGACGAAGTCTTCATAGCATCTGTAGGGCTCGTCTTGGGCTTTCCGAAAATATATAATAATAGACGATCCGACCTCAGATGCTCTCTATAGAGGCCCTAGAAGTTCAGCCCAGATTTGGTCTTCATGTGGGCCGAACTTGGATTTCAGCAACTCATAATCAGCCCATTATTAAAAGCTTCTTTGATCCACTTGCCTCCTTGTAATTGGCCCAATTGGAATATGCATTAGTTCCTTTGGTGATGCTTCTTAATTCTTATCATTCCCCCTCTCTTCAAAAGAATTCGTCCTCGAATCTTTACCATAATGTTGTTGATAGCCTGCGACACTTCATCAAAGCCTTGCAAATGAGAAACAACAACACTAGGCAAGGAAGGGTTAATTCCATTAGTACTAAAACATGCCTCTTTATACAAAAGTAAAATCATTGGCTTGTTTGAAAACAAAGCCTTTTTGATCTCACTCTCTCTTGCATAAAAACTCATTTGTTTTCTTTCTCTTTTTTTTCTCATCAACCTCTTTTTCTTTTTCACCTTTTGTTTCTATTTTTGTTGTTTCGAACTCTCTTTCTTTAGTCTCCCTTTCTTTTGAACTCTCACACTCCTTTTTTACATCTCTCTCTTTTTTAAAGCTCACTTGATCTTCATATACTTGTCTTGGGGTTAAATGTACAAGAGTGATTGACCTTTTATTTAATACAATGGAGTATCTATTGGTATACCCATCATGCCTCACATGCCTATCAAATTGCCATGGTCTCCTCAAAAGGATATGACTCGCATTCATTGGTACCACATCACAAAGGACTTCATCTTTGTATTTTTCAATTGAAAACGACACCAACACTTGTTTAGTCACCTTGATTTCCCCACTATCATATTTTAGCTTATAAGGTTTTTAGTGCTTCAAAGTGGCCAGATTCAGTTTCTCCACAAAACTAGTGCTAGCCACATTAGTAAAACTCCCCCCATCAATGATCATGCTACATACCTTATCATTAACATGGCAGTGAGTGTGAAAAATATTGTCACGTTGTACCTCATCATCTTCCTTGGCTTGATCACTATGAGCTCTTCTCGCCACCAAAAGCTCTCCATACCTATCTCCTTTATTCCTATACCTATCTTCTCTATTCCCATACCTAATTCCTCTACCTCCCATTCCAAGTCAAAATCTGCCCGCACCCACATTAGACATGCGATCATCCTCCTCCAGGTCAATCCCATAATCATCTTCATAGTCTTTCCTAGGTGGGTTTCTTTCTCTTTGTTCCACCTTAGGTGCCTTAAATGGTTGTTCCCTTTGCGAACTAGACTCCACTTTGTCTATCCTATCATGCACCTCACCAAACTTATTCTCCATCCGTTCCATGCTTTTTTGTATGGCTTTATATGAAAAATTGAGGTATACCGTTTCTGGTGCATCGTCGGATAAATCTTTACTCTTATCATGGGACATATTTTAATCCTGCAAAACAAAGAAAGCAAGTAAGCCTCTCAAACACACTCCCTCACGTGTTTACCCTTAAAGATGGTGGCACTTACATTTGTGTTTCACTCAATCTTTTGGCTTTTACCCTCTGATAAGCTCACACTCTCTTACTTTTTTCACTTTTTCAGTTCTTTTTTTTTTTACTTAGATAGATGCTGACAAGAAGTTTAAAAAATAAGATGTAACAAAAAAAAAACAAACAAAAAACAAATAGTTTTTTTTTAAAAAAATAGGACAAGAATAACAAAGACGAGAATCCACTGAATGATTTTTTTTTTATTACCAACGCACGAAATCAAGAAAAGGAATAAAAATTGTTGACATAAATTCAACTACACGACCTAAAAAAAATGTACTCATTTTTTTTTCGGAATCTTTTTTTTATCTCTTTTTTTTATAACGAATCTGATAAAACTTTTTTTTTTAAACTGATCTGATTTTTTTTTTCAGATCAAACAGGAAAAAAAAATAGACGAAGAAGAAGAAAGATAGATTAAACCTGATTTTATAAGCCTAAGCTCTGATACCAAGTGATATGAACCTCAGCAAGAGCAGTGAGACCCGGAACCAATATATGGTAGCAATGATCGTTTTCTAATTCAGGTTTATAAACAAAGAAAATAAAAAGGACCGCGACCCATTATCTTTATAGAGAAAAGAACCAATGGTATCAAGAAGGTTGTAGACACCACACTCAAGAACAAGAAAGAAGGTGAGTGATAAGTCAAGGTTTGAACGCCACAGAACCTTGATAAGTTCATAGTTCTATGAAGAACCAAAGAGAAAATTCTCTCAATTTTATTTCAATTCAAGTCTCTTTTTAAATTACATCAATTGGTCCCTTTTATACTAAGATATCTAATTCCTAAAAAGGGAATAAATATTTGGCAATTAATGCCTTACAATCAGAAAAATAAATGCAAACAAATTTAGAAAATAAATAAATACTAAACTAGCAACTAGTTGATTTGTTCCTTATTTGGAAAGCTGAATTTGGGAAACAGATCAACCCTTTATTTGGAAAACAAATCAACTCTTTATTTGGAGAAATAAATAAAATAAGGAATATGCTAAAATAGGCAATATTCTGAAATTGAATTCTCCTCCAACCATACGTCGCCCAAAATATAGGAAATATGTTGAAATTTGGACTCCTCAATTCAAGTTTTCATGCAACAATATATATGGCTGAATTTGGACCTGTTATGATCTTTTTCAAAGGACAGAGTCTTCATAGCATCTTTAGGGCTTGTCTTGGGCCTTCCGGAAACATATTAAAATAGACAATCCGACCTCAGATGCTCTCTATAGAGGCCCTAGAAGTTCAGCCCAGATTTGGTGTTCACGTAGGCCGAACTTGGATTTCAACAACTCATAATCATCCCATCATTAAATACTTCTTTGATCCACTTGCCTCCTTATAATTGGCCCAATTGGAATATACAATGGTTTCTTTGGTGATGCTTCTTCATTCTCATCAACGCAGGCACGCACGTACGTACACATGCTCGCTCGCACGTATGCACTTATGCTTGCACACACGCACACCTACACGTAGTTACGCACGTATACACGTACGCATGTGTTCCCACAAGCATGCACGCCCGCACGTGTGCATACACACACGAATGCACGTACGCATGTACGCACGTACGCATGTACGCACGTACGTACACATTTATGAGAATAAGTCAGCTGCATCAAATGATCCATTGCATGTTCCGGTTGGGCCAATAACAAGGGCAAGAGCTAAGAGATTCAAAGAAGCACTGAGTGGCCTAATTCAAGACACTTAGGCTGCTTTTGAATTGTTGAAGTCTAAGATAAGCCTACAAGAAGACCAATGCGTAATTCTTGTCATTAAGGCAATTGATTGGGTCGAATAAGGAAGACTTGGGTTGTGGCACAAGCTAGAAGAAGATTCAACTTTAGCTGATTTATTTTCTTTTAATTTCTAAAGAGTAATACTTGATTTGTTTCCCAAATTAAGGGGCTGATTTGTTTCCAGATTTAGCATTCCAATTAGGGAGCAAGTCAATAGTTTCTCGATTTAGTTTTTTCTGTTTGTAAGGCCTTAATGGCCGAATTATCTTGTTTCCTTTTAGGTTGGCTTATAACATTTCTTTTTGTTTAGGGTTTTAGTATATAAAGGAACGAATTGGATGTAATTCGACTGACTTGAGTCCAAATGGCCTACTGAATAAACACTCAAAGAACAGGTGAGCATGAGACTCGAGATGGGAGTTGCAAAGAACACAAGTAGTAACAGCCCTAGGGTCATACTTATGAATTCGGTCCCTGGTAGGGAGCCTACCTCTAACAGTCATCCAAAGTATGAAACTCATTCTCGAAATGTTTTAAGGAAACCAAACCAGCTTGAACCAAGGAACAAGAGGGTGAGGGGCTCTTAGAGAAGCCAAAACATAAGATATTGAGTAAATACCATTGGAAGAAAGGAGCCATAAAATACTATCCTCTATATTGGAGTTAGGATTGTAAGAAGGCAACCGACTTCTAATTTCTACAAGATCAATGGACATAGCAGTTGGTCAATTCCAAGAATCAACAAGAACAATGGCATTAACTGTTGCATTAAGGGGGAGGCCAAAATCATAAACCACACGGGGGCTCCATTTTGAAAAGAGAGGACCATCCGGATGCCAATTATCAAACCATAAGGAAGTACAAGAACCATTATCAATGTGGTGCTGAATTAAAGGACGAGCAATTGGCTGAAGATAGAGGAGTTTCCTCCAATTCCAAGAGCAGGTAGAAGGAGCTTTAGCCTCCCAAAGATTAAAGCCTTTGAGGTGATAGGCTTTGATCCAAGAAGACCAGAGGTTATTCGTTCCATAAACCAGAATCCAAATATGCCTAATCATTAGGGCCTTGTTCCAAAAAGAGAGATCATTGATTCCAAGACCACCCTCTTTCTTAGGGAGACAAATATCAGACCAAGAAATTTTTGCACCCTTACTATCATCTTCAACCCCTTTCCATAAGAAAATTCGGAATTTATGTTCTATAATCTTCAAAATCTTGATAGGAAGGTAGAGATAACTAGCCCAAAAGACTTGTAAACTCGACAAAACCGATATAATGAGCTGCAAGCGACCCACATACGAAAGGCCGTGGTTCATCTAAGAGGTAATTCTGCCTGAAACTTTGTCCACAAGAGGGGAGCAATCCAGAAGACAAAGTTTAGTAAAGATGGTAGGGATACCTAGATAGCGAATAGGGAGAGAACTGACCGTGTAACCAAAGAGGTTAGTGAGCTGCTGGTTGGTTGAAGAGGATAAACCCTAAGTAAGGATATTGCTCATGGCTTGATTAGCAAGAAGGCTCGAAAGCAAGAAAAACTCATCAAGGGCAGCCTTAAGGACTTGTGCTGAATTAGGAGAGCCATGGCAAAGCATAATAAGGCCATCAGCAAAACAAAGGTGGGAGAGCTTTATCTTGTCACACTTCCAATGATACTTGAAGCTCAGAGAGTCTGCAATTCGCTTGGTCAAAATTTTATATAGAACGTCCATAGCTATTACAAAGAGGTATGGGGACATAAGATCCCCTTGTTGAAGACCTATTTTCCAGAAAAAAAAACCAGCTAGTTCACCATTGATGGAGATAGAGAACTTAGGGGTAGTAAGACAAGCTTTGATCTATGTAATAATCTTAGGAGGAAAGTGAAAAGCTGCTAGGGTTTAAACAAGAAACCTCAATCCACCATGTCAAAAGCCTTCATCAAATCTACCTTTAGAGCCAACCTAGGGCAGCCTATCCTTATGATAATTCCTCATAAGTTCTTGCGTAAGAAGGATGTTGTCCCCTATACTCCTACCAGCCACAAAAGCCGATTGGGAAGGGCTGATAATATCCGGGAGACAAGGTTTGATCCTATTGCCATTGATTTTAGCAATGTTCTTAGAGAGAGTGTTGCAACAAGATATAGGTCTAAAGTCTATCAACTTAGAAGGGCTTGGGACTTTAATGACCAACGCTAGAATCGTAGTATTTAGCTCTTTGAGAAGATGACTAGACCTAAAGAATTCTTAGATAGCATTAATCATATCTTCACCAACAATGTCCCAAGTTTTCTTGAAAATATGAGCGTTGAAACCATCCGGACCATGTGCCTTGTTAGGGTAGAGCGAGAAGCAAACCTCTGGAATCTCATCATTAGTGACATCTCTATCCATTGAATCAGCGTGATCATTGGAGATGACACTATCAATAATATTGCTCAAAGTACCAATACCATGTCTAACGGGCATAGAGCAACCAAGATTATTCTGAAAATGATGGATAACCTCATTCTTGACCGGAATGTCACCTTCAGTCAAGGATCCATCATCACCAGTAATAAAGCGGATCTTGCTTCTATTGCATCTACCATTGATGGCTTTGAAGAAATAAGATGAGTTGCGATCACTAGCCTTAAGCCATTGGATTCTAGATTTTTTCCTTAGAAGGTCCTCTTCAGCTTGAAGTGTCAAAGTATAATAGCTTATAAGCTCATTTTCCCAATTTCTAAGGTTAGAATTAAAGTGCTGCTGATCAAGGAGGCGTTGACAATCATCAAGGATAGCTTAGGCTTCAATCGATTTAATTGTCAAGTTGCCCACCTTGTTATTGTTTAGGGTCTTAAGAACCTTCTTCAGATTTCGAAGCTTAGAGCAAAGCTTGTACTGCATGATGCTATGAACTTGCTTCTGCCAACACCTCTCAATCGAGGGGAGGAAATCTGCTCTATCTATTAGAAAGTTGAAAATTTTGAAAAGGGTGATTTTTCTTAATACCGTACAACCCAAGTTTAACCACGGAAGGACAATGATCCGAAATGCTAGGGGAAAGGAAAATCGCTTCAGAATTCTCAAACTTGACAAGCCAATCATTGCTGACAAGAACTCTATCCAATTTCTTATAGATACAATCGTTGCTTCTCTTGTTGCACCAAGCATGAAGAAAACCCGAGAAACGAAGATCATCAAGCTCTGAAGCTTGAAGACAGTCATTGAACTCCTCCATACCACCCGAAATTCTGGAGTAGCCCCCAATTGACTCACCTACATTCCTAGACACATTGAAATCACCAAGCACAATCCAAGAAGAACCATGCTGACTTGAACACATGCTTTGCCAAAGAGCCTTCCTTAGTCTATCATCATTAGAGCCATAAACAAAGGTGATTCGAAACCGGTCATTGGTGTCCAAAATACAAGCATTACAATGGATGATCTGATCGGTTCACTAATTTTAGTGATATTGAGAATTCTAGGATCCCAACTAACCCAAATTCTTCCAAGGTTATGACTATTATAATTATCTATCATATCCCATTCTTTGAAAACTGAACTGGCAATAAGAATTTTCTTGTTAATTCTCACTCTTGTCTCAATTAAACAAACTAGACTGATGTTATGGTCGTGCAACAATTTCCTAACTTCTGATTGTTTAGGGGTGGAATTCACACCCCTAGTGTTCCAACATGCTAGATTAATCATCGAGGGGTTGAAAAGGTGTTACCTTAGCTTGCGAGTTATTAACCTTGCCTTTCTTAGCAGTCTGTTTCTTCCTCTTCTTCTTGCAATAGGATTCTGTGGGGCTGGAAAGCCCTTTAACAGTGACCTCATCAATGTTTTTATTTTTAAGTGCCATAGGGAGTAGTCCGGAAAGACCGTAGTAAGAGAATCAACATCAGTACATTGGTCATTGCACTGGTCCGGAGAGGCCATAGAATGAGGAAAAACATCATTACATTGGTTATTGCTTTGATCTTTGCATTGGTCGTAACGGTTATCAGCATCCTCTTCAAGAGCTGCAAACTTGTTGGAGGTATCAACAACCCTTTCCATAGAGAGGTCTTGGCATTGGTCATGGTTAGGTAGGGAGGTAGGACACGAAGAATGTCTATTTTCAGTATTACAAGTGGAGATAACTTCAATATCTTTTGAAGTGCCGAAAGGAAGGAGCATCTCGTTTATTGACTCTCCTCCATTCTTGTTTAAGCTTAGGAGCAGGAACATTTTCAGATGGGAAAAGTAGAGGCTTAAGCTTAGGGTAATTAGTAATAGAGTGGCTAAAACACTTGCATTCAGCACAACTTTTTGGTTTCCATTGGTATTCCACCAAGATTTCCACGTTTTCTCCATGTTCTGGTTTGAACTATCACCCATAAATAAGTCAAAGGTATCAACAAGGTCACAAGAGGCATCAATTTCAATACAAACCCTAGCAAAGGAAATTCTCTTCATGGATTCAGTTAAGCTATTAGCATAGAGGGACTTACCAACTGCACTAGCAATATGGCTCAGCCCTTCTTCATTCCAGTATTCATGGGGAATGTTGAAGAACTTAACCCAAATCGAAATTTTAGAGTAGGAATCTTTAGATAGATTGAGCCTAGGATGCCATTTTTTTAGGATAACCATCCTTCCCATAAATAACCAAGGGCCAGCCACTAATGCCTTAGAACAAGCTTCATCATCTGAGAATTTATATCATTAGCTAGGGCTTCCAACAGGCCACGGTTGCCCCAAATACGCATGGCTATGTTGTTAACTAGAGAAAATGGGAGCTTTTTCTCAATAAAATAACCCACCAAGCAGTTCTTCCATGCTTTAGAGCCATTCTCTGCATCTTCTAAGGGAGGGGAGACACTCTTCCTATTTCCACTATGAGAGGGCTGGTAATATTTAAGATCCATAGGCCTATTAGAGAGGGGATCCATAAGTGGATCATAATAAGCATCTTTCAGCACATTACTATAAGAAATAGAGCTTTTTTCTGAAATTATAGGAGGCAATTGACCTATAGCATTGCTGGCATCTTTAGTCACCAAAGGAGTAGTGATAGGAATACCTTTATTATGGGGCAACACATAATTGCTTAAAGAGGAGACCTCCTCTAGCTAGATCTTTTGATCTTCAACAATAGCGGAAGGACAAGCTTCTCATTTAAAACAGGATTTCCAACCATACCAAAAGAGGAAAAATGAGCCTAGTGTAGCTGGGCAGGTCTATGGACATCAAGGGCAGGCTTTTCCGGCCTATTACATTGATCCATGGTCCCTTTCATCTTACCTAACTCGTTCTTGAGATGAGCAGCAAAGCTTGAAACTTTAAAACCTCTATTATTGCCTAAATTGACTGCAATAGTTGAGGTTTGTGGGCTGCTTGATAGGACCCCTTTAGCGTTAGCAACAACAACTCTATTGAATGTACTATGACCAGTTCTTGCATGGTTGATGGCATTATTTAAAACAAGCTTAGGTATGCTAGAATAATGCCCTCTTTTGGTAGACCCATTGTTGCACTCAATAGAATCATTAGCTTTTTAAATGGAAGAAACACCAGCTGAAGAAACTACGTGGGGGGAGGGTAAAGGTTGGTCTTGTAAGGATAGGACACTAGAAATGGAAGAAGATGGAGCTTCCGGGAATGGTGGATTTTCCTTGGTAGAATCGGGTGGGAGGACCAAAACGTAGGGGGTAGAAAGTCTGTTAGAACCAAGGCAAGGAAGAGATGGATGTTTAGGAGAGGGATCCATGGATGGAGAAGAGACAACCATGAAAACAAGTTAGTAAAAGAAGGCAACAACAAATTCAAGAGAGAATAAGGAGCATCTCTCTCTAGCAACAAATTTACTTTGTGGTCTATTTTGTTCTTTGTACAAAGAGGCTCGGTACTTCTATTATGATGTAATGGTGATTCTTACGTTGCTGCAAATGGGAATTGGCCGGATGATAGTTTGAAGAATTGTTTGGTTTGTCACTTATTATGCTATATGATCAAAATTTATCTTTTGAAGTTCAATCTTAATGGCACGAAAAGCAGATTGTATTGCTTGTCATATTTTTAATCTTAGTCTTCAAGTTTGAATTTGATAATCATCAAGGTTGCTTTCTTTTGTTTGGTCTCATTGAATGCTACTTCATGGCATATGGTCACTTTGATCCGATTCGTCCTGGTTGTCTTGGTTTTTCTAGGACATGGATAGAATGATAAGTGACTTCTTGTTAACACCTTTGATTGGTGAATGGTGATTGATGTGGATCATATTCTGTATAAGATAGTGTATAATATAGCTTTTGATCTATGAATAGACTCGCTATTTTTTTGTTGTCTTAGTAGTTTCCCGTTTATCTTTCCAGTACCCTTATATTCAAGTCTTTCTGATAATCTCCGTGCCTCTAGTTTTGTTATACGTGCACTCCTTCTCTATTTTCCGATTCACATAATGCAACTATTATTGTTCATTGTTGTATAACTACTATAAGAAGCTAAAATCTTCTACTTTTGTTTAGGCAATAAAACATGGTGTGAGTTTTCTATTTTTACCCAGAAAACTTCAGAACTAGATATACTTATCCTGAAAAATAAATAGGCAAAAAACAAAGATATTAATCTATCATTTATGTCGTGTGAAATCTTCAACTATAATGAAAAAAAAATGAAATATATAATTGTACGATAATATTTAAAATAGATTTTATTGGGTATGTTTATGAATAAAGTGAAATGTTACAAAGCATGTGTAGAAGTTGTCGCACATATGCACGAATTTGACTTACAAGAGTTTTTTACATTTGGAAAATTTATGTGATTAAATGATTTACTCCAACAACATTTAACTGCCCAAAAGAAATTGTAATCAAAGTGAAGTTTGGTAAACTTCATAATTTACTTCAATAAAAAACTTGAGTGACAAACAACCACAACTTAGATGAAACTCTGAATCTTTTGCGAAAATAGACATAACCTGAGAGGCAACTTTGAACATATCAATAGTGTTTGTTCATTTATTCTTCTCCATATGGAGGAAATATATGGGAGAAATACAGAGTGAGAATCAAGTAATTGATCTCCTATAATCTCTATAATTAATCTAACAATCCCCTATAATCAGCAATTAACAAATTGTCAACTATATAAAATATCCCACATTAATAACAAGATATTCTAACACTCCCCCTCAAGTTGGTGTGTAGATGTCACTCATGCCCAACTTGCTAATTGGGTCATGAAAACTCCTTCCATTAATGGCCTTTGTAAGGATATCTGCAAGTTGATCCTTACTTGAAACAAAAGGAAGCTCGATTATCTTTTCCTCTAATTTCTCTTTGATGAAAAATCGATCAATCTCCATATGCTTAGTACCACTATGCTATACGGGATTGTTAGCAATCTGTACTGAAGCCTTATTATCACAATACAGTCTCATGCAGTATCCTTGGTGAAATCCCAAATCACTCAATAAATTCTTCAACCAGAATAATTCAGTAATTCCTTAGGCAATCCCTCGGAATTCTGTCTCAGCACTCGCTCGTGACACCACGGTCTGTTCTTACTCCGCCAAGTGACTAGATTACCTCCTACAAAGGTAAAGTAACCATAAGTAGATCTCTAATCACTAGCATTCCCAGCCCAATCAACATCTGTGTATCCCTTGATATCTAGATGTCCATTTTTAGAAAACGTTAATCCTCTACCAGGAGCTCCTTTTAGGTATATCTTAGAATCTGAAGGACTGCATCCATTTGACTCTCAGTGGAAGCGTACATAAATTGGCTTACCACACTTACTGCATATCCAATATCATGACGAGTATGCGATAAGTATATAAGCTTACCAACAAGCCTTTGATACCTTTCTTTGTTTGTTGAGGTTTGATTAGGGTGATCTGGACATTCACACAACTTGTGATTTTGATCCATAGGAGTATATGTTGGTTTGCTAGCAAGCATCCCAGTTTCTGTAAGTAGATCAAGAACATACTTTCTCTGACTGAGGAAAATCTCATGTTTTGATCAGGCTACCTCAATTCCTAGAAAGTACCTTAATGCCCCTAGGTCTTTCATTTCAAACTCTGTGACCAAGTGACTTTGGAGATTAGTCATTTCCAGATCATCGTTTCCTGTAACAATCATATCATCAACATAGACGATAAGTATAGTGATTTTGTCACCCTTACATTTGAAGAATAAGGTGTGATCGGAGTTACTCTGCTGATATCCAAATTTCCTCATGGAAATACGGACTCGTTCGAACCGGGCTCTAGGTGATTGTTTTAGTCCATAGAGGGCCTTTTTTAGTTTACAGACTTTACAAGTTTGAGAATCAAAACCAGGGGGAGATCCATATAAACTTCTTCGCTGAGTTACCCCAGTAAAAAGGCATTCATTACATCAAACTGTCTTAAAGGCCACTCCATATTAATTGCTAGTGAGAGAAGTACCCTAACATAAGCCTTGTATCTTTCAATAGAGACATCTACCTTTTGTTTGATAGTATATGAAAATACAAACACGGTTAAATGCTCAAGGCTAACCTAGAGGGGGGGGGGGGGGGGTGAATAGGTTAGACACCTTTTTCGACTCCCTTAGAAACAAACAAAAGTTTGTCCCTCTAGATTGCTTGTGTCACAATATATATATATATATATATATATATATATATATCAATTAAAGACACTGAATCAATATATAAAAGAAGTAAAGTGTGATACAAACAAGTAATGGTAACACATACACAATCTATATTACAGAAAGGAAGTCAACTTACATAAAGAGTTCTATCCATATATTCAAATAACAAGTACAAACATAAGAGAGATAGGGATAGAGAAAAGTTGACACAAGATATAACGTGGTAAACCTCCGAAGAGGAAACATCCACGGGTTAGCAACCACCGGCAAACAAAACCCACTAGTTAATAAGACAAGTACAATCTCCTATCCTACTCATGAAGATGTCGCCCTCATGATCAACAATCCGAGGCTTCACACCTCTTGTCAAGACTTCCTCGTTTACCCTTCTGGATCCTCATAACCCAAGGCAAGACTTCTTGCTCAAATATCCAAGTCCTCCCGACTCTAGTCAAGACTTCATCGCTTACCTTTCCGGATCCTCACGACCCTAGGCAAGTCTTCTTGCTCGACTATCCGAGTCCTCCCGACTCTAGCTAAGACTTCCTTGCTTGACAATCCAAGGTCTCACACCTCTTGCCAAGACTTTCTTGCTCAACAACATAGGTCTCACACCTATTGTCAAGACTTCCTTCTCACAAGGCATCTAGGTGATCACGAATGCAAAACGAAAATAAGCACGCAACATAGAATGTTATGATCAACACATCCTATAGAAAATACTAGACATGAGCATGAATGCACATAACAAATGTAGTCTTGTCAATCATGCATTTTAATCAATCTAGATCATGTAAGATATGTTCAACATTAATTACAATCTAGATACATGCATAGATCTAAAACTTGAATCACAAGATATGTTCAATTAATCACATAATCAAGTTTAAATCTCATAAACCAAAAACATGCTAAAATCATATGACTAAGTCATTTAGATTAAAGCTAAAAATCTAGAGCGTAATCCTATTCATAGATTCAACAAAACACATGAATAGCTCAAAAGAACATAAGCACATGTATCATTGTGAGAATTCGGCCAAGAGAGCCTAATACATGTGAGCAACTACTTTTTACAAAAAAAATCAATCAAAGATCATCAAATAGTCCTAGAATCAAAGCTATCAATATACAATCCAAAACATGTAAAAACATAGGCAAAATCAAAACCTAACTCAACATATGAAATTTCAATTGAAACTCAACCTAGCTTTAAATGAGTTCGAAACTCAAATCAAAACACTCACAATACCCATATATATTTTGAAGAAGAAAACCCAAGGTAATTGGCCAAGTTTTAAAAGAGAACTTTGAGAGAAAACCAATACCTTAGTTGATTTTGGTGCAGTCCCGTTTTTGTGAGTTTAGACTCCAAAAACAGCAATAAAACTCACTCAAACCTTCAGAGAAAAGATGGATCATGAATAGACAAACACTCTTAAGTTTGAATTACTCAAATCGGAGTTCAAATGAAAAAATTATGGTGTTTGGAATGTGAGAAAATGTAGAGAGAAAATTTCTGCACTCAAGTTTTAAATTTCTTCTTAGAATGAAATGTGAGAGGGGAGGGAAATATAAAGGAGAGGGAAAGAATGAAGCAAGAAGAACCAAAATGCCCTTAATTTCACCAAGCATGCTTGCTACCAGAGATAGCTCATGCGTTCTTTGACGGTTCTCAGCGTCCGAACTGGGAATTCGAATCCGTTTACGGTTTACAAACTGTAACTCTCTCACAGACATAAAAATATAAGATACTCAACCCAGAAAATATTAATTTGACTTGATATACGAAATGTGAGAGGGGAGGGAAATATAAAAGAGAGGGAAAGAATGAAGCAAGAAGGACCAAAATGCCCTTAAGTGAACCAAGCATGCTTGCTGCCTGAGAAGGAGTGTGGGCATCTCGGGGCTGCAAGCATTCTGTCCCAAGATGGCCACGTGCCATCTCGGGAAAGAGTGCTTGGTTACACTTCTTTTCCTCGCGCGCTCTCCTCCTGTTCTTCGACCGTTCTCTGGCCTCCAAACTCGGAATTTGAATCCGTTTGCGGATTACAAACCATAACTCTCTCATGGACATGGACATATAAGATACTCAATCCAAAAAATAATAATTCGACTCTATATACGAAGACGAAGACAATGTATACAATATGAGTTGAAAGTGTAGTATCTTTTGACTTAGAACGTGAAATCAACAGTATGAGTAACCGAAATGACCGGAACTCAATCAAGAATGATTTAAGACTAAATTCAAGTTCAATA